>JAFMSR010000008.1:46405649-47065649 GCA_022818135.1 Saxidomus purpurata | reverse complement strand
CATCACTGAGTGAATATACTTTATGTGTAAATGTCTAGATACGGAAACAAGCACACTTTTTTGAAGTTGAAATAACGTCGCGTTTGTTATGCCTTCTGATGACCTTTCCCGCCCTTTTTGACACTTTATTGAAACAATTTCAACAGAAGTTGGTTCACTCGTGAGCGCCTAAAATGGCTGCGCCACTCGTCAAATGAAAATGTCATTTTAGATGCTCACTCGGTGAAAGTATAATGTGATATTGTAATAACAATAACCAACAACTATCCTCTAAATTAATGTTGTTGTTGTTTTTGTAAATTCTTACTCCTATTAGACTTTATTTCACGTGATATAGGAAGGTGTCCGTGAAATTCAAAACCGCGAGTGCTACTCTACTTATTGTCAATGTAGAAAGGACAACTATATGTAATTTGACTAATTTACATGGACTGAGGGAAGTAACGCTCGGCAGAACCGCATCATTAAAGCATTTAACTGGTAACAGTGTAAGCCTTTTTACAAGGACTTCTTCCGGGCGATCAATGACCTCCTACAATTCATGCTTCCAGCTGAAAAACTTGCCAGCAACATTTAGTTTATTAGAATTAGAAATACTCAAAACCTGTGACTTATTTCAAATTATTTTAGTAAAATGAAAAGACAAAGAAGAATAAAGAAAGTCTTTGACAATATCTGAGTGTGTCTCCCTTTCGAGATATTTGGTGGCCCTAAAAAGGGCCGGGTTGTTAAGCTACCGCAGTGTAGCTTACTTGGCTTTGACGGCTCTGCGTCTCCTGGATGACCTACGACGGACTTTGCGAGTCATCCTCCGCTTTGGTGCACGTCTTCTGCGAGACCTCCTCCTGCGCTTCTTTGCTTTCTTTCCCTTTCTTGCTTTCTTTGCCCTGCGCTTCTTAGATGCGGACCTCTTCCTGCGCCTCCTGCCTTTTCCTTTCTTTGATGACTTGCGGCGTCTTGACTTCCTCCTCTTACCCTTTCTTAGAACAAACCCATTAGACCCCTTGGGGTGTGCAAGCATGCCACATCTCATGCAACGTGTGAGAGTCTTCCTCACCCAAAAGTTGAGTAAGCCCCCTCGCATATGGCAGTGAGCTGCAACATACTTCCTGATGGCTTGGGCTGAGGCACCCGTTTTGGTCCTGTTGTGCGCGACAGCAGCAGCAACCAAACCTGACAAGCACTTCTTAGATGTGCTACGACGCTTCCTGGACTTGCTGCGGCGCTTCTTGGACTTGCTGCGGCGTTTCCTGGACTTGCTACGGCGCTTCCTGGACTTGCTGCGGCGTTTCCTGGACTTGCTACGGCGCTTCCTGGACTTGCTGCGACGTTTCCTGGACTTGCTACGGCGCTTCCTGGACTTGCTGCGGCGTTTCCTGGACTTGCTTCTTTTCTTGGATTTGCTACGCTTCCTAGACTTGCTACGGCGCTTCCTGGACTTGCTACGGCGTTTCCGGGACTTGCTTCGCTTCTTGGATTTGCTGCGTTTCCTTGACTTACTGCGTTTCTTGGATTTGCTGCGTTTCTTGGACTTGCTGCGCTTCCTGGACTTGCTGCGCTTCCTGGACTTGCTGCGCTTCCTAGACTTGCTGCGTTTCTTGGACTTGCTGCGTTTCTTGGACTTGCTGCGCTTCCTGGACTTACTGCGCTTCTTTGACTTGCTACGCTTCTTGGACTTGCTGCGCTTCCTGGACTTGCTGCGTTTCTTTGATTTGCTGCGTTTCCTAGACTTGCTGCGTTTCCTAGACTTGCTGCGCTTCCTGGACTTGCTGCGCTTCTTGGACTTGCTGCGTTTCCTAGACTTGCTGCGCCTCTTGGACTTGCTGCGTTTCTTGGATTTGCTGCGCCTCTTAGACTTGCTGCGTTTCTTGGACTTGCTGCGCCTCTTCTTGGACTTGCTACGCTTCTTGGATTTGCTTCGTTTCTTGGACTTGCTGCGCCTCTTCTTGGACTTGCTACGCTTCTTGGACTTGCTGCGCTTCTTGGACTTGCTTCGTTTCTTGGACTTGCTTCGCTTCTTAGACTTGCTTCGCCTTTTCTTGCCACGTTTTTTCGCAGGAGACTTGCTTCGCTTGCGTTTTGAAGCCGAGCGTTTTTTAGACTTTGACCTGCTTCGTTTTCTGGACTTTGGTTTTGGGGACTTGCTTTTCTTAGGGGACTTTGACCGGGCCTTCCGGGAGGCCGTCCCCGGAGACTTGCTTCGGGACTTTGAACGGGAGCGGGATCTCGATCTCGACTTGCTGCCAGGCATTGTCAAAACAAAAAAAAATGGCGGCAACCGAGATGTAAGAAGTCTTTAAATGATGAGCGCGAACCGGATAGGGAACAATAAATGTGACGTCACAATAACAAAATGGCTATCAGTTGTCATAAAATTGGGAAAAGCCTTTCACACAAAGTATTTCAGCCATTTCGATTGAAAACAATATAATGGGTGCTAAATGTAATAAATCAGGCTGGTTTAAGTGTGATGGAAATAAAAGATATGGAAAATCATTACTGCTTGGTTTCTAGAGAAATGTAAATTTAGCACCTACAAGCACACTATTATTGACGGGTTTCATCACTGTTAAGCTGATGAGAAATGCTAGTCCATGTAAGAAATAAAGTTTTGATGACAAAAGGATTAAATTTACTAGATAATCCAATCCTCGGTTACACTTTTTCAGATAAAACTTATCGCCATACTCATCATAAAAAAATTCAGCCTTTTAGTGATAGAAAATAAAAGTGTTCGTTAAAATAGCAGCTTGAACGGAACTTGAACTCTGAAATGTTCGCTTACTGGGTAAATGGCCGACCGACTGACCCGCTTGTTAAACATTTTCTCCCCAATAGTGAGCAGGATCATACCATGACACGAGCAAGTTCAAAAAATAGAAAAACTGAGATTAAACACATACATCTAGCTATGCAGAATTAAGTGGAAAAGAAAGAATTAAACAAGAACTATCTTTAGTATATGAAAGCGATTGGTAGCTAGATTTAATAGTTAAATTCATGTCAAGTTTAATTTTTATGCAGTCAGAAGGGTGAGGAAAAGTGTGCACCGTGACCGGGTAGCGAACCCAGGGCCCTTACTTTTAAAGGTGTAAGCTTCTTTGCACTTCTTATATTATTTGGTATTTCATTCCAATTTTTCATGCTATAATAAGAAAATGAATCTTTGAAATAATTAGTTCTCGGTAGTGTATTTAACACTAAATCGTTTTTTGACGTAGATCGAAGCGTGTTATGTTCATTCGTTGAAAATGTTAGCAGATCTGTCATATATGATGGGGCAATTCCATTTAAAGTTTTGTAAAAAAGTACAGCGGAGTGATATTTACATCTGTCTGTAAACGTCAACCATTTAAGTTTTTGAATTAATCCACAGGATGGTGATCGTTTTGGTTTTTTCAGTATTATCCTTGCTATTCTTCTTTGTAAGATGTTTATTTTATTAACATATTTGTTATTGTCTTTTCCCCAAATATGGCAACAGTAATCAAGAATTGGAAGTATATATGTATTATAGAATAATATTTCTGTCATGAGCACGAGGGTCAGATCGAAATATCCGTCACCGAGGGTAACTGTTTTGGCGGGAACGAGGCTCTGCCGAGTTCCCGTAAAACAGTTACCCGAGGTGACGGATATTTCCATCTGAGCCAAGTGTCTCATGATGGAAACTTTTTCTTGCATGCCGTCTTGCATTTTAAAGTAGATTTCTTAATGCAAACTTATCAAAATGATGAATTATCATGAAAAACAAACGATTTTCCGACGTTGTGTTTGGGAAATTGCACAATGTTTATAACGTTACGTCATAAGTGATTCACGAGAGTCGTCTGGCATGGGAGGGGTGCCAGACTAATAATTTCTGTCATGAGCACGAGGTTCAGATCGAAATATCCGTCACCGAGGGTGAACTGTTTTGGCGGGAACGAGGCTCTGCCGAGTTCCCGTAAAACAGTTACCCGAGGTGACGGATATTTCCATCTGAGCCAAGTGTCTCATGATCGAAATTTTTTCTTGCATGCCGTCTTGCATTTTAAAGCTGATTTCTTTATTCAAACTTATCAAAATGATGAATTATCATGAAAAACAAACGATTTTCCGACGCTGTGTTTAGGAAGTGACGTCACAATGTTTATATAACGTTACGTCATAAGTAGTTCACGAGAGTCTCTGGCATAGGAGGGTGCCAGACCGGTTTTCCGGCATGGGCAAAATCACCGGAAATGCCGATCCGATATGCAAGAACGTTTTTTCCGGCATGGGCAAAATCACCGGAAATGCCGATCGATATGCAAGAACATCAGTTTCATCTCATCTGTGAGGTAAAAAATGATATTCTTCAAAAGCGAAACTTTGTAGTTTAGTTTTTTTACAAACAAAGTCAATTTGTGAATGCCACTTTTGACCTTTTTCATTCGGTATTATCCAATTAAAGCTGATCGCTCTCAGATTTTGGTAAAAAAATAAAGTTTTTCAAACTGTATTAAAATAACGTATTTTAGAACATATAGTCATATAAAAAGGTTCCCGTATAATTTCCTATCACGTTTATCTGTAGATTTGAAATGATACGCTATCAAACAACAAGTCAAATGTTTATCAATGAACGCCGCCAAATGGAGTGGGGGTTGCGATAAGTAGTAATGTTGGATTTAATGTATGGTGATTAACCAAACCTAATCTTTTTGCACTCTAATTTTGTATATGGCTGACCATTTGTTAATGTGTAATGCTAAAAAAAGATGAGTCTACGTCAAGTCTATAGGCATTGTTTCCTCTGTATGAATTATCAAATCATTGAAATAATAATATAGTGGGAACAAATTAATTTATATCTTGGAAATATTTTTTCTTTCGTACAAGAATAATATAAGTTGTAGCAAATTTATATGGTAGAATTCTAAACTTAGGAAAAAAAAAAAAAAGTTATTTTCACTCCGGCGAGATTTTGACCTCTGATTTCCCGCGTGCCAAGCGGGGATACAAAACACTGCGCTATCGAGGCATTGAGTTTCAGAGCGTATAACTTCGTTATTCACCAATACAGACGTTTGTTTCGGAATGGCGGTACAAATTTATGTAAACAAACGAATTTAACTTTCCAGACACTTTAAATAAGAAATGGACACATCATAAACTTGGTAGTTTCGTAAAGTATATTCAAATATCTGTTAGTAGTCATTCGTTTAAAATCGGCTATTTCCGTAAAGTTTAGACTGGTTCGCGATCTCAAATCAAAAGACCGCTTGTTACAAAAGAATGAAATCAGTCTACAGTCTAAAAGTAGTTACGTCACCCCATGGAAATTCCAATATACACACCACCTCCATGCGGCGTGTAATAAAGCGTTGCAAACGCGTTTGAAATTCCAATATAAACATATAGTGTAGCGGCGCCATAAAACCAGCATTTTCAATCGATTTTTGCAAATTCCTACCTAGATTTTTACTTCTATTGCTGATTCTAGCCTTTAGATTTATATTTATGTATTAGTATGTCATTTTTGGAAAAGGTGCCTTACAGAGTAAATTTCTCAATTCAAAAAATGTTATTCATTCTGCATGTCATTTCATTGGCGGTTGAAAACTAGTCTTCTTCCAGCCAAAAGCAAGCTTAATACGGCCTGCTTCATAAAAAAATCAATTCCTTAAGAAGTCTTCCTTTCGGTCCAAATCACTCCTTTAAGATAGCAAAAATAACTGGTAAATCGCCTAACAAAATGTCAACAACAGTCATTAGAACTTTTCCGTGTAAGCGTGATTGTCAGAGATCAGTTGCAATATTGCCAATGGAATAGCTTAGAAATCGTGTAAGTAATACGAACTAGCATTCAAGTTAGTATCAATTTATCTGTTCATTGTAATCTCGAAGTGCATATCCAAGATCTACACATAAAGAACAAAAAGCTTTACAGGCAATTGTTAAAGCAAGTTATAAAAACTAAATCATTTACCTCCGTTAAAAAAATTCCATATTTCTGATGTAGAAAAGCTTATGTTGCTTAAAATGGGTATCTGAATATGCCAGTTTTGCGCTAAAACTTGGACCAAAGGATTATACGTAACGTTATGGAAACGAAGCGTTACGTTTTTGTGCCTATTGTTGACGTAATTTCCGTCATATTCCGTAAACGTCACAAAGACACAATATTCAGCTTTTTCAAAAAGCTAGTAGTTTTGCACTTTGTTGAAGCTTAGTTTAGTTTATACTAATTTATTTTAGCTCGATTGTGAAGAAAGCTTTACGCTGATCGAGTCACTCCCGAGTCCGCTTCCTGGAAAAAGCAGTACTGGTGTCATATGAGGAGGTACGGTCGTGACATCACGGGGGGGGGGGGCTCGAACCCGCAACCTCCGGGGCGTGTTAAAGTTTGTGTAGTTTGTGTGCGTAACACGTCCGTTCATAAATTTGAAGTTGTTAGAAGCGAAGTTCCCAAGCAGGACTGTCGAAGAATGGAAAACAAGGAAATTTATAAACATTTTTTTAACAAAATCAAGTGCAAATTTTAGGAACAAAACAATGAATACAAATTTGGGTAACATGAGAAGATGTCGTGTAGAAGGGTAAAACGAACTATAACAAGAACCGTCCGTAGAAGCTAGGCACCTCGTGTAGCACGAATAAGAAACAGTGAGTTAACATTGAAAATAGCATAATTATACTCAGACACAAGAAAAATACACTCAAACCTGTGAACAAAGACCACTTTTGAGAAGCTACAAATGTGGTCATTTAGTGCAGGTGGCTATCATTGACAGATGGTTATACTAGACACGAAAAGTGCACTGTGATGTCCCTGCTTGTCTTTATTCACATTGTGGTCTTTATTTACATGGTGGTCTTTATTCGAAGGCGGTTTCTGACATAGATTTGACTGTACACGTATGACTGTGCTCAAACTACATAAGGAGATAAGCAATACTGTTATATGTGACACAAGCTGAACATGGCCAATCATTTGCTAAAGCCACAAAGTCAGACAAGTAACAGGTTGTACACTTCAAATGCTGATTTACCTTCTTGTATGATTAAGTGAAACAGGTTTTATTTCTTTAGTTATATGTAACACAAAACCTCAGTCAGCCAAACAAACAAACAAACAGGACAACTCTTTTACATACACCCACAAAGAAGGAACTTTTATAAAACAAATGACTTTATTCTGGATTTAGTTGAATAAGATTGCATATCTTTGAAAGTATTTAATTTTCACAAGAAACGAAAGAATGACGGTCATGGTATCTACATACAAAATACCACACATGCATCTGGCACATCAGATAGAATGTGATAATGGACAAAAAGAAAGAATAGATATTTTACAAAATTATGTCATAAACATGAATTTTCTGAACAAAGTGGTTAAATTTAAAAGTAGGTTGCTCGAATAAGTTTCATATTGTCAAAAAACAAGAGGCCACTGTAGACTATGAAGCTGTTCTGAGTTCCACTACAACTCCAAAGCATTATCAGCTGTCCTATATTAGTATTATTTCATTGTGTTAAAAGGAACAGTCATTTAAGGAAATGGGGTCACTTATCTAGAAGAATCAGTGTCGCAAGTGTGTGTACATTCAGAGACGAAACTTCGATATGTCAAGTGGCTAGGTTTACTTATAAAGTAAATAAAGTAATTTATTGACACCATAAAACACAGCACTCACCAAAGCCACATATCAATCCGTCATCAATGAGAAAATGCAGCAGAGGACAACAAATGCACAATAATGTATGTAGATCTATACATGTACAGTTAAACATGTGAACAAAGACCACTGTTGGGAAGCCACAAATGTGGTCTTTGTTTGCAGGTGGTCTTTATTTACAGTTTTTTCTACTATAAATAAATAGTGTACTGTGATCGCCTGCTGATTTTTTATTTGCAGGATGGTCTTTATTCTGGGTAGGTCTTTAACACAGGTTTGACTTTACGCCAAATGGAATAGAACAAACACACATACATTTTGTATAAGTACAAAATGTAATAAGATGAATCCGGGTAACCGGCTTGGAACGGTCAGTTACCCGAAATACTAGAATCGTAATTCAGGGGTTTAAATCTGATTGTAGCATGTCAGACTCACTCTTACCTGGAATCAGCCAAAGACAAAATTGTGTAAATAGAAAACATTCCGGCGGAATTAATTTATGAGTAACGCCTGAAAAAATAACGCAAGTCCGACATGCGTGAAAACTTAATCGAACATAAAACTACTATAAAGACAATTGTTGAAATGTACTTAATAGCTCTAAGCAAGCGAGGGACAATAAAGTACATTCCTCCGTCTCGTGGGGTACGAGCAGGATGAAGGAAAAGAGCATCAATCATGGGGTTGTTACAAAGGTGCTCAAAATCAGAGATCAGATTGTCCCTGTAAATTGCCGATTAGAAGAGCTCAGCTTTGTGTAATCTGAAAATGTATTCCAATATCTGATGTTCTGTAGGAAGAAGGCGTGAAGTTGCCAAAGAATTTCGTTTGAAGGACGCATGGTGTTTCGCTTGCCATGATATTATTGTTGTTGGTTTCAGGTACTATTACCTATTGCGACTAGACCGTTGTTGGCATTGTAGAAACAAGCGAAGCTAGCTCCGATCACTGCGCTGATCATATAGACTGTGATACAGGATCTGATATGGTATTTTGTTTAACACATGTAGCATCTCTTTCCAGCCTCGGTTGATATCCCCTTTCTCACTGCGAGTCCCAGACTGTGCTGGCATATTCTACAGTCGGGCGATCATTGGAATAAAAGCTGTTTCCTTGATTTTTGCTAAAGACACGAATGGATGTCATCTGCAAAAGTCATAGGGATAGAGTTGGATCTTCCTTAAGTTCATAAATGTAGCACGGGAGTATCAAACGTTGAGCCTTCTGGGGCGCCAGATTGCACGTTCTGGACTATGGAAAAGTCAATCATAAGGGCATATGTCTGCTTGTCTTCGGCAATGTCCTCTGACGATGAGAGGAACAAGTAACATGAATCGTTAAAAGCTAATACGCACTAATAGTTGATATTCACTACCAATTATGTTCGATTTTTAGTAATACATCCTAAAATAAACGGTATAGTGCATCAAAAAATGAATGTAACCACGAAGCTAAATAACTCTCGAAAGTTAATAAAGATTTGTATTTTTCCGTTATAGTGTTTGGGCTACACTGTATAACATTTCAATTTACCAGAGATATTGAAAAAAACATTAATTCAATTCAATTCAATTATATCACTACTGGTACAGATCATGATATTAAATAAAAAAGACTATGTATCTTGCAATCCCCCCATACACACACCTCTAAAAAAACTATAACATTCTAAATTACAAAATGCTTTGTCTGGCTAAAAATTTCATCTAGCCTATCGAGCAATATACTTGCCACATAAGTTAATTGTCAAGTTTATAATTGTTAAATGTCATTGACCTATATACGTCCGTGAAAATGCATTTCAACATGGTCAAAGACCGGAGACCGGACGCCGTCGATTAGTATTATCCCTACTTTGTGACGTCATTTCCCGCTAATCTGTCTCCCGCACTTTGTTTCCCTTTTACACATTTTGTTAAAAATGAGTCTTTGGGTTGACAAACATCGTCCAAACTCTTTGGGTAAACTTGATTATCATAAAAATCAAGCTCAGCATTTAAAAAAACTGGTAAGTGCATTCTGAAGTTCGTTCACACACTGTCGAAAATGTACAAACGATTCGACCCCGATACAAATCGACCTCAAAATAAATTTATTTATGCAAATGATGTTTTGAAGAGTTAAATTGATACTAGCCTAATTAATTTGGCGTTTCAGTGTAACCATTTCACAGATCTGATATTTTATAACTCTCACACCTCTACGCCTAATTTTAAAGTGCTCATTAACTGCATAACTGGGCAGAAATCAGACGAGAGGAATGCATATATGGCCCAAAATATGCACCTCTGCACATATGTGTCCATTAGTAACCATTCAATGTCTTTAGAATTTGTGTGCACAAAATACATTCATTTTCATTTAAATCTGGCTCCCAATACATTAGGACCACTTTAAATATGCGGCCATTTTGGACTTCTTGTCAATCATACAAAGACACTTGCGCAATAAAATGCCTTTTTAATGTAACATACGTTTTTAAAGACAACAGAGAAAAGTGTAACTATCTCATACGGTAGAAAAATTCAAATCACAAAGAATTTAGTGAAATCACATGAGGGTAAATATATTTATATTAAAGCCTAACATACCACACACTTTTTACTTAAAAACAATCAATAGTTCAATAGTACTGATCAATAACATACATAGCTCCTTTTGCCGTAAACAGTTTTTCAATATTTTTTTTGAGAATAAGGAGTTATCTGACATATAGTCCTGTCTATTCTTTGGGAAAATATACCAAATATACAAACAAATTGGAGAAAAAGGTGTTATTTGAAACAATAAAGCCTTGAATTTTACAAAACGGGGGCAATAACAGTGTTTTACTATTCTACATCTGTTTATACACATTCTAGCATAAAATGTGCTGTTATTGCCCATTTTGCCGGTGTTTTAACAGGAGAAAAAACGTGTGTTAACGGGGAGATTCACGCGCCGTTATAACCCGTTTTCATTTATGCGCAGTACAGGGCCATTGTAAACAATGGACCTGTCTCCCAAGTCTTACATCATGTTAGGCGTCAACAGTGCCGGGTTTAAAAACCGCTGGTGACGTCATAAATGTGACGTAAACATCACGGACGTTGTCCCGCGCATTATTGAACGTCGTACCAGTAAGAGCGTTTTATTTTTATGATTGTTTATGTTATTTATGCTAGAATAGCGCTAACGAACATTTTTACGTGTTATAACACCTGCAGAAACCCTCGGGATATGTTTGTGCCCTCGCCCTAACGGGCTCTGGCACCAACCATCCCTCGGGATTCTGCAGATGTTATAACACGAAAAAACGTGCGTTAACCCTACAATGTTCGCACTTTTTACTCGGAGTCGTCTGGAATGTTGTCTTTACTTTTTTTGCTGACTGGTAAATTCATGAAGTATCTGTGTACATTGTCTGGAATTATTCCCTTCTAGATGTTTTTCGTTTTGATGTTTCTTTTGTAATAATGTCACACATAAAACATCCCTGTCTTTCTTAGTATCGAAGCTTGTAGCACATTTCAAATATTTCCTTTCGTTCACTCTCAGTAAATTTTGTGTTACATTTAAATCTGCATCTTTCACAATTTGTTTTTGGACACATTTCCCATCTATATTCTTTTCAGCTTTGGACAGGTACGCCTTCACTTGACATTTTAATCTCATTCGATGAAAGCAATGATCTAATCTATCCTTGTGTATGTTTCTTTTATGGGTCTTAATTGTTTGTATTGTTCTACTCAAACGCAAAGATTAGTTGACTTCTGAGGTTTTCTTCTCGGCCTCTTTTCCTTTAGTCTTTTAATATATGGCTTTCTTCAGTTTTTCAAGCAACAAACTTCCTTTGATATGTTCTCTGCATGGATGTAGTACAAGTGGTGGGCTTTTTTAACCAGGTTTTCCGAAGGAAAAATCCTGGTTATTAGATTGAGGTATGTCGGCGGGCGGGCGGGCGTAAACAATTTCTTCTGTGCGCAACTCCTCCTACATTTCTCAACGGATTTCAACCAAACTTTCACAGAAGTAGTGTCATGAAGTGCCCTGGGCATGTTGTCGGGGTTTTGTGATTTGGTCATTTTTGACAGAATTATGGCCCTTTGTTTTTTTTCACAGATGTAATTCTTCTGTGCGCAGCTCCTTCTACATTTCTCAAGGGATTTCAACAAAACTTTCACAGAATTATTGTCACCAAGTGCCCTGGCGCATATTGTTGGGGTTTTGTGATTTGATCATTTTTGACAGAATTATGGGCCTTTGTTTTTTTCCACATAATGTAATATATATAGAGAAATACTCTTCTGTGTGCAACTCCTACATTTCTCAAGGGATTTCAACCAAACTTTCACAGAACTATAATTGTGAACTAAAGAATTTTGAATATATAATGTTCTGCCCCTGGTTGTCTGTCCGTCCGTTAGCAATTTTGTGTCTCCTTATTTAAGTATATATAAAAGGGAGAATACTCTGTTATTATAAAAGGGAGAATACTCTGTTATTACTGTCTATTTTTAGAATAGATTACCAGTCCTGTATACTTTGGAGTATTCTGTTACAGTAAGATGACAAAATTTCTCATGAGACCAGCGGTTCAAACCCCACACAGAGCAAATTTTTTTTTTCTTTTTTTTTTTTTTTTATAATTTTTGTCTGAATTAGAGCAAGTGCGGGTATTATCGACAGTCTATAGTTATCGTCAGTTTTTTATTATTTTAATTGAATTTTAATTGAGATGACATAATTAAAAATTTACGATGTCTTAGATTCCCATGAAAAAGTATTTACTACATACGCATTATTTATTTACCCGAAGGCGGCCATTTTTTTCGATCGACAGAGTGCGACTTTGCAGCTGGTTCTGACACATAAGGGAAATCCCAGTCGTTACGTCACGAGGTAAGAGCACCGGTGCGGAAAAAACTGCTATTTGTGAAATTTACAAGTATTATTCCCTATTTAGCCGATTGTACCTGTTCGTATATACTGTAAAATCGATCTCTATATAACCTAACTAAACGTGTATAAGATTTTAAATTTGAGAGCGGGGGTGTCGATAACTGATTCCCAGTCATCATTAGTCATAGTTATCGACAGTATAGTCATTTATAAAAGAAATATATTCAAATGTTTTAACAGACAAACTAAACATCGTAAATCTTTGTGAAATAAATAAATGTGTACATTATATAAATAAATAGTATTAACAACACAAATGTATTTTATTCTTTTTTCACTTTTTTTAGATGTCAAAACAGCATAACAAGAGAGTTCAATACTCGCCCTCAAAAAATGAGTGCATCTATTGAAATGGTGGGGGGTGCTAGTATGGCCAAAGCTAAAGCTGTGAAAATGTTTGGTGTGCTACGCACAACTTTATTGGATAAACTGGCAGGTCATGTATAATAAAATGTATAGACCATTGTGCACTAATAGTCTTATTATTTACTGAAAGCCTAAAACAATACTCATAACTTTTTAAAGACAGCAATCAAGGAATGTTTCACAAAAAGAAAGAAACAGCTTGCATGTGGTTTATGTTTTTATTACGGCAGAATTGACGCTGAATAGCTTGTAACTAGTAACAAAAAGGTAATTTACCATAAAAGCGTATCACTCCTGGGCAGGTACGAAGATTAAATACAAAAATCATTAATCTCACTAAGAGAAACCAAATTTACTCAATGGAAGGCCAAAATGCATGAAATTTCAATTGCTTTTCCTTCAAAAGTTTACCGGCACCTATAAGAAATGTGACGAACTGTATAAAACAATTATGAATAGAACATTAAGAAATACACTTTTTAACACATATACGAACGGAGAAGTCAAGTTTAAGTAGTATATACGTAATTATAATAAAATAAGTACATAAATAGATATTATTTATTTAAGTGTCGATAATTGTATGCACCTGTCGATAATTGAGTCTGCTACCATACAGTACCTTTGTGACCCTCATAATGTAAAAAAATTACGTAAACACCGGAAAACACGTTTTCTTGACCAATCGATATCCAGGGTATAGACGTGACACGGGAAACCCCTCCGAATATAGCAAGTAAACAAACAGTGAACAATTAAAGGTTATAGTGTCGATAATACCCGCACTTGCTCTATGGCCCTTTGCTTTTTTTCCACATATGTTGTATATAGAAGAATACTGACACGTGCCCACTTCCTCCTACATTTCTCAAGATATTTAAACCAAACTCTCACAGAACTGTTGTCATCAAGTGCCCTCGTGCATATTGTCTGGGTTTTGTGTTTGGATCAATTTTGCCTGAATTATGGCCCTTGTAATATGTAATATATAGAAGAAGACCTTTGTTTCTTTTTCACATTATGTATATCTACTGACTTTAAAAACACATTTGCGCTTGGCCAGCAGACTGGAAAATGAAAACCTGCTTTTGTGACAATTTCCTGTCACTTGTCTTATTTGGAACAATTGTATAGCCCTGTTTTCTCTTTGTTGTGACTTTCATCATTTCCTCCACCTCTGAGTCATTTGAATTAGCCATGTCTTTATCTGGGTTGTAGGACTCATCCTGAAAGCTATCGTCAGAATTTTCTCTTTCTGATTCAAGTATTTTCCTCTTAATCGGTCTTCGATTTGTTGTGCTATTTTTGTATTTAATTCTGCATGAGGTTAATTATCATATGGAGAGCTTCTCATATCACAATCTCTTGATTTCTTTTCATATCCTATTTGGTCATCTTTTGCTTCTTTCTCTTTTGCAGAAAAAACACCTTTATTTCATTGCCTTTATAGTTTCTAAGACTGATATATCATTCTTATAGAATCAAATAGTTTTATTTTTTTTAACTTGTAAATTTTTTTGGTATTTAGTTCCAATTTTAAATTTTAGAATTACAAACAAGTAATCACTGTTTTATTAAAAACTGAGCAATACATTCGACCCAAGTGTCATTTACAATTCTGGCATATAGTTCCTCATCACTCCAATCCATACTTTGATCAGTATCCTTCAAACGGCATGCAAGATATGGTCATGTGATGTATTGAGTAATTCATATATTAATGCATTATCTATAAAAGATTAAACTGTTGTGCATTGTTACTTGCTATCATACATATAACAATTTATTTCAGTATGAAATCATTATCATTCACTTTTTAGCTCACCTGGCTACGCCAGGGTGAGCTTTTCTGATTGATGATTGTCCGTCGTCCGTCAACATTTTGATTCAAATGACATCTCCTCTGAAACCTCTAGGCCAATGTTGATAAAACTATGCAGGAATGTTCCTTGCATGAAGCTCTACCAAAATTGTTCAAAGAATTCCATTCCATGCAGAACTCTGGTTGCTATGGCAACAAATAGGAAAAACTTTAAAAATCTTCTTCTCTGAAACCACAAGGCCTAGAGCTTAGATATTTGGCATGTAGCATTGTCTAGTGGACCTCTACCAAGATTGTTCAAATTATGACCCCCGGGTCAAAATTGACCCCGCACCAGGGGTCACTTAGTTTTGCATAGGAATATATAGTAAAAACTTTAAAAATCTTCTTCCAGGGCCCTCACTCTACTTTGGGGGAAGGGGTCCACAGCCCTCAGGTGGGGGAATTTTCGCGTCGTTTTTGCCAAAAGGGGGAATTTGCCTTAAATGAATAATCTATTATGATAAAAAATATGAACATAGAATATTTTCATTAAAGCCATGTCTGAGTTTCAACATAGAAGTGCAATTATTGACATTGGAAAACAAAAACGGTAATGCATGGCTTTTTTTTCCTGAAAATTGGGAAAGGGCCCAGGCTTTCTCAAATTGGGAAATTTTATGCGCGGTGTCGCCGAAATATTTTACGCATATTCTCATTCAAATTTGGAAATTTATTAATAAACTTTCTTAACACTTGAGTGCTCCCCCTGTTGCAGTAATGAAATACTACTGTCAAAATGTGAACAGTTTCTCTGGCTTTAAAGAGATGTGCTCGAGTCTTATCCCCTAAGATATTTTTTTGCAATTATTTATAGATTAAACTAAACAAGCACCCCCCACAACTACCCCTCTTCAATTCTTGAATTTGGTAAACAGCTCAAGGATGATAAACTGTAACATTTGTAAATGTTTTCATGCAATTATTGTGGTTGGTCACGTATTTTCATGACCCCGCTAATTCACGATTTTCGGGAATATTTGGTCCTTTTTTCGGCGATTTTAGAGAATTTTAATGAAACAAATGGTTTCTGGATGTCCTAAAACGCTTATAACAGATCAAGGATGATAAATTATACCTTTTATACAAGTTTTTAAGTAATTATTTTTGTTTGTCACGTATTTTCGCGACCCCGCTTATGCCCGATTTTCGGAAATATTTGCCGATTTTTCAGAAAATTTAAGATATTTCAAAAGCTTAAAACGGATATCGAATGTATTTACAGTAATCTTCATATATACTGAAAGTTATCAGACACCATTTTTGGGAATTTTCTTTCATTTTTTTCGATTTCTCAGGGGGAATTTTTATCTCTGGAGGGGGAAAAAAAGATACTTTTTCAGCGGGGGAAGCAGCCGATATTCGGCGGTAAAAACAGCTGATTGAGGGCCCTGTCTTCTCTGAAACCACAAGGCCTAGAGCTTAGATATTTGGCATGTAGCATTGCCTAGTAGACCTCTTTAAAGTTTGTTCAAATTATGCCCCTGGGGTCAAAATTGACCTTGCCCGGAGGGGGGGATCATTTGTTTTACAAAGGCGTATATAGGAAAACTTATTTGGTATATAACATTATCTAGTGATCTTCCACCAGGCAAGTGGACTTGTACCAAGGTGAGCGATATAGGGCCATCTTGGCCCTCTTGTTTAATAAAAACATGAGACTAAACTTACCTATGCTGTATTATCATTACCCATATCATGCAAATATTTCCCAGTTTTGTAACTGTATTTCATTGCTGGCATACAATGGCCTGCAATTTTACACTTTATCTGTCCTCATCCAATTAGCGTTTAATAAAAACAATGCAGAGTTATAAATATCGCTTGGACGTAAAAGGAGCTATATACCAAATAGCTCTTTATTTCGCTGTATTTGTTCACATTATAAGAAATTGTTAAGTGGTAAAAGAGAACATCTGACAGATGACCCCTTTTACCTGAAACCGGTATGCAGATAACACCATATACCTCTAACTTTATTTTTGTTTATGTAGATAGACTCCTTTTACTTCAGTTATTATTTGAAAAATAAACAAATATAATAACAGTACAAGTTCGATATTTTAAGAGAACAAGGACATGATTAAATGCTACTCATTTATGCAAAAAAAGCATTTTTGGCAAAATTGTTAGATAGCACCTTTTACTTCTCAGGGGGCGAATTATTATGTGCAAAGTTACTAAGCTGGGGACATGTTTATAAATAAATTCTGCTGGCCTATCTGCAGGCCTATTTAAAATGTGTTTCAGTAATTCTAGCAGAAGAAAAGTGTAAAGATACGTGAATTCGCTGTTTTAATGATTTAAATAAAATAGGCCCGCAGCTGGAAAGGCATCAAATACAAGGGAATTTTGTGCAGTAAACGCTAAGATCATAGTCATTACAGTACTCAGTAGTGACTGAAATTTCTTTTAAACATCTCAATTCATTGATGTAAACTTTTTCTGTTTTCTGAAAAAATGCATAACCTGGCATTTTTAACACATTTTACTAGGTTTGCACCAGGCCTGCAGAATAAACTTGTTCCTTATACCCTGGTCACATTAACAGTACGAGCTCCATACGAGTAGGTTTTAAGTCGAAATTTTGCAAGATCGCACGGAGTCCATACGGACATCATTGACTCTTGCGAGCCTCGTACGGATTTTTTTAACTCGTAGAGGACTCGGGGACTCGATGAGAATGTTTCACCGAGCTCTCGAGCTGTCGCAGAGCTCGTAGAAATTTTCGAAGTCGTGAGCAGCTCGCAAGGGCCCCGTACGGGCACCGCCAGGGCCCCAGCATAGCTCGTACGGGCATCGCACGATGTCCGTGCGGATTTGGAACAACGCGAGTCCCGTAAGAGCTTGCCGGAGCTCGCACGACTATCGCAGGGTGGTCGCACGGTCAACGTACGATACTACAGACACCGGGCGGGGAACTTGCGATGTCCGTACGGGGCCCACAGGGCCTTACGTTCGCCGTACGGACTCCGTGCGACATCCTTGACGATTGAAGGTGGTATAAAACCAGGATACCGTGCGGACACCATACAGGCGCCGTATGAACACACGTGCATCGCACAAGGTACGTCCGAGCTCCTTGCGAGCACCGCACGACTTGTCTGCGATGTCCGTATGGATATCCTACGATTGCATCCTCCAAAAGATCGTACGGGGCCCGTAGGCATGTGACCAGAAGCTACGAGTGTACGGAGACCGTACGGATTTTAAAAAATGGTGGAATCGTGCGATTTTATAAATCGTACGGATACCGTACGGATATGTGACCAGGGCATAAGCTGGTGCTCTGGCATTATCTTTATTATTTTACATAGTTTTCTGATATATGATAAATTGCTTTTGTAAGTTAACTTCTTAATAAAACCCTTTAAAAGATATTGCCTGGTAACTAGGTGGAACAGATTAATTTTAATTAATTTATTTATAGGTTGCTGGTGGGGATTTCCCACATTTGTTGGTTTATGGACCGTCTGGTGCAGGCAAGAAGACGCGGGTGATGTGTGTATTGAAAGAACTATATGGTTCAGGAGTGGAGAAACTAAGAATAGAGCAACATCACTTCACTACACCATCAAAGAAAAAGCTTGAGATATCCACTATATCAAGCAATTATCACATAGAAGTCAATCCAAGGTACAGTTTAAGCTGTTTAGTTCAACATACATAATAAAACATGGCGCAGTGAAGGCAAATGAAAGTTAAGACATTTACCCTAACTAATCGGACACTTTCAACTTCTATGGGACATTCCTAGATACTTGCACTTCACACTTGTTCATAAATGTTTGTTGAAAAAGGACTGAGATTAAAATTTAGAACTTAAGGTAGTGGGCTCCTAATGCACATGTTTTCAAAATTTCTCAAACTTACAATTATTTCATTCTACATACATTTTTAAGATTTCCTTTGCAATACTAGGACTTTTTAACCATACATTATGAAAATATCATGATTTCATGTGAACCCCACCCACTTTGGGAAAACTGATTGAAGTGTACTGAGGGTATACTTACAAAAACGACTACAAAATGATCAAAAATCATACTTTCTGTTCAAGAATAGTTTTATTCTATTACTTATACATATAAGAAATAGTTAAATGCAAATCTATCAACAATAACTTCATATGAGAAAAAATGTTAGAATATATGTCGCTACATCTACAGTAAAATCAGACATTTTTTGCAATATGTGAAAAATTGCATTTACAAAATATACACAAAATACACATTTATAAATCGAGGCAAACAAAATTACCTATACTAAAATTAATTACATACTATGTGAAACACAATAGCCAAATTACAACATCTTTTACCATCTGTAACTTGAGAAATATGATTTTGTATGAACCAACCCCCATATTTTGGCTCGGCACAAATAAAAAGACATTTTTCCAAAAACGCAAGAAAACATCTTTTATCTATTTAGTAATGTGATTTTAATTCATTTGAACAATGTTGATACAATGTTTAATCATTATATTAATCAATATCTTATTTGTAACAAACAATTCTCCAGTAATTATATTCAAATTAGAAGTACTTCAAGAAATATTGTCAAATGTGTACATGAATAAATTTGAGTTATTTGTTTCTACATTCAATAAATTGTAAAATAAAACCTGAAAGGCATTAATTTTTACAGTTACCCTTAACTATTGCCCTCAGCTAACATGATCATTTTATTCCCAAATGCTTTTACTATAACTCTAGAAGTGCTTTTTTAAAGTATTTTTGAATTTTCGCTTTCCTTAGTATTGAACCTTTAAACAAAGTTGCACTTCAAAATGATATCAAGAACATTTAATGTAGTATACTTATTTCATGAAATTTAATATCAATATGTTATAGTGAAATAAATCTCGAGGCAAACAGCACATATTTAAAATAGTGTCATTTTAACTTACATGTATGATTCAGACAACAGTATCTGTTCATGTTGACAAATATTTTTGTTACCCTAAAAGGACAAAAAATCTTTTCAAAACTTCTCAAAATATTTTTTCATAATTCAAATCTTTTCACTGAAACATAAACAGTGTTTAAACAGACAATAAAACTAAATAGAGTCTGTCCAAATATAAAGTTACTGCTCAGATGTAGGGTGTCCAAAATATTGTGCCATTTTTGGTATGACTTCATCAAGTACTTTTTTGACATTAGTTACCCTAGACAAACCATCACTGTTTTTAGCTGTGAAAATATTCCTAAGTCCATCCTCCCCTGCACGTCTATAAATCACTTTCAGATGTCCAAGAGCTAAGCCAGATCCAGCAATATTTTCCACAGTAGGACGCTTGCAAACACCATTGCTTACCAATGGGTCTAAGGACCTTAAATTTTTTTCCTTTTCACTTCGGAAAATTATTGAGTTCTTCACGCGACTGGTGAAAAACTGAATGACATTAAATCAGAAGAATTACAAAGAAGCAGTAATTTCCCTAGAGCCTCCACATCTGCAACTGCATTGTGGGCATCATATGTTATACCAAGCAAATTTTTAACAAGGTCTACTTGTTTTTGAGATAAACCTGGATATCTTTTTTCTGAACACTTGTAATGAATCAACAAAGCCAGATACATGTTTCAGGAATAGATCTGTACTATTGGTGTTCATGATGACCGACATTAGTATTGGAAAATCAAATTTTCTTCCATTATGTGCCACAAAAATAACATCAGAAAACCGTTGAAGCCAATGAAATAGTTCAACGATAGCAGTCTTTACAGACACACATTCCACACGTTTACCAGTCACAAACATTTCACCATTGTCTTCCATACAAATACTGGTCACCCTTTGTGCTTCAGATGATATAGGCAATTCTGGTTTGACATAAACAGAGAATCTGGCACCAGACTTCACATCCATTGCAGCAATCTGTGTGATGTGAGGCATTAATCCACCACGAACTGAAACGGTAACATTTCATTTAAAGTTTCAGGTGAGACAAGACCTATTATGAAAATGAATCATCCACCAATATGTCTTTCTATGTGTTTATTCATTGACTGTTGCATTCTGTTCATACTGAAAAGCAACTAATCATCAAGTGAACTTTCAACTATTCATTCATAATTTTTAATACACTGTCCTTTCCGAAATTAATATACTTTTCATACTTTCATAATATCTAAATAAATCTGACATGTTCATACTTAGATCTGTTGTTTCAAGATCAACTGATATAAATGTAGGTTCATTTTGGACCTTCACCGGCTGGAAGTTTCCACGAGGCACTGCATCAGGCAACTTTTCTACATCAATGTCTGATACTTCATGTCCAACTCCTGCAAATTACCATGAAATGTTCTACTAAAATTGAACAAAATGCAGAAATATATTACACAAGAAGACTTTCACAGAAATGATGATGTACTAACTGATACATGTATAATATACCTCCAGTAATACACAGGCAGAATAAGAGTATATCCATTCTCATCATAGACAATAGACACCTATAACATTATTTTGTTTGACAGCTGTTACACAAAACTGAATAAGTAAGTAAATGAACATCACATTAGTCTTGAATAGCTTGATTAGTCTTCATGGTTATTACATTTATCATTTTAGTCTACAATGCTGGCAAGTCAGTGACAATTGCTTAAGTTAAACAAAATATTTTAGTGATAATTATAAAGTGTTAACCTGATTGGTAGGAAACTCCCTCCAAAGCTTCCTGTGCACCCTGATTTGTAGCCCGCTCTTGTTTCAAAACCAATCGCCGACGCTTCACTGAGGGAAGCTGTTGTTTCTGCTGCTTCTGCACACGGCGCTTCTGACATGTGTCAGCATACTTCACTGTATGAACACCAGGCGAAAGACCCATTTTTTTGTTGGCCTATAAAAGTTACGGCATTGATAATCACTTTTATAATTTTTTATTTGTATGTACATGGTATCACCAATGTATGAGAATTTTATAAATTCTTCTACAATCATATCTTTTCTTCATGTCATTAGTGTCACAAAATTAAGAGTAAAAGTGTAACTGTAAAACCTCAGAATGGAAGTCTTGTTCATGTGGTGGCCTGCAAGGTAGTCTGAGTGTTCTAGGGGTGGAAACTTACACTCGTAATCTGGAGGTCCAAGGTTCAAACCAATTGGGAATGGGCTGGCTTTTTGTTTATACTAATTTGTTTTTAGCTTGATTGTGCATAAAGTTTGCAGCTTATCGAGCCACCTCGAGTCCCATTCATGGAAAAACCAGTTCTGGTGTCATATGAGGAGGTACGGTCATTACCCCAGTGGGGCTCGAACCAGCAACCCCGAGATGAGCGACTGACACCATAACCTCTACACCACCCCTCCTCTTTTGTTGCAAGTACTGGTCCGAATCCAAAAAGCAATCACAAAGTGTTGATAAAAAATGATTTGAGATAAATTCTTTCTTAATATTTGTAAATAAAGTGAACAGCTCTGCTGTGGGAATAAAAACAGCTTGGCTTTTTGACATGTATCAATCTGAATTTTCTCTCAATTCCTAATTTCCACTTACCTATGTCAGGTACATCTTTATCCAATGTCTTCTTTCAACTGTCAACAGCTGAACAGAAAATAAAAGAACAAATGAACTGAAACTGCAGAAAAATCAATATCATTCATGGAAAATAAGATAATTCAACTATACAAGAATAAAACAATGTACTTAGAACAACAAACTACATGAAAATTTGATGCATCTTATTACCCATGAATATACATCAATCTCTGAAAAGAACATATACAAAAAGAAAATGGAACAGTAACTTGAACAGAATAACTGCTTTTTTATCAAAAAATTACCTCAGATATATAGTGCCTTCCTTCATTGACAAACGCTGCAGTGGCATGGACACGGTAATCTAATGACTTGGAATTTCCATAGTGGTGCGACTTAGGTGCTCAAGACTGACCTCTTTGTTGGCATGTTCACATTGTTGACTCGAACCTAAATCAGCATACTGTCCTGCATTCGAAATTAATGGATTGAATATGGCCTGCAACTTTTCACGCAGTGTTTCATCCTTAAGGGATGTTTTGTATGGTAGACTTCTGTGAACATAAACTTCTCCAGGCTTGCGCCTATAACCACAAAACCGTCCATGACACAAAGAGTGGTCACCATATTGGTGTGGCACTAGTGCTCTTAAATTTTCACGAAGAGCCTCTTTTGTCACCCTGGTTTTTAGCAAACGCATATTTCAAACATTTTTCTAAATGTATAATTACAATTTTACTCAGTTTAACATCTTTCTGATTGTGCAAAGCATACAAACTTTTTCCAACGTTTTTCACAATATGGTTTCGGTCAAACCTTTTTCTTCATATTGATATTCAGGTTTTTCTTCAGTCTAGCAATAAGAGTACTGTCCCCGTCACCTTCCAGATATTCAACAGGTGTCCCTTCTTTTGCCAGTTGTATGATCCCACTCTCACCACTGACACTCTCCATTAACCGAGCACTTCCACAGTGGTTCTTCACACATTTATGAGTTCTTACTTTCTTACCAGGTCTGTTTCGCCTCCACCAGTTGCATGTTCCGCATGTCCTGTGACTGACAACAGTCTTAACTACTTTCTTGCCATACTTTTGCTTTGCTCATGAGAAATGTGTGAGCTGAAAAATAAATATACAAAAAATACTGTCAATGCAACAACGGATGTTCTGTCATGTTTTTGATGAATTTTCATTTAGGAAAATGAACTGATGTGAGGGAGCAGTAAATCAAATGTGTTCTGGAATAGTCAATGCTTAATTACTTAATAACTTACATGTTAAACTATCGAATCCCTTTTTCTGCCAAGCCGTATCTATAGCACATGACATTCCACTTCTTGTCCTACAGGGAAACTTAGAAGCTAGGTTTATTCTTCGAGCAGACCTCACAGAGCTCTTGGTCACAACACTGCGATGAACAGGTTTACATTTAATCTGCTGATGATATCTGTTAACTGGAGTTCTGAAAGTGATATATACAATTTACAAATAATCGAGCTAAAAATGGCATTCCTGATATTATGTTTGTAAACTTCACATTGTCTAGTGTAAACTTGAATTGATCACAAGAGAAATGTAAATTACACGTACCCACAAAAGGGGAATGACCATTTCTGAAGTGCACAAAAATGACTGGCATTACATTACCTTGGGGAGGAAGTAGATGGTAAGATATGATTAACTATGTCAACAATGTCCTCATCAGCACCATTTGTTTCATCGCCTGACCAGTCAGTATCTTCAATGACACTAGGCTTGGCTTGTAATCTTAGTCTATAAAAAATAGTAACCTATTTACATGATCCAGGTAAATACAGGGTAAATCAAGTTGGTCAAAAGCTATACATAGCTTATGTTTATATTTGTTAAATGTAACATACCATCAGTATATAAACTTTGTTTTTGTATTTATTTGTATTTGGGTTCCACTAGCTGCTTAAAGTTAAGGGGTCATTTAGGCTTAAACAATCTTTAGTCTGCTAATTTATACTGTGAATATGTCTTTTTTTTGAAGAACATTGACTAATTAAAAATTCTAAGGGTCAAATTTTTATAGCTCATTGTAATTTCAGGATTCAAATCCCCTTTCCAAAGGGTCAAATGGAACTACTCCATGTAATTGGAGGCACTTGAAATTTATTTATGAATAAAGTATACAGTTTGACATTCTGTTACCGTAAAGATGGCGATTCATCTGGTAGAAGGGAGACCCCAAGATCATCAATATCTGCTTCCATACACTTTTTGTGCATCCTGCATTTCGAGGCAAGCAACATCTCTGTAAATGAGAACACATTGTATAAGTAGATATATATAGATTAAAAACATATGGATAACTTTAGGGGTAAAAGAAGTTAAAGTAATGCAGTCCTAACATTTGGCTTTTATTAAGGGAATTTTACTAACTATATTAATGTTCTGTAACCTCATTGACAAGAATACATAATGCAATAGTGAAGTATAATTTTATAACATACTTCATTTCTTTTCTCAAAAGCATCAACAGCTGCTTGACGAGTTGATTCCACTGCTAGCTCCTCTATTATCTCTCCAGCTCGCTCTTCCATTTTCTTCAAATTTCTGTTTGATATTGGTTTCAGATTCAAGGCTGCCAGGAAGTTGTTAACTTTGACTGGGCCACCTAAACTGTCAATCATGGCTGAAAAATTAATGTTTTACTTTCAAAATATTTGCTAAATAACATTCATATTAATTTAAAAACCTGTTTTTTTACGTATTCATGTAAGCACGGCAGATTTTAAAAGCTTCAACTTTCTCAAACTGAAACAATTTTTTTCATAAAATGGGTATACCAAGTCTTCAACTATCACAAGCTATTGTGATGTAGAGGGTTCCTGGTTCAAATCCCTGATTTTAAGTAACAGTAGGTGATACTGGTACTGGTAGGAAATGGTTTAGCCTAAGATACATTCATCGAGAAAAGTATGTATTGTCTTTTGATAAACTGTCATATTAGACAAACTATCTGATTCGGCGAACTGTTGTAGTCAAGAAAATGTCTTTTTGATGAAATTTTGACAAGCTGTCATGATTAAGCTTATAGCTTTTTCTACATTCAGTGACTCATATACAATATATCAGTATAGGTAAATATAGCATGTACAATTGAATAATAAGTAAAGACAATCATAAAATCAAATAATTCTTTTCTGTTTACAAACGTACCTGTACCAAGCTTTGTATTGACATCAAAGCATGGCATTCCTCTAGACTTTATATGATGTGTTTTCCCATAGGCAACTTCGGTTAACAGAATTACAGTCCGGATTCTGACAAACTACATATAAATATCCACTGAGTCCTTTCTGTAATTCACCGACAATATTGTTAAATGTCAGCGGAATCGGACCATACTTGCAAGAACGACAATACTCTAAGTTTTTCAGCAAAACTGAAAGTTCAACTAATCGCCTTCCTTCTCTCCACCCACTTCTGCTCACACCACCCCGAGATCAAAATGGTCAAAACTTGGACTTTTTTTAAGTTGCATTCAATACCATCACATAGATCGGTAAATGAATAGTTGTGCTCTATACATACATTTGACCGTATCGGTTTCTTGGTCTTTTTAGACTTGTATCTTCCCTGGGAGTCGCGTTTCGCATGTTTACATTTTAACTGAAGTAAGGGAATCCCAATAATGGCGCCACCGACTGGGAATTCCCCGCTTTGGATTCATTCTTTTTTTTCAAAAATCATTATTTATTTCACGCGCTGTATAATTATAGAATTCAAATGTATAAACAGTCCGTATTATTCTACCAAAATACAACTGTAACAATTACTATTAAAAACTTTATTCGATTTCGACAACGACCGTCATGTACCGAAAATGTCCGAAAGTACCGACATCGCACGACATTTGCCGATCCCATTAGGATCTCTCTACCTTAAAGCTGCTCGCTCTCAGTTGCTGTTGAAAATTTTTTTTTCAAAAATTACATACTAATGCATTAATATAAAACTAAAGGCTAGAATCAACAATAGAAGTAAAAATCTAGGTAGAGATTTGAAGAAACCAATTGTAAATGTTGGTTTTACTACAACGCTTATTATTTGGAAGCGTATTATTTTGAAATCTACAGATATAAGTGACAGGAATTTATACTGGAACCTTTTTATATGACCATTATGTTCTAAAATGCGTTATTTTCATATAGTTTGAAGAACTTTATTTTTTACCCGAAATCTGCAGCTTTAAAGTCTACTGAGATTTTGTAGAATATTGATCACATTTGTTTTAATATACGAGATTTTATATCCACTGATCTTGTGTTGATAGGACTGTATTTTTTATGTTGAAGTGATGTAGGCAATAATGATCGAGTTGTTATACAAGAATTGATCAAAACAGTTGCACAAGTAAACCAGCTAGAAACATCCACACAGCGTGACTTTAAAGGTATGTTTATCTTGGGGATAAATCAGAAATATGTAATAAGTGGATTATATGAGAAATAAAAGAGATACTTATTTGTGATCTCGTGCAATGGTATTTGTGATCTCGTGCAATGGTTAGGTGTTATAAACTGAGGCTTTCTGCAGTGTGTTTTCTCATATATATCCCTTGCTTTATCATGGTAAAACTATGTGAGGATCCAGATAAAGTGTTGTGTTTCTGATGAAACCCCGGCAAGGGTACACTCCTCGGCATGATGGCACAGACTTAATTTTCTGATACTGTGATAACTTTTCTTGTGCTCAAGTCAGTTTTGAGCTCATACTTATGATCGATAAAAGTGTCCAACAAGATGTTTGAAAGCATTTAAAATCACTTTCAACAATAACTCTCTTGTTTTTTATACGTACTGTGCCAGAGCAGTTAAACAGTTCGTGCTCAAGCTGAAAAAAGTTTCATAATCCTGGAGCTTGGCTTGCATAATAAATTCTGTTATACCCAAAGGCCATTTCAAGCTGGTTGTATGTTTCTCTGACACTTTCTAAATACATGTAGTTACAAATTTATCTACTAAATCTACTGACATGATTGAATTGCTTCTTGCAGTTGTGTTATTGACGGAAGTTGACAGACTGACAAAGGATGCCCAGCATGCATTGCGTCGTACCATGGAGAAATACATGGCAACATGCCGCCTCATTTTGTGCTGTAACTCCACAAGCAAAGTAATACCTGCAATAAAAAGCCGATGTTTGGGAATACGAGTACCTGCACCGTCTGTAGAGGAGGTAATTGTGTCTCCTTTCTAAGCAAGTTTAATCACAGGAAAGAGTTAACAGTCAAACCTGTAAACCAATACCACTGTTTGGAAGCTACAAATATGGTCTCTGTTTGCAAGTGGTCTTTATCAACACGTGTTTCTATTATATTTGTATAAACTGTGATCTCCTGCTGGTCTTTTTGCAGAGTGGTCTTTACTTAGAGGTGTTCTTAAACACAGGTTTGACTGTATACAGATACATGTTTGTACCTGATTTTAGAGCAGTTCATTGTTTAAACCAAAACGATGGAGACGCATAGTGCTATGTTTGATACAAGACGTAAATTGGATGCCTAATCTGTGGACTAGTTAAAATTAATGTCAGCCTGTTTGCATGTTGAAAATGTTTCAGGTGGAAAATTTAATCAGTGGTTAACAAAAACGCAGGTTGGTTAAGAATGAGCTTATTATTGTCATTAGAAAGTCCTGAATTTCAAATATTCATCAAATCATCATTATAAGTAATTATCACTTAGAAATCTATGCGTAGTTTGTCTACATGTTACTTTGTGTGTTTATGTTCTGTAGATATGTCAGATTATGCAGTCTGTGTGTAAGAAGGAAAGTCTGAACTTGCCAACGGAGCTTGCAAAGAGGATTGCTGAAAAAAGTAACAGAAATCTACGTAGAGCATTGCTCATGTGTGAAGCATGCAGAGTGCAGCAGTAAGTAGGGCCTAAAAAGGTGGGGTAGAGCTCTGCGCCCTGCTTTGGCAGTTCTAACGAGTTGACTCTCAGAAATGGATAGGGCCTATTGAAAAGTTACTCTGACAGTTATGAAAACAGTCGTATTAAATAACTCAGATAAGGAATACCCTATAGCACTAGAGTGACCTAGTTGAGTTGTTTCAGGAGTTGCTGAAAATTTAAACTTTACAGAAGTTTTTATTTGGTGAATATTTCCCTACATTGTATTATGAGAAAATTTGTGTTGCTTTGAAATTTAAAACTCTTTTAAAAAGCTGTATGTGTTAATTTGGAAGTTTTATGAGAGTGATTGACCTTGCTGGCAGTGTATAGATCTGTATGTATGAAGCTGTATCTTAATCTGTTGAGGTTTTTCAGGTATCCATTCAGTGCAGATCAACCTGTCAGTGAACCAGACTGGGAGGTGTATCTCAGAGATACGGCACATTTGATTGTTCAGCAACAAAGCCCGAAAAGGTAAACATTCCTACACATTGATCATACTGACCTTGCGTTTATAAGTTTTTAGGTGTAAACTTAAAAAGTATTTCAACTGCTTAGTGTTCCTCTGGGCTCTTTGGCAATGTTAACAGTATGCACATAAATTTTGCAAATGCTGGTTTAGAAGAAAACTCACAGTTTTTATTAGAGGTTGGTTTAATTATGAGTGGAGGATTTCTTCTAACCTAACAGTGTATAGGGAAAAAAAGTTCCTGATGTTTGTGATATAGCTACAGCTCTTCTTAGATTTATTTTTAATTGTACTTAATGAACACCCAGCAATTTGGACAAAAAACCAATAAGTGTGGTCCTTGTTCATAATGATAGGTTTTATAGTCTGATTTTGTTGTAATCTTTGTAATTGTTATAGTTCTGCTGGCTTTCCTGATATTGTACATGTAATGTATTTTGCAGGTTATTTGAGGTGCGAGGACGGCTGTATGAGTTACTTACACACTGTATCCCTGCAGATGTCATTATGAAGGTATTACTGTGAAAAACTTATTATAGTCATGTTGCTCATAAGATACAATGAAGATATATTTTAAGGAAGAGTGATTGTTACTCGAGTAGATTGAAAATCAAAGATTATGGTAGGGTGTGGAAGGTTCCAACAATTGTTGGGAAAGTGCTCAATGGTGAGCTTTTATAATGACCGAATGTCAGTTGTCGACAGTAAGTGCTTCAAACTACAATGCCTTCTTAACCATGTGACCATTCTAACTAATGATGCTTAAATGGTGCTCTTCTAAATTTGCTCAAACCATGGTGCTCCGCTGCACATAATGGCCACTAGAGCTGGTCCAATTTTGAATTAATTTGACACAAATATTCCACGTATGACCCTCGAACCGTTCCGCTCCGATGCCAGAGATTGCTGCCAGGGCTTTGAAAAGAAAAATCATCAAACAACGTCTCCTTAACAGCAGATTTGTGATCACGGAGAGAGATCATACGTGATGTTGTTTGATTTCAGGGTTTACTTCAGAACTTGATCAGTAGCTGTGACGGCGAACTGAAGACAGAAGTTATACAAACGGCAGCGTATTATGAACACAGGCTGCAGCAAGGACAGAAAGCAATCTATCATCTAGAGGCATTTGTTGCTAAATTTATGGCAATTTATAAACGTTTCTTAGAAGAGGGTATAGCTGACATATTTTGATCAAGATCTGTACTCATATGAATTCAAGGAAGCCTTTTGTACAGCTGATTTAAATTTGTCTTGAATTATCACAGTGGAAAAAGCGTTCAGGATTCAAAGGTGTCGACAGAAATGGTGCGGGTTTCAGAAGTGATGTTTCAAAAAGATCTTAACGAGCCAAATTGTAGGAAGAAACTATTTTGGAAAATAACAAGATGAAGTCGTCAATTATCTAAAGCTGTTAATTTTGCTAGCAGGACTGTCTTATAAAAAACTTGCTATCCATGTAGATGAACATTTGCACATTATACAAGTAAAACATGAATGACACCTCCGAGACCCCATTTGCTTTCATTAATAGTACTACTTCTTGTGTGTCTTATTTCAGTGCTATTTTAAAGTGGTTAAGTTGACTGTTAATGGCTTAAAACAAGTTTTTAAATCATAAGTGTTTGAAAATACAAATTATAGTTTAAAGGTAACATTTGTTCAAATACTGTTTAATTTACTAGAAATCGTGCAGAAATTACAGAATTGACAGAATATGATATAAATTATTTTATTCAACTTGCCAATAAATGCAATAAAAGTACTTTGTTTCTGGCATGATAATTCCATAGGTTTATGGTTTTTGAAAAGATGATTCCTATTGATTACCAGGAAATGTCTAGTCAGTTTGACAACTGGTCATATTACCGGTAAGAAACTTGACAGAGTAACTAATTGGAACTGTAAAGAGTTAAAGACAGATTTCTGCTGTTGGAAACTCCTTAACCTGTGATTCTCCACTATAATAGGACAGTAGATGACCTCTGCAGAGTTCGAGCAATAAGTCTGTGATCAAAATCAAACTGACCCTAGATCAAGTTTGATGTCAGTGATTCAAAATTTTGACCTAAGGTCGAACTTCAATAATTATTCTTTTACAGGTGAATACATCTATAGATTTTGGAATCACAAGGACGTGCTAAGAGATGAAAAAAATTATGTAGTCTTGAAAATACAATTTCATGAGCATCAAAGGATTCTCAAGTCATTGTATTAAACAATCAAGGTATAATGACCTTGAATTTTCTCATAGCACCTTCTGGACAAATTGTTAGGCAATAAACCGTTTCTGTAACTTTATAATAGTCTTAAGAGTTTTGGGTAAAATTTGTAAATCTGTAATGGTCTTTGTACATGCGTCTCTGCCTCTGTGGTCTAGTAATTATACCCCCCCAAACAAAGTGTTGGGGGGGGGGGGTGGTATACTGGATTCAACTTGTCTGTCCGTCCTTCTGTAGACGGAATCTCTTGTGGACACTAGATCTCCCAATCTGACTAAAGTTCACGATCTTCTGAAAGCGTAGCGTTTTTGAGGAAATGATTTTAATCAGATTACTAGATCTCCAATACCCCTGGTCAGCTTTCAATGATACTTCACACAAGTGATAAGTACAATGCGTAGTTGTGCATGGTCCATGTTTCGGGTCAAAGGTCAAGGTCACGGGCTTGAGATGGTAAAATCTTGTGGACACTAAATCTCCAATACCCCTGGTCAGGATGTAATGATACAAAATATACTTCACAGAATTGAGAAGTGCAGTGTTCTGTTGTGCATAGTCAATGTTTCTGGTCACTAGGTTAAGGGTCAATGTCACAGGGGCTTGAGATAGTAAAATCTTGTGGACGCTAAATCTCCCACACCCCTAGTCAGAATTTAATTATTCTTCATTGAAGTGATAAGCACCATGCCTAGTTTCGGAATGTTTAGGGTCACTAGATCAAAGGGGCTTGAGATAGTAAAATCTTGTGCACTTTTAATCCCGAACCCGCTGGTCAAAATCTAATTAAACTTCACAGAAGCCTCAAGTTGTGCAGGTCATGTTGGTCTAGATCAAAGGGGTTGGGAAAAAAAAATTTTGTGCCCCCCCAATCCCCCAAAACCCCCAACCCCCCCCAAAAAAAAATCAAAGCATCAAATATCAACAAATAAACTTCAAATATGCATAATAAATTTTAAATACTTTGTCAGTGGGGTGTTGGGGGGGGGGGGGTTATACTGAGGATGGGCGTCTAGTACTGGTATACCACTGAAATACTGTTGAAAAACGAGTGTTTAGCTACAAACAAAACAAAATAGACTGTCCAAGCATCCATTCCACATTCTTGCTTGGGCTATTTCTCTTTGTGGGATTGGCCTGGTCATCCTGGCTTTATTCCATTTAGATTTTAAGTCTCAAATAATTTTGTCAAACATTAATGGTTAAAAAACAACAGGATTTTAAAATCTTCTCTCAAGAATTTATTGAATAAAAGCACAAGTAAGCACACATAGGTCCCTTTTTCACAGCTGAATGGAACATCTAAACTATATTCCAACAGAATAAGACAATGAAAAGGTACTTGAGAGTAACTATCACATACCCAAATTAAGTTCCTTTTCCCTTAAACTGTGAGACAAATTTTATTTTCATAGCACGTGCAAATATATTCAAATACTACAACTGGGAATGTGATGTGTGTTAATGTAACGCAGAATCAGTGACAAAGTGATGCTAGTTTGCTGTTGGGACTATGAATATTGATTTGATTTTTGTTTCAGCTAAATTGATTAAAGTCTGAAAATTTTATTGATACTTTTTCTGAAACAATTTGTTTAATAAGACCTGGTAATTTTACTGTAACAGAGCTTGTGGAAAAAGTTTGAAAAGATCAAATAGTGTCTAATGATTCATACATGATCATCACCAAGATACACAAGTGACTATAAGTAAGCTGCTCTCTACTCTATCCTTAATGCTGTTTTGTAAGAAAATGTCTTATATCATGTGATTTATCAATAAAATACTGTTGAAACCAAGATACAGGACAGTTAATATATTCATAGATACAGTGAAATTTTGCGTATTTTTTTATGTACAATTACTGTTCCATTTGTCTGAAAAGCTGTTGGAACAGTGATATGCATGTACAAGATGATCAAGAATTTAAGATCGTACATTAGTTACACAATTTCATTAAAACACTTTCACTAGCATGGACACATAACTTACCCAAAAGCATACACACATAAATATCACAAGTACACAGCTCATAATGCTCTTGTGTAATTGCTGCATAGCACAACATACACTAGAAAATGGAGACACTCCAATTTTCCTCGAAGAATTCTTTTTAAAAATTCTGTTGCAGGATTGTAAATATCTGTTAAAATGAAATGTCTTCCAGCTGAAACACCTTTGGTAACACAGAAATGTGTTTGTTGTAAAGTTGTTGTTCTGAATGTCAATTCCTTATAATGATAATTGATGCAAGGGGCAAGAAAATGTGTCTTTTAAAGGGATGTTGCTGCTCCAGGAAGAGGTCATTTCAGGAGGTTGGACTGTACTAATAAAACCCCGATATAAATAAAACTTCTCCAGCATGCCTCTATTCCTGAATGATTGACTTGAGATAAAGTTTGGTGCTCTATGAAGAGCATTGCTTGCTTTTTAAGCACAGCTGTACCACAATCATGTGATAGAATGCCTGCAACAACCCATTAAACTAAAACACTGAGAGATACTTCGTAAAAATATGTATACAAAATGCTACACTTGATTTAACTTTTTGTACAGTTTGTAACATTCTGACATAACAATAAATAAATCATGTGCTCCAGCACTATAGTATTTCATTAAAGTATTTTACAAACAAATAGTTCAAATATTTAAAAAAAAAATTTATTTTATGTTTTCCTGTGAATTATAGAGTTTTCTCAGTGAAATAAAAGTGATAATCCACAGTTTTGAAACAGTGGTTCCTTTTTTTTTTCACTGTTTTTGCATCTTTAGCCCCCCCCGATTTACGCCCAAAATATAAGAGCTTTATTAATGCTGGAGACCATCCCCGCCCCTTTAAATGACCCCGTCCTTCTCCATGTTTTCTAACCCCCCCCGATGTTTTATAAAACAATCAATAAAAAAGAGTACCAAAATAAACAGAAAAATTGTGTATCGGTGTAATTTCCGTTAATTTCACTCGTGAACAAATAGTCAAATATTTTACCTCGGGCCCCCCCCCCCACAAAAAAAATCCTTTTCCCCCCCCCCCACAAAAAAAAATATCACCCCCCCCCGAAACCAACAATTATCCTCTATATATACACCTGAACTTCATAATTATGCCTTTAAAGAATGAGCTTTACTCTAAATCCTTACTTTCATAATAACATGGAGAGCCATTTGTGACTGAAATTTTGAAATTAGAAGCAGAGCCTCACAAACTGAATTTCTGTTCCCAGAAAAGTAAGATTCTAATTTTCTCTTATAAAAACACAACTTCAAACGTTAGTTAGAAAAAATAAAAAAAAACATTTAAGGATACAACATGTGGCACAATACTAGAACATAAGTACTTGAACCTCTATATGCCACACTCAGATGTCATTCATCTCTATCCCATTCAAATCATAACATACACTTACACATCGTGTGACATCAATTTTGAGACAAGATACATCTTCAAAGCGGTTGTGATATATATATATAAATAAGGCACTGAAGTCCGTCCAAAACTAGATACCCAAGGGCAACATGACGAGACCGCCAAGACATTGCAAGTATGACCCTGGCCTCTGAACTAATGCATGACACACTCTCATGCTAAACAACACAAGACAGATAATTCAAAATACTTCCATGCATGGCTACGTTACAGTCCAGATAAAGTAACGTGTCCAGTTTTGATCTGTAACTGTTAAAAGTGACCTTGACCTTTGGCCTGGACTTGAATCTTGTACATGACAAACCATATTATGGATAACAGTTGTACTGAGTCGCTTAAAAAACCTTCAATGCAAGGGGACGTTCAAGCCCAGACAAGGTCCAATTTTTGACATTGAAACCAATTGAGTGTAAACTGGACCTTTGAGCTACAGAACTGGCTCTTGTCAACTATACATTGTCTCATCACTGAACATTTGTACCAAGTCAACAAAATACTCTCATGTATTTAGAAGTTACAGCAACACAGACAAAACTTCTGAACAGATTAAGAAACAGACAGACGGACTTGCATACATTTAAACAAATTGATATTTAAATGGGTATCCAATTTGTTTCCTCTTGAGTTAATTTAGCAAATTAAAGAAAAAAGAAAATAGACACATAACAGATTGAATGAATAGAATTTAGTTATGTATTGAACTCCAAGTTGGACAAGTTTTGATACATAAGCTCGTGCATTCACTGAACTGCCCTTCTAACAACTATCTGGTGCACACCTCCGACAGGCGGACTTGACAAAATATATATAAACATTGCAGCCCGTTTATCCATGTCAGACACTGTGACACCTTCCTACACTCTAACATATGTGATGAGATATTCTGGATACACTTGTGTCCTGTCGTATACAACAAACTCCCTAAAATTCCACCCGCCATCTCCTACCACAGAATCAAAGAAACTGTTATCTTTGCACGAGCATTTGTCCAAACTGCACTGCATGCATGGGGCACGTGCGTAAGGTTTGGCCGTACTCTCAACATACATTCTTCCGAGACACATCCGCACAAGGAACATTTTCTTCTCGCTGCTTGTTCTGTTTGACTTTGGATCTGAAAATATTCAGAAAGTTGAAAAATTAAAGGGTTATAATGGCCCTTAATTTATACAAATTTATTTTAGCTCGATTGTGAAGAAAACTTGCAGATTATCAAGTCACTCTTGAGTTCGCTTCCTGGAAAAACCAGTACTGGTGGCCCTTAACTGCACACCTTGGTCAAATATGAAAATCTGCAGCAAATGGCAGAACTGATTAACTTTTTTAGAATGTAATGACTTAAAATAAATTGTTCGCCTAAATCACTTTTGAATGCAAAAAATGCTGTGTTCAGAAGTTTTACTGTAAATTGAGTAATATTTGCAATGATTCAAATTTCACAAATTTACCACTGCCTATTATAAAATATCGCAAAATATCATTTCACATAGACTATTTTGCGAATAAGTATCTCCTAAAAAATCAAGAAGTTTTCATTACATGAAAATTAATTAATTTACAGTACCACTATCAAGTTCTATAACTCAGGCATAAATTATCCATGTAGTAAGCTTGAATAAGAATCTGGTAATTCTCAAAAATCCTGGAACAGGTTACTTTTTAGAAGTTTTCATTGCCAAACACATTCTATCAATTTGGTTATCATTTATCAACAACTGTGGCATCACAAGTTGAAATACAACAATTTTAGTCTCAGCAGGGCCAAGTAACTAGATATACAAAACAAGAGGGCCATGATGGCCCTATATCGCTCACCTGACTACCATTGGCTATAATACAAGGGCTAATGATTCTAACATAATTCGTAGAGGTCCACTACACAATGCTTAGTAACATTCCAAATATCTATTCTCTGCCTGTCGGCCTTCTTGTTTTTTTTTAAGTTTTCCCTATGTAAGCCTATGCGGAACCAAGTGACCCCCCCCCCCCCCCCATGGGCAGGATCAATTTGACCCAGGGGTCATGATTTGAACAATTTTGCTAGAGGTCCACTAGCAAATGCTACATGCCAAATATCTAAGCTCTAGGCTTTGTGGTTTCAGAGAAGAAGATTTTTTTAAGTTTTCCCTATATAAGCCTATGTAAAACTAAGTGACCCCCCATGCGGGGTCAATTTTGATTCGGGGGTCATAATTTGAACAATCTTGGTAGAGGTCCACTAGACAATGCTACATACCAAATATCTAAGCTCAAACCCTTGTGGTTTCAGAGCTTAAGATTTTTAAAGTTTTTCCTATTTGTTGCTTTAGCAACCAGAGTTCTGCATTGAATGGAATTCTTTGAACAAATTTGATAGGACTTCATGCAAGGAACATCCCTGCAGTTCCATCAACATTGGCCCAGTGGTTTCAGAGGAGATGTCGTTTTGAAGGAAATGGTGGACGGACGGACGGACATACGCTGGATGGAATGCGATCCTAATAGCTCACTCTGGCACTTTGTGCCAGCTGAGCTAAAAATGTACTGATCAAATCTACTCCACAAATATTTTGCTCAGACGGGTCAAGGGTACTATACCGTCGTTATATGCAGTCTGCTGAAAATTGCTTATTATTTCTCAAGAGACGCTTCTTCTAGAGCAAAAATATTTGTTACATCAGGGGAAGTAACTGTGGATGCACTTGTTCATAAACTTGTCTGAGATCTTATAACCATATACCAGCACATTATTTCTAAGTCTGGTCAAGACTGCTTATGTGGCTCCTAGTCTGTAAACATTATTGTGATGATTGAAGGTGGGAACAGTTATCAGACAACTCTAACAATTACGCTTCACCATACACACTTTGTGCTTACGCGAGCTGAAAATTTCTATTGTACACATGAGACAAATTGTTCTTGCATACCAGATCGGAATATCTGCAGTTTTCACCAGTGCTGGAAAATGTCATCTTACACCCCCTGGTGTAAGACGACTTAATGACGTTAAAACAAACTACTTTTGTGAAGAATGTGTAAATTGATACATAACTACCAGAAAATAACGTGTAAATATAAGTAATCAGTTTTATTTCATTTCTGCTACTATTAGTAGAATATGGTAAGCAAGAAAAAGAATCTATCACCGGCTGCATGTGCAGATGAGAATATCTGGCTCTCAGTTACCCTTGAGCCAGATATTCTCATCTGCATGTGCCACTAGTGAAAGATTCTTATAAGATTCAATAGTGATTCATAAAGCTTAAGACTTTATCGATATTAAGATGCACTTAAGGTTTTCTTCATTGACATTATCACAAATATCAAATATTATAGTGGTTTTGTTTTGAGAACTTCGGACAAATGTCATAGAGTAGGTATGTTCATTTATTTGAAAATTCAAACACTGGGTAATTTTGTAAAAATTGGAAAACAAAATAAATCTGTTAAACTTCTACTAGAAGACAGTACCTGCATATTGGTCTGACTTTGTAGAGCTTTCTGCAGCGTAAACACCTTGTCCAAACATGGCCCCAGAACCACCCAGCCTGGAATCCAGTCCCTGCTTCATTATCGTATCCACTACGGACCCAACTGTTCCATGAAACATATAGTGCTCATTTATCTCTGGGTGGATATCCTTACATAGGACTGATCCTTTTGGTATATTACTGGTGGTCAATATTTTACCACTAGAGCCTTTTGTTTTCTCCAAAATAGTGAAGACCCCCGATTTCGCTGCTTTGTGAAATAGCTCTTGTCTTTTTAAGGCATATTTTTCAAATAGCTCACAGTTTTCAATTCTTTCTACTTTTTTTATTCGTATATCTGAATAATTCAGGTTATCAAGACCCTTTGCATCTCGACCTTGCCCAACATGTTGTTTTTGCCAGGTTGCCAAGGCAACATGTTTTATAGCATCAAAAGTTTGTTTATCTACATCAACCTTGCGTGGTTTTATATCATCTGAGTCTAACTGCCAGTCTTTTAGTGTTTTAATATCACGGTATTCAGTCCAGTAGCTTGGTGATCTTGGATTAGTTTTATACTGGTGTTTGAACCAGTCCTGTGTTCCACGTGGTGGGGCAACTGTTCGTTCAAGGGAATTTTTGGCGGCCATCTCTAGAAGTTTGTACATAGCACTGTTGTCATTTTCCTCTTCATCTTCTATGTATATGGAAGAAAAAAAAACATGCAACTAAATTAAGTCTTATGCCAATTTATTTCTAAAACTGGCATGTTCAAGATTTAAACTGACCCCTATTTTCGTGGAACTATTTCTTATCATGTAGGGCTCCTGAGTGAAAAATTGCTGATTAAATTGCTAAAAGCAACATTGCTAATTAAATTGCTGAATGGAAAATGGCCTGCAACAATATGTCCTAGCAGGAAAAAGATACTACTGACAAGTGTCTTACCATTATTCCCCTCCTTTAAATCTGATATAAACATTTCATGCTCTGCTGCAAGGTGTATGTATTTCAATTGGTTACAGTCGATTTTTCACTATGTATATCCAAATTCATTTTAAGCATGTGAGAATAAATAAAAATAAAGAAGAGTTGGAGTTTTTTAAATTAATTTGACTATGTTACATATTTCAATGTATCTAGTTTTCTTTAACAAGAATCCTAAATTATGGAAAAGATGGGGATGGAAATAAGGTTATTAAAATATCACTGTCTTCTATCATGTAGGCTGAGACTACTGACAAGCTGAGACCTTACCTTCTGTGTCCAATACATTTCTCAGTTCCTGCTCAAATGCCTGCAAAAAAGTTCAATTTATCGTTAAATAGAAGGAATTTGCCGAATCATTCATATATTGCATTACAGTTAACTGTAATGACTTGTTAAATTTTTCAAATTGTATTTACTAGTCATATTTACTTGTCAACCAAATACAGAATGTATGAATGTTCATAAACTAGAGCCTTTTTGAAATAGATTATTAATAAATGTTATACACTTAGGGATGTCATTGATTAAAATTTTTGTATCGATATATCAATTTAGAAATATCGACGATACAGCTATATATATTGATACACGGGCGTAAAAAAGTCACTTACTATATATTCTACCAAATCTCTGGACTATATTTGTACTAAACATATGGTTCTGGTCTATAATATATATCAACCCTTGCAGTGATGAAATTTTTTTGCCTATAAGACCACATTTCATTAAATTACCATTCGTTAGAAAAACACGGAACTCTGGGTAGATCGAGTGATTGTTCATATTCCGGTTCATTTTTGATGAAATTTTCGAACGTGAAACTGTAGATCATGGCACAGTAGAACATTATTAGATATACGATTTTTCAAAACGGCAATCGATATCAAATCTAAAGTGTTTGATCGTTGATATATCGATATTGTTTGAATCGATTACATCCCTATTTACACTTACTGCTTTAACACTTTTCCAGGACCTGTCACCTTTGTTATAAACGACGATAGTTAAATCTTTGACAGACACATTTGGGAATTTGTTTTGGTATTTCTTAATACATTCAAACATCGTTTGAGCACTGACTTCTGCAGGGTAACCAAGGGAACCAGTTCCCAGTGTTGGAAATGCAATGGAATCTACGTTATCCTTCTGTGCTTGCATTAGGCAGTTGCATACAAATTTGCACAGTGGCTGGAATGAATAAGACGTCAGAACAAATTTAATTAAACAGAATTTCCTTTGCAAAAAAAGTGACATATCAAATTATATGTGCAGTACAGTCAGAGGTGACATACAAATTAATGCAAGTCCTGAGAGAAACCTCCAACGAAATACAAATTACATAGAATCTAAATAAATCAGAGATGACATGTACACAAAATCTCATTTGACTCTTTCTGGAAGTAATATTAAAACAGAATGAATCCAAATGAATGAAAGTTGACAACAAATGTATATACAGAATCAAAAGGAAACAGCTAATATGAAACTTGAAATGGAACCCAAAGGAATCATAAATAGCAAACGCATTTATACAGATTTCAAAATGAATAAAATTAAAAGAAAATGCAAGCACTCTTGAAATAGACTGAATATAATGAGTTGTATCGTATCGTGTATTAGGGTTTTATCATTGGTACTGGTTTCCCACATGACCAACGCTGACAGATAAGGTTAGTAATTTTAGGTTTTGTAGGATAATGCAAGATACAGAAAACACCCATACATGGGACCTCGGTTTTTGTCTCATCCGAAAGACTATTAGTAATTTTAGTTGGTCAGCCCTGGGAATCGAACCCCCTACCTTGAGATTGCAAGTCTCGTGCTCTACCGATTGAGCTTACTGGGCTGACTATAATGAGTTCTATGACCAGTCAACTGTTAGCTGCACTTCCTCTCATTGTGTGTGAGCATCGTATGAAGTTGTATTAAATTCCAACCAGTAGTTTTCAAGTTAAGCTCCAGACAAGGAAAAGTAACAAAGGACAATAACTCTGTAATGAGTCAAGATAGAGTTATGGTTTTTGTACACTGTACTTCCTATCATTGTGCTTGGCCATTGTATAAAGTTGTACTGAATTCTAACCAGTGGTTTTCAAGCTATGCTCTGGACAAGTAAAATGAAATGCAAACACAGACTGACCACAGGGGGACTCTTACAGCCGTGGCTATAATCCTGTCACATTTCACATTAGTTTAACTACGTCTATACACCTTTCTTTCTGACAAAAAACCGATACATCTGTCGATACGTCAAGTGGAAGAATCCATTATAGAATTACCGCTTAAATTAGGGGTGTCATTAATACGTTACCGTCGTTAGTACATGCACTTAAATTAAAACCTTTCTTTGCCTCTTTGATAGATCGTATGTAAAAGTTAAAAACAATTTCAGCTGTCAAAATTACTAGTGCTTGACAATTTAGTCAATAGCCTTGAAGGAAACAGAGATTTGAAGCCTAGGTTGTATGTAGGTTGTACGGCACGCAATTCAAGATCATTTTAAAATACATGTGTTTCCCTTTTATAACTGTTACTAAGTTTTGCCGTAAAACCAATCTTCTTCACCATAGTTTGAAACGGTAGATTCGCGGTTACTAACGAGGTCACAAGGTTTCTGATTTCCGAAAAATGAAAATGAAGCACAATATTATACTACCGTTGTAATATTTACAGTTCGTTGCAAAAATCCGAAACAGGCTGAAGTCGCTACAATCTGTCGTGATGTTGTTTACATTGGAGAAAATACATATATCAGAGGGTAGTATTCCTGGACTGATTCAGGGGCAAGAGCCATTACTTTCGAATGATTCAAGGATATCTCTAGCTGTGATTATCTTTTAAAATCGCTACCGCAAGTTCATAAATTATTATAAATGCATTACATGTATGTTCCCGGAACCTTACACACGCGGTTGAGTACATATTGAACTGTCTTCATGTGTATGACAATATTTGTACATGTTTATACAATTTAGTGCTTCAAGATATAAGGAACAGTATTTGCTGCTAAATTACAGTTATAACTGCAGTTACATATGTCATCCTACATCATTGGTGATCATTGTGATATCTTTTTCATAAAAAGGCCTATTCAAAATAGTCCTGACCATGTTTTGCCAAAATGAAAAAAAAATGTCAAATTTCTGAAATTATCAGTATTTAAATACTAGATCGTTACGGATTTCGCAGCACTTGTTATTTATTCGAACACTCTAGTGTCGTATTCTTCTGACAAATCCAATGCCTTTAAAATACCTGCCTGCCGAAATCTTTATTTGTTCATAAGTGAAAATACTGAGATAAATCAAAGTCCCAGTATCTATTTCCAGTCTACATGTAATGCAATCCCGACAGTTGAACATGGAACTTTTCGAGTGTGTATTGTAGTTTTACTTTCAAAGCCTATGGTTTCTCCGAGGTAAGGGCTAGGATGTAGAATAACAGAAAAAAATGCAAATCAATAAAAATTTGGACATGAAAATGAAACGAAAGACATGACAGACGGGTAATTTTATCTTGTATGCAATTTGTTTATACATGATGAAAATATGGAAACTCATGAATGAAACAACACTAATATTTAACAGCTCACAATACACAAAATCATGTAACGGTGTACATAAATCAAACTTGAAAGCATCACAGCGGGACTTGTTGAGCCAGACCTTGATATAACTCTTTAACTAACTATATATGTTTTCTTTATGTTTTGGTGTAAAACATTCAATGAATGATAAAGAAAGAAAACATATAACGAATTTCATAACAATTAAATGACGGAAAACGACAAACTAAGTGTGCTTGAAAACTGAATGCTTTTAACACGAACGAGAACGTTACAATGTACATGTCGTCATTGCTATATGTACGGTCGCGGGTGTCATTCATTATTATGATAGTAATTAATATCACAGTTTTAAAACATACCAACTCACTGGCTGCATGCAAGTTGGTGAAATCACAAGAAATTCACGGACATTTTCATGTATGTTATAAAATGTATACACGAGTTCAAGAAAAACAACTTTTGTACTCGTTCGATCACATTCCGGGGAGCTGTACATGTAGGTCTCAGGAAAATTTCTGTAGACACTCAACGATGTAACATTTCTTTTTGCATAAAGGACGTCCGTTCACACCATGCTGGTAAAACACGCCTGTACAGATTTATTTAAATATGTCCATTTTACATTGACACCATAAGAATGAGATTGTAATAGATCCTTTTGATTCGTGGGATCGTACTCTATTCAGTCAAGGAAAGTTCCTGTATTTCCGTTTGATACGAATTTTGTTGAACAACAAAATCAATGCTTTACTATATATGTGGACGATAAACAGCATTGAGATGTACATGTATTTATTTAATTACTTTTTTTAAAAAAACCAACTCATAAAGGTCGGGTAGTACACTTACTGACGTTGTATTTATCGATCGATACCTGTCTACTGAGGTATATGGTACACCCCTTTTTTAAGCGGTTATTTATAATAGAATATTCCATTAAAGTTGTATCGGATTTTATGTAGTGTACAGCGTCTGTGTATGATAGTATACTATAGCGAAATGTGACAGATAAACGGCCACGGCTGTATATACCCTCCAAACTTTTGGGGGTATAATAAAATATACATTTGGACGGATTGAAACAAGACAATAAATACTGACTCTAAAACAATAAATGACAAGCCAACAAATCATAGACACTCCAACCCAACATTCATACATGTTTGCTAAATATCTTTATACCTTTTTCGCAAATGCTGATTTATTCTTGTCCCATTCAGGTAACGTTCCATGATAAACTTTATCACATTTAAGTCCATAGCCTTCTGTTACTGCTATATCTCCAACTCTGATACCATGAGGGTAGGTTTCCTTACACTCTTTCTACAATGTTAGAAGGTGGCAATCTGTCACAGTAGACACACAGATAGTACATAAACCTAAGTCAAATATTTCTCTGACACTGTATGAGTTTAACACCCATTTCAACTGTATTTAGATCATTTTTACAGGTGGGCAGTTTAACTAACCATCGTTCCTGGGAAGAACCAGTGTTAGACTCCCATCCTTTGTAAGAAACTGTCAACTTTCTCACAGAAAGAGACATAGTCGATAGCAGGGCTAATGCCCATGAACATAAATCTATGAGAGGTAACAGTGATCGCTGACATTACGCCGATGTTACTTGACTTTTACTTATATGAGAAAGCAATCAGAAGGTACAGTCAGTGAAAGTAAAACTGATCACTTAGAATTATGTTCCTGGTTTGGCTTGCTGTACCCTTACACAAACCGGCTAATTGTTCTCTTATTTCTGGTACCAATAACCCCAAGTATAGTGCAAATTGAGCAATGTCTTTAAGTTTCACTATTTTCGTGAATTTTCCACTTTGCTGATTCAAAAATTGCACTAAAGATTAATTTCATTTACATTAAGTACAGTAAAACTTCATTAACTTGAGCATCGATAATTCGAGAACCTCGGCTAACTCGAGGACTCGTCGGTCCCGGAGTTTTACTGTATACGAGACTTCTCTTTTTTAGGATGAAATTTTGCGAGTAATTCTGTCTGCTCACAAATCACAAAATTTACCCAAGACAAAAATCACCCAGTTTACAGGAATCAAGTTCTTCGGGTTTGTATTGTAATCTTTAGTGTGTATCTTCTTTTGGGATATTTTGTCCATTATTTTGTCTTATACTTCAGGCATAATGGTCATTCATGACTTCATGAAATAAATTTCCTTGAGTAGTTATTTATACAAACATTTATCTCTTTTCATAAAAAGTAGGGATGGCAATGAATTGAATATTTCCGTGTTGTTTTCATGACAATATTTAATTTTCAATTACAGCTGATAAAATGTCAGTTGAAATTACCCAGTTTCTGTGGTGATGACACCAAAAACTTTCACTTTCAGTGGTCAAGCAAAGATTATTCTCTTTTACTTTAGGATCCCTTTGTTTCCCTTCTGGATGGAGGCACACTTACCTGGATCTCATAACCTGCTACTTCAAACAATGCCTGGGACATCCCTCCATTATCAAACTTGAGGTCGTCTGATGTACTATTAACAATCACATCAGCCTGTGTGAGAAATACAACAATCAGGATTATGTTAGCACTGACAAGTCTACAGACATGATGTCATTGACTAGGTCATACAAAATTTTCATACTTAATGTAAGCACATATAAATCTGCTTTCTCAGAATACTTTTACAAAAGACAAACTGGCAAAAAAACTCCATTGCTGCATAACACTTTGGCAGTGATCTCCCTTGCTACATTATCCTTTGGCATATAAGCCCCTTTTGCACCATTACACTCGTTTATAGATCACATAATCATACAAGGAGTTTGTAAAGACTTTCTTCTCCTTTGAAGGAAAATGGCAAACAGTCACAAATGCTAAAAACATGATGATACCAATATCCCTTCATCAATAATCTGAGTTTAACTGCATCTCTTATCCCATGGAGATTTCACATTTTAAAGAGACACATTTATGTTAGACAACGGTATAATCACTTCAGGGAGTCCAGAAAAGTTTATTTACAGTTCTATGTACAGACTTAATTTATAATAAAATATGATGTTTAAAGTTTACCTGATGTCTAGCAATTTCGCCAGAAACAATATGTATATTGATACTTCCAATTGCATCTGTACTTCCATCACCATTAGAAACTGCAGAGAGAGATAAAATAGAAATATTTAGTATTCATTAAACCTTCCAGGCTGACAATATTTGATATGTAAAAAGTTCAAGTCAAGTTTCTAGGATTGTCTCATCAACTCAAGGACAAGCTATACTGTACAGCACCTAGTTTGGACCTACACCTACGTGTTGCAGTGATCTTACATCTGAAATTACACGCAGGATTTTACATGCAGGATTTCATATAGTATATATTCCCGATATATACTGTTGACCTGTGTTTGTCAGTCTGTTTACTTTATCTACTGCAATAACAACTAGATAGAGACCTACTGGCCAAGTTAGCAGATTTATTATAATCACTGAAATGAGAGAGTCATTAAACTGTGATAGATACGTTGTTGTTGTCAGAGTTTAATGCCCATTCCAACTGTATATTACAGGTTTAACTGTTTTTTGTAATTTTGATATTTGCGACTGTATATACGGTTTTTAATGGTCCCAAATATTTTTAACAAAGATGGCATTAGCCGGAGCTGTTAAAAGTGTTTGCAATCATTAAAACCGTATAATATAGTCAAAAATGTCAAAATCAGTAAATAGTTAACCTTTTCTTACGCAGTGCGTTTAAATGCAAAAATTTAAACGCTGTTTAATTTCTGCGACTATTATAAACATTATTTAATAGTCACAAATTTAAACGTAACCAATCAGAAATGACGTTACATGATTATGTAGTGCATTAGAATGGTCATTTTAACAGGCCTGCAGTTTACGTAACAATCTTTCCTGGGAAAAACCAATACAGACTCCTATCCTCCGTAGGACACTGCCAACTTTCTCACATATAGAGACATGGTCTATAGCAGGGCTCCTCAGAAAAGAAGGAGAGGATTATATTATTACATGATTGACAGACCGAGATACAATATTGAGCTGACACCATCAGTGTGTACATGTGATGATGTGAAACGTGATTGAATACATAGAATACATGTATGACTATGTCTGTGCGTAGGAAGCCAGAGAAGAAAATAATGCATGTCAATGGTAACATCACATCGGAGTAGAACAATGGATTACAGGGAAATTTATAAGGAGGAAATTATGTATTATTTCAAAACTTCACCTTGTAACAGTACTGTAAAGTAAAACATTAATCTTTGGTTACTACCATTCCTAAAACAATAGTAAATAAACTGCTGAACATTGTTGTTCAGATTGTTTATAGTCCCTGCCGATCAACTGTTGAACAGGGACATATCTGATGTACTTCTACAGAATTAAAGAAAATAATTTCCCAGCGTAAAATTACCGCATAACAATTAAATAACAGATTCATGAAATGTTATTTTTGTCACCCTCTTCAAACACAAAATCAATTATTTATACTGTAAGTCTACATTGATTTAATCCTTAGAATCACAATTCTAAAAGACTTTGCCAAAGGAACCACACTTCAAATTTATATTTGTTATTTTGATGATGATATTTGAAATAAAGCAAATTGCTGAAAGTTCTCACCAAATATGACAAACAAATATCAAACAAGGCATTGAATCTGCTATTGAAGAGATAAACAAGAGCTGTCCCTCACAAGTGACGAATGCCCCCGAAAGAGGTGCCTCACAGTCTGTGTCCTCTCCATGTGCTCAATAAATGTGCTATGTAATTTTAAAATCCTTCCATGCATGACAGAGTAACCATGCATACAGTTTTCCATTACTTTAAACACTTAGTGTGACCTTGACCTTTGAGGTAGGGACTTGAGTCTTGCACGCGACACATCCGCTTGATGTGCTAGACATTTGTGCCAAGTTTTTTAAAATCCTTCAAAGCTGATAAAGTTATAGTCCAGACACAAATGTATGCATATATACAGGATTCCATTACCTATAAACTCTAAGTGTGACCTTGACCTTTGTGGTAGGGATGTGGGTCTTGCACGCGACACATCATCTTGATGTGCTAGACATTTGTGCCAAAGTATTTTAAAAATCCTTCAATGCATGACAAAGTTACAGTCCGGACACGAATGTGTGCATATATGCATATATAGAGGAATCCATTACCTTCAAACTCTAAGTTTGACCTTGACCTTTGAGCTAGGGACGTGGGTCTTGCACGCAACACGTCTTCTTGATGTGCTAGACATTTGTGCCAAGTTATTTTTAAAATCCTTCAATGCAAGACAAAATTACAGTCCGGACACAAATGTGTGCATATATGCATAGATATAGGAATCCATTACCTTCAAACTCTAAGTATGACCTTGACCTTTGAGCTAGGGACGTGGGTCTTGCACGCGACACGTCCTTTTGATGTGCTAGACATTTGTGCCAAGTTATTTTTAAATCCTTCAATGCATGACAGAAGTTACAGTCCGGACACGAATGTGTGCATATAAAGAGGATTCCATAACCTTCATACTCCAAGTGTGACCTTGACCTTTGAGGTAGGGATGTGGGTCTTGCACGCGACACGTCGTCTTGATGTGCTAGACATGTGTGCCAAGTTATTTTAAAATCCTTCCATGCATGGCAGAGTTACAGTCCAGACACGAATTTGTAAGTGGGGCCGCACAGACGGACGGACACACACACTCACATTTTGATACTTATGTGGCAAGCCTTTTGTTCTCCCCATTGTTCTTTTTAGCCACTTAACAGAAAATAGCCACATAACAGCATTACGGAATGAATGACATCAAAGTAAATGTACTGTTACCATTGTCTGTATAGCCACCTAAGTACCAGAATGTGAGCACGGACGGACGGTGCGATTTTAATATGCCACCCTTCGGGGGCATAAAAAGTTAACTAAATTACCTTATTGCCCATAGAAATACAGATTAGTTTTGACATCTAAATTATAAATTATGGTACATAGTTAGGAAAAAAGATTCCACTTTTTTATTTTGTATCTACTTGGCATAAGGAGCTGAATTTTTGATGTACTGAAATACCAAAAAATTGGTAGTTAAAATTTTGCAAAGAAAGGTCAGTTCCAGTATTTTGTTAGAATCCCTTTATTCCTGTGGTCCTGGCCAAATGTCGTTCAATTGACTTATACATAACAATAATTACGTGGGCACATACTTTGTCTTGAGATGATTGACCTGACCCCTATTGAGGCTGGCTTTTGTCCAAATGAGGCTGGCTTTAGTCCACTTGAGGCTCCACCCTGACTGCTAGGTACAGCACGAGATCTGGCTTCCTGCTCAAATGCCTGAAATTTCAGATAATGATAAAGAACACTATGAAAAACTGACATATTTAGCTCAAACCTTTTCTCCTAAAAAACAGCAAAACACATACTGTATTGAATGACCTTAAAACTGTATGACATTGTGTGACCATGACCTTTCAGGTAGGGAAGGGAGACTGGAACTTGACATGCTGCCTTCATGTACTGGACATTTGTGCCAAGATATTTTAAAAACCTTAAATGCATAGGAGAGTTACAGTCAGGACACTTATCAATGTGTGCATATATACAGAATTCTATTACCTTTCACCTTGAAGGGTGACCTTGACATTTTGAGCTAGGGACGTTGGCCTTGCGCCCTACACAACATCTTATTGTGCTGAACACTTCTGCCATATTATTTTAAAATCCCCCATCCCCCTCAGGCCCTCATGCATGAAAAAGTTACAGCCTGGACATGAAATATGTTGATGGACACAAAGACGTACTCACAGACAGACACTTTGATAACTATATTCCCATCTATGCGGGCATACATTTGTAATTACTGGGAAACCATTAAAGTTCATGGGGCACTAATTTTCATGGAAGGTTCTACCCACAAATCTAAGGCCCTGAGGAAAAAATCCAACATAAACATGTGCTATATAAATATTGAAATCCATGAATTTAAAGGTCCACTTATATAATACTATCACCAAATCGAATTTTCTTTTATATCTGGAATTGTAACGGGCATCTTAAAAAAAAAAAAGGCATACTGCATTGGAAGTCCACTTGCCTGGTGGAAGATCACTAGATAATGTTATATACCAAATAGGTTTTCCTATATAATACAAAAATGTACGTCTTTCTAAAACAGGTGACCCCCCGCCCCCTTTGGGCAAGGTCAATTTTGACCCTAGGGGCATAATTTGAACACACTTTGAAGAGGTCTACTAGGCAATGCTACATGCCAAATATCTAAGCTCAAAGTCTTGTGGTTTCAGAGAGGAAGATTTTTAAAGTTTTTCCTATAAAAAGCCTATGTAAAACTAAGTGACCCCCCGTGCAGGTCAATTTTGAACCGGGGATCATCATTTGAACAATCTTTGTAGACGTCCACTAGCCAATGCTACATGCCAAATATCTAAGCTCTAGGCCTTGTGGTTTCATAGAAGAAGATTTTTTAAAGTTTTTCCTATATATGCCTATGCAAAAACTAAGTGCCCACCCGTGCGGGGTCAATTTTGACTCGGGGGTCATAATTTAAACAATCTTGGTAGAGGTCCACGAGACAATGCTACATGCCAAATATCTAAGCTCTAGGCCTTGTGGTTTCAGAGAAGAAGATTTTTAAAGTTTATCCTATTAATTGCCATAGCAACCAGAGTTCTGCATGGAATGGAATTCTATGAACAATTTTGGTAAAACTTCATGCAAGGAACATTCCTGCATAGTTTTCTCAATATTGGCTTACTAGTGGTTTCAGAGGAGATGTCATTTGAATCAAAATGTTGACGGACGACGGACAACGGACAATCATCAATTAGAAAAGCTCACCCTGGCATTGCCAGGTGAGCTTATGATTTATAAATCATATTTTGCCTTTTCAAAAACGAAAGTAGGTTCTCCCGTTTTCAAATATCATTGTAATTTTCCAGAAATTTCCCAGAGAGAGGCTGTAAATAGGTTGTACATAAATAAACATGCCTTTTTTTAATTATAATTGAAGAACTTTACTTCCAATGATGTGCAAAGTATATCTCCGACTGTTTACAACATTCAATAAAGCAAAAGTAGGACAAAAAGACCACCCAGGTCAATCTAAGGAAATACACAAACATTCACTCGTTTTTCTGCAGCAGTATTTCAAACAGGAAAATACTCCACGGCTATTAAGTATCCACAAATTTTAAAATGAGTGTTATTTAAAATCTACAAACTGTTATGCAATCATTTAATACATGTCTTTCTTAAAATTGTGTTGGTCACTTTACCGTAATATTACTTTTATTAAAATACTTACACTGAAAGAATCGTTGTCCTTGTAGAAGATGATAATATTAACATGTTTCAGTGATGTGTTAGGGTGGTTGTTACTGAATGTCTCTACACTCTGAAGTGTACAGTGAGCCACTCTGTCTGCCGGGTACTTCAACAGTCCTGTCCCAAGGGCTGGGAAAGCTATTGATTCACATTTGTTTTGGCTGGCTGATTTTAAACAGCTTTTGATGATAGTTTCTATCCCCTATAATAAATCAGTACATTTACAAAATAATATCATCAATAGGAGATTTATCAGATTCCATTATAGAAGACTGAAATGACTATCCATCTAAAATAAATAGTTTTTCTTTGTACTTCGAAAAACTAAATTTTCAAAACTGCTATTCTTATAATTGCATCATCAATAATTTGGAAGTGATATTGAGAAATTTATTGGAAAATGTTCTATGCACGTTAAGTACAATTTTCTAACACTTGATTCCACAGCTTCAGTAAAAATTAGAGTTTTTTACAAAGAAATGTATGTCTCCCTACCCTTTGACATTGACCTTTGAGCTAGTGACCCTAGCACAATATGCACAACTAGACTTCATACTGATGCTTCTGGCAAAATTTTATGAAAGTCCAGCCAGTGTTTTTTTTTGGAGCAGAAGCGCGGACAAGATTTTTTGTTTTCAGGTCCCTGTGACCTTGATGCACAACTAGACTTCATACTGATGCTTCCTGCAAAGTTTTATAAAAATCCGGCAAGGGGTATTGGAGAAGAAGCACTGACATGATTTTCTGTTTTCAAGTCAAAGTGACCATGACCTTTCAGCTAGTGACCTTAAATTATTATATGCGCTTGATTTCATACTGATGCTTCCTGCTAAGTTAAATGAAAATCCAACAAAAGGTATTGGAGAAGAAGCAAGGAAAAGGTTTTACTGAATATTGTATAGACACATAAATCTTCAAAGTCCCTTACTCATACAAAAATCAATAAAGCAGAAAATCCTAATGACATGCACAAATACACTTGGTACCAAACATTTCTACCAAGTCTAAGTAAAATCCATTCAGGCGCAAGAACAAACTTTTGTGACATACAGACTGACAGCATCAAATCAATAACACATAATACATGTAAATAACTGTAGACCATTTTCATTTTTTAATAACCTTGCAGTCAGGAATGGCCTAGGAGCAAGTAGGACAGCTGCATGATGCAAAGTATTCTTCTAAATCAAATATTATAATGAATGTAATACAACAGTCACAAAGGTCATACATGTATTGTACAAAATTAAACAGCAAACCCAGGTGAGATCTAGCATCAATGCAGAATTAGGATCTCACATAACAAGTATTTAAAGTTTCACACATCAAGTATTTAAAGTTACGGTACCTTTTCTTCATCATGTCCAGTACCCCAGACTGGAAGTGCCACAAAGTAGACCCTCTTACACGGCAGGTTACCAGCTCTAACCATCGCTACCCCATTAAACTCTATACCGTTGGAATAGTTGCTCTCACAGTCTTCTTGCATCTGGCTCCCGGCTTTCTCTAGCAATGCACGAGATGCCCGACCCCTGCTCAGGTCCAAGTTCTTGCTTGCAGTACATACTAGAACATCACACTAAACGCAAGCAGAATAACTGATTCATTAGTTAAATGATTTGTTGTTAAAACTAGAACTACCACGGAAGCTTATTTATACCCCTATCCTGGCTTGGACAAGGAAATGGACATATGAATACTTAAAAGACTGTTTCCACTAAACAGATTCCCTTTCCATCCAGTGGTTCCTGAGAAATAGCCTGGAAACACCTCTACATTATACCTGAATAAATGAAACGGCTATGAATCAATGAAAAATTATCTTAGTGAAAGATGCTGTGGATATGCACAAATAGGCTTGGTACCAATCACTCCTGTGAAGTTTCATTGATTTCAAACCAAGTAATTCCTGAGAAATAGCAAAGGGCCGTAAATGAATGAAAAATTATTCAATATGCAGACAATGTGCACAAATAGGCTTGGTATTAATCAATCCTGTGAAGTTTCATTGACATTCAGCTAATGGTAGCTGAGAAATATTGCAGACAAAATTTTCTGAAAAAATCAAAGGGCTGTTACTCCATGAAAATTATGTGGGCCCAACATGCCAATGACATGCACAAATACGATGTGTATCGATCACTCCCGTGAAGTTTAATTCATTTCTGGCCTATTGTTGCTGAGGAATTTAGCACAGACATTCTGGATGGTTACAATTAACTATTGAAAACAAAGAGCAAGCATTGCCTGTGTCAGCTTCAACGTTATGCTGTGGACTGTCTTGAGGCCTTTAGAAACAATTCAGGTTTATAATATGTCTCCCCTATATTTATAATTTAATTTTGATCTGACGAATGACTGGAAATGTCCACGTCTTTTCATATTGTTAGCAATATGACACCAGAAGTGAACTCGAGAGTGACTCAATAAGCTTTCTTCACAATTAAGCTGAACTAAATTAGGATTAACAAAATTCATAAAAATAAAATATAGGGAAGTTCTATACAATACTTATTTCATATACCCAAAGTCTGTAAAAGTTAGAGCTGTATCACTGAAAATATTAGTGAAATTATTTACTTTTTCAGAAGTCAAGTCTCCTTTAGTAACAGACACGTTTATTTTTGCTTTGCCCAAGGGTAGCTTCTTTCTTTGCGGGTTCATGGCGGGTTTACGCTTGGCCTGTCTTTCTCGTGCGTGAAATGGTGACTGCCCACTTGCTCCCTGGGACAATAGATCTTTAAAGAAATATGTGAATTTGTACTCATAACAACATATTTTTTTTTTACATCTTTAATAATTAAATTTATTCTACAAGTTAGAGACAAGGCCCTTTTTCTTACCACAGTGTCCAGTAAGAATAAGCAGTGTTGGCAATTTTCTTCATCTGACATGCCATTATAAGGAACTGTTGATACAGACGTGTATGTTACAGTCTGACATTTGTCACAGTCTGACATTTGTCACAGTCTGACAATTGTCACAGTTGGTGTATGTTACAATCTGACATTTGTCACAGTCTGGCATGTGTCACAGTTGGTGTATGTCACAGTCTGACACTTGACAGTCTATAACTCTATGTGTGTCACAGTCCGACATTGTCACAGTTGGTTAATGTCACAGTCGGACATTTGTCACAGTTGGTGTACAATGTATGTCACAGTCTACACATCAACATACACCCTGAATAATACTTTCTTTGAGTAAACTGATCAGTAAAGATGTTCTAGCTGAAACTAAAATATGACTCACTTTTAAGAAGTAACAGTTTAAAAATACACTTCACTTTAATAATACAAACAATCCTCTACAAGTGACTGTTTCCTCCAACACTATAATATTTATTGTGACCCACACAGTACTTGACTAGCAACAAAATTAAAACACGGCAACTTATTTGACAATTAAAATCATTTATTTCCTTCAATATTTAACTTACTACAATCCTGAAACGTTTATTTGTCATATTTAATTACCTGTAACCTCAAGCTGTGAAAATAAGATTAGAATTGAAAGCAAACATGTATGTGAATGGTCGACCTTTGAGATATTACTTCCCTGTAATCATACAAGGGTCTCTCAAGATATCTGATACAACATGTGAACATAAATTTAAACGTATATGCCTGTGGTAAAGTACTTGTATGTACATGTTTCAAATATGATCAGCGACTGTCGGTGAATTTCGCTATTTATATGCATGGGTTAGGTCATTGTGTAAGAAACAAGCAAGAAATTGTAAAAACTATTACTACATTACTCCATTAACTTGCACAACTTTATTTTAATTTAATAGTTAACTTTGCTAAATGGTCTTTACAGTTCTTAAATTTAGATTGGTTTTCAAATAAACATGTATTCTTAAACATACATGTAATCAGTAGGTTTTGCATCAATTAACAAATACAAACTATCTACTGGAGCAGGTAAGTTTTGCCACTAAAGTTGTCTTACGATCATGATACAGGATTTCTTTTTACCTTGACTCAGGTTGTAGGCCTAATTAAACTCTAATTCTGACAAAATGTGAAATAGAATTATCACTGAAGGTGACACCCCAGATACTGCTTTGAAACAGTTGTTTTACCATTTTGCTAGCAACCTTGACACAGTGCAGGAATAATAATACCACATGTGGATGCTGGACTCCCAGTTTAACACTTGTTCTCAAAGAAGCAGCTTGATAAAAATTATATGTCAGAGTTATATCTTACAGTTTATAGTCAAAAAGTGGACTAGTACAAAAAACTTAACCAAAATTCTAAGTTGATAAAGGGCCTTAATTTTTTTTTAATCTTTGACAGACTTCCCTTCTTTTGCCTACAGATGGGGGTAATGATATAAACAAGCATTCCAAGTTTCAAAGCAATATCTCAAAGGGTTAAGTCTATAAATTGATTTTACCATATTCAATGTAGTTTCCAAGTCAAAAAGGGGCATAATTCTGTCAAAAAGCTTGACCAAGTTATGTACTCTTGTCTGTTGATGGAGGTAATGATGATAAATAAGTATGGTAAGTTTCAAAGCAATACCTCTAATGGTGTTGAAATAAAGTGGGGTGGTACGAAAACCTTAACAAAGCTTAATACTTTCTTAGTAAAAAAAGGGCCATAATTCTGACAAAAACCTTGACAGAGTTATGTACTCTTGCCTGTAGATGGAAACTATGATGGTAGACAAGTATGGTACGTTTCAAAGCCATACCTCTAATGGTTTTGAAATAAAGTGAGGTGGTACGAAAAACTTAACCAACGGCGAGGCGAGTACTAAGGATAGCTCCCCTTTTCTTTCAAAAGTCGAGCTAAAAATGGAACGATGGTCCATCATTTTAGGAAAAAGGGCTGAAAACCAAGGGGCTGGGAAGTGGGGGCCTTTTGTCCATGTTATTGGGCCATGAGTGGCCCCTATCCCTCTTCCTGGCAACCAAAAAGGCTCTTTGTGGGTCTACACCCTAGACATGGACAATAATTAGTTGTATAGGGCTATATTTATAAGTATTTAGTTACCTCCCCTGAAGCCCTCTGATACCATTTCTGCAAAAAACTAAGGGGTCATGGGCAGAATGGCTCCCTATTAACATAAAATGCCTATTTAAGTAAACTAAATTACTATGTTTCTTTGGATAAAATTTTCAAGCATATATATTTTATCTAGATTTGGCAATAATAAATAATTGGTACCTGAAAAAAATCTATCGGTACTGAAGGAAAACATTTTATCCCAGTCTTGGTATACACATGATACAAGTACCAATTCTATTCATAAAATGATAAAATAAAATTTCCTGTCACTCTTCAGTAGATATTGGGTGCAATTAGTCAGCACTTGGCTTATCATTGTCAAGATGGCTCAAATGGAGGGTTGACTACAAAACTATCATAACTCTATATTTCATTTAAGTTACTACAGTTTCTCAGTCAACCCTCCATTTTATATCATAATGAATCTACTGACCCAGTCTGACCAAAAACAAAAAGGCTTAAGAGTTTTTAAAGTAATCTAAGCTGTTGAAGGATACCGTCTTGCTGTTTCAAACCAGAAAGTCAAAATGTCACAAATTCGCCTTTTGCACTTGTGATTAATCTTACCACTACCATAAAATGCAGTGGTAATCAAAAGACGTGATCAGCGAAAGCAAAAAGGCAAATTTATAACTCAAGTTAAACAGTGACTGGGACAATGTGGCCGATAGTAAAAGGTATACCCATAACCACTGGGAGAAGGTTTGGTGATGAATACACAAACAGTATTAAAGATAGAAAGCAGACAGTGATAACTGTAGCAATTCAAGGACTATAACTCTGCAGTGTGCCTTGAGTGATCAGGCTAGTTATCAACTTTGCCTGATATACATTGTATATATACATGTATGCCCACACAAACATTGTGACCAAATTTAGTAATGACTGAATAAAATGTTTTCAAAATAGAGAGCCTAAATCTATACACTTACAGACCATTGTTTAAAAAGCAACAAAATAAGCTCTTTTCTGGAGGAATTGCAAATATGAGTAATCAAGCATTGACAGGTAGACATTTCTTATTTGCGGAAAAAACAAGACATTAATATTCTAGACGCACTACACAAGCCACACTGCACAAAGCACAACATTCTCGTAAGATGCCATACAAGTCATGTTACATCTGGGACGAATATATAGTTAATATTATTGCTCCAGGTTACATGCAATATCACCCAGAAGTTATTAGACTACATTAGCAACAGTCACATCCCATCACCTTAATCCTCAAAAATTTGCAAAAATAAGCATGACACCACTGGTGACATAAAATGTTAATGCATGACCATGAAAATGACTGTATTCAGACATGGCTTGTGTTGAAAATTTTGATTTCCCTGCATCATCTTAGCCAGATCAAACATGCAGAGAAGTGGCAACATTTCAAAGCATACTCTATCACAGAAAAAAGCCCAATCTTTGCAAAGGATAATTTCTTTACATGTATAAATGAATTTTGCTGCAACACAGTGATGGGTTTCAGTGTAACTGTAAGTGCAAGTTGAATAATCAAAGACTTCACCTGAGCTGAACAGATCCTCCTTGTGAACATAATATCATGTCCATAAAGATTAAGTCTACATTGAAAACATCCTCTTCATTTTGTGTTTTAGGGGGAAGGGGGATGTGGGGGGATGGGGATGCTTGTGGTAAAGATATATAGCCAAGATTGGATTTTACTACAATGCTGAGCATCTCTGAAAACTTACTCAACTGGATAAGATGCATTCAAACCATTAACATGTTAAGGGATCTATCAAAAGTGGCCTCTTAAAACAGGTGGCTTAATATACAGGCATCTTTCATGTAAATAAAAAATGCAATTAGACTATACCAGTGTAAGCTTCTTAATCCAGGCGGCTGCTTATTTGACATGTACATGTATGTATGTATTCTAGAGTTTAATCCTTGGTACCGGATAATCATTTGACCAACACCCCCCAGAAAAGTTTTGGTTATTTTAGGTTTTGGGGGAAGGTGCAAGATGCAGAACACTTCCTGTTCAAGAGACACCCTCTGGTTTTTTAACATGCCTGGTGTACAGCACCGATACAGCAGACCTCTGATATAGGTCTCATCCGAAAGACCATTAGTAATTTAAGTGGAGAAGCAGGGGATCAAACCTGCAAGTCCATAGTGTTAACCACCAGGGTTCTGGTCCACTCTTACTTACTTGACACAGACTGATGAATCAGTATGTGTGTCTAACAGCTGTGAAAAAATGACCAAGTGTATGCATTTTCCTGGTACTATAACTTCTGTACACTGTACCTTTAGGAGTTTATGTGAGTGATGTGCACCTTTGGGCCTTATATACTACACTAGACGTAGTACTGGCCAGGTGAAGTCTAACACCAGAGAAGCACAATAAGTCAAGGGAACTACTTATTATTAGTTTGTCAAATTGTATCTATATCGATCATACCTTTCTCACGACTACTTTTCGTTGCACTCTGTCCCATAAGATAACCTACAGTAACAATTGTATTTTACAGTATTTTTGTATTTTTCAAATTTAACAGGGAACGCCTATGTTTCAAAAGCCCTATAGATCACTTGAAATATATATGTGACAGAGAAAATTCTACATCAGGCACTATTTCAGTATATTCAAATGTATTACTTACTTTATTTAATGATTGTGGTTGGTCTATCACTCTACCTTAAGTCACTGACTTGGTAAATCAACGGATATTCACCTCAGATTAAACAAAAGCGTGTTATGTAAGCTGTGTGTGACGTTAGTGGTGCATTTCGGTATAAATGTAATGGTAAAGGGTATTCGGCTTCCAAAATGACTGAAGGAATTACTTCTGTATCCGTTTGTGGCAAAGGATTTTGCTTTGTTTTAAATTTACTTTCAGTAGAACTGTTATTCATATTTATTGCAGTGGCTAGGTAGCTGGACAATATTTTAAACAAAGTTACACTGAGGTTCATTCTTGAATATATGAGAGCTTCAATGATATCAGTTTAATTTTGAGTCATGTGTTTAAAAGTTTGTGAGGAACAAAGTATAAATTTATCAAATACAGTCGAACTTGCCCATGCGACCACGTGTATTAAGCGACCTTTATCTTAAGTGACCGCTTTGGAATCCCCCCGATCGTTTTTACACAGTTTTGCTATTGCATTTAGCGACTTTTGTCTAACGCGACCAGCGACCAGTAATTAGCGACCAATAATTGGTCTTTTGTTTGTATTAGGCGACCATTTATGTGCAAACAGTTCATTTCTACGAAAACTGACCTCTTCAAAGTTGCATTTAAAGTCCCAATTAGGCACGGAGGTGTCAAATCTCGTAAGGATTATAGTCCATCTTTATGTCCGCATGTGTTAATTGTCGGGTATTTATCGACTTTGGTACTTTCAAGAACAAACTATTTTGCTATTTTTGGAAAATAACCACGTGACATAAGTACGATTTAATGGGAAACGGTTGCCGTCTCCGGTGATGCTTTGTATTAAGAGACCATTTTATTAAGCGACCGGTTTTGGTCTTTCCCTATGGCGGTCTCTTAATACAAGTTTGACTGTATATAAATTGCTAAGCTTTCTAAAATGCTGAGCTGGCCATTTGAATCAAGTGTGACGTCATATAGCTTCGTGCACTTGTTGCATTTCTCAGTTAATATTTCCTTTTTTTACAGATTTGTTTATGAAATAACATCTGTTCCAGCAGTGTTCATCGTTTAATAAACAATGATTTGGAGTACTGATACACAGTAATTAGCCACAAAGGAGGGAGGCCTGAGTGGTTAATAACTGCGCAGAAAAGGATGTTATTTTGATTCTAACATGACCAGATATAACAAAAGGTGAACAAATGCAAAGAGTTATTTTCTACGAGAACGCTCATTTAACGTCATGTGGCTCAAAATGATGTTATGTACAGCATATCTTTTCCTGCATTGTTTATGGTTTAGTATAACATAATTTTTCTACTCTTTGTATATAGAGACAAATTTGTGAGTCATGTTAGAATAGACAATAAACATTTTCTCTTAGTCTATATTTATACCAGTTTTATGCTTTTGTTGCAAGACAGTGTTTGTATTCAATGTTATGTTTATATTTCTATGAGTTTTTGCAAGAACATAATAGGCTTGTCATCTTTTTTATAATCATTTGCATGAACAGATAAGATTTCGATTATTTTCCGACTGATGAACGATTTTGATTGTTCTATTTGATTTGATGATCGATTATGTTACAGTTATGGATAAGAGAGATTGCCATGACGTCACACCGCAATTTTTATAAGATTGCTGGTGGTCAATAACAGTTGTGTTTACAATGCTTGCGTATCGGAAAGGAATTTTTGAATTTTTATAACTTTTTTGCTATCTGAAGGATTTTTAAAATTCAAAAAGTTATGAAATGCTCTTGATACTCATATTTTCACATTAAAATATCTTTTTTGAAAAAAAATACTGTTTTTAATGACACTTGATTTTTCATAACGGCTTGTTGCAGCTATAACCATATACAAAAACAGTGTATTTAAAGTTACGCAATTGTGAATTTTTCATTTTGAATCTTAACAAAAATTGAAAATAATGAATGAAGTGTATATTTTATTATCTTTCCAGTGATATAAATAGAGGATCTTCCATGAGTGTTCGTGTTGTATTTATTAAACGAGTCATCTAAAAACAATAAAAACGAGGCTCTGCCGAGTTTTTATCAGTTTTAGATGACGAATTTTATAAATTTAATACGACACAAACACAAATGAAAGATTCTATTTATAACATGGCAAAGAAATAATTGGATTGAAACATAAGACGAAAACGGCGTTGCCTATTTCTCTATAAGAAAAACTGGGTCGAATGTGTTATGCGGTTTCTAAGTAAACATTTGTCCAAGAAGTAGTAATATATATATTTTAGTATTCAATTAAAAGAAAATACGTATGGCCTCTTAAAGCTGTTTACATATTAAGTCCAACTCATTTTACCTTATTTTATAAACAGTGTTTACGCTACGATGTTGACTAGCTCAAGAACTACCAGTTCATTATTTATGTCATTACGTCACTATGCATATACATATGTGTAAAGTTTGCGGAGCGCTCAATACACAGGAATTTGAATTTTATTTGACATCACTGTGAAAGCATTTTAAACGCTTGTATCTTGGTGAGGGTTTTTTCGTTGAGAAATCAGTTTGATGAACGTGTACATGAAACGTTTCACTATGTATAGGAGTACTGGAAATGCTTTGGAAGCCATCAGATACTGGAATCTTTGCTGACATTTGCTGTGTTAAATTATGTTGGAAAAGGATTACACAGAACAGGATTCTCTTGTGAATTTTAGTGAAGAATGGCGGTTACATTGTATTTGCCTGTGCCGATTCTGTTTAATGACTGTAATTGTCGATGGATGCAATATTCTTATCTGGCTGGGTAAACTATTAGATCTACTGTCATTTAATTTCTGGACAAGGTATAATGCAACTAGACAGTAGACTACAGTACTTAATCACAGACTCACAGTATCAGAAAATCCTCGGAACATCACCTCACTGACGATGCCATTGAAGCCGTCTATTCTGTCATAATCGTTGATAGAAATGTCATTTGATGCCATGTTTGTTTTGATTTTTGACAGCAGGCAGTGATATAAGTTATTCGGTTCATTAGCATATTTATTACACTAATGTATTACTGACCCGTTGAATACATAAAAAATTTTCCCACTTATTTTTTTTTTTATTTTTTTTTTTCCCCAAAAAAAAAAAAAAAAAAATTTTTTTTTTTTTTTTTTTTATATTTTTTTTTTTTTTTTTTTTTTTTTTTTTTTTTTTTTTTTTTTTTTATTTTTTTTTTTTTTTTTTTTTTTTTTTTTTTTTTTTTTTTTTTTTTTTTTTTTTTTTTTTTTTTTTTTTTTTTTTTTTTTTTTTTTTTTTTTTTTTTTTTTTTTTTTTTTTTTTTTTTTTTTTTTTTTTTTTTTTTTTTTTTTTTTTTTTTTTTTTTTTTTTTTTTTTTTTTTTTTTTTTTTTTTTTTTTTTTTTTTTTTTTTTTTTTTTTTTTTTTTTTTTTTTTTTTTTTTTTTTTTTTTTTTTTTTTTTTTTTTTTTTTTTTTTTTTTTTTTTTTTTTTTTTTTTTTTTTTTTTTTTTTTTTTTTTTTTTTTTTTTTTTTTTTTTTTTTTTTTTTTTTTTTTTTTTTTTTTTTTTTTTTTTTTTTTTTTTTTTTTTTTTTTTTTTTTTTTTTTTTTTTTTTTTTTTTTTTTTTTTTTTTTTTTTTTTTTTTATTTTATAAATAAAAAATAAAATAAACAACTGGTTTATTACACTGCTGCGCCATTGGTCATGTTATAAAACATTTTAAAATATCTTTTGGTTTAAAAACACACCCAACAATACAAAAACACGGACTACCGACCGCTGCCCACCGCATTGACCTTTTATCAGTAGAAAATATTGTGTAATACAGGGTTTTGTTTGCAAACACGATCACTCCTATATACTTCAAAGTATTTTGGGGACTATTATGCAAGTTTTCCCAGCTATAACAATTTTATTGTTTGTAAAAGTTAAATGATGTGCCTTGTTCAAGCAGCTTTTTACAGGTCCATTAAGTACTAACACCAAATCGAATTTTCATTTAAATCTGGAATTGCAACAGGCGTCTTCTCAGAGAGAAAATACTGCATCCAATGTGACCATATTGTGTTTGAAAAAAGATCAACTCGTAAAATCAAAAAATGAAACTTAAATAGGTGATATGACTTATTCCCTTTGAAACCACTTTGAAATAACCTTTGTACCTTCTGCAACCGCACATAATCACCTGCACATAATACTCGAAAGAGGGTGTTGCAGTATAGATAGATAAATAAAGAATTTAAACAACACTGTGAAACCAATCCACCGCACAATAAAGAAATATTGTTCGGGAGATAAAGCCAATGTACAAATGTACAAAACATAAAACAGCCTGAACATCTGGAAGCCCTCAAGAACTGCTATGAATTCAGTAATGTTTCCACTGCAAAAAGATGATTTTACAAAAAAAATGTCTTTGCCTGTTTGCAGTAGAAACATTTGTTTTTAATTTTCGGATAATAAAATTGAACAATGTTCAGAACATGTTGTTCAACTCAAATATCTCTTAAACCCTTAATGCCACGATCATATTGAGTCTACATTTCTTTACATGACGTGTTAACAAAAGTTATAATAGCCGTTGTTACCCTGGAAATATAGCTATAATGTCCCTGCGAAATCGAAAGAGGAAGTTGACAACATTTCATTTTTAACGATAAAGTCCAGAGATCTCCGTCTGAAGTGTACCTACTAAACGCCGGTATCGATCAACAAACGCCGGTATCCACCGGTATCGCAAATCCCGGTATCCGAAATGTTTGAATTAATGTTGCAAGTTATTGAAATAAGAGGTGTTGATCGAGAAAGAAACTGCTAGTTGTGTATTCATGTAAAGTTATTATAAATTATGCAGTTATAGCCGATAAATATTTAATAGCTGCGATCTGCAATTCTATTGGTCCTAAGGTTTTCGCTCAGAAAAAAAAAAAAAATAGTTACTATTTGAAAGACCTTGGATCACTATTGCAAATTTTATCTACAATAGTGGCAGTACTGTATATGAAGACTTATATATATTTGGTCATTTCTCTACTGTATTATTTGATTTTACGAGTTGATCTTCTTTTTAAAAAAATTCGTAGAGGTTATTATACAGGACAGGTGTGCCTTAAGGCGATATCGGCACACTTGATGAGATATTGGCCAGATATTGGCCCGACCGCTTTAGCCAGAGGGCCAATTTGGACCAAGTGTGCCAATATCGCCTAAAGGCACACCTGTCCCGTATAACTACCTTTTTTTATTGCATATGCTGAACATTGGGAGAAGATAAGACAATTAGATACAAAACACACATTCCTGCAATACTACCTCTATTTCATAGAAATGAATACCATTGAATGAATAAATTATTCATACTTTCCACAAAAGCACACGTGTCATTTCATCATTTCGTTGCTCAATAAACCCATCTATATTCAATGAACGGTGAGATAGAGACTTCTGTGGCCTTTCGGAGACCATTTTCCATTACGTCTACGTTGTCAATTACGTCAACGATTTCTTATACGTGATACTTATTCAAGGGCAATATCGTCATGATATAATTAATAGAAATACAAAAATCGATAGGTGATCAGTCACCAATTCGAATAAGTGATATAACGCAATCCTTTTGGATAGATGATATAATCAATTTGAATTGGTCATATCACCATTTCGAAATAAGTAATATTGCCAATTCGAATTGATGATGCAACCTTTTCAAAAAGTTGATATCACCTATTCGAGTTGGGGCTTCACTTATTCATATAAGTGATGACACCCATTAAAAGCAATATTGTATCATGATAACTTTTTTTTAATCGAACAGGTGATATCACGCATTCCCCGGCTTGTTATTTGATTTAAAATGCATATATTGGATTCCAAATGAAATGTGTCCGTGTTCTATCATTTTGTATTAAGAATAAGACTTTTTTTAACATTTAGAATGTTGTATGCCTATTTACTCCAGTCGCTGAAGGGAAATGGTTACCAAAGTTCTACTTGAAAAATATGAGATTTTGCTGTCTCTTTAATGTGCTCGTTGCAGCTAACTAAACAATTCAAGAAGAAGAAGACAGGCTTTCAAATCGTATTGTTTTAAGGTGTTATCTTTGGTACTAGTTGCACATCAGAAGAGATTTTCGGGAAATCTTGTAAGATGCAAGAAAGAGTTAAAGCACCGATATCAAATAAGACGTAATATTCCGCTGATTTGAAAATGATATTACTGACCAATACTAGATTATAATCATGATGCTAACACTTGCACTGCCACGCGCATTTTGAGCTTTTTCGGTAAACTGCGCATAACCACATGTTTTATTGTTTAAGCTCCCGGCCGACCCTAGGATTTTTCCCTGGCCCCTGACAGGCGCAGGTTGAAGACACAGATGCAGATACAAGAGAATCCGGGTATCAGACTCTAGCTTTTTTTAGTAGATCTCCTGATTCTTTTACGTACCCGTTGTATACCACCGATACTCGCTACTGAACTGTTATAATTTGTACTGGATTTTCAAAGGTAGAGCGAATCAGTTTTTTTATGATGATACGACCTTACTTAAACTTAAATCCTCCTTCTATTCAGACATTTCAAAAGTTTCTCGAGGATCAAACGGTCGTTTTTATATGTAACATGCAGCCACATCAACTACGGAGAACATAGTGGCGCAGTGGTAGCGCGTTCGCCTCAAGATCGAAGGGTCTCGGGTTCGATCCATACTATAGCCATGTCGGTAGTGTCCTTAGGTAAGGCACAAACATTTCACATGCCTCTCTCTCTTAGATGTTGATTCCATCTGGAATGAGGTTCGAGAGCGATTAGTACAAGTTCTAAGAACTTGTTTCGCAATGGAGAATAAACAAATTAGTATATACATGTACTATGTTCGGCATAAAATGTAACATACCCTGTTTGTTTCCTAATGCAGAAAATTCAACCTCACTGATAAAATAGCGATCCGTTTCACGGAAGTACTTTAAAATCGGAAACCCCCGCCTGTTACTAGAATACGCATTTATGAGTAATTGAATACACTTAGAATAACCGATAACAGGAAGAAAATTAAATTCAAATTTTATTAAACAGACTCGGGCTGGGTGAATAATCACCTTAGAGTCACACGCGGCGTCAGTTGAATCCTATTGTGCCGAAACAACCCTTATTTACCGTTGGCTTTTAAGTTTTAAATGTCCATTGATATGATAAACAAGTTTTGCGAAATTTTTTCAAAATCATATACATAAAGAGTAGACAAATGACCATTGACCAATGTGACAATGACTTTGACATAAGGTCACTGAAATATGCAGCTCTGAACGCCATATTTTTGTCTATCTAAATCTCTCAAATGGTATCATATATTTATTAGCCATAGACGAACGGATAGCCGGACATCAATGCCAAAACTATTTTTGTTTTGAAGCCGTGTAAGACAAAATGTTCTCAAGTTATTCACAGAAGACTGATACAGTCTCGGCCAGTAGGAACGAGTACAACTCGCGTCTGTTAAGAAACAGTCACCAAACCCAGTACAAACTAACCTGAGGGTATAAATGGTGAATTGTAACCCATTTCTCTAAAGCTGCTGCGTTCAGTACTGTCCTGAACGTCTCTTGTTCTCACATTCACCATTGCAGTCGGCATGCGTTGATTACTTGACCATTGTCCGATTGTAAAAGTTTCGTCATCTTCGGAATCCTTAATGTAATAATGTGAAACAGAAACATGGTTTATATAATAGAAGGGTTAAATTAAGTTAAAGGGATGCCGAACAATTGATCTATAAGGTGCAGATGGTTCGCCTTGTATATAGTGGACAAGAGTCAGAGTCTTTTCTTATGATAATTAAATTTAGAATGCATATTAAAGCAGCCTTTATAACAAATTCTAACACGATCCGCAACTTTTCGTATATAGATATAGAGGAAAAGAAGCTTTACATTATTTAACGATAAAATACATCACGTTTTCCACGGGCAAAACGTGGGGTAAATGTCGCACGCGTCCAATCGCATTCCGTGCTTGTAAGTTATTATGGAATGTTGCTTCGCGTCGAACATAGTTCGTGGTATTTTTTTAAAGACAATTTCGTGTTAGAATCGAAATAATAAATGCATCTCTGTATTTTATCGTTTAATAATATACAGCCAGTCATTCGGATGCGAAAAGTTAAATCAATCGTGCTACGCACTCGTGATTTGATTACTACGCATCCGAATTCCTGACTGTATTTTATTCAACGATAAAATACAGGGACACATTTATTATTTCTTAAACTGCGTTCGCATAACAAAGCATGAGGTATCGCCTAAATACAACGGCTTGGAGAATGGTACATTTAGTGCAAAGTCTACTGTTTAGAACAATGCATTGAATGTATGTAACCCTAAAAATCAATATTTCAAAATGTGATATTGATATCTAGATCAGTTAAGCAGACATTGCTCAATAAGCCGACCAATACATTATTTAAATCAAAAACAGATTTTAAGAAATATTGATTTTGTCATGTATGTGATTGAATTTTTTTTTCTCTCGTTCGAATGGGCTTTCTAAGAATTATTGTATACAGTTACACCTTGTCTGTAATCTGAACATAAACGAGGAGCGTTGTGATCAAAATTTAGGTTAACTGAGAAAAAACAACAAATTTTAATTGTTTTCATGGTCATGTTTTGACCAAAACTGGTTCATATCAGTCATTCCTGGCTGTCATGCCTTGTCTGATTAAATGAAGCTTTGCAACTATACGTATGTTTCACAAATTACCGTTGCTATGACTTCACAATGGTGAAAACTTTAGACTGTTCCACAACCATATTGCCTGCTATAAACAATTTGACCATAGTATGTAAGTTGTGTTTTGAAAACGTAAAATATATATGTTTCGACAAAAAGATAGTTAAATATCCATTCTGCAGCGCCTTGTACATAATAATAATAATAATAATAATAATAATAATAATAATAATAAATTATACAGTGTCTTACCTCACTGTCGTATTCCAATGTAGGGTCACTTAATATCAAATCGCTGATTTCCTTTTTAAATGCGTAAGGGTAGGTTAGGGGACAATTGTCCTTGTCCAAGCCCTTTATCCTATCCATTGAATACGGACGTTGTAAGCAAATGTTACATCAATTGTGTGTTGGTGAATAAACTGACGATATATGATAGAGATCACGCAGAACGAGGAAATTTTCGTCGACAAATTTTCCGCACTGCCAAACATGATATGATAATTTATCTTCCGTATTCCCTGTACAATATTTCCAAAACGTCTTCGCAAAAACTACTAAACAATTCCGTGATTTTCACAAACAAATGCCGGGTGCACCCGATGACTCAGTAAATCTTTAAGATACAGCATACCGTTAAGTTTTCCTGCTAAATGATATGATAACTTTTGAAAATGAAGATTCTGAGATGCTCTCCTCCCAAAGTCTGCTACTGTTGGAAAGACTGAATGGATATTGGTCATTTGATACTTAAGTGGTGTCCTCTATAACAGTTATCTTCAATGTAAGTCACATAGTTCGAAGCTAAAAAGAGATGTTACAGAAACCCAAGGAAGAGAAAACGTTAGCTAAACCTTACACAGAGCATGACACTGTATAAATAAGTCAATAGAAAAAAGTCATATACATTTGTAACACTATTCGTTTCAAGTTAAGTGTAAAAAAAAAACCTTGTAAATTGATCGACAGAATTTGAAATTTTAAGCCATTATCACAGGATAAAAATGTAGGTCATATACTAAACCACACAATGGGTGCGACTTTTTGTAATTTTTGCTACTGCATCTTAATATTTGATTTAATTGCGTTCGGACTTTATGACAGTTTCACTGAGTCACGCGCCGAGATTCAACTTTAGTAGTTTAACTTTACAGCAAATAAAATAGAGAAGCAAATTTATTTATCGATTTTTGCAGCATTTTCACTGCATAGAAATGCAGGACAAACACTAAGACCTCTAGCTTCAGTTAGTTTTGTTTTATTGGTCAATATACCCTGTCACCATACATTCGTGACTCATTAATTTTAGCTGAGTTTTGCTTTCTCTGTCTCGACAGTTTGGTTAAAGTTATGGCAACCTTAAGAGTAACCTAGTTTAACTAAAGTTGCTGACATTTCGGGGCACGATTTTGACTGATTCGACGGGGTAACATCTTTTTACAAAGGACAATGAACTGAATGAACAAATGTCTTTTTATACGTTTTGCAATATACACAATAAATATGCCATGTTTTTGAGACCTTATTTTGAGGTATATTTGACATTTCTATGAAATTTCATAACAAAACCACTGTATCCAACCGATCTAACGATGGAATAATGTGAGCAGTTACTGTCCGTCATCTCGTGTTAGGCAAACAACGTTTTGATTGACACATGTTCTTTACTGATTTTGATAGATCTAAACGGCGTCTCCTCTGAAAACACCTGACTGATTCTTATTAGTAACGTCGATGAAATAGTTTCACGAGTTTTGGTGGAACACTTTACAAATTGTATCTACATATTTCCGCCATAATTCACACAGGGGTCACATATGTTCAAAACAAAACCTTTAAATTATATTTTATTCCATCTTATACCAACTGTACAATATATTTCTAACTAGAATGATTTTACAGGTATATTGATCGCAGTTTTACATAGACATAAAATAACAACACTATGCAGTAACTTTTCCTTTATTGGCATTAAAGGTGACAGAAAGAAACCCTTTTCTTCAGATTTTTTTCTCTGACTGGGCTAGGATGCAATTTTTAAACTTATCTAATTAACATGTAAGTATGTCTATAGCATACGATTACCAGTATATTATATGTCTTCCGTCTAAAGCGGACTGTTCTCACATACATGATCTAACTTGTTTATTAGAAAATGCCAGTTATAGTTCTCCAAATGATTTACTGCACGAGAATGAATGATGTATCATAAACAAAACAAGAATAAACAACTATATTGACAAAAAAATAGAATAATGATTCTATATCACATTTGTACCGACATAAAATGTTCGATATACAATTGTATCACATATAATACTATCTGAACAAGTCTTGCATCATTTTGAGCTTTTTATGCTAGATTTTTTATATTTACAAAATGTATATGTATTCTGTGAAAGTTTGTTTTGTGTACTTTTTACATAAATTTAGTAAACATAATAACTTCATTTTCATATAGGATTTAAATTGAGTTATTTAAGATATAGACAAAATTAATATCGATCAATATTTTATGACTGTCATCTCAAACCAGTCTGTTCTTGTAGACATAATAATAAACAGCCGAATAATCATACTTCCTAACTTCAATGTTTGGTTTTGTCATACATCTTATATTCCTTTTTATCCAAGGAAATTCAATGATGCCTCAAGAATTTCTCCATTAACTCCATTTTCATAAAATTTTTTTTTTATTTTTTTAAAAAAAAAAAAAAAAAAAAAAAAAAAAAAATTTTTCCCCCCCCCCCCCCAACAAATTACCTTTCGCCTCAAGAATTTCTCCAGTTTTTACAATTTTTGCTTCTACACCAAGCTCTGTGTCCCCATATTTCAATTTTACCTTGATGTTCCTGTCCTCATAATTATCAATTTTCGACAGATCAACACGAAGGTTTCCTAGATACGTGCATCCAGCCTCATCAGTGTATTTTGGAGTTGCTTTATCCGACGTGTACACATTTAATGCGATTGCTGTTGCAGACCTTGTGGAGGGCCAGTACGATTTCTCACCAAATACTTCTCCGACGAGGACTTCTTTATCAACGGGGACATGAATATCAAAACACCCGTCACATTTTTCTACCCCATCCAAAATGACCTTTCGAGATTCAGGATGTACATTTCGGTCAAACGACTGATAAACTTTGATGCCATATGTAAACTTTGTTACCCTGGATACAATGGCCTTCGGATTGTGTCCAAAAATAACAGCTCCTTTAAGAACAGCTAGGCCAGCATCCTCTGGTATAATCACCCTCAATTCAGGAAAGTTACTCTTGATACAATCCTGCAACATCTTTGATTCAGAAAACCCTCCAACCATCAATATGGTCTCAGTGCCCCTGACTTCTGGCTTGCTGAAAATGTTCTTTAAGTGGTTTACAATCTTGTCGCATGTTTCTTCAAACATTATTTCAACTTGTCTCGGCTGAACACGAAGCTTGTCACCTGTGAATGTTATCTGGTCTTTCAAATCTTGTTTCATTAAAAGACTCCGTCTAGAAAGAAGATAATAAGCTATGTAAGTATTATAGTCGCAGAAATGCCGGTTCACTCTTGAAAACGTCGTGAATAGTTTATATTTTACAACTGATTATGAATGCTAAATGTGCAGATGTAACAACTGATAAGGCTGATGGATACTATAGCCTAAACCAATGAAACTAGATATTAGTTAAGGAGGTGAATTTTTGTCAATACTAATTGATACTTATTGAATATCATAACTCACAAGCTAGAAAAACGGTTATAACTATAATTTTAATTGCATTAACAGAACAATACACAATCAAACATCAAGTTAACGAAACACTATTGAAATCGATCGACGCCAGTCCTGTGCACATTCGCTATTAATATAAATCTTTCTGCATAAGACACAGGTATTCAAAAAACAACACTATTTTATATTCATCGACAAGTACATACATAAATTGACATTCATATCAACAGCGATTATCCAGGGTTACCTGAAATCTTGTCCCCTGGTTAGCTGGTATGATTCATGCAGTGATGTCGGAAGCCTGAATGTTATTTTCCGACCACCCTTACACTCTGTGCCGAACGTTTTCTTTTTTATCTCAAATTCTCGAAACAAATCTAGAAAGTCATCTTTGTGGTCCCTGAAGAAAAAGAATAAAATTGTACCTTGAGTGGTTTGCATAAAAGTCACGTGGAAAAATACATGTACGCTCGGATGGGACAGGGAAAAGGTATAAAATCAGAGGTCTGCTACAAAGATAGCATTCATGTTTTCCTCTAGAATACGACTCCTGTCATTGAGTTAATGCTTAAAGAACCTGAGATAGATGAGTAAATGCGAAGAAGAATACTTCTTGAATATTTCGATGGTGTCCACTCCAGCAACGTCCTCCAGGAACTTGAGAAAAGCCTCGTCTATCTTCGTTCCGCCCCATGGTCCGCCATTAGCTTTGTACAACTCTCTTACTGTGCAGTCAGCCTGTGTCTCGTGAACTGTAATATCCACTGTTCCTCCTGGTAATATAAATCATTACCCAATGAAGAACTTGGTTGATATAGCAGGTGACTCATAGAAATATAAAGTGATTTATACATGTAATATACTGGAATACAACATATTTTAACCTGCTTCAAGTTTTGTGGATATCTGTATTCATGTACATTATATGCAGTTTTATTGAGCCTCACATGGTTATACCAGTAAATACACGCGCCAAGAAAAGCAAAGGTACTAAGAAAAAGTATGAGTATCTGCAATGCTTCGAAATCATTAAAGTGTTACTTACCACCTGCGTCCAGAACCAGATATCTTTTGCCTGGAGCAAGACTGGATATTCTGGCCTCATTATCGGCTCCATGCACCTTTTCTACAGGTAGGTATTTACAGAACAAACTTGCAGCCTCAGGTTCCAATGCCAGAGATAGATGTTTCGTATCAATACCGGCCTGAAAGTATACATTTATTTTAGAAATTGTAGAAAGAAGCGTTCCCTATAGTAAGACATTGAAAGCAAGTTTTTTTAATATGTCAAGGCGGCGTTCATTGACTGCATCGCACTCCGTGGTCGAGTGGTTAGGGTCGCTGATTTTGAAATCACTGTAACCTCTCATAGATTGAAGGTCATGGGTTCAAGCCCTGCTATCGACCATGTATCTTTATGTGAGAAAGTTGGCAGTTTCTTCGGAGATAGGAGTGTAGTACTGGTTCTTCCCAAGTACGATAGTTAGAACCAAAATACGGTTGGAACGGACGTTTAACTCCTACAACACACAACCACAGCATATAAATATCTTGTTAAATCAGCACTTTATGCGAGATCTTAGGGGATGGAACTGGTCAAATGATTCAATCTAGGTTAATGTATCTTCAAAATTACACAAAGAAGAATAAGAACAGATACAAAAATACGAAGCCTGGTGGATTTTATTGCTGTTATTATTTAATTTGAATACTTTGAAGAGTTTTTAACTACTATAGATTCAAAATTAGTAACATGGGAACTATCTTAATTGTATAAACACTGTTGTCTCGGTAAAAGTTTTCCAAACAGTCTTTCAATGGATGACCATTGGCACAAGTAATGCATGATTTACATAGGGTTTAAATATCTGAATACGGTAATCTATGCAAATATTCCCCAAATGTAATTTTCAAAAGATTTATCTTTGATATTACCTCGTGACCTTGTTTTGGACCGCATGTGACCAAGTTTTAATCCCTATGTATTGTGCGACAATATTTACCTGGCACTCATTAATCTTCGCCAATATCTTCGGTTACGTTCGGGTGTGTTTCGTTGTTTCAATTGATTATCATACCGAACAAAACATTTCACCGACTGAAATTCACACCGTAGGGACAGTGGCGTAGGGGTAAGATGCCTAACTTGGATGCAAGGTTCCATGGGTTCGAATCCTGCACAGATAATTTTTATTTTTTAAAGTTATTTATAAGAGTATGGCTATTTTTATTTAATTTGTGACACTGTCTTATGCACCGTTTTCGCTTTCTTACATTCTTTAATTTCTGTTTTTTTATTTATTTTTTGTTTGAATTACATAAATGCTAAGGCAATCTTATCTTTAGAGCGTAGCTGTCTTGATGATTTGCTCGTCGAAATTTTCAGTTCTATATACATATGTATGCAGGACGACGGAGAAAGAATGCTCAAATAGTCATTAAACAATCTTGAAACCCCATGCTGAACAAAGACAGTAGTGGATGCATTAAATGCAACGAAACGAAAAAAAAAGTCAAACAAGACTCGAACCTACATACGCTGGATTGGTAGTCAAAGGCCTGATCCACTACGCCATTGCGGAATGCGATATCTGGTACAGTACGAAATTTATACTTTATATCAATCGCGTGTTACATTTTTATCCGAAGATTACCGACCACATGCGAAATATTCATGAGTGCCAGTTCAATATTGTCGCATAATAGTGAACATCTGACTAATTTTCATGATAACTGTTTATATACAAAATGTTGGGTCTAGTTTGATTTGATCCGATGATCTATTTGACTGACAGTGCATCAAGACACATATTTTTAACAATTACAATGATGTTACTTCTAGAGTGTCCACAAGATAAATATAGACAGCAGACGACGGACATCGCTCATAGTGACCAATATGCGTGCTCGGGTGAACAAATACACGAATATTCTGGTGTGGTACATCTACCGGAGAAATAAATCCTACCTCGATGGCTGCTTCCCTCATAAACTGTTTGGCAGAATCATCCCAAATGGCGGGAACTGTGAGTACCCAGTGAATTTCATCAAATTGTAAACCAGGGTTTTTCCATTCACATGTCTTCATCAAATGTTCTTTAAGGTACCGGATTGCCTCAGTAAATACTTTCATTGCAGGCATTGTGAGTCCTTTGTCATCCTTTAGTTTGATATCACGTGTTAATTTCTGAAAAGATACGTGGCATTTTAGTTTGTGTTTATCTTCTTGAAAATGTTTAACAGTTTTTATTGTTATTGCTTGCGTGAATAAATATTGATCTTTTATCAAGAACCGTGAATACAAACAGGCAAACATGCACCGACACAAATCAGTACACAAAATACAGGATGCTTCACCGAAGTGCAATAAGTGACCTTCAATATAAACCCAAAACCAATATGACTAAAGTCCATGATCTTACTAATAGCGCACTGGCACCAAAATAAAAAACCCCCCCCTAAAAAAAAAAAAAACCCCCCCAAAAAACCCCTAAGTAACGCCCCACCCCCCCCCCCCCCCCACACAACACAAAAAAAAAAAAAAAAACCCTATCTGAAAAAAATGGTAAAGAAGTCATTTTCTGACAAACCCCGTTTACACTGTTCTATATATTCAATAAATAGACGTGTAAACGGGGGTTTCACAAAATGACATTTTCCCATTACTTGTGGGTTTTTTTATGATAGGTGTTATTTAGGTATATTTTTAGGTATTTTTTTTTGTTAAAATTACAGGGCAGTCTAGTACTCTGGTGCCAGCGTAAAAGCGTAGCGTTTTCAGGAGATGATTTAATTCAGATTCAACTCAAAATATGCAAAAGAGAATGCATCACAGAGAACAACACAACCAATTACAATGTATTATGTAATAAGTTGAAGGTAGCGTACCTCCATTTGAAAGCTAAGTTACCTCAGATATAGGCGTAAAATCGCTGTTTGGTTAACCATTTAGCCTCACAATTCCCCAAGTAATGTCACACTTACCTTGTGTTCGTACAATAACATCTTGAATCGTTTGAAGTAAAACCATTTAAAATGATTCTCATCTGCAGCTAGTTCTGCATACATGTCTTCTGCCTCAAACCCAAAGCTGTGAAATTTCTGGTCAGGATCAAACAGGATGCACGAAGGAGCTTTTAGGGACACAGCATTTGTAGCACCCACATTCCAGTTGTTAGTGATGATTTTCAGGGGATCCACTTTAAAGTCCGAGTGGAAGGAGAATGCGTATCCGGAGTATGTGGTTCCGAAGTCTATGGCGGCTACCTGTAGACGCTCTTGAACTGCTGTTGCAATCACCGGTATAGAGGCCATGGTTGGTGTCGGGTCCAGTTAGCGAGAGTTCTGATCAAATAGCTGAAGAAAAAGAAAATCAAAGGTGTCATTATTGTATTTGATCTTATAACGATATAAGTATTTCTAGGACGTACATAACAGGCGTTTAGTTTCAGACGCTTTTGAAAAATGTAAATATTATTTAAACCTTATTATATACTAAGTTCTCGTAACCGAAGGTAGGGGTTGTGGAAGTGCACTGATGTCAATTATAATGCTTTAACCTACACAACTCACCGGAAATGATGTTGTTTTTTTTGTCTTTTCTATTTTATAACACAAGTGGTTTAGTAATATAAATTAAGGTTTTTACCGCTGGCGCGGGCAAAAATTAAGAATTCGTTTGGTAATAAAAAGGAAGAGAAAGGTGATTTAACCCAGGCAACCGATAATTACAACGGCAAGAAATAGTTAATTATTTAAGCCCCTCTTTCACGATTCATTTGAGCTAAACATTCAACTTGTGTGAATATAACCGTGCTATTTAACATAATGCGAAATATAGGTTACTCGGGGATGAGATTATGAGATCAAGTTCAAAATCAATAAAAAATGATAAAGCTTGAGGCGATATCCAGGTCATGATTTATGTCAAAACCTAAAAACTGGTTTCTATTTCTACAATACAACTTTACTAAAATATTTGCCTCGGAAACGTTGTATGTACGAAAGTAAATTATCATTTAAGACTATTACTTACGGAATCTTTATTCCTTTTCAACTTTAAATGTTTCAAAATACAACTTACAAAATATCTACTTTCGATTCCGACGTAAATTTGTTAAGTTAAAAATAGCAATAGCAGTGTCTATTTTTAAACTTGAAAAGGTTAGCTTTTAAAAAAGCTAGAAAGATGTTGTATGCGTTATGTAAAAAGAGACGTTATTCATAAAGAGTTCTTTCGCTGCTATAAGACAATGTTCCACAGACGATGTGTAGTTTCACTAGACCATTACCTATAGGTCAACAGTTTTGTCATGTAGTAAGTGATAAAAGAGAAATGGTTGTAACTTATCATATATGCTGTTAATTTATGTGAGTGTTTGTACACATCTTCGGTTGTACATCGTCTTATAGCGGAGGAAGAACACAGGTGTGACATGTTTCTATGAATAATGTCCCTTTGTAACGGTCCTGCTTGAAAATATAGATAACAATTACTTGAGTGCTCACGTTTGGATTGTACACATTGACAAGGGCTAAAATCTTTGAGTCATTACTTTTGCCTAATCGATGAACTATTCACATTTGTTACTTTTTGCTTGGAATGCATCTTGAAACCTATTAACATGATTCTAGAAATTGCTTATAGTAACTGGGTCATTTATCAATATAAAACCGAAATCTATACATAACAGAACACATTGTTACATTTGCTTATCAAAAACCAAGCGAACTGCTTTCTAGCCTATTGTTTTTCTCTATATCATAATTATTTGTATATGGATATATCTTCAAAATAAGGGTAGTCTTGCAAGACGTAAAAATCATGATCTTAAGCGATTTTATATAGACAACTGAAAAAACTGCATTAAATAGGATTTGAACCTATTGGTAGCGATTGTGCTAAACGTATGCAAAACCTGGAAGGTATGGGTGAAATCTGGCGCACCATTGGCAAAGCGGCAAACAAGCAAAACTTGTTAATACTAAGTATTTTGGAAATAGTCAGGATAGAGACAATTGTTTGTTAAAATATATGTATAATATAATATAATTTGTAAAGCAATTATTTCTTTTTTCTCTTTTTACTTAGGCGGCAGGCAAAATTCCTTCTAGGTGATACCCGGGTCGATGCCGAAATTATGCTGGAAATTCTAAAAGATATCTGTTTGTAAGGCCTGTTTTCATTGGTCAGATTGAATACACCAATCAGGGTTTATCTTTGGTCCCCGGCCTCCACTTTTAATGGAACGAAGACGCTGGAAGTTATCTGTTTTAGGTGTCAGGAGATGTTTTCAGTTTTAGGTTGTTTTCGTAGCAAAATCGTATCGTAAAACATTGTTATTGTGGCGAGCCGGCATGATATATTTTACCATAAACCAATGTTTAGGTACACTTTGTCGCTACTAAGTCAGGATGTGTTTCTGTGTTTTTTTGGAAGTTAGAAGACATTGAGGAGAAATGCATATTTAGTGACGGTATACCTGAAGTTCCAAGGGGATTTAAGTGTTGGTTGGTAACGTGAGAGGGGGCGGGGATATGTTTTTACCCTGAAAGCATCTTCTAGTCAGGTATGTGAACGTTTGAAATGCACTGAATATGACAATTTCTTTTTTTTAATCAAATGACATTAAAAATCTAATGAATTAGTTCGGCAAATATATACGAGATATACAGCTCCAGGCTTTGATATATGAATTACAAGTTTAAAAATAACACTGAGAAAGAACAGTAACAGCATTTAATAGAAGAATATCAAACATACAGTGACAATCCTAAGCCATAAAATAATAATGATAACAGCAACGAACTACCGAGTTATAAGATTGAATTTTGAATCATTGAACATTTTGATCAGTTTTGACTACTTATATTTGAGTCTACTTGCTACATCACAGGGTGTTTAGAACTATATACAAAAACATTCAATTAACCGTGACGGCCATAAACCATTTGTACATTTGACAGTTTATCCTAGTTTTTATGTACATGGAGCCTAAAATCTAAAGATTTCAAGCGAATTTTTACCAAAGGATAGTCCTATCGAAAGTTGTACAAATTTAAACAAATACTCAACGTATGTTGTTATAACCATGCTTTCAAGATAGCAAAATTTGGGCGTTTTATGTCGACTGGAGGTCAGTAGCCTAAAATAAGTTACATGTCTACTGCATAACATAAGTGTTCGACGTTACGAACATGAACAGTAAATTGATTCGAAAACGACATGAAATTTTATGATTTTCTAATTATAATAAAATTTATGATTTCAGTCTTTATAATTGTTCAATTTATACCTTACGAACTTTTGTCCTTAATCTTCAATTTCTTTTTCAAATGGCGGCGTGGGCACAACAACATCACTGGAGTTTAAGGAACGAATGATCAGATGTATTGAGCATTGTTTAATACAGTTTTCACTTGTACGTTGATATTTGACTCTTTGTTTACAAGCCATATTATTCAATTTTAAGTTACTATGAAAATGAGATGGTGATAAAACAAACTAAATTCAACTTTTTCTCAAATTTTGCTTCAAAATATATGCTGTAGATGGCTAGGAAATGATTTAACTAACAAAACGAAAACACAAAACAATATGTTTATTTAAACAATGAAAATTCTACAGTCATTTTACGATTTTTATGATGCCGTGCTGTTTGCTTATAATCATTCAATCTATTCATTTAGGCAGTATTCCTATGCTATAATACATTGTAAACCATGATTTGTAAAAGAAAAAGGAATAAATTATAGGATAAATGTTATATTTGATTTGTTTCTCACTGTTTTTACTCTTGATAAGTCCAAAACTAACCTAATGCAAACCGTGGTCCGTAATACAAACTGTGTAAACCCATGAAACCGAATCTATTCGAACTGACAAGTAATCCGGCATTTGTGACTTGATTCAAAAATGTTAACATATCACTGACGTATAACTTTTTTAAAATATCGGAAGAAGTTATCGGGCAGATTTAATGCTTTTGTTAACGATAAATGTTATTAGTATAGTAACTTGATCCTTAAGACATGCCGGATTTGCTAAAGTCGTGCGTCGGATAAACGAGTGCTAGCACTGAGTTTGATCCATGAAAAGCAAGGAAGCCAATCCGGCTAATGGATGTACATTACCATTTTAATCACCCTTTTATTATATACCATTTGGCACTTGTCTGCGCAATAGACTAAATAAGCAATGATATGCTAAGCATAAAATTGAAGGAAAACCCTTTTTACCGCGAAATATACGTAATGTGCGACGTAATAATTGGCGTAAACGAAAATCAACATATTCTAACAAAGCGTTTGCTTCAAAATTCCTATATAAGCATATAGGGAAAAGCCTGTATTTAACTAAGTTTACGAATAAAATATAGTACGTTTATTTAACCAAGGACGACGTACATTAAATTTCGTTATATGCCGTGACGTTTGTAAACAAGCTCGTTCAACCGTATCTCGCGTTTTAAGGTACAATGTACTACTACGCGTTATAATAAAGTTGCTTGTTTTCAAAGAAAATCATTTGTTAGAATGAAATAATAAACTGTTCCCTAAATTTTATCGTTGAATAAAAAACAGTCAATCATTTGGTGCGAATAATTAAATTTCTCACTGCATTTGTTCTTGAATACTACGCTCCAAATTTGACTATACTTTATTCAACGAAAAACCAGGGAGACATTTATTATTTCTTAAAGACTCAGTCAAAAGCGACGTTATTAACGTCATGTGCATTTTAGGGCCAACTGAATGCACTCTTACAAATTATACCGCGCTATTTGTATTGCACGTACATACAATACGGATTTTTTTCTGTCAGGCCGTATTTGGTTGAATATAATTTATGCTGTATGTTTGGCTGAATATTTATAGGTATATAATAAATGACTTTATCTGGATATCTTATCTGTTAGCGTTATAAATATGAATAGATTAGATATTCTTACATTCTTACATTATTATTTTGTATTAATGAGTTATATATTGTATTTTAATTTTGAAATAAACATGTCGATATGGTAGTCATTTTCTTAGTTTCATTTAAAAAAGAGTTGATATTCATTTATGGTCACCCATTCTTCCATTTCGGAAATTCACATTCAATTCTCAATAGATTTTCTGTCGTAATTAGATCATTTTTAATGTATGATGACACAATGCAAAAGAAATTATATCAAAATAAGCCTCCAGGTGCACATGAGCGAGAGAAAAATCAAATTAATTCCTTATTAAAATGATAATAACAAGAGAACCAAAATGACAATGTGTCGCTAACCTGACACATGGTATAAAGATGAGAATGTGACCATTATTCTGTATCATGGATATTGAAATCCATATAATTTATTTCATATATTCAGTATATAATAATTTACCTTTAATTTGACCTCGTGGCCTAGTTACCCATTTTCACAAATCAAGATAAACATTTTGACTTATTTCAACGATGATTGGGTACATAATGTTCCTCAAGACTAATGAAAAAAAATTCTATGCTTTTATCTGATGACAAAGTTTTGATGCTTAAGATATGGGCAAAAATATTTATAAGAGTCTCCTGTAGTATGACTTTGTGACCTAGATTTTGACCCCATGTAAACCAGTAACAAACTTTACATAAATGTTAATGAGACAAACATTGTGAATAAGGTTTATAAAAGTTGTGTAAATTATGGTCATGTAGCAAGTACAAAATGTTTCAAACTTGCCCTAGAGACATAGCTTGATAACTCAGTTTGGAACTTTACCTGAATTTACGGAGGCGAATTTCTGAGCCACCTGTATGACGATCTATTATAAAGTAAGGCCTCTAGATATACAAAAGGTTTTCTTTAAAGATTTGACCTTGTAACCTTCTTTTAACCCCACATGATCCAGTTTCGAATCTAAATTTTACTGAGACAAACATTCTGAGCAAGTATATGTATTCATACGGTCAAGATTGGAACAAAATGGCCTCCAGTGTCTACACAAGGTTTTAAAATTATTTGAACTTATAAGGTTTTGAGTTGAGCTAAATAATAATGATGATGACAATGATAACAATAATGATGTTGTCCAGCATTCTAGTATAAACGGAAAACGATGCATCGCCAAACGGGAATGTATATTTATGTCAATTAAATTTATGGAACAGTCTTAAATCACGTCACTGAAAGACCCATATCCCGTGTTTCCCAGGCGACACCTTTATTTCCCTAACCAAGTAAGTTGAGAGACGCTTTCAATAGTTTGCCGGTCTTAACGATTATTGCTTCTACACCAAGCTCGGTATCTCCATATATCATCTTGACAACAATATTTTTGTCTTCGTATGTTTCCGCATCTGACAGGTCTACGTCAAGCTTTCCAATGTATGAACATCCTGGATCATCCGTGAATGACGGATTTTCATCCGTCGATCTGTAAACATTACATGAAACCTTTGTGGCCGACCTATAAGCAGGCCAATAAGAATGGTCTCCGAACGACTGTCCAACTGTTACTTCTTGTCCTATTTTGACATGAACATCAAAGCAATCTTGACATTTTGCTTTTCCGTCAATGACTGTCTTCTTCCTATTAGGATGGACATCTTCTTTAAAAGTGGTGTTTGTCCTGATACCATACGTGAACCTTGCTACTCTTGAAGTTATAGCTCTAGGATTATGTCCAAAAATTACAGCCCCTTTTAGAACAGCCAGTCCAGCATCTTCAGGAATAATCACCCTCTTGTCAGGAAAGTTTTCTTTGATATAATGCAGCAACATCTTTGATTCAGAAAACCCTCCAACCATCAGTATGGTTTCCGTGCCATTCACCTGCGGCTTGCTGAAAATATCTTTAAGATGGCTAACAATCTTGTTGCAAGTTTCTTCGAATAACCTTTCTACTTGTCTTGGTTGTACTCGAAGCTTATCTCCAGTGAAAGTTATCTGATCTTTTAAATCTTGCTTCATCATAAGGCTTCGCCTGAAATAGATAGATATCAAGTCATGTGTATTCCATGTTTTGCCCTTTATAAGAGCACTGAAGTATAGAGAAAGCTCATTCTGTGGATGATATTACATAGGAAATCATGAGTAGATTCCGATTCTATGATTTAGGTATAAGCCTATTGTTTTCAGCATTCTGTAAAATATGTAACCGCTATTTAACTTTAGTGTACCTGTGTTACAGGAAAGCTTTAGACTTATATTAAAAGGAAATGTTTAAGTGACAGACACGGTAATTACTTTAACTCTGTACCTGAAGTCTTCCCCTTTTAGCCGATGATATGTCTCATGCACAGACAGTGGAATTTTGAATGTAACTTTTTGACCAGTCTTCAAATCAGGACCGAACGTTTTCTTCTTGATCTCGAAATCTCGGAACAAACTCAAATAATCCTCCTTGAAGTCCCTGATAATAAAAAAAAGTGACGTTCAAAACTGACACATGATAAAACAAATGTTTCTGTTACATTTCAATCATCGAATATTATGATAATTATAAGGTTTAAGGCAAAAAGTTTTATTATCATGTATGATATCCCTGACCTAGTTCAGGCTTTTAGATTTGGTTTTGCTGGTCTAGGTGGACGGTTTGCATACTGCAGTGCGTGTCAGTTTCTGATGTATGATAATGCAAAAAGATCTACGACAGACTCCATACTACGGTTTTATATGTGTGAAAAATTACTTATTGAATATTTCGATGGTGTCAACTCCTGCGACGTCTTCGAGAAATTTCAGAAAAGCTTTATCTATCTTCGTTCCACCCCAGTCTCCACCATTGGCTTTGTAAATCTCTCTTACTGTATAATCTTCCTGGGTCTCGTGAACAGTAATGTCCACTGTACCTCCTGTAAAATGCAGGAGAAGCCTTTAAAAATCATTTCCCTATATTTAGAGTGACGATGCCAATTTTATTACAATTATTTTATACATTATTTTATTGTTATTGCACACCACTTTATGTTGTTATAGCAATTAATCAAGCAATTTATGTAATAAATCGACCCTACAGCTAGAAGATATATTCCGGTTTCTTCTTGAACCAAAAAACATTGAATGCATATACTTATTGTCTAAATCTGAGTCATAATATATATGTTAAATGTACCCTTCTACTCGTCTGTAAAATCAAGACCTTGTCCATTGTCATAGCTTAACGAAAATTAACACCTGTGTACATACTAACATGGATATTTATGCACATTATTTTAGAGATATTTTGTTTCACTTAAAATAGTCTTTACTTACCGCCCGCATCAAGTACCAGATACTTTTTCCTTGGAGCAAGACTTGAAATTCTCCCAACTCCGTCATCACCCATCATCTTTTCTACAGGAAGATACTTACAGAACAAACTAGCAGCCTCAGGTTCTAAAGCTAACGATAGATGTTTCGTGGCAATACCAGACTACAAGGAAGACAATTAGGGAAACATTGCCATATGTACAAGTATTTAGAATCGTTTAAAGTCCCAGGATCTTTTTGAATTGACTGACATAGTAAAATAAATTTAATGATAGGATAATGATATAACCATGTTCTATGCACTCTTAAACAATGTAGACATATGCCTTTCGTATTCAAGTTTTTTGTTATCATAAAGCCTTTATTATATTTTACAATATCATTGAAATAAATACTGCGCTATATTGTTAACATGCACTTTTCGTTCAAATAGCAAATTTATGAATGGTTTTATTTAAAGTAAAGTTCAATTTCTGCCGATAAAATATCTTTCTTGGTAAAATTAGAGTGACATGTTATTGGCCTCCTGGGACTTTAAACTATTACAATTAAACACATGTATTTCAGGAAATTGTCTGTACACAAGTTGAAATCTGCAAAACCTTTCTCCTAAAACTCTTTTTTTTTTATAAATTCTTACAAACTCATATGCAAAATATGTTTAGAAAAGCTAGTAATTAAAGGATATTTATCGCATATTTTCTAGTTATTTATCAGTAATATTAGAACATAATGCACTGCCGGTTGGTATTTTAACGCTAACCCTCTATGAGTTTTACCTCAATGGCAGCTTCTCTCATAAACTGTTTCGCAGAATCATCCCAAATAGCAGGAACAGTCAGAACCCAGTGAAGCTCTTCAAATCGTAGCCCGGCGTCCTTTTCTTCGCATGTCTTGATCAAATGATCCTTAAGGTATCGAATGCCCTCGGTGAATACTTTCATTGCAGGCATTGTAAGCCCTTTGTCATCTTTTAGTTTGATATCTCGTGTTAATTTCTGAAAATGCACATATTTGTGGCAGTAAAATTATTACCTTTTTCAGTTAAATTAATACCTTGTCCATTAAATTGTTATTTGTTCTGATAATGGATTCCACATACAAACAAATTAATTTCAATTTACATAATATTTTCTTCTATAGTAATTAACGAAGTGTTCAGAGAAAATCAAGCAAGCAAGGACTAAGCGACTGACGGGATGCTGAAACGCCTATATTTTACAACAACTTTTCAAATTCATTTTTAAAGAAGTGCTTCTATGTTTAAAGCAAACTTGAATAGTCGGTCTTCAAATTCATATTCTAACACTACCTCCATTTCGTCTCATATAAGGAAATAAGGATTTGAGCGTGATAAACTATACAGTATCTCACTCGGATGACCGGGACTATGTTCATCTTTTGATAATTACGTCCACGTATTTAAACATAATAAAAAGCGTCCTCATGCGTTTTTAATGTCTGTCTTTGTGTTCTAATTGCAATATATGTTAATATACCAAAAACTTAAGTAATTCTTTTTGTTTTATGCTGGAAGCAACGTTTTGGAATATTTTATAACATACGTGATGCTTACGATCACGCGGGACGTTGTCTGTTTTTTTATGTTGTGTATATGACGTCATCAACGTTTTAAATCCGGCGCCGTAAGCTCCCAGCTTCTTGAAGTCAGACCGTTTGAAAATAAATGCAGATGATTTCACTGAAAAATAGTTGAGTTAGTATTGATAAAATCTGCCGTTTTTATTATTTTAAAATACGCGGGGGTAATTTTCAAAAGCTGAAGATAGTTCCGGCTATTCGAGTGATATACCATATTTATATCACGCTCAAATCCTTCTTTCCATATATGAGACGAGATGGAGTTAGTGATATAATAACAGGTATATCACTCAAAAGTAAATTGCCGGTATTCCTGGAATATGTCAAACAGCGCTTCGGTAGCGGCTAGAATACTTATGATAATTTCTATAGTATTCAGAAAACCTACCTTATGTTCGTACAGAAGCATCTTGAAACGTTTGAAGTAAAACCATTTATAATGATTCTCCTCTGTAGCTAGCTCTGCATACATGTCCTCTGCCTCAAACCCAAAGCTGTGAAAGTTCTGGTCAGGATCAAACAGGATACATGACGGAGCTTTTAGGGATACGGCATTTGTAGAACCTACCTTCCAGTTGTTGGTAACGATTTTAAGAGGATCTTCCTTGAAGTCCCCTTGGAAAGAGAAGGCATACCCAGAGAAGGTAGTCCCGAAGTCTATGGCAGCTACCTGTAGACGCTCTTGAACTGCCGTCGCGATCACTGGTACTGCAGCCATAACCTTCTGAAGTATATTTCAAACAAAAGCTTAAGGAAAATAAGCGCATTCGTTTTAGGGCCACCTTCTGTGACCTGGACTTCTTTTCGTTCTTGTTCAATGCAAATGTTTCCTTTTCAAATATACATGTAGTTATAACATCCAATTACATTTAAGAATACATGTATGTATCGGGGTTCCGTTCAGAAATTTCTAACTGACTTTTTGCCCCCCCCGCCTTTAGAAATTTTATTTCAAATTCCAAACCATAAAACGAATAACTTGTTCACAGTTCCATTACTAAGCTAACAGCACTATATGAAATAGGAATTAACTCACAGAAAAATCAACTTTGTCAAGTTAAAACTTCCTCATTCGTTTAACTTTCCCTGCACATATTTAATATCACAGGTTAATCGACTGTGGTGAATACAGATAACTATTTTTAGACTATTTTTAGAAAATCATAAATCTAAATGTGACCTGGTAGACTAGATATTCAATATTGTTAAACAAAGTGTACTATTTATACAGGGTTCTACATAGATCTAAACGAACGAAGTGAATTTGGCGACGGTTTTCAAAATGCACTCTTTCTATGCATTGTGACAACATAAACAAACCGAACCCGACAAACGGTAATCACGATACTAACAGAAAATGATCTAATGCACATTTCGAGACATTTTTAATCGTTAATGACTAAAACTTGCTCAGCTGTCAGTAAGTATGTCTGCGCTTGTTTCTGATCATTATCTGCATTGTTCGTTATTTCAGTCCGACGAATCCTACACACAATAAACAAAGAAAGTGATTATATATGTTACCGTCCAAAGTGAAATATGAGACTAGTCTAAGTTGAATATTTAGCAGGGTAGTGGCGAGGAGAATCTTGTCAGTCAGCTTAGGTCAAGTATCATGAGAAAACATTTATAATGTGTGGGTTACTCTTCGAATGGGATTGACTTACTTAAGCATTTAATCGCACGAATAGATATCGCGCTTGCAGTCCAATAATAAGCAATATCTTTGAAAAGTAATATACACGTACCTGAAGTCTTCTCCATTCATTTGAACTGCTAGTGACATTTTGAAAGTAATATTCTGACCAGCTATTAGTTTCGAACCAAGTGTCTTTTTCTTGATCTCCAATTCTACTTTTTTGATTAAATTTCTTTTTTCAAGTTCAGATTAAACATTAGGATGTTTTTATAAAACTGCCCACATCTTGAATGCCTGTGTATAAAGTATTATATTTATTGAAAAATCACATGTGCTTGCAAACTTCATGAATAGTTCAATGTCCACTCCCGCAACATTCTCCAGAACTTGAGAAAAGCATTGTCTGTCGTCGTTCCACCCCATGGTCCGCAATTAGCCAAGCAAGCATGTGCATATTGGACCAATATCAGTTTTAAGTAGGCTGACTGATATCTGTTTTTGATATTGGTACGATATTCGGCCGATATCAACCGTTTACCAAGAACAACATGCTGTGCAAATTATTTCATAAATCATTTAAGATTTAACGAATTTACGTTAAATTCTTCTCTAAATAGGTACAAACCTTATTTAATACAGTGGATGTTTCGATATCGGTCCAATCTTGGTTTGATATCAGAAATAGAGAAATGGGGCACGTTTGAGGAACAGATAGGCAGGACAAAATAACTTTGAATATAAGTTAGTTATTTTCTATATTTTTGCTTAGCGAAGTGCAACGCTTAAAGTCTTAAAACAATAAAGACAACTTGTTTATATGTTCGGCTTTGATTTATACTTCATTCAGCCCGGCATATACCGCCATTTTGAATCATATTTGAAATGGCAAATTCTCCTCAATTGGGTTATCTTTTGGAAAGGTAAATCATATTTTACTTAATTCAATTCAAACTGAAATACTGTTGAAGTTTACAATGTGTTTTTGTATTGTTTAGTTAAGGAACAGTAGTTAGCTATTATCACAGGTTTTTGCAATTTAAAATGTTGTCTGTGGAGCAGATGATAAATAAAAACTAGTTTGATCCCTATAGTAAGTCATGGTAATAGTCAGTACCTTCATACATCGGACCTTTTCAGTATATAGTCGTAAGTTTCTTAATGTAAATTTGTACTTCACAATTACTACAGTTTTTCATATCGGTCTGATAGAGAGTCAATATAGGTCCAACATGGTTTTTAAGCCGGACTAATATCGGGTTGATATCAGAAATGACATCGGCCCGATATTGTGTCAACTTTGCAAAACCGAGGTCGGTCCGATACAAAAATCTGGTATTCGGCCGATATTGAAAGCGATATCGAACCAATGTCGGCGTGATGTATTATGCTTGCTGGGAGCTTTGTACAACATTCTTACTGTGTTGTTAGCCTGTGTCGTGTGTACTGTAATATCCACTGTACCACATAGTATTACAAACTGAAGAACTTGGTAGACACATCAGGTGGATCATAGAGATATAAAATGATGTTTACATTCACATGTAACATACTAGAATACAACATATTTTAACCTGCTTCAAGTTCTGTAGATGTCTGTATTCATGTACACATATGCAGTTTTACAAAACACCGAATACTATTGCAGATAAAAACATTTGAAGTTACAATTTTGTAGAAAGAAACCTGTATTGCATACGTTTTAAATAGGGCAACACAGCGACTGCATCTGTACACTGGCACTATTTCTTAGCATGTATGTTTTATACTACAATGAAAATAGGTTTAGGCTAGTTGGGAATCAGGTTATCTCAACCTTGATATGCAAGGCATAATATATTTAGTCATTCGTCAGTAGCATCACTTTATCCGCCAATACATATAAAGAAAACTTTTTGTTATCTGTTTGGAAAATGTCGAACATTTTCTGATAATTTCGATACTGATATAACATTGAACCAATCTCAATCTTTAATTTCCTTAACCACTGTCGTATACGTGACACGGATGGGATTTTCCGTGATACGGGAGGGACATACCAAGATGGCGGACGGAGATGGGGCTTGTTCTTACATCCCGTTTTACTTATTTGATGCTTTTTTGTTCGCAAATTTTGTTGATACTGAAGCAGAAAACGTCCTCAATCGTGCCACTATATGTCTAATTGCTAGTATTTTAATGTTTTCCTCAAGAAACCCTGTGAACGTTGCAGTTTACAGAAATGAAAAAAAACCGAAGCGAGGCCGATGTATTTTCTGGATCGTAGTGTCTTATGTGCTTGCAACTGGACCCAGATATTGTGTGTCGTGATTTAGAAACTAACTCTTATTCATCGCTGACTATCAATTTAGTTTCTTGCAAGTCTTCAGTAAGAAAATCACCTACATTCGATTTCGAGACAACACGAGTGAGACACCACGCCACGGGTGGGAATTTCCGTAAAATATTGTTTACAAAATGGCTCCGGCTGGGACATAACGATTGATTTGTACCCGGACAGGACGCAACTTCTGCGAGACTGTACCACTGTAAAACACTGAATACAGTTAAGTAAGTTTGTTGAAGTTAATGAGTTTTCAATGTTTATTTTACATTATTATTTCTACATTTTGACTCAGTTTAGTCTGAATATCATGCTTACATAAACTGTCGAAATGCGTTTTTGTTAATGACCTTTATTTCTGACGGGTGAAATAATTTGACAGGTTTGCCTTTGTGGTTGTGTTGTTTGAGTCAGTGACTTGAAATCACTCTTAACCCTAATTGATTGAGGGTCATGGTTTTGAGCTCTGCTATCGAAAATGACTATGTATCAACAAAATTTGCGAACCAAAAGGCATCAAATAAGTAAAACGGGATGTAAGAACAAGATCCTACATTCTATCGTCATCTATGATGACGTATGTCCCTCCCTACCACGGAAAATCCCACCGTGTCACGTATACGACATTGTTAACGTATGCATAATATATGTCAGACGTCCCTCCTGTCTTTCCGTTATTCTAAAATTACGTATTCCTCCCGCCACAGTCAAGAACTTGATATCTGGATTTCACAACCTGATACAGAAAGGATAAGTACAAGTAAAGGTTAAGTACTGCAAATACCCCAGAGTCATCATTATTTTGCTTTCGACTTACAGGTCTGATTTGGTGTTATAAGTATGTATGTAGCGTTACGCCATACCTCAATGGCAGCTTCTCTCATAAACTGTTTCGCTGAATCCTCCCAAATGCCGGGAACTGTTATAACCCAGTGAATTTCCAGCGTCGTTCTCTTCACAAGTCTTATTAATAAAATGGTTCTTAAGGTACCGGATATTCTCAGTAAATATTTTCATTGTATGCTTTGAAAGTCCTTTGTCGTGTTCTAGCTGAACATCCCGTGTTAATTTCTGTGAATTAAAGGCCGATGATTATCTTGCATAAACACTTGACTTAAAAATGCGTTAAACGACTGTTATTTGTACAACAACACATGCACAGTACTGTTTTCAATGATATAGCAAAAAGTAAACTACGTTCTGACAACACATTTTGTAAAGCAGTGACATAAATCTAAAGTACAGGTATACGTCAACATCGTTCTGACCTAACAGAACAGTTATATTATTATTCTATTTGAGTCAATTCACTTTTCCATGCAAGGAAATTCAAAGTGGCCACCCTTTACCAGATAAGTGAATACTTCTCTAGTCGATCGTTACGAATTAAATCCTATAATTACAATGCACAAAAGAATCTCTATTTAGAACTAATTCGTAGAAAAAACTTTTGTTTACATTAGGTATGGCAACGAGTACCAAATTTGATATTCGAGTACTCGGTCCCTCTTCCGATCGAGTACTCGAAAACTCGGAAAACGATCATTCACATAGTCGACATATAAAAGACTACATGTATCTTTGACCTTGTTTTCAACCGTTTGAAATACTTCCAAGCAGACGATTTCGACGGAGGCATATTTCGAGTTTGACTTATAGTTTAAAAGACAAGTGTACAGATTACTGAGATATTTCGAAAACAGACTTTTAAAGACAACTAAATTCTATTTACAATGTATACCAAACGCATATAGGAAAATGCATCAAGACTTCAAATTACAAGTCCCGCTTTAAGATTTTGTTGTTATTTTCCGGCGACACAGTTAATTGCTTTCATACACTTTATTTTAAACGAACTGTGAAAACATCTTTGATGAATCGTACGTCTATACTGTTTTGTTAAGATCATTAGAGTAATAGAATCATAGCAATACCTGCATGTCTAACTGTGAACTGGTATATTGCATGTACTTAGCGGATTAAACAATAGAATTTTCGCACATCGCCTGGCGTGTTTGTGATTACGATCCTGAATGGGGTGGATGTCATTAGAGAGAAATTGTGAAAAACTGGGTTGGTTATGTCAACATCCTATAATAAGGTATGACACAGGGATTTTTACTTTATTACTGTACTTATATTGAAAGACTATGGGACAAACAATAGGAGTATCTGACCTGAAGTATGTCAGGACAAACAATAGGAGTATCTGACCTGAAGCATGTTAGGACAAACAATAAGAGTATCTGACCTGAAGCATGCCAGGACAAACAATAGGAGTATCTGACCTGAAGCATGTCAGGACGACAGGAAACCAGACTAACCGGATATTGGCTTGATATTTCGCGACGAAAGTTTATTAACGAAATAAAGCTGAAGTCCGATTTTTACCGTGTTGCTCACTATTTTGTTTAAACATTTTATTTGTGTGTTTATAGATACTGCGGTGACTTTGCCAGTCTAATGCATTCCCGAGTGGCAGAAGATGTAGGTTCTTTTCTTTTTTTCTTTTCTGTTTCGTTATTGTACAACACATACACATGTACTTTAGGTTACATTTTACAGTATTAAAATTGCACTGTGCAATATTAACTATTAATTCTAAAGTCAAAAGAACCCGTCGCCGTTAAATGTTCACAGCTAGGTCTATTGGATAGAACACAATGATCGTTATGGCTGATATAAGGGAGTACCCTACTCTGAATATATATTTAATGTCACAGCAGTGGTTTATAAACAAGTATTGTCTTTGATTTACGTTTTGTTATCTTGTCGGAAACATGGAGTATTCCATGGTGCTACCCTTTATTTGCTTCGATTTATTTTTCTGTCATAATCATTATGCATTCCATTTGAACTACACAAGTCACGGCCAAATAAAACATATATTGAATCACGTTGAACAGCACATTTGCATAAAACGATCCAACAGTAATACCAAGATAATCTACAATCTTTAAACATACTGGTAACGGATACATTTGAATAGCAGATGTTGCAGAGAGTTCCTCAAGTTTCATTATCCAGAACAAAACACTGCATTATACTTTAGACCAGTGTTTACTTGTTGCAGATTACTTTAAACATCACTTCCGAATCATTGAACGGATAGTGCAGTTCTGCACAACATGTATTTACATGTTATGTTGTTGAATATTTATTAAAACGTTTAAATCACAAGTTATAGCATTCCAGAAGTTCCTTCTAGGGCACATCTTTCTATATATTTTATTGAAGTACAAACTACGACAGTCGAAGCAAATTCAGGCATTAGTATCTACGATATTAAATACTCCACGCACCTGTTACTACGTCACGCTAGATCTGCTTTTATATGGTCACATGGTAAGTTCGCGCCAATACTTCCAGCAACAATATTAGCATATTTCTACGCTATGCAAACGATATGTAAATTAACATTCTTTCAGCTATTTGTCAAACTCATGATGCAAAAGCAAACGCATTGTCGGGCGATTTTTGCAAGTCAAACGTGAACAAGATCTAGCTTATTTTGTATATGTGTGCAATAGCTTACCTAGCCTAATTAATATGGCGTTTCAGTGTGACCCCTTTCAAAGATCTGATATTTTATAACTGTCACACCATTTTGTAGAAGGCGGACATCTATTAAATGTCAACTTGTACAATCGGTTTGCCTTCGAGGTGCAAATAGCGAGACTATAGCTTATTAGCTTACCCAGTGAAGTTACCACATAAAGGGAACTTACCACAGTAACGTAAACATGTAGCGTGTACGGAGAAGAACGGCTATTGGTTGTTAGTTGTTCCAATTTTCAATATCACAACGTTTGATTTATAACGGAAACACACCGAAAAACGGCTTCCGTGCTGCATTGTTCAGTCAAGTGTGTCTGTACAATTTTAAGTGTCCCTTCCATGGAAGGAACAATAAATGTAATCGTTGAATTTGTGTTTAATACTGGAGAAAGCAGTGTATCATCAACTTAAATAGTCGACATTTATATTGATTAATAAGATTTGTTCAAAGCAACGCACTTCCTCATCGTTGTTTTATCTCTGAAATCCGTTTATCAGCACACTATATTACAATATCAAAATTCAACATATAGTAGGTAAATATAGTAAACACAGTACATAAACAAAGTATGGTGAAGATATTGTCCATATATTTAATATATACATGTAGTTTCATATCAGCAAAACTTTGTAGATGTTTTTTAAAAAATGCTGTTTTTCTGTTTATAGTCTTTAAATGCGTTTGTGCAACCAATAAATCATAGCATATTGTTTCAGTCATATTATGGAATTTCTGTAAGTGGTCACTCATGAAATACGTTTTGTAGATACAATAAACTATTAGGCTTAGTAATATATTAATACTTTGATACTCTTTCATATCAATTCTATGTCCTATAACTATGTTTTCAAGATTTTTAAAGGATTTTGAAATACAATATTTTGTAAAAACATCAGATAGCATTAGCCAAAATACCGAAAGATAGCTGCAGTCTAAGAAAAATTAAAGTATTCTTTTATGTTATTGCAGTGTTAACATAAAGGACTCGCGTTTATTTACATGTGAAAAGATTAAGATTTGTAGCAATGCTATTATTTACAAGTTTATACTTAAATTGCTTTATCTTATTATCTATTATAATTGTGTTTAGAACATAGTAAAATGATTCCCATTTAATGCTATGTCCAAATACATGTGCCCAATGGTTATGCAGATACGGGCGTTCACATACTCTCTCTATAAATACATTATTCATCCCTTTATTGTTCAATCGATTTGATTTCAAAAAATGTTTTCCATGAAGCGGGTAATACTTTTTCCATTATGTTAATTTCAGACACATGTTGACCGGTTTAAATTTCTAAAGCAAATATAAGGCACAATGTTACTTAATGATTTCAGTAGCATATTATCAATCTAGGGGATTAAATTTTGCACTTAATTTTTTCCGGTTTTAGCTATTTGGACTGAAACACATAATTCTGTATTTCCGATATATATATATATATATATATATATATGCATATAATCCAAACATATACCCTAATAAAGGATACGGATATCTATTTGAAGTTGCTCGAGCTTCTCATCAAAGTAACATGGCTGTTACAATCGGAACATCACTCGGCTTTTTCCGTAGAAATAACGTTATTTCTACGGAAAAAGCCGAGTGATGTTCCGAATGATGTTTGTTAATACATTGTTCATTCAATATTACAATATAGATTTGCAAAGAAAGTCCAAGGACGACACATGTACTCTTCTACTCTTAGCAATTTTTGTTTCAGCGAATAGTTCCGTATCTCCATAAATCATCCTCACGATAATCTTTCTCTCATCAGGATTCTTTACGTCTGAAAGGTCAACATCTAAGTGTCCCAGGAATGAACATCCTCTGTCGTCAACGTAGACTGGATTTGTCATATCTGATGTGTATATGTTTACAGTTATATTTGTTCCAGATTTTGTTGATGGAGTGTATGTATTCTCTCCAAACGACTGCCCAACAGCAACTTCTTGGTCGACAGAAACATGCTTGTCAAAAACCCCTTGACAATATTCCTCTCCATCTAAAACAACTTTCTTAGAACTTGGATGAACGCCCTTTTTAAAACGTTGGTACGTTTCAACTCCGTAGGTGTGTTTTGCAACCCTGGAAATAATTGCTCTGGGGTTATGTCCGAAGATAACGGCTCCCTTCAGAACAGCTAATCCAGCATCTTCTGGTATGGTGACACTCATATTTGGGAAATTTCCTTTGATAGACTGTTGCAGCATCTTTGATTCGGAGAATCCTCCAACCATCAGTATAGTATCGATACCAGACACTTCTGGTTTGCTGAAAATGTTCTTGAGATGGTTGACAATTGTACTACATGTTTCTTCGAATAAGCTTTCAACTTGTCTGAGTTGAACTCGAAGTCTTTCTCCGTAGAACTCTATCTTATCTTTCAATCTTTGGTTCTTCATCAGGCTCAGTCTGAAAAAAAAAGATTTTGGCATTGAAACACACACACATATTTCATCAAATGGTTTCTTGTGATGACACACTCAAATATAAAGTAACGTTAATTTTAAAGACGTCTAACCACTATGGTCGTGTAATCCTGCTGCATTTGAAAGATATCGAACTTTACCTTATGTACATAAAGAGACATTTTAAATCGTAATAGACTAAAATTTGCCCTGCTAGAAGCAAGTGCGTCTGCGGTTGTTTCTAAACATTATCTACACTGTTCGCTATTTTAGTCTGAACATCTCTACAAACAATAAACAAAGAAAGCAATAGAATCTACACGTTACTGATAAAATTAAAATATGAGACAGTGCAGTTGTGAAGTGAAACTTGCCAGTCAGCTTATAAACTAAGCTAAGAAAAGCATTTATAATTTCTAGTTTACTGATTTACCTAAGCATTTACTAGCACGGACAGTTATCGCGCTTGCAGTCCAATAATAAGCATTGTTTTGGAAATAGAATATACACGTACCTTAAGTTTTCTCCATTTTCAATTTGGTAAATGTGATTAACTGCTAGTGGAATTATGACAGTTATATTCTGCCCAGCCGTTTGTTCCGAACCAAGTGTCTTTTTCTTAATCTCGAAATCTCTGAACAACCGCAAATAATCCGCCTTGAAGTCTCTGGAATTCGCAAATATATAGCATTGCAGACCTGAATATCAGAGTGAGCATGAAGTGACCGCCTGGTAACCGCTATCTGGCTGTCTGTCGCTCTGTCTTCTGTTCACATTTAACCTTGTGTATGCAATAGAGGTCGCATTTGTCACTGGATCTTCATGAAACTTGGCCAGAATGACCGCCTTGATAAAGTATAGGTCCGATGCGACCTCTATTAGGGGTCAAAAACTAGGTCACGGGGTCAAATCATAGGAAAAACCTTGTGTATGCAATATAGGTTGCATTTTTCATTGGATCTTCATGAAACTTGGTCAGTATGATTGCCTTGGTTTAATCTAAATCGAGTTTTAATATGGGTCGTCTGATGTCAAAAACTAGATCACTCGGTCAAACTACAGAAAAAAACTTGTGTATGCAATAGAGGTTGCATTTTTCATCAGATTGTCATTTCACTTGGTCACTATAATTGCCTTCATAAAATCTAGGTCGAGCTCAAATATGGGTCATCTGGGTTTAAAGGCTAGGTCACGGTGTCAAGTCATAGAAAACATCGTGTATGCAATAGGGGTAGCATTTTTAATTGAACCTTCATGAAACTTGGTCAGAATGACTATCTTGATGCATTCTAAATTGAGTTTGCATATGGGACATCTGGGTCAAAAACTAGGTCATGTGGTCAAATCATAGAAAACCCTTGTGTATGCAATAGAGGTTGCAATTTCCATTGAATATTAATGAAACTTGATCAGAATGATTGTCTTGACAAAATCTAGTTCGAGTTTGAGTATGGATCATGTGGGGTCAAAACAAGGTCACGGAATCAAATCATAGGAAAACCTTGTGTAGGCAATATAGGTTGCATTTCTTCATTGGCTCTTCATAAAACATTGTCAGTATGATTGTCTTAATGAAGTTTAGGTAGAGTTATGGGTCATCTGAATTCAAAAATTAGATTACACGGTTAAAAGCCTTGTGTATGCCATACAGGTGACATTAACAACCCAATCATCATGAAAATTTGTCAGAATGTTTATGTGGATCCTCTGTGAATACACTAGGTCGCCAGAGTAATTCCGAGGAAAGCCTTGCTGGTACTCTAGACGTCACTTTTTATAGCCAATCACCATGTCTCAGGTTCACGATATAGGGCCATTTTGGCCCTCTTGTTTGATTAAATTTCTATTTTTAAGTTGAGATGAAACATTAGAATACATATATTTTAATAAAACTACATAAGTCTTGATTGCCTTTGTATAAAGCATAAGATATTTACCACATGTGCTTGTTACATACTTTTTGAATAGGTCAATGGTGATCGCTCCAGCAACATCCTGCAGAAACTTGAGAAAGGCATCGTCTATCTTCGTTCCACCATATGGTCCGCCATTAGCTTTGTACAACTCTCTAATTGTGCCATCTGATTGCTGTCCGTGAATCGTTATGTCCACCAGACCTCCTTGTTACATCGAATATTTTTAGAGAAAAAAACGTTAAAATTTACAATTTTTTAGAAACCGATAGATACGTTCTGCACCTATAAATTAGTCAATAGAGCGACTGCATTTGTGTACTGACAATGTTTCTCAGCATGAATATTTTATACTAATTGACCTTACGCCAGGTTCTTGATTGAAAGATAAGAATCTCTTATCAGACCAATCAGACAGCTAGCTGATACAACACGTGACGAACGTGGTTACTACCGCCATTTTGCCCGACAAACATTCCAAATAAATCCGTTGACGGACATGCAATATTAGGTATTTTCTATGTAAGAAAGAGTATTTGTTTGAAATAAACAAGTTTTATCGTGATGATCACACCGTATATCGTGTTAACGAGGTTAGTTTGTAAATTGTATGGGGTTTGTGATTCTTCAAACGTTTTAAAATGATCTAATAAAAAGTTATTTTTTAAGAAATAAAGCAAGGAGACTGACGTCCTTTCAGAGACCCGTTTAAAAGGGTTCTCAAAGATTTATCCTGCCGAAATAAACTAAAACTTTAATAGTGTTTCTTGTCACTACGTTTCAACGCCTTATTTCAACAGTATTTCGGTTATTTACAATGAGCAAGCAGTTTATAACCACAGTTATTGGGAATGACATGTACTATACGTCTACGAAACTGCCTACTTCTTCAGATAAGGAGACATGGAAGGTAGTTAAACTCGAGCCCGTGATTCTAAATTTAAGATATGTTTAATGACCGTAACCAATAAAACATGGAGGAGATCACAGTTAAAATGAAATATAGGCCTTGTAAAATGTATCTCATTAAAACATGTCATCAGCTTTGGCCGATGCATCTGGTTGATTGGGGACTTGCACATCCGTAAACTTTAAGTTCACAATGATAATATAAGCTTGGTCATATGTGTACGACCGGTAGCGAGGGTATTAAATAAGTTCAATTAGTCAGTCATTCTGATGCATCTGGTACATTTGATTTAAAAAGTAATTTAGACAAATAAATGATTCCATATTTGGACATACAATTGTTTGTCATTTTGGAAAATAACAACAACAACAAAAACAAACAAAATCCAATAATGAACTTTAAACGTATTTGATCGTTTTCATGAGGAGACATCATTCAGAAGTTGTATCAAAATGGTACAGTTTTATATGCTTTTCTGTATATTATCGGTTTTGTTTTAGTTAAGAAAGTGTCACATTGTTTCAAACATAACATCCTTTAGCACGATCCGGTTCGCAGAACCGCATACAAAAATTAAGTCCCCCACGAAGTACAAAATCTGAACCATGGTCACACAGCTACTTTTACTGATGACACATGTTTAATTACTCTATAATTTCATCCCATTACCTTTGTAGTATATCTACCGGAAGACATTTATATCTGCATTTGTCAATTACTGTGTTATAGTGTCCTTATTGTGTATGTATTTTATTCACTTGGACGAAATAAAAGATACGTTCTGTTCTATTCTGCTTATCGATATCATATCTTTAAGAGCTTTTCAATTAAAGTGACATTATGCACATTTTTTAAAAGTAAACTTCCAGCTGAAATAGGTGTGTGTGAAAAGGGTAGAGGAAATAATAACTTTTAACCCAATACAACAAACTTTTCCTGCTACCAGTACGAAATAATAACTTTCCAAATATTACTTTTCCTATTTTGACTGGGAGAGTCAATTTAAAAAATAAAAAAATGCATGCAGGAGTTGCTTCCCTTCCACTGCCCAGCAACACTAATAACACAAGGGAGATCACTGCCAAGGAAGGAATTATTATTTTATTAGTCAATTTTTTTAAATTTCTAAAGCACCAACTTCAAATATTAATGCGGCATTATCATTAGTTTAACACATTTAAATTCACAGCAACCGAAAATTGCTTTTATAAAGCTGTCACCAAAAATACACTATGTGCAGTAAGATGAGCATAATGTCACTTTAACGCCTCTATTAAGAGTATTTGATAATTAATGCACAGAGGACATAATATTGCTAACTGATTTTATGGTGCTAATTAAAATAACATTTCATGACAATACAAATGATTGCAACATAACATCCTTTCCGAATAACTAGCCTTAATTTGTTAACAGAATGCCGCCCGCGTTTTTGAATACTAGTAATCCTTTAAAATTAAATTCACACAAAGTCAATTTTATGTTTTTTTTATAAAATATTTTTGAAATCATCAAAAGGATCACAGGACAGTCAAATATTATCAAATATCGAAACAATAGAAATGATTTCAGACTTAATTCAATAGAGATATGTATGAGCGTTTCCTGTGTTTGTCGGACCTCGCAGGAGTAGTGCTTTTGATTTCGGTGGGCGTGGCTATGTCTCTCCTGGCGTAATGACACTTTACATTGAGCTTGTATTGACAAATCACATACTACAAGGATTTTTGAATGCTTAAGTCCTACACAAAACCTCTATTAATTCAATGTACGGAATTGCTTGTGTGAGCGCCGCCATTAATGGGCTTTGCCTGACCCGTACCGTATGAGTAGGAGCAGGTAATGCCAGACTAATATTACTGGTCCCCATCAATAAGTATATGTACGAGACAAGTGTAAAATCAAGGTGTATTGCCGAAGTATAAATGTAAAGAGGGAGTCGTACACAGATACCTCTAGGTTGCTAGTCATTATTATACTATATAGTTGAGAGAGATGCGAGTAAAATTTTATCAATGACAACTTACCTCCAGCATCCAGAATCAAATACTTTTTGACTGGAGCAAGATTTGATATATTTCCACCCCCGTCTGCTCCTTCCACCTTCTGTACAGGCAAGTATCTACAGAACAGACTCGCAGCCTCAGGTTCCAAAGCCAGAGACAAATCTGTTGAGGCAATACCAGCCTGCAATAAAGATGTGACAAGGATTCTTATTTTGGTTACTTGTTCCTTCACATCAGCTACATTACAAAAACAACTATAGTTGCATTAGTTACAGAGAGAGTAGCAGACTTTTGGTACCATAGAAGTATGTACAGTTTAAGTATATGTGCCATAAATATTATTATTTTGATGCAATTTTAACAAGAATTTCACCTTTATACTGTACAAATACAGGCATATTAATACACGGTTGAACTTTCCATGCTTATATTTATTGCTTTTATTTCTAAATTAGTAGTTTAACTTCCGACCCGAGTAGTATGTATGTGTAGAAATATTCTTTAGTAGCATTGTAAAGCAGAGTGCTTTGATTTGATGCTTTTCACGTTTCTAGCAGTTGAGCTTGTCTTTTGTTAACAATGACAGTGATAAATCAGTTGATGTGTATCTATAGGCAAACACCCATCTACCTATTTTCATACGTAGGATCACTTCATTTGCCAATACGTATAAAGAAAACTTTTTATTCTCTGTTTGGAAAATGTCGAGCTTTCCCACTGATAACTTCCATACTGTAATAACATTAAGCCAATCTCAATCTTTAATACATAATATATGTCAAACTTCCCCCCTGTCTTTCCGTAATTAAAAAACCACAGTCAAGAACTTGATATCTGGATTTCACAACCCTTCTTTGATACAGAAAGGATAAATACAAGTAAAGGTTAAGTACTGCAAATACCCCAGGGTCATAACTATTTTGCTTTCGACTTACAGGTCTGATTTGGTGTTATAAGAATGTGTGTAGCGTTACGCTATACCTCAATGGCAGCTTCTCTCATAAACTGTTTCGCTGAATCCTCCCAAATGCCGGGAACTGTTATAACCCAGTGAATCTCTTCAAACTGTAGATCAGCGTCGTTCTCTCCACGTGTATTATTAATCAAATGATCCTTAAGGTACCGGATACCCTCAGTAAATACTTTCATTGCAGGCATTGAACGCCCTTTGTCGTCTTTAAGCTGAATATCTCGTGTTAATTTCTGTGAATTAAAGGCCGATGATTATCTTGCATATACACTTGACTTAAAAGAGCGCCAAACGACTATTGTTCGTACAACACCCGCACAATGCTGTTTTTAATGATATAGCAAACAGTAAAATACGTTCTGACAACACATTTTGTGAATAAGTGACTTAAAACAGAAGAACAGTTATACGTCAACTTCGATCTGAACTAACAGAACAGTTATAATTCTATTGGAGTCACTGTACTTTTCTGAGAAAGGAAATTTAGAGTAGCTATTTACTAGGTAAGACAATACTACTCCAACGTAGATAACTGACAGGCTACAGCTAAACAAAATACATTTGTAACTCTTTCAAGGACAGTTTATGCATTTATAAACATAAACTGATGTATTAAAATATCGGATGTGTATATGGAGTATATTGTATCACGTCGCTTCACCTGACAATATCATCGTTTCAAATCAGGTGCCGTCTCGCTTCCCATCACTTATATTTATTGTAAAATTACCTTGTGTTCATGCAAAAGCATCTTGAAACGTTTGAAGTAAAACCATTTATAATGATTCTTCTCTGCAGCTAGCTTTGCATACATGTCTTCTGCCTCAAACCCAAAGCTGTGAAAGTTCTGGTCAGAATCAAACAGGATGCACGAAGGAGCTTTCATGGATACGACATTTGTAGTATTTGCTTTCCAGTTATGTGTTGTAATTTTTAGTGGATCTTCTTTAAAATCAGCCCTGGACGAGAATGCGTAACCGGAGTGGGTTGTTCCAAAATCAATGGCAGCAACTAGTAGCCAGTTTTCCTCTGAATTTATAAAGTGATAGTACCGTTAAAAACCATCATAATATTAAGAAAGACATTTATTACTGATTTATACTCCTATGAAATAATACCAATACCAATACCAATACCAAATATTTTATTACATTAAGCATTATATACAATGCTTATAGCAATCTTACATAATACATGTATGTGAGAAAAACATGGAAATAAACAAAACCGTTTTCTGAAGGGTCATTTGAAATACAGAAAAATCGGTTGCAAAAATTACATGTATGAATTAACAAATAACTACAATGTTTAAGGTATTTTACAAACTTTTCTGTTCATTTAACCTCAGATTTGATAACAGAATATGGAAATATTGCTAATATTGCTCCAGTAAGTTTTCCAGACCATTCTTTACTTTCATGGAACATTATTACAAACATGGTTTGTGAAAATGAAAATATTGATGACAGTTCTAGTAGTGAATCTACACGTGTAAAGTTTGATCTTAGGAAAATCCCAGAAAATTTCTTATGCAATCCGTCTGTTTTAGATCAAATTAATAGTCTAATTGTGAAACTTGAGACTAACGAGATAAATAACAGTAATATTAACTGTGTTTACAAGGAATGGTGCGACATTGTTAGAACTAGTATGTACGCTAGCATTCCTCATAAGACCATAAATTGTAATATATCTAGTAATAGTAGAAAACACAGACCAGGTAAACCATGGTGGAATGGAACACTTACAGAAATGTGGTCAAAGTTATGTATTGCTGAAAAAAAATGGTTGAACTGCCATGTTAGAAGCTTGAGGAATAATCTGAAAGCAAATTTTGTTAACTTGCGCAAACAATTTGATCGTGATGTTCAGAAAGCTAAACGAATGTACTGGTATAGTTTGCAAGACAAATTATTAGAAGAATGTGAGGTTGATCAAACTAAATTTTGGAAATTAGTTGGAAGAATTGGGGTTAGTCAAACTAAGAAAAACACCATTCCAGAAGAAGTTCTTTTAGTTGATGGAACCGTGAGTTCCTCTATTCAGGATGTACTTAGTAAATGGAAGAATGATTTTAGCTCACTTTTTGTTAATAATAATGATGTTTTTTCTATCAATGATAATGTTAACAGCGGTGCTGATGCTAGCTGTGCAGATACTTGGTTTAGTGGTGTTATCACTCCTGTAGATATACGAAATGCTATTAACAGTGCAAAACATGGTAAAGCATATGGTGTTGATGATATTTCTGCAGAAGTGTTGTCCAATGATGTAACTGTTTATTTTCTGCATGCACTGTTTAATATTTGTTGGCCTGGGGGCTGAAAGTCCCCAAGGCCTAAGTTAGTATACCACATTTCAAACCCTGCAAGAATTTTAGCCGTGCTATGTGCGAATAACAACTGTAAACATGCGCTATGCGAAAGTAGTGCAAGACAGACCAGATCAATCTTCTGTTTGAATGCCGCATATGATAAGAACATGTTACAAATAAAAATAGTACATAAAACTTCAAACGACTGCAGGAAGGTATATAGCTTACGGGCTGCATTACACATTTTTTTCTGTTTTAGAAATTAATGCGCTGTTAGCTGATTACGGAAGATAATCATATGCATATCACGGAAAAGTACGGATATTTACGGAAATTTACGAAAACGTACGAAGCTCGATATAAGAGTTTGTAGTTTGATTTTCAAATTTCCGATGTTATTTCATTGACAACTTTGTTATTTACGAACGATTACATATATATTTACCTAAAAATAAATGTCTCTAAAAAAAGATATAATTTACGTACATTCCCGAGAAGGAACTAACGTGATCAAATTCACCCGCCATTTATCGAGACGCTGCATGTCGAGGCCCACTGAACGGTTTCACTGATTACAACTACAAGGTAACCCAGAATCATTTTTGGTTTTCTCTGTTATACACATTGTACAGTACTGTATTTATATTTCATTGCTGGTATTGCTTTGTTTATTTCTGTTTCAAGGTCTTGTCATTGGTACACAATAATTTTCGATCCACATCATCAGATCATATCGCTTGAAGTTGTACAAAGCGCAGATCGAATTATTTGTACTGGCTTAAACATTTTATAATGTTGACTATGTGATTATTTTTCATTTAACGTACATTTCATAATAAAGCAAACTTCCCTGTCACCCATATATTTGTGAATAATTCATTCTGTGTCATATATTGAATTTCGTCCTCTGCACATTTCGACCCGCGCTTTAGGTAAGATTCAACGCAGAACACGTAGGTGAAAAGTTGTTTTTCGGGGAGTTAACCTATAGCCCCCAGGCCTTCAGCGCTCACAGCGCTTTGATTTTGATAATGGAGTTGTACCCTCATTGTGGAGCAAATGTGTAATCAGCCCCATACCAAAGTCGTCAACACTGGATCCTCGGGATCCATTGTCTTATCGTGGTATTGCACTAGCATCGGCTGTTTACAAGATTTACTGTAGAATACTTAACAACAGGCTGAATGATTATGTTGAGCGTAAAAATATTCTTGTCGATGAGCAAAATGGGTTTAGGAAAAAAAGGGGAACTATAGACCAAATATCATCTCTTACAAGTATAATAGAAACTCGTAAAAAGCTGAAGTTATCAACATATACTGCATTTATTGACTTCAGAAAAGCATACGATACTATAAATCGCTCTAAATTGTGGGTTAGACTACAAAGTATAGGGATTAATGGTAAAATGTTATGTGCTATAAAATCTATTTACAACTCGGTGTCTTCCTGTGTTAGAATTAATACGCACAAAACAGACTGGTTTGAAATAAACTGCGGTTTAAGACAAGGTTGTATACTATCACCGATACTGTTAACCTGTATATAAATGACCTTGCTGTATATTTAAAGTCATTTGATATTGGTAATGAGGTTGATGGCGATACAGTTTGTATTTTGTTATATGCTGATGATATTGTCTTGATAGCTCAGAGTGAACACAATTTACAAACTCTGTTAAATTTTTTAAATGACTGGTGTAAAAGAAACGATATGACTATTAACAGTAGCAAAAGCAAAATTGTTCATTTTCGCCCAGAATCTGTACCAAGATCAAATACAGTATTCACCTGCGGCGGCCTCGTTTTAAAATTCACAAATAGTTATAAATATCTTGGTCTTTTGTTAAGCGAACATCTAGATTATAATGTTATGGCTAAGATGGTGGCGCGCCTTGGGGTTAGTCATTGCTAAGGTGAAATGTATTGGTGGAGTTCCGTATAAAGTATATACACGACTTTATGAATCAGTTGTCTGGCCAGTGATTTCATATGGAGCCGCACTTTGGGGACACAAATAATAATAATGCTGTACATAACAGGGCCATGAGGTTTTTTCTTGGTGTGGGTAAATACACCCCAAATCTAGGAGTTGCAGGAGATATGGGATGGACCCCGGTAAACATATTCTTCAGTGGAAATCTGTAGTCAATTTTTGGGCACGGATATCCACCACCAACTCTTCGAGAGTTAATAAACGGATAGCACTCTGGGCAAGCACAAAATCTGTAAAATACAATAATTGGTTCTTTTTTGTTCGTAAACAGCTAAGTCATTGTAATCTTGCACACTATTCTGATATTTCAAGACCTATCTCTAAGGGTAATATTGTAAAAGACATTGAGCAAGTTATGTTTAATGAATATAAACATGATTGGTCAGATAATATAAATGCTGGTAATGGTACATCAAGGAGAGGAGGAAATAAACTAAGAACATACTGTATTTTTAAACAAGTATATGGTGTTGAAAAATACTGTACGCTTATCATGCCAAGTATACATAGGTCTGCACTTTGTAAATTTAGATGCGGGGTTGCCCCACTGCGTATTGAAACAGGAAGATATGAAGGTTTACCTGTTGATAGGCGTAAATGTCTTTTCTGCAATGCAGTTGAAAATGAAAGGCACGTTCTGTTAGAGTGCAACATGTATAATGATTTGAGAGATACACTATTCAGAACAGCTTTAGTTTCTGCCCCAGATTTTCTGGAATTATCTTGTACTGATAAGCTGAAATATTTATTCAGTGAGGATGGGTTGACAAGAATTTTAGCCAAAACCTGCTTTTTAATATTACAGAGAAGACAGTTTTACCTATGTAAATAATGTATTGAATTGTTTTAATTGACGACTAGAACTTACTTAACATTATCGTGAGAAGTAATTGCTAATTAAATCATTCCCAATCTGATTGAGAATGATAAATGGTTTTTTTTAAATCCATTTTTTAAGTTTAGTGCATTAGTGCTCTTTTTGCTTTTCAGAATTATACATGTAAAGTCTTAGCTAGATCTTAATTACACAATTAGCAATTGCTACTCACTCTTACCTGTTAATATGTACAGATTTGTATATACATGTATGTCTTTTAGGCATACTCTTTAGTCGAGCATGATTTGATAACCACCAACACTTTATCAATAAGATGATAACTCAGAATTCATGTAGCTAGATACTCGGTTGAATTGTACAACCTTATAAATCTAACTGAACTTATATGCATTATAATCATAGTCAAAATTTCATTTGTTGTCATCTGCACTACAATATGAATTTTGGTGGGTCTGTGCAATTACTCAGGGGTCTGATACCACCAGTGCAATAAGATGTGATATAATACCTGTGCTATTATGATGCTATTTATTAAGTCAAAGTACTGTCTCTTGCCAACTCAATATTCTAGGTCACGTTTTGCTAATTTTATATGTTTAATTTTTTAATGTAAAATAGACTAAGTAATAGAATTTTAAAGCTCAGTTGTATGTATGTAGATGTTTTAATTATATGATATTAAAAAAGTCTCTTGTAATTCTGTATGGAATGGCCATATACTGTTTTATATTTGACATGTTTTTATATGTATTGTATTATGTGTGTATATGGATGAGACTGTAATAAAATATAAAACCTAAAACCTGTTATAAATTAACAGTATTAAGCCAGATGTATGCAAGTAGAACATATTACACAATAACCCTGATTTTATCGGCGAAATTAATGTATTTTGACAAATTTTGTATTGTTGACTTTGAGGAAGAATTTAGAAGGGACGTGAATTTATTCAAATTCGGCCAATGACAATAATATTGCTTAAAGTACTTTTTTCTCAGATCTCTATATCTGGGACAAACAAGCAGAAAGTGATATTCCGATTCTATTTTGTTCATGTTACAAGATTTACACAGTCGTTGTTCCCGAGGTATATTGTTAAATCTTCCTGTTTCGATAAATAAATGATGGGCAGACACCCGGAATCTAGAGAGGGCTAGTAAATATTTCCTATCATGTATACAGTACATTCAATATATTCCTCACGTTCAAACGTATGTTTAAAGATACAATATGACTGCAAACGCGGGGAATTATTAATGTCCGAATACCATGACTGATAGTAATTATCAAATATGCGTTGTTTAATTAATTCAAAAGTATATGTATCGAGAAATTGGTCCCTCCATACACACGCAAATCCGTGCTCTTCTAATATATGTTTCACGTGAGAAGCCCAGTTTTTGTTACTATATGTTACACTATTATCAGCGTCATTTCTCAATGATGTATATACTTTAAAGGTAAGAGATGAGTCATCGTGAGATAACAATTTTCTCCAATATTTCAAGATTATGATTTTACGAAAAATGTATAACGGTACCCTGTCGAGTTCTCCGTAGAGAGCCGATAAATTGGTCGATTGCCTGACGCCTAGTATACGTCGTAAAAAGTTTGCATGTACCATTTCAATATCAGTTGCAGCATGGACCCCCCTCCCCACATTTCTGAACAGAAATTTAAAACAGAACCGACTAGAATATCGAACAGCTGAATTTTCCTAGACAGTGGAAGTTCAATCTGTTGAAATACGGAAAACAATTTGTGTAAGGAAAAGGAGGCATGTTGGGCTATATGTTTCTCAGCTGTGTCCGCAGCCAGTTACCGTTTTTGTATAAATTGATACCCAAATATTTAAAAGTGCTAACGTTCTCTAGCTTCATACCATATATATACATATCAATTGATGTGGGTCGACCGTTTTCAAATATCATAACTTTTGATTTATTTACATTAATTTTTAAACCCCAGGTTTGACAGTAAGTTTCTACATCTTTAAGCATTGACTGTAATGATTCGGGTGAACGCGCGAACAATATCATATCGTCCGCATATAATACTAGGAATAGTTTCAAATCATCAATAGATATGATATCATCGATATCAGAGTTAATATTTTGAATGATATTATTCACGAAGAACATGAATAATAATGGGGAACTCGGATCTCCCTGTTTCAATCCAATTTCAGAACTGAAGAAGCTCAATATGCTTGATTTATATTTTACACATGACCTGACTGTGGTATACATAGTACGTAGTGCTTTAACAAATGTTTCACTAACATTTTCTAATAACAGTTTATGCCATAAATGGTGTCTCTCAATTGAGTCAAAGCACTGCTGGTAATCAATAAATGCACAGTAAACCTTTTGCTTCTCACTATGTACTTTAGATATAACTGCATGTAAAATAAAAATACAATCTGTAATAGATTTTCCTTTTTGAAAACCGAACTGATTTTTAAATTTTGTCAATCTTTTTTGACCATTTATTCAACCTGTTTAGTAATATTTGTGAATAGATTTTTGCTAGTATGTTTATCAAAGTTATACCTCGATAATTACTTGCAACATTTGCATCTCCCTTCTTGGGTGCAATAATACCTTGGCCCCATGAAGCTGGGTATTCATTACTGAAAAATATTCTATTATACAAGCTTTTCAGAAACGGGGACAATATGTCAAAAGTAGACTTAAAAACTTCAGCCGGTAGGTTATCGAAACCCGGACTCTTATTACTATTTTGCGAGAAAACAGCTTCGCGAATTTCAGCCTCTGAAATTTCGCTATCCAATTCTTCATTGTTTAAATCAAAATTTCCCTCAAATGCTAAATCATCATCATTCGTGGCTGTACTACCAAACATAACATTAAAATGATTAAACAATTCCTCTATAGTCAATAGATCTGCGGAATTTGTTTATTTTTTATAAGCCTTTTTAATGTTTTTCCAGAATTTACGAGGTTGAGAAGACGCCAAACTATTTATTCTTAGTCCTTCTTTTACCCGGAAGGCATGTCTAGATTTCTTCTTTATCTTACTGTAACGTGTCCGTGCGCGCACAAAGTTTGAACGGTTTTCAATATTTTTATCCCTATTATATATTATTTCGATACAATTTATAAATGACCGTTTTGCATTAAAACAACTTTCATCAAACCACGGTTTATTTGTTTGTATAGCACTCGTAGTATGGCACTTCTACTGCGTCCCGGTTTACCAAATATGGTATGAGCATTTGTAAAAAGAAGGTGTGTAAAGTCCTGTCCTACGTCATCGATTGGCTGATTATATACATCATTGGTCAGCTGATGCAATACATCATTATTATTCATGAGATTTTCTCGGAACATGTGTACTTTATCGCTGTCCCCATACAATTTTACTTGGAGGGGTGTCACAATTATTTAATGATGTATGATTTTCATCAATTAAATTATTTTCGGAAGCCCGTAATATCAATTCAAATGAAATGCACGCATGGTCCGAAAATTCGGTAAATTCATTTATGGTGAAATTTAATACAGTTTTAAAATCGTGGTATTTCAATAGTAAGTAATCTACTACACTTATGGCTATATTCAGAAACGTTCCTCGACTCAAACTCGAACAGATAATTACCTTTAATCGGCTAACGGTCGATGCATTTCCTCCAATGAGGAGCGATTGGTATTCATAAACGTAGGGAAGGGTCGAGTAACCTTGAGTAAGGACAGATATTTCGAGGAGCGAAAGCGCTTCCTCGAGCTGCACTCAAGGTGTCATTTTGAATATGACTCCAGTGAGAAATTGACGAATTGCATGAAATAGATGAAGTTGTATAGGTCCGTATGCCATGAGTAGTTTTAATGGACAGAGGCAACCCCTTAGATGATTTTAATGATGTGGAATTCTTCTTAAAATATTATACTAGTACTTAAAAAACGAAATAAAGCTCAGTAGGCAATAAAACATATTTTATGACCAAAAACTCACCCTAGACAAATTCCGCAGATTTTTTTTCAATCATTCGCTATAATAAAGTAAAACTATAGACAAATAAACATTTAGTACAATTTTTCATTCAAAATATGCCTTTTCACTTGTAAAATCCATTGAGGGGATTATGACTACTATGCCATTTTTTGACCAAGTTGATTTCGACCAAGGGGATTGTGAAGTACACTCGATGCAATCAATAAATGGACAAGAAAAAAATAGGCGTAGGAATGGGGGTCAGGTTGGTTCTCCCCCTCCTCGCCGAGTGAGACCAGAATACTATATTTTAACATGAAATAAAACTTGCACGATCAGGATACAACAGTATAATTATATCCTTCTGTTTTTATTTCTCTGATTTCAAAGTTGTATCTTGCTAAATTGTACATATTAGCACAGGGATTCACTGCACGGTATTGAATATTTTTGCCGCATCGCACCAAACTCACCCCGACCCCAGAGACACATACCTTCGTTCTTTATTCTCTCTTTCTAACTGTGTGGGCCTCATTGGTGCAGTGATAACGACATTCGATTCGCAACTTAAAGGTTCCGCGTTCAATTCCCAGTTAGGCCACTTGAATAAGTAAATAATATACTGTGAGACAGTTGCAATGAAACAAATGCTTTTCTGGTAGGGCCAGCTACTGATCTTATAAGATAAGCCAACTTATTTTGTAAGTATTTGTTTTAAAACAATCAATGTGCATTGATATTTTTATAAAGCTTAGCAAGAGTACATACGTAAAACATTGATCTTGAAAATGGCGTCAGTAGAGCGACACATTCAATTAATGCTTTCTCATACTTTTAAATAAATGTAAATTGTGATGACTGATGCGGTTACAACCAAGAACATGGGGCATTGTGGGTAAACTCATGGCGGACATGTTTTTTCGACTTGGATAAATTTTGCTAGAAAATTGAAATTTTATGTGATTAAACACCTACAAAATGGATAAAAACATTGATACAACACAGAAAACAGTTTGGTAAGACACCTGGAACATTTTCAAATAGATTTGCGCCTCTATCAGACGACTTTGAGCTTGTGCAAAATCGAAAACGTGTGCGTCGCTCTACAGGCGGTGGTTCATTTCAACATCCCACCCAGTCTTATAACATGAACTCGATGAATATGAACATAGAAGAAGCTAAACAACTCCCACAAGATGAAAAAATCAACATTCTACTAGAAAGTATGTCAAATATTGGTTTGCTAAAGTTTCGTGTAGACAACATTGAGTCACAAGTTTATGTAAATTGGGCCAAGCACGAAATAAGTGATAAGCGTATACGGCTACTCGAGTATAAAAGCATTGACCTAGAGGTAAAGTGTCGGGCAGCAAACTTGATTGTATCAGGAGTACCAGAAAATAGAGACGAAAACTGCACTCAAAAGGTTAAAGATATTATTTCTGGAAGTCTTGGAATGGATGACACCTTTATAATTGTTCGGGCTTACAGACTAGGTCGGATAATCAAACCAAGAGCTCCACATTTACCAACTCAGTCAACTCGTCCCCCGTGCCGGTCCATCTTTGTACAATTCAGTCACCCCGGTGAAGTAAACATACTGATGGAAAACGCCTTCAATTTAAAAGACTCAGCGTATGGTTTCTCCCGTGACTACCCTAAGGAAATTAGTGAGGCAAGAAAAACTTTATGGCCCCTCTTTAAAAAATACCGTGAAAAGTATGGCAAAGGCAAAGTTAAAATGTTATTTCCGGCAGCACTGAAGGTAAACGACAAAATCAAACAGGATCTATTCCCTGACTGGTATGAAGTACTGCGGTGGTCACGTCACACCGATATCCCAAAACGCGTCACCCAAGTCCTGAATCAGCATTCTGCAAAAATAGCAGCTGCTTACAGTGATAAATCTGCAAACGCCAATACAGACCCTGTAATAGATGAGGACATTGCCCTTGAAAACAAACTGATCAGTGAGGCCAGATCCGACTCGGGAAACATGGACACTATGGATAGTTCTGTAGCATCTGATTCAAGCATTGTCTGCACTGGTCACAATACCGTCGCTGGTACAACACGGGACGCCGCATTACTGTCTCCAAAACAAAAACCAAACAATACCGGTATTACTTTGTGGAAATCTTCATCTTGGGGCGATGTCTCAAATGACCCGAATGACAAGTCTTTGTCGTGGAGGGATGTTCTACCTGAACAAATACAGGCACAACCGCCGGTACAGCAATCGGATCAACTTAAGCCTCCGTACGATAGTGAGGTCCAAAGGAAATCTGGTGATGATTAGGCCAGGTCGGGGAGAGTACTAAACACACCTGAACATTGTGAACATTCATGTGTAACTCCACCCACTACTTGTAACGCTATTGGAAAAAATGGATTACAAATCAGCTGCGAAGAACAAACTTTTACAGACTCTACACCAGTTGGTACATACACTTTCTTTTGTAATACTTGTGAAAATTTACCTAGTACTTCAAGCAAACTAATTTGTGAACATTATATACATGTTTCTGAAACAGAATTATCTGAAACTTCGAACCAGGAAGAAAGAACATCTGACCCTTTACAAACAGTCCAGAATAATGCTGACTATATACATGTAGAACAAAACAAACTTTATCCCTTTGACTCACTTAAAATAGCGTCGTTAAATGTCTGTGAGCTTAAAAATCGCATAGATTACCCTGACTTCACTGATCTGATTAAAAAGTATGATTTTTTCTGTGTACAGGAAACAAAATTAGATATGTACGATGTTATAACAGTACCCGGATTTACTTTTTTTCTAAACCTAGGCAAAAATTTCTCCGGAAATCAGGAGGTATAGGTTTTTTTGTAAAAGATTGTTTTACACAACATGTTGAAATTCTAGACTCAAAATGTGAATATATTTCATGGCTGAAAATCAATACCAATTTTTCAAAATCACCCGATAGTGATATTGTAATTGGCTGTATATACGTTCCCCCTGAACAGTCGCGTTATTACACAGATGAAGAATTTTACAACTTTCAAACTGAAATTTCTGAAAAATGAGCTTGTTATACAAACGTCATTGTCATCGGTGATGCAAATGCACATACTGCAACTTGTGTTGACTATGTTTTAGTAGATGACTTTCTGCTAGGACATTTTGAAATAGATGAAGAAACAGCTGGTTCCCTTAACTCTATAAATTCACTCCCCGATTTTATACCGTTAAACAGGGCTTCAAAAGACAAAAAAGTAGATAATCGAGGTTCTAAAATTTTAGACATGTGTAAAAACAATGACATTTTAATTGTAAACGGGCGTCTAGGAAATGATAAAAATGTAGGCCAATACACATTTCGTAATACATCAGTTATAGATTATGTAATAGCTTCTTTACCTATTATAACGCAGATTAGTGATTTCAATGTGTACGAAGTTGACCCTCTCTTCTCAGATGGTCATTCGGTATTGTCTGTAAAAGTGCCAATGACCAACAATGATACAACTTATGCTTATAGTGAAAATAATACACCTCCTAGTCCACAACCTCCCTCATGGCAGAATGCATTAAAATCCCAGTTTGTTGAGAATATCAACTTACAAAAAATATCCGAAATAAAAGGTTTACTTGAAAGCCATACATATGATTTAAACCCAAAAGATTCTGTCAATCTAGCTTCCACAAGAATTGCATCCCTATTTAATGATTCTGCTTTCGAAACTTTCCCAGCTCCAAAGAAACTGACCAGTAATCCCCCTGCCAAGTTCCAGTCAAATAACAAGCCATGGTTCGGCCCCCAGTGCAAGAAAGCAAGACGTAGATACCATTATACGAAGAAAAAATACAATAAACACAAAAACATATTTAACAAAAATCAGCTGAACCGTGCTAGTAAAGCATATAGACAAACTTTGAATACCTTTGTTAAGAAAAACAAATTTAAAAATGAGAAAAAGTTGAGAGATTTGCACTCTAATAAACCAAGAGACTTTTGGAAACTTTTAAATACGTTTAATAAAGCTAAATCCCCTAAAATGCCAAATATACACGAGTTTTACGAATATTTCAAAGATGTAAATAGTTGCAGTACTGCTGATCACGACTCGGGCGATTTTTTGAGAAATTTTACTATAGACGATAGTAATGTACTTCTTAATGGCCAAATTTCAACAAGCGAGATTGCAAAAATGATATTAAAATGTAATAACTCAAAATCGGCGTCACCACAAGATTACATATCAAACGAATACATCAAAGCAACGAAAGATATAATGTTACCTGTTTACACAGCGCTCTTTAATAAGATTTTTGATACCGGGATCTTACCCGATTCGTGGCTTATAGGTACTATTAGACCCATATATAAAAAGAAGGGGTCATCATTAGAACCAAAACACTATAGACCAATTACTATATTAACTATTTACCTCTGTTTTAAACGAACGCATTACAGTTTTTCTGAACTGTAGCAATATACTTAAAGAAAATCAAGCAGGCTTCCGTGCCAAATACTCTACATCTGATCACATTTTTACTCTAAAATTTTTGATCGATAAATTTAGACAGCGAAAAAAGAAACTTTTCGTTAGTTACATTGATTTTAGCTCCGCGTTTGACGGAATATGGCGTTCAGGGTTATGGTATAAACTACTGAAAAACGGAGTAAATGGAAAATTGTTTAATGTAATTTATAATATGTATGCAGACATCAAATCATGTGTCTCAGTAAATCACTGTAGTTCGCCCTTTTTCTTAAGCAATTGTGGGGTCCGTCAAGGGGAAAATTTATCACCGATACTTTTTTCCATTTTCCTTAATGACCTTGAAAAGTATTTAGCGGAACACACTCCCGGAATAACGGTTAATTTGCAAAATGACCATATTGATATATATCTTAAAATATTCGTCCTTCTTTATGCAGATGACACCATAGTTATTAGCGAAGACCCTCTATCATTCCAGTCGACTTTAGACTCATTTGCCGCATACTGTAAACAGTGGAAACTTCATATTAATATGAGCAAGACCAAGGTCATGATCTTTGGGTCAAATAAACCAGATAACTTTTCCTTTACCTTGGATGGAAACCCAATCGAAATTGTCAAAGAATATAAATACCTCGGTGTGACATTCTCGCCAACTGGTAGTTTCCTCAAAGCAAGGAAGGCACTTGCTGTTCAAGCTAGCAAAGCAATACATATTCTTTACACAAGGATTTTTAATCTCGACTTGCCAGTAGATTTACAATTAAAGTTATTTGATCGAACTGTATTACCAATTCTGACTTACAACTGCGAAGTATGGGGTTACGAAAATATCGACATCTTAGAAAAAGTACATACTGATTTTTTGCGCAAAATAACCAACAGCAAGAAAAGTACACCTCTATACATGTTATATGGCGAACTTGGACGCTACCCCATCGAAATCATAATCAAATCAAGAATGACCAAGTTTTGGGCTAAACTGATAAGTGGAAATGATCAGAAGATCTCTAGAATTTGTTATGACTACATGTTTAATTCAAATTTCAATTCCAAATGGTTGCTCTATATCCGTCAAGTTCTCGACCATACTGGCCTTTCGGGCATTTGGCTGGACCAGTTGAATCTAAATGTGGTACATGTAGATAAAATTGTTAAAAAAATTCTTATCGACCAATTCATACAAAACTGGAATGAGTCGTTGGACAATTCTTCCAAGGGTAAAAATTATAAGATGCTTAAAACCAACATTAGACTCGAACCATTTTTGACAATACTACCAGCAAATCTTCGTTTAGCACTTTTTAAATTCAGAACCTGTAATCATCATCTTCCAGTAGAAAAATTAAGATGGCGACAGAATTTCATTCCATATAGTCAAAGGAAATGTGTACACTTTGTAGTTTTGATGACATAGCCGATGAGCATCACTACATGCTTAAGTGCCCAGCTTTTCTAACAGCTAGGAAACAATTTCTCCCAAAAAGATTTTACCAGAGGCCAAATACTTTTTTATTTTGTGAGCTCCTCAACACCAAATCTCCAGAACTACTTAAAAATATAACGATATTTGCTATGCGTATAATGGTTCATTTCAAAAGCTAACTTAACTCTATTTTGTCATGTCCGGTAATGTTCACATATATATGTACATTATACCAAGCAAGTATGCTAACATAAAACTTTGTGTATTGGTATTGTAGAGTTGTTTTCTATGTGTATTTTTCAGTACTCTGCATTATTATTTTATCTTACGGCAACCAGTATAAATGTTTGTACTGTATACTTAAATAAATGTAAAATAGTATGAATCACCATACACTGATCATGATCTTATGTTAAAAACTATAATGAAAATTTTGACCAACAGAATACTTGTAAGGACTTCGTGACTTTTCAGATCCAAAAGTAAAAGAAAATACTTACTTCTGTTATAAGGATCCCATCTAAATCAGTATTATATCCTTGTGAATAAACCACACACATAAGAAACACTAATATCTCTAACTCATTTAAATATACGTGTTTCTATTTACAAATTAGCCGTCAATGACATTCCTTTCTTACTACAACTAAAATGATGAATGGAAAACCCGTGCATCTCGAGCTTTTTAAAATTCTTCTTATTCCGCTTGCCAATCAAAGTAAATAAACCACTTGTACTATTAAATTTTTACACCCATTCATACTTTAACTTATACAACAGATACTCCTCTCCATTCCCTACTTACCTCATTTAATTCCCAGATTGTTTTCAATTTTCAATTTTATTTTCAAAAAACCCAAAGTTTTTTTTTTTTTTATATATATAGATCTTATATATATAATTTTTTAAAATTATTTTTCAACCTCTCCCGTTATAGTTATATACTAGCTACATGTTTAATGGAAGGATTAGTATGACTATCAATAATAATAATAACGAAAACAACAACAGCAAAGCAACAACATAACAGCTTTTCAAGTATATGTTTTGTATAAGAATTTATATCATTTCACAATGCATATGTATCTGTATAACTATTGACTCTGTTTACCCACGCTTCTCTTTTCTTTGTAATATTACGAATATATCATGTTGTTACTATGTAACCTGATTGAAAAAAAAAAAGAATATCTGTCTGTCTGTCTGTTATTTTCAAATCAGATTATATTGTTACGTAAACGAAAATCAACTTTAAAAAAACGATTCTTTATGTTTTTGTTAAGTATAAATTAGTAATATTTTAAGTAACCTCCCCATCCTTTCTGTAAAAATCCATCCACCATGATCGCTGATCAAAATCTCTGACTTTTAGGTTTACTTCTTGAAGATGCGGGAAACGGAATCGTATCTGATTACACAATTCTTTAAACTTCAAGGATGACTTTTGACTATGAATACCAATTAGTCACTCGAGTTCACCTTACTTGAGGCGTCCTTGAGCATCCCTTAAGGAAGCCTTTCCCGAGTATGACTCGAGGTGGAGTTCAAGTGACGACTCTGAATATAGTCATAACTAATAATGAAGATTATCATAGTTTATAACACAATTATACTACTCTCTTTAACAGGTTTATTCATATTGAATATAGAGACAATCTGGACTATCCTACTTAAAAACACTTGCTGTTAGATATATTTTCATTTCTATATGTCAATAAAGGAAATGACTCTGTATACCCTATTTATTATTTTCAAAACATTTCCTAGGTTTTAAGCGACATTCTTGACTATAATTCAGTGGTTAATATAAATTTAAACACGCAGATACCGTAACATTACGTATGACATATGCAACAAATAATTATACAGATCCATAAATGTCATGAAACATTAAACAATTGCTATAAAAAAATGTACAGCAATCTATGCAAATCAGAAAATGTAAAGCAAAGCCAAATACATGTACTATCATCATAACGCAATAATACTTTTTGCCAGAAAATAAAATGTCTTAATGCAATCTTGCGCAATAACTTTTTATGAAAGTACGATGCCCATGACGTGACATTTTTCATATATTTTCACAACTATGTTCTATTGGATTTGGAATAAAGTCATTAACTAAGACGGTTATCTCTGTTTGTTAGTATTTCATCATGTGTAGAAACCTGACACTTAATGTATGATTATATTTCAGATGAGGCGAACACAAAATCATGATGATCAGGTGAGAGATTTAGCGCCCTCATCGCTCGCTTGTAGTCATAACTAATTTTCATACATGTGCAATTGACGGAAGCCAAAAGAAATCAACATTCATGATGAAAGATGTCTGGTTACTTTAGCCATAGATTAAGTCAACTTTTGTGTCAGTTAGATATACATATAGCAGCAAACAAATCATTGTATATTACTAACAATTATCATACTTAATCTTTTTTATACGAAACAGCACTTAAAATTGAACTGCCCGCTAGAGGTAATTAGAAATGTATTCCTTTAGCGTCAATCAAACTTTGGAAAACATGATGGCGTAAAGCAAAAAGGTATAAGAATTCTTGCATAAAGGACAGTTATTTGTAATACATCTTGTGCTCAGTTTCGATTCTGTTAAACGCATGCACGCTCGGACACACATGCGCGCGTACTCACAAAATTAATGATAACGACGCACATTAGGCACATCGTAGTTTTATGGAGTTTTATGTATTTTAAAAAAGACCTTTACTGGTTTCTTTCTAATCCAAGCTTTTATAAATGCACGCAGTTTAAACCAGGTTTTCTCAATTTACGTGTGAGAACCAGAAGTTTACAAACTGCAGGTAACGTCTTAAGTATTGCAAAAATATAAAACAAATTCGGATGTTTTGTGCACAAATAGTGCAATTATCAAATAATATATGAGATTTACTAACATGCCATACTTCAAAATATTTAAAAAAAAAAAAATATGGTGCGCATGCGGGTGTCGTATGTGAAGGTGTTTGTACCTTAAGTCAATAGTTTGTGTATATAAAAACCGTCGTATGGGTTTGCTCTACATGCAGAAATCGATCAATGCCTATGTCATTCTATTAAATATTTGTTGGATGAAACGTAAGGAGTTTCTATCAGATCTTCAGAGAAAAAAATGAGATTCGATATCGCCACAGCTGCATTCTCAGGCATTGACGAAAAAATAAAGACTGCGATTAGTGTAGTTTTTGTCACGGTAAAATGTTATATATTTACATGCATGGGATTATTATAATCTAAAGAAAAATTAAAAATCGTAGGATTCCTAGAATCATATACATAACGTTGAGCAAATACTGTTAATTATCATTAGGATGAAAGAAAAAAACTTTTGGAGTTATGTATAATAAACTACAATATGTGTGCCTTTCACAATAGTTTAACCAACGGAATTGACTGGAGCCCGACTTACCCTTGGTAATGTAACTGTATAGTGGGAATATGTTTCGCAGAAGTACGCACATCGGGTACAAGCATAAGTTTGTATCTCTGGTGTTGGTAAATTGTATACACTGTTTTGGGTGTTAGATATCAGAGAGACGAAGCTTAATCATCAATTTATATTAATCTAAGTTTGAATACAAATCCACGTAGCTTAGGGGTCAATTGGCAGTGTTTACTCTAGGCATTGTTTTAAAGGTATATGTGGTATTGCATACATGTAGTATGAAACATCTCCCTTTACAAATTTAGTTAATATTTTACTTCTGACACTATATTTAGGTACACGTTCTAATGTATGCATGTTTTATGAATAATACACAAAGTTCATTCCATTTACTTTAAGGTTAGGTGAAGAGCAGAAGCTCAGTTACAATATACAATACATCAGAGAGCGGTAACTAATTGTTCGGTTATCAGCTACAAGTAAATAGCTTTTTTGGGGTTTACAAAGTGTGGAGCAATACGGCATGTTGAGTACATGTATCATGACAACTGATGTAATGCGGTTTTGAATATTTGCATAAACATTAGGTACCTGCTAAGATTGTATTACAGTAGCTATCATAATTAAAGGACTGAAAGTACTGGAGGAACGATTGTCTCTGAACAACACTGTCTGCACACATACATATGTAAATATCAGGACAACCATTACACGAGTAAAATTATAAACTGGAGACACAACTGTATACAAATTTTGACCTTTAACCATTTGTGTAAACTTTACTTTTGAGAAAGGAACCCATGTGTTTACCTTTTGCATTCAGTGACTATGCTGAACTACCCTATGAATTATCATAGCTGTGAATGGTAACTGAGAAATGGATTTTGACAAAACTGAACTGAAAATTCATAGTTTGAACATCTTTGAATGTCATTCAAAAGTTATGGGATATGCCCATAGGGTTAATTGTATTTGATTCAGATTTAACGTCGCACTCAACAGCTAAGGTCATATTGCAACTTCCAGCTTTCAAGGAGGAGAAAGACCCTGGGTGCCAATTCGGGCATTATTTCAGTCACAAGCGAGCACCTAGGTAGAACCTAGAACATAAAAGAATTCGACCCAAGTAGGGCACGAACCTACAGCGGTGAGGGACAAGTGATCATCAGTCAGTGACCTTAACCACTCGGCCACAGATGCCATTGTATGATGCCAAGCAATTGTCTGAAGTTTCAAGGCTTTAATGGTTACCAAGAAAGTGAATTTTAAGAAAGCTTAACCAGATTTAAGACGACAGTGCCGACTGACGTCAAGAAGGTTATGACAATGGCTCTTCTGTTTTTCATAGAAAAGTTAAAAATGGATAAATCAATCTTTTTTATAAATTTATTCAGTATATACCTATTGTAGAACAAGTACTTGCACATGTATTTATCCCAGTTATAAATCATTCAGTCATTTCATGTAATTCTGCACGAGATAATCGTGCGTGTTTAGTATTTATACCCAGTTTATCGGGTTTAGATTTATTCGAAGTCTTTGCATTGTGTTAAGTAGTTCGTACTTTGAGATTTAATGGCTGACTCGGACGAATTGTTAGATAATAGACCACGTGGTCAGACATCTTTATTTGACTCTGTTAATTCTGATGGACCTAAGGACGATTCTAATGTTCAAAATCTTCAGTTAATGAGATCTTATTTTGATCAGCAATTCAAGTCACTGAAACGTGAGTTACGTGAAGAAGTACAATCATCTTCATCGTCTGTACTTAAGAAATTCAAGGACGTTTCTTCTTCCAAGGACTTCAGATTTGTGGGCAATAAAAAGCAGTTTTCCTTCAACTCGGAAATAAGTGAAGGTTTGGACGATATAAAAGATTTAGTGAGTCGTGGCGAACAGCTTAAGTCTTTGGAAGTTACTGACTCTCTTAAAAAGAAAGTTCTGCATAGGAATAAGCTTATTCGGATTGCCGACAAATCCGCCGGCTGTTGGGACACAGTTAACGAGTACCAATCTGATGATTTAGCCAGTAACAGCGATGACGACAAGCGCCTTAAACAGGCTGATGAAATTGCCCAATCGGGCTTTCGAAAATCAGCTTTTTTAAAAATGATTCACTTCACTTGGAAAAGGTGTGAACATGTCAAGTATGATAAAAACATCTGAAAAAGAGTTTAAAAGTACAGAATTGTTCATATTTTCCTGCAAAAATTTGTCTCCGAATTGTCAAGAAAAGACATTTTTGGCATTTTCTTTGAAACTTATTGACAGAAAGTTTTAAAACAGCTCAGATTCATAGAAAATGCACACATAATTATAAAGAAACCCAAATTAAGATACACAAAGGTTTAGTTTGTTGCGCCGGTCCTTTTTCTGATTTCACATATAAAATATATGGAAACTGAAAGTAGAAGTGCCAAAAACCTGGCGCAAGAAATGGCTGGCTGGATTTTGGTGATCAGCAGTTTTTTCATACCCTACTAATGCAAATAACATTCCCTAGCTGTTTCAGAAACATTCATGAAGATTTGCACTGAAAATCTTTAAAAAGTGTTTTTCAGTGATTTCCAACTTATTTTAATTCTGTTAAAAAATCTCAAGATGACTTTTATTCACTTTTTAACTTATTCCCTACATCTGAACTTTGTAATAGAATGTAAATTGTATGAAATTACTCATTTTTAAGAAAGCTGATTTTCGAAAGCCCAATTGGGCAATTTCATAAGCCTGTTAAACGTGCCGAGAGCAGAGCATTGGCTAAACAAAAGACTCGCAAACAGGCTAAAAAACCGGTTCCTACGCCCAGTCCCAGTCCTATTGGGTCTAGTGGTACCTATACTCCTACTTTTTACGGTGCACAGGGTCCAGACCAGGGCAATGTCACGCCTTTTTTTCGTGGCTCGAAGAAGTTCAACAGGGTCATTCAGTGCTACGCTTGCGGTGGTTGGGGACACACTAGACCAGACTGTCCACTCCAGTACTCGGGTCCAGGATCGGCTTATAATTCCTTTTCCGGAGCCTTCGGTAATCAGTGGCAAAGGCAGCAACAGCACTTGCAGCAACAGTATGAGCAGCAGCAACTACCCCAACTCATGTCACTCAAGCCAGGAAGTGAACAGAAACCTGCCTCAAAGTAACGCTTTCAAAGATGAGTATTTTTTCCCAGACTTAATTTGTACTGAGATGGAAAGCAATTTAGAGAATGTTTTGTTTCAAAATAGGTACTTTGAATATCAGAACAAATTGTTTCATGATGCTCAAAACCCTGTTGGTGTTAAGGGGCGATTACATGATCAGGCTGATTTTTGGCAAAATATTTTGAAAGTACCCGATTATATTTTAGAAGTTATTATAAACGGTTATATAATTCCTTTCTTTCAAATTCCGAATAGTTATTTTATGAAAAACAACAGATCCGCAATGTGCCATTCTGAATTTGTTACGGAGGCTGTTAGGGACCTCGTCTCTTCCGGTGCAGCGTTAGAAGTGCCTTTCATACCTTATATTGTAAGCCCCCTTTCAGTAGCGGTAAATAGTGCAGGCAAAAAAGAGGCTTATTTTAGATTTAAGTGTATTGAATAGGTACATTTGGAAAGAGCATTTTAAATTCGAAGACTGGAAAGTTGCACAGGAATTTCTTGTTCAAGGAGGATTTATGTTTAAGTTTGGTATTACATCTGCTTATCATCATTTTGATATTTCTCCTTCTCAGCATAGTTTTTTGGGTTTTTCATGGTTCGAAAATAATGTTAAAAAATTCTACGTTTTCACTGTTCTACCGTTCGGATTGTCTCCGTCACCTTTTATATTTACCAAATGTTTACGTTGTCTGATTAAATATATCAGAGAAAATGGGGTAAGGCTTGTTTTATTCCTTGATGATGGTTGGGGTGTAAACAAAACACATGATCTTACCTTAAGGGCGCTGAGTTTGTTAAATCTGTTCTATTACAAGCAGGGTTCCTTATTAATATTCAAAAGTCAGTGTTAGTACCTACACAGATTCTTGAATGGTTAGGTCTGCTTTGGAATTTGCTAGATAGCCATATTAGTATTCCAGACAGACGGTTGCTTAGTGCCTTGGGTTTATTAAAATCTTTTTCAGAAAAATTGCCTTTTTTATGCGCGAGAGAAATCGCCAGTTTTACGGGGAAGGTAATTTCCATGATGCCAGTGTTTGGGAATATTTGCAAACTGATGACCAAACATTTACATAGAGCTATTGAGTCTAGGTTTAACTGGGATTCACTGATTGATATATCAAATCTCCCAGGCTGTTACGAAGAGTTATCGTTCTGGAAACGGCACCTTAACGAGAAACCTGTCAAAGTTCTATTTAAATCTGTTCCGGAAGCTGTCACTATTTTTTCTGATGCAAGCAACTCTTGCTTGTCGAGCTTTTATAGAATGTCAGAAAGATAAAATTTGCCATAAAAATTGGTCGTCCTCTGAACAAGAAGAGAGTTCTACTTGGAGAGAACTCGCTTGTATTAGCTTTGGTTTGCATAGTTTCCTGCCTTTATTAAGAGGCAAAATGGTACATTGGTGCACCGACAATCAGAACTGTGTACGCATTGTAGAAGGGGGAAGTACTAAGTCTAATCTACATGATATCGCAATTCAGATCTTTAGTTTATGTGTGAAAGAAAATATTTCTTTAGATCTTGAATGGGTCCCTAGGAAACAAAACGAGGTTGCCGATTCTATCAGCAAACTTTTTGATATAGATGATTGGGGTGTTTCAGATGAATTTTTCATGTTTATGGGGTCCGCACACAGTGGATCGGTTTGCCAACCATCATAATAGCAAGTTATCCAGGTTCAATTCAAGATTTTGGGTTCCAAACAGTGAAAAGGTGGATGCTTTTTCCTGTTCCTGGAAGGGAGAGTTGAATTGGCTCATGCCCCCGTTAGTCTAGTACCACGTGTAATCAATCACGTGGTTAATTGTAAAGTTAAAGGCACATTAATTGTTCCATACTGGCCGTCTGCTCCCTTCTGGCCTATGATTTTTGGAGCAAACAGTATTCAGAAGTCTTATATTTTAGATATTCTACTTTTCTCAGCAGGACAGAACTTTTTTGTTCAGCATTTTAACAAGAACTCGGGTTTTGGGCCGAATTTCCGTAGCAAGGTTTTAGCCCTTAGAATTGATTGTGGAAATGACATTTGTGACTAGAATAAATTTAATTTTAGGCTTACGACCGAAGTCTTATTTCCTGTTTATTTTTTCTGGTATAGATATTAATTTGAGAAATAAATTTAGTGCAGGGGTAACAGAAATTTATTCCTGTTGATAATTTATAATTTACATATTTATCAGCGTCGCCTCGCTATTTGAAACTGTTGTGAATGTATTTAACTTCGCAAAGTGCGTCTAGTTATTAGTGTAGCCTTGTTTCTTTTTATACATAGTTGAGCGACTGTAGCTTTAAACTCTCTCACCAGGTTAGCTATTTATTTTTCTAATTTTAGATAACCACGAGCTGTCTTACATGACTGGTTTACTAGTATGACCAAATATGGGTTTTTATTACAGCCACGTGATCTTTTCTTAATAATGATTTTCCGATAATGCCATGAAGGTTCACTTACTCTAATCTTGTTATCAGACGAGTGGGCTTCATTGTGCCGAATGGCCAAATTTTTTGTGCCGAATGGCTAATTTTGTGCCGAATGGCTATTTTTAAGCCCGAATGAATAGTTTTATTGTGCCGAATGGCTAGTTGCAAAGCGCCTTATGGCTAGTTGTAAAGGCTGAATGTATACTTGTGCTGAATAGCGTGTTTTGTGCAGACAGATTATTTTTAAGCCGATTGGTATTTCGATGAGTTTGGCGATGTGACCATTTGTATTGTTTAATACAGCAAAGCTATACTACTTTGAATTGTACAAAGAGTTTTCTACTATATCAGTTACAGTATGAACTACGTGTATGTAGCACTTATTATTGAATTTTCAGTATGTATAATTGTTTCAATGATAACTATTTGTTGAGATAACGTTTCTAATGTTTTTCTATTTATTGTACGTTTTGCCGGTTTTCTGCGTTTTTCTGAACTTGTTAATTTACGTAGAACAGATATCATTTTTAATTCAGATCATATTGCTCTGTTTATTTCCAAAAGTAAGACTGATATTTACCGGGACGGTAGTTGGTGTTTGACCGCTAAGACAGGCTGTAACACTTGTCCAGTGCTATTGTTAGAAAGATATCTGAACAGTGCTAATATCCAGCCTGATTCAGACGAATTTGTTTTTCGTGCATTATCTTACTGCAAACGTACTATGAGTTACAAATTAAGGGGTTCTAAGTATTTATCTTACACTCGTTTACTAGATATTATTTATTTATTATCCTCCATAATACATGAAGATTTGAACTATAATTACACAACCAGTTTTTAAATAACTACAGACAAAACAAGTATACAAATGTGATATATACATTACAAGACAGAATATAGATAAACAAATGCAAGTAATCTATAAATGTATACATTGGACAGCACAATTATATGATTTGCCCCTAACTGAAAAGTATAGCCTGAGTAAGAATTAAGACGGGGAAAAAATGCTTGTATATGATTTAGACTTCCCTCTAACCCGGCCTAGTGCGAAACCGAAACACTAGGAAATAGAGAGTAGGGAAACAAATCTACAAGTTTTAATTCAATGACTTTTAATGAAAACCTAGACCAGTTCACTAGATAATCGAAATGTCATTTTCAAAAGAAAATAGACGGTTACTGTTTAATTCACTACTATAGTAATCCAAGTTACACTGATTGAACAATTCATTAAAAAATATTTTTAAGCAACGCTAAACGGAAAATTCTGATGTTTGAAATGAATTATTTAACAAAATGATTTTTAATTCCTATAACCACTTAATTAATGGTAAATATCATTCATTTTTAATCTTAAATCTGCTATGCTACTGCTATAAATGGAGTATGAAACAATTGTATAATACAATCCAAATCGATACACTTTTTGCAATTATGAATACATACAGTAAATTTGCAATTAAATGAAAAGATATGTGCGATATAAATTTTCATGTACATGTATAAATGCAAATCAAATATGCATAATTTATGGTTTTTCTCTTATTCATACACAAAGTTCAGCTTTTGTTTCAGTATACATAACATCGATAAAATAAAAACAATACTTTCAAAAGAATTGTCTATTTTTAATTAATGCCTTTGTACATTTTGAACATACACTTAGTATCCAAAAGTTTGAAAATTTCGTATCGTTATTCTGGATGGCCAAGCTAAGGCACCTGACACACTGCCCCTAGGCTCACGGCCGATCAAGTCCGAAAACCAGTCCATGCCAAGGCGGTCGATTACGCTGTTCCACATACTTTCAATTAATAAATTGTTTTCAGAACAGTTCAGCAGTAAATGCGTTGTCATATCGTCCGTTAACACCGAACACTTTGAACACATTCGAATATATTCATTTGAACAGAGAGTTCCAATGGCGGAAACTAATACGGAACATATATTCAAAAGAGTTTGGTTACATTTTGCTATCTGCCACGTACATGTGGCTCATTCACTGTTTATCACAGCTCTTAAAAGGTCGCCATGATCACTTGTCACTAGCCTGTTATATCGATTAAGTTTTTCAGTATCAATTATATGTTTTGTAAGTGTACGTTTCCAAGCGATTTTCGATGGAAAGGATCCCGTATCTTTGTATGTATGTAACACATCGCATAGTTGATACTTTTGTAGAAGTCTATAGATATCTGGCAAAAATCCACGGAATGGAGTATTAAATTGCAGAAATCGAACTAGTCTGTTGTTGAAAATATCTTTTGCTAAATAATTGTTTGATAGATGACATAGTTGTCCCAAAAATTGCAACTTTCTGTAGTCTATTAATGATTCAATGGACACCATATCAATGGAGCTTAGTACGTAGTCTGTGAGTGTATTTGTCTTCAATGACTGTATGTTTTTAATACAGAATCTGTGAGATCGTTCAAGCAGTTGTAAATCTGTTGTAGAAATAACATCCCACAACTCACAGCCATAAAGACTTTTAGGAATAACCACACTATTGTAGATTTTTTTGGACGATATAGGATTTAAGTTATCTGGATGGACACCACTATTGCAAATGCTCAAAAACGTTCCTCTTAACTTCCTACAAGCTTCTTCAATGCACCTTTTTGTGTTTAAGTATGAGTCGCTTATAATGCCGAGATGAACTATTGATTCTGCTCAGCAATTGTGTTTTGATCCCAGTTTGAATGTTCTACTAATATTATCCCTGTTGTTATCATTGTATACTACTACAGAGCACTTTCCAGGTTATATTGGTATCGCCATTTGTTAGCGTATGTGTTACAGATGTTCAACATTTCATTTAAACCGCTCACTGAGTAAGACATCAGCATCATGTCGTCTGCAACGGTTGGTGAGCCTATATCAAAATTGTAAATGCACATTCCAAGCCCACTGTCTTGTAACTGTCGTATAAGGTCATTAATGTACAATAAGTAAAATACGGGGGAACTCTTCCCGCCTTGACGAGTGCCTTGCTCAACGTTGAACCAACTTGAAGAGAGTCCTTGGAAAGTCTTTGGGAACTTAAGCACGACCTTTAGTTTTTAATAGTGGTTAAGAGTCTTTTGACTTACATGGACTTTTCAAAGTTAATTTTTCTTTTTTTTTTTTTTTTTTTTTTGCTATACTGACCGTTCTTTGTTGGTCGATACAATACAATGCAAGACTATTCCTAAATTCATGACAGTGTTGTGTTATTTATTTTCCCTGATTGATGATTTCTTAATTAGGGGATAAATGATTTATTTCCGTTTGAGAGAATCGAATTAGGAAATAAATTACATTAACTATCCCGGTGAGTGCTTCCAAAATACTGCGAATTTCAATATACCGGGTCTATTGCACACTCCTAGTCATTACCGGCCTCTCTACCATGCTGTTTTAAATTTTAATTGCTGGTCTAAAACAACAACTGAATGTTTTAATAGCAGGCTATTATATTTCATATTTTACATATTTATGACTCTAGAAGTATTTCTAATCAAATGATGATGATGATGATGATGATGATGATGATGATGATGATGGTGGTGGTGGTGGTGGTGGTGATGATGATGATGATGATGATGATGCACTTGGTAATTGCCTTTTGCTAAAAGCTTGTTGGCCGGTGGATCATGTAGATTCCTAACTGCTTTTTGCTTACTGCTTTTTGCTTAGTGCTTTTTGGCCGGTAATTGCTAATTACTTTTTGTAAATTGCTTTTTGTAAATTGCTTTTTGCAAAATGCTTTTTGCTGATTGCTTTTTGCTTAATGCTTTTTGCAAAATGCTTTTCGCTAAATGCTTTTTGCAAAATGCATTTTGCTTATTGCTTTTTGCTAATTGCTTCTTAATAACTACGTTTGTTAAATGCCAAAAATCAGTAAGCAAAAAGCAATTAACAAAAAGCATTTGGCAATAAGCATGACCCACCGGCCTACCATAAAAACCATCCACAAACCAAAAAACTTTTAGCAAAACTTAATCAGCAAAAAGCAATTAACAAAAAGCAATTAGCTATTAGCATGACCCCCATGCCTTCCAATTAGCAAAAAGCATATAGCAATTAGCATGATCCACCGGCCTTCTACTTTTGTGTTTTCGGTGCCTGCCAGATTCAAATTTCAAATTCAAAATCAAATTCCGTTTATTCACTCATTTCATATACAAATGAAACAGTGAGGATAACAAAATTATATACTCAGAATTTAAACAAGCAAAGTGATTATAATACAATGTTAATGTAACTAACTGATTAAAGTTAACTTTTAATAAAATATGCATAAAATACTGTTATAATCTGCATTTTCGAAATGATCATTTTCCTTTAACTCACTTACTTGTTTGATAAAGATGTGTTTTGGAGAGTCAGAATTATAATATGCAACTAACATGTTTACACTGAAATTTGATGAAAAATTTACACTAATCTGAAAAGCCATTAACGATTAGTGTAGGTTACATAATGATATCAAAATCTGAAAATAAAGGCCAAGAAAGTATTGCATTAGCTATGATAAAGCACAGTCACGAGGTATCTGATATCGAATATCCTTGTGTTTTTGTGGTCTCTATTACCGTGACTTTGCATGTTATGATAAAGCACAGTCACGAGGTATCTGATATCGAATATCCTTCCGTGTGTTTTTGGTCTCTATTACCGTGACTTTGCATGTTATGATAAAGCACAGTACACGAGGTATCTGATATCGAAATCCTTGTGTTTTTGTGGTTTTTATTATGGGGACTTTGGATGTTAAAAAAAAAAAAAAAAAAGGAGGGTATCTGATATCGAATATCCTTGAGTTTTGTGGTCTCTATTACCGGACTCCAAATAAAAAAAAACCCCCAAAAAAAAACCATCTGTCTATTTTCTCTAATCGTGACTTTGCATGTTATGATAAAGCACAGTAAACGAGGTATCTGATATCGAATATCCTTGTGTTTTTGTGGTCTCTATTACCGTGACTTTGCATGTTATGATAAAGCACAGTAAACGAGGTATCTGATATCGAATATCCTTGTGTTTTTGTGGTCTCTATTATCGTGACTTTGCATGTTATGATAAAGCACAGTAAACGAGGTATCTGATATCGAATATCCTTGTGTTTTTGTGGTCTCTATAACCATGACTTTGCATGTTGTTTGCATATCATGGTGGATCGTCGTGCACAACAAAGAGTGTCTATGTCTGAAAATTGACTAATTTGTTCTTTTTAAAAACAAATTCTAAATTCGTGAATACTGGATTGCACGACACAAAACCTCTTAAACAGTTTACAAATAGTTAAATATTCCGCAAATAAAGTCAATGAGAGACGAAAATCAGCAACTCAGAAGTCAAACACTGCGTCCCGGCCAATATGACTAAGTTCACGATCTTCTGAAATGAACCTCATAGCGTAGCGTTTTTGAGGAGATGATTTTAATCAGATTGCTTCCCGGCTTAACAAGCAATGTAAGACCACTATTTACAGTAATAAGATAAGACTAGTTGTTTCCATTAATAACGTATTCTACGCCTAAACCAAGTAATTGCTGGATAGCGTTTTCTACATGAGTTGAATTCCAACGCAGAACGAAGATAGAAATATCAAAAAGGTAGGACAAAACACACAACAGCAAACAGATTTAGATACAGTGACAGTGAAATAAAATAAAGGTCATTGAAACTATTTACACCAGCACACGCAAATGTTGGACATGTGTTCATGAGGGAAATCTCGTGGACAGCCGACCAGACAACGAGGTTTTGAATAATCGCAAGACGTTGCGTTGTGTCAACCTGAATGACAGAACTAGCAATATCTTAAGAAGGAAGGCCATTGGTCGTGTTCCCGATTTAAAATCTAGATTTACTTTAATCATTTAGTGACATTTATGTTGTATTGTTATCACTTCGCTTGTTTAAATTCTGAGCCTCTGATACATTGATTATGCTATCCGAATTGTTTTATGTGTATATGAAATGAAAGGATTTTGACTTAACTTGACTTCGACTTGTAAAATTACAATCTGTCAATATTCAAATAGGAAGAAGCACGCGTGTTTTGATAATTGTATAATTACTACTGGTATTTTATCATGATTATTTTACATTGTAGATTATAAAAGTATGACAAACGCAATGAATGATTTTTATAATTCTTTTGTTTGTAGATTAAGACATCAGTCAATCATGCGAAAACAAAATTTAAAAACATGTCCGCTGAAGAAACTGTTTTACATATACACACGGAGATTTTTCAATTGCAAAGCTATTACTGTAACAAAATTGCAAATACAATTGTCTTATTTAATATTGAAGATGTTGTAGCATTTAAAATTTATATGACTAACATAAATGCCCTAGGTCAGTCATTAAAATCGCAAAACCCGTACACAATTTCATTGACCTTCAAATTGAGCCTAACTGGACATTTCAAACGCTGCGCGTAATAACGTCAGACGACTAGACTAGACAGTCCGCACGGCGTTATTACTCAACGTTCAATTTTCGTGATGTCCCAAAAGATGCCACATAAGACAGGCGTTGCACGTGTTGTCTGTTAACTATGCGTATCGTCAAATAAGGCTTTTTGAGCACCTTCGATAATTAATTGTAACTGCGATCTGGTTTTTCTATTACAGGCTATTTACTAGAGCCGTTGTTCTTGTGACGAACAAGTACTACATCTAAATCCCTATTCTCCCAAAGAAACTGTTTTGTGTTTCTAACACAAAGAAACATATTATGTATCAAGGCTAGAATCTATGAGAGGTTGCAATGATTTCAAGTCATCGACTCTAACCACCCGGTCACGCAGGCGGAATTTACTGTTAGGTATATTTCTACCTGCCATTCTGTACTACACATCCAAAGTCTATTGAGAAAATTAACAATTATGATATGCATGACTTGCTACAATACTCTCATAACCTCTCATCAACACGAATGATGTCAAAAACGTAAACCGTGATTTATTAAGCAGGTTTTTTGAAAAAAACCTACTTATTAGAATGGCGATGTCGTATGTCGGGCGGCCGGGCGGGCGGGCGTCAAACATTGGTTTCCGTTGGATAACTTTAGTTAGGAGTGACCAATTGCAATGAAACTTGGTGTGTAGGTAGCTTGCATGAAGACGCCGCTTGGGATTGTATTTGGGGTCACTAGGGTCAAGGTCAAGGTCACTGTTACTAAAAATAGAAAAACGGTTTCCGCTCAATAACTTTAGTTAGGAGTGACCAATTGCAATGAAACTTGGTGTGTAAGGTAGCTTGCATGGAGACGCCGCTTGGGATTGTATTTTGGGTCACTAGGGTCAAGGTCAATGTCACTATTACTAAAAATAGAAAAACGGTTTTCGCTCAATAACTCGAGCTAGGAGTGACCAATTACAATGAAACTTGGTCTGTAGGTAGCTTGCGTGGAGACGCCGCTTGGGATTGCATTTGGGGTCACTAGGGTCAAGGTCAAGGTCACAGTAACTAAATATAGAAAAATGGTTTCCGCTCAATAAATCAAGTTAGGAGTGACCAATTACAATGAAACTTGGTCTGTAGGTAGCTTGCATGGAGACGCCGCTTGGGATTGTATTTTGGGTCACTAGGGTCAAGGTCAATGTACTATACTAAAAATAGAAAAAAGGTTTTCCGCTCAATAACTCGAGCTAGGAGTGACTAATTACAATCAAACTCAGTGTGTAGGTAGCTTGTGTAGAGACGCCGCTCGGGATTGCATTTGGGGTCACTTGGTTCAAGGTCAAGGGCACTGTTACTAAAAATAGAAAAATGGTTTCCACTCAATAACTTGAGTTAGGAGTGACCAATTGTAATGAAACTTGGTGTGTAGGTAGCTTGCGTGGAGAGGAAGCTTTTGGTTGCACTTTGGGGTCCTAAGGTCACTAGGGTCAAGGTCACTGTTACTTAAAATAGAAAAAGTTCCGCCTTATTTATTTTTAGTTTTTAGATTGCATTCAAACTAATAAAAAAACTTGTTTAGAGAGGAAGCTTGGGGTTCATTAGGGTCACTTGACTCAAGGTCAAGGTGACTGTTACTAAAAATAGATGGTTTATTCATAATTTTCGTTAGGGTTTTCAATTGTATTAGCAAATAGAAGCTTTTTTGGGGGTCAAGCTTTTGCTTCACTATGGTCAAGGTCATAGGGTCAAGGTCAGTGTAACTAAAAATAGATTTTTAATTATTTTTAGTTTTTAGATTGTTTGAAGCAAAAAAAAAACTAGGGTCAAGGTCAAGGTCAGTGTTACTAAAAATAGGTTTTTATTTATTTTTAGTTTTTAAATTGTTTTTAAGCAAAAAAAAATTTTTTTTGGGTCAAGGTCACTTGGCTCAAGGTCAAGGTCGCTCTAACTAAAAATAGATTTTTAATTATTTTTAGTATTTTGATTGTTTTTAAGCCAAAAAAATTATTTAATTTTAATTTTTTTTTTTTAAAAAATTTTTTTTTTTTTTTTTTTTTTCGATTGTTTTAAGTAAATAAAAAAATTTTGGGGTCAAGGTCACTTGACTCAAGGTCAAGGTCACTGTAACTAAAAATAGATTTTATTTAATTTTCGTTTTTTCATTGTTTTTAGCAAAAAAAATTTTTTTCGGGGTCAAGGTCACTAGGGTCAAGGTCAAGGTCAGTGTTACTAAAAATAGATTTTTATGTAGATTTAGTTTTTAGATTGTTTTAAGCAATCGGGGTCAAGGTCACTAGGATCAAGGTCAAGGTCACTGTTACTAAAAATAGATTTTTATTTATTTTTAGTTTTTAGATTGTTTAAACCAAAACAAATTTTTTTTGGGTCAAGGTCACTTGGCTCAAGGTCAAGGTCACTGTTACTAAAATAGATTTTTATTTATTTTTCGTATTTTGATTGTTTTAAGCAAAAAAAATTTTTTTGGGGGTCAAGGTCACTAGGGTCAAGGTCACTGTTACTTAAAATAGATTTTTATTTATTTTTAGTTTTTAGATTGTTTTAAGCAAAAAAAATAATTTTGGGGTCAAGGTCACTTGGATCAAGGTCAAGGTCACTGTGACTAAAAATAGATTTTTATTTATTTTTAGTTTTTTGATTGTTTTAAGCAAAAAAAAATTGGGGGGGTCAAGGTCACTAGGGTCAAGGTCACTGTTACTAAAAATAGATTTTTATTTATTTTTAGTTTTTAGATTGTTTTAAGCAAAACCAAATGGGGGGTCAAGGTCACAAGGATCAAGGTCAGTGTTACTAAAAATGTAAAAAAAATTTAGTTTTTAAATTGTAGCGAAAATAAATTTGGTCACAAGGGTCAAGGTCAAGGGCACTGTTACTAAGATAGGGAGGAGTCAAGATGACTGTTTTTTTTTAATTCTACAATTTCTACAGGCGCTGTTTAAACCTGCTTTGGCGGCATTGCCGCGTCTTCTTGTTTGTTATTTAAACACAGTTTTGTTTTCTGTCTATCTGTACAGATATAAAAAGCGTTTTGGTTTGAATAATCGGTATAAAAGGATATAAAACAGTGTATTTTTCTAGTGTTCAGCTAAGGATGCGGTTATAATAGTTTTAGATAAATATGCTATCTAGATTTGAATTGTTGATTCTACTCAGAATCCAAGATTGCCGCCAAGAAAGCACCCAGAATCTTAGAAAATACCATATTACTACTACTGTTAAATTTTCGGTGGTCATTTTACCCCACCACTTTTAAGAACATCATTTTTAGCCAGTGCCATTACCATCTTTGACCACTTCAGTGTACTTGTTTGTAGTCCTTTGCACCAATTTGTACAAAATTGTGGATGCTAAGCTATAGGTTTAACAGTTAAAAAGACTAATTGTGGACTTGGAATGTAATCCATAGATTAAAAGTCTTAGACCACAGTTTAAGGTATTAATATATGCAACCATCGTTTCAACAGGCCATTTATGACTTTAAACCGTTGTTTCAGCTAATTTGATTGTTTGTCTCTTAAACTATGGGTGTAACAGATTTTAATGCCAGGTTGCAAGAAAACGTCAAATATAGCCTAGAGATTAACCGCTAAGACGGAGTTGAATAACTCACCCATAACTCTATCTTATGTACTGGCTTTGTCCGTTTGCACGTATTTTTTTAATCCATTCTTAAATCACTCAGAAGAAGTACCGATGTCTTATGCAAGAAAACATACTTGAGAAACGATACACTGTAAAAACAGAAAGGAAACTTTACACTGAAATGGGTGGCAGCTGGGTTGCCACCCATTTTGGTGTAAAGTAACCCTATTGTTTTTATGGAAACAATACACCCTGCTATCGGGGAAGCAGGACACCGTTCATGGTGTTACTTAACACGTTTTTCACAAGACAAATGTAACACGTTCGTGTAAGCGTACACTTTCATTACATACAAACCCTTTCATCAATTCATGACGGCAAAATCTTGACTCATTGGTCCTATCACTCCCATCACATTTCTCGAGAATGTCAAACAGATGGTTTGTGTAAGACCAATATTTAAGAAGATCTTCGTCAGTGGTTACAAAACTAAATTTTCAAAGAACTACTTATCTGAACTCTGTCCAACATTCTGACGGGTTCTATAACTAAACGTCACGAAAAGACTTTTCGTTCATAATTTCGCGAATAATGGCAAAGTGTTCATGTATGATACACGGATGTGTCCGTCTTAGTCATGCTACAGTTTGAGACCATAACCATGTCCATGGAATGCGGAATATAATTAAGGCACATGCAAGTCCTTGGTCAGTTGACTTGTTTACGATACACGAAGTTACACTTCCGTGTTGCTATATCCCAGTCGGTGTATCTGACCAACTCACTTGTACGGATTTACAAAACGCCAGATCGGGAGTATCTCTTCACTGATTTTGGAGTAAAATTGCATTTCGGTGATTCTCTACTCGCAAACGGTGTAACTTACACGGTAACACCATTTTGCAAGCTGGTTTACACTATATTCAGAGATAATTAACACTTATTTTTTACAGTGTACCGTTAGTTTCCATGCTTTTGTAAGGATGGCGCAATTAAATGTCATTACTGTACAAGGGGTCGAACGTGTTTTTAAGTCAGGTCTAAAAGTTTGATTGACTAAAATTAAAGAATTTGAGCAAACCGAATGTAGGTAAGTGATTGTTTTTTCATATGTTTTCTTATTTTTTCCCACTGCATGTTTTAATCATCTTGTACAGTTGGTGGATACGTTATTTCTGCTTATGAGTTATCAACTTACAGCACGAAAAACAACAAGATGAAAAAGTTATTGAATGCATCTGTAAACATCACTTTGACACAAGTTCAAAAATGACACATTTTCCATAATTTGCAAGCAGTTGTTCCTCCACTTCTAGCATAAAATACGTTTTTCTGTTTTTCATTCACGGTCCAAACGAAAACTGATATTCAATTGTTCATCGTCTGTAGAATGTTTTGTTTTCCTTACTGTATGCATGGTAATTCGTTAGATAAAATAACTGTACGCATAAATTTTGGTTCCTGCACTATGTGACATGAGGTGTAAATACTGGAATAACTTCTAAAAAATATTTCTACTTAATTTCAACACAACTATAAACGATCGGTGCACTTCGGATCATTCAATAAGATCCATGTTGATCATAGTTCCGTATACCGTGTATAACCCGCTGCTATTTTGTTTTGATTTGAAGTGAATTTTACAAGATGGTAAAAACGTAAATTAGAAAGCGTGGAGATTGGACGTGAATACTAGATACTCTCCCGTCCCCGTATTATCAATTGCTTGGGTGCTGCTGTTAAGGTCCATGCATGTAACGCGGGTTGCATATCACCGTACTGCCACGGACATAGCTCTATGTCTGTCGATTATTTTTAATTTTCCGTCCGTCCGTCCGTCCGGTGTCATATAAATGAAATGTCATAATTGCCATGTAAAAACTAGGGTTAGACATTTTCTAGAAGTATTGTAACCGTTTTAGATCTGCATGCAAATTAGATTATTAGTTTCTTTACGATGCATATCAACCGACCGGGGTAAATAGTCTGATCAAGTTGAAATAGCCTGATCAAGGTAAAACATAAATAATAGAACAGTTCACTTCTTTCTAATAATCTTGATTCTTCCACAAAAAATGATTTTAACAAAATAGAGCTGATAAAAACATTATTTTTTGAATTTTACCAACATGAAATTGAAATGGATGTTTGATATATTCACTTAAGTTACCATACTGAACAAATATAGTGAAATAGATTGACATGTGCTTTGACATATCAAAACAGATACTGAAGAATTTGCACTTTTCTAATGTTCAAATTTAGCTTGATCTAGCTATGTTAGCCCAATCGCACTAATTTACCCCGATTGGGGGATGTACCCAGCCTTGCAGTACACAATGTGCAACCGGATCTGAATCCATACTCGTTTTATACACAGTTGGACTCATTAATGTTTCGACAGCCTCGATTTCATTTAATTTCTCTGATGTCATCAGTAATGACTTGATTAGAAAATGAATTTTATGTTATGATATATTACACCCCGGGTATTCGACTACTTCGAACGCAGATGGGTACTACTGACGACAGATGTATATACATGCACGTCATGACAGGCACGCTGGAATAACCCCGATATTTTTATTATTTCTCTTTTTAGGTCCGAGCTTTTGCTTGATATAGGTAGTAATATGTTTAAACTAAGCATGTGTGAAGTTTTATGATAAACTGACGCCTTTTAATTAAAGAATTTCCCTAAAATGTTGAAAAAACTACAGTAATGTTGCCAAATATGACATTTATTTGCCTATAATAACAATATATATTAATGACCTCAGACACGTATACAGACAAATGTATAAGGTATCAATACAAACAGCCCTAGACTTTGGAATTAGTGGTATCGTTTTGATATAAGCAAATTTATAGAGGTGGGTGAAGATAAACGGATACGTCTGACGACCGAAGGAGATACGTACGAACGCAGATTATTATGAAATGAGGATACGTATAACGGATGTGTAACAAGTAGTTAGCGTAAATAGGTGTTTTCCAATCAGGATAAATATTGGTTTTAAACTAATTACATTCAGTATGGCAGTTGGTTAGTCTATGTAGAAGGATCTAGCATATATATACTGATGAATAATTATAAATCCCACCTCGAGAGACATATTTATTAGTTATACATGCCTGTCACCGTTTTTGTCATTAAGTATGTCCACGCAGCTCAACTGATACCACGTGGCGGATTTACACCAAACTGTTGTGCATATTATCGGCATGTTCCGGTTCATTGATTTTCAGTGGAATAACCGCCCTTGATATATATAATTTTATGATGTTATGGCTAATTCTCTAATAACAGCCGGCAGATTATCACTTAACTTAAGATAATTGAGCAGTGCCAAGCTTAGTTATGCATATCGCTAGCACATCCGGTTCAGGGATTTTCAGTGGATTTACATTGTATGGCCATTGATTCTTCAACTTTAATGATGTTTTTGTTACTTCTCTACCATTGGCAATATTTCCACCAAACCTATTAGAACACAATTGTCGCCGGCATGTTCCGATTCATCGATTTCCAGGGAAGTTGTAGCCCTGATGCGTCATATTTCATAATTTCTATACTTATTCTCCTAAACGTACCAAAAGTCACATGAGTGATCATTGTCAAACGTAGTTGTACATTTCGTCAGCATGTTACAGCTCAATGAATTTTGCGGAACTATGTCTTTTGATGTCTCATATTCTAATATGCTTGTGCTACTAATCCTATATCACTGGTCAGAAAACTACACACTAAGTGATTGGTGCGAAGCCTGAACTTGTGTATATCATCGGATTATTACAGTTTAGTGGTATGCATTTTCAATTCTACTGAATAATGCTGAATAATAGGAGACATGTTTTTTTCGTGAAAGATAATCTCTAGTTTAGAGAATGAATTGATAATGGGGTCTCAAGTCTCCTGCAACGAAGTCGTCAAGTTTCCCAAACACTACTAACTAGTGGCAACAACCAAGAGACAATGTTACTACAAATAATCCACGGGAACAAACATGTTCCTTGAACGCTAATGTAAAATATCACATACAATTGTAATTACAATTTTAGCCCGACTGTTCGAAGAATGAGGAGGGTTGTTGTACTCGCCCCAGCTTTTGCGTTGATCAAAGACGTGTTAATAATAATAATAACTTCAAAACCGACAAACGTATCCACTTAACACTTGCCATACTTGTTTCTCATGGTAATACATACAAATGCAGCAAGTCACATATATTTTTGCGGAGTAATGCCTCTATTTGTATTATGATTTTGTAACAAAAAGTTAAAAGCCCGGTACCTCATTGATAAAAGATAATTTTACAAAAACCATAATGATACTGAAGTTTTCTATTTAGCTTGACTTATAATTTACTTTTATTACATAGTTTTTCAGTTTAAGACAAAAACTAAAGTTATCAACAGTATTCCCATTATAAGTCTTATGTTTCTGCAGTTTGTATGACGTTTTACGTATCCACCGTCTGCGTTCATACGTATCCTATAATATTTTCATCTGTCGTCATAAGTACCCTCAAAGAGAACCCCATGCTTGTTTAAGTGTCAATTGCAGCTGCTGTATCAGTCATAGCGAAACGAAAATATGATTTTCTGCTACAGAAAAGGTGTAGCTTTACGATTTATGCAGTTTTGGACTCTTTCGATTATTAGATTTTTAAAAATTCTGTTAAAAATCCGAAAAATTGCAATTTCTGGTCTGATTTCCGCAATCGTAACAACACGTCGGTCATTTTCAGCAAAACAATTGAGCATTGCCTAGTACAAATATATTGAAACTCATATTGAACGAAAACATTGTGAAATGAGTAAAAAATGAGAAGATATTAGGTATTTTCCAGCTTACATGTCAGGACGTTCATGTATATACATCTGTCGTCAGTAGTACCCATCTGCGTTCGAAGTAGTCGAATACCCGGGGTGTATTAACTCTATTTTCACTCAAAACTAGATGTTTTAAACGTTTCTAGATCCATCTTTTTTGTCATAGAATAAAAACATGACCACCCTTCAGTCAATATACATTTTGTACTACTAAAGCTGTAAGTTTCGATGAATATTTCGGATAACGGATCTTAAGGAATATTTGTTTTCGTGTTCTTTCCACAAAATAAATTTCATTTCAGCACGATAAATCCACAAAATGACACTGTTGTGTTAGTCCTATATCATTATACTTTCCCCTTGTACTAATATATGGTGCTAATTACGAGACGACGTAATTTAATTTTCAACTTCCGGTTAAATGTCGATAGTTCAGTTTTGACAGGGTCCGTATATTTAAAATAGCGTAAAATAGCATATTGACAAATTTTTCAAAATGGCGGTATATTTAGGTGACGATGATACCTTTTGTTTGCACATATTCACGAAGAACGTCTGCGATCTTTTTAAATAAAACAACTGCTTTGAAAAGTAAATAAGTCAAAATTTCGAGTTATCATAACCATTTAGTATGAATTTGCATAAATACTGGAGTATCAGCGGTTAAATACTTGCATGTTTTATGTATTTTTACTTTCACTTTCCATATAAAATGTACTATAAGCAATTTTGTCAGTCCCACATTTAACAGTTTTCTTCCATGTTAGAAAATCTGATTGTTTTTGATTTTGATTTTTTCCAGATCCTGGTTTTGATGATTTCATGAGGAGTGTTTTCATTGACAAACGCGAAGATGCTTATGAACAGATGGAAGAATTGATGGACAGTGATGGTTGCATGGCAAATGATTTTTTGTGATCTTGGACAAACCTCACAAGTACTCCGAGAACGATTACTTGGATGAATTTGTTTTGAATGAAAGAGTTAGACAATTCAGTATTCTAAAGCAAGAACATGATTGATAGGAAACATTAAATTCTTTGTACATTGTTGATTCTCTATTACTACATGTATTAGTGTATACACGTGTATTTGATTTTAATGAGACATAAAAGATTCATGAAAAGATAATAAATTATCTTAAACCTACTACGTCTATATTTTCATTTTATCATATTTTGGTTGTAAAAGAAACAGAGTTGTCCTTGTGTGCACACTGGTCATTCAGCCTTTGAAACCGGTGCAGATCATGATCAGTCTGCAGGTATTTAGTTGATAGAGTCTTATGGAGCACCCTTTGAATATGCAATATTATTGTCAAAATTGAAGGGAGAAGCCCAAGCAAGGTTAGGATAAGAATTTAAGGTTATGTTAACAGAGGTAAAATTAGTTTGATTATGACTCAGATTTTAAGCACCATACACAAAGACAAAGATATTTGTCTTTTATTTAGAATAATACCAACCTTTAACATTCTGCACTCCATGCTTTGTCCTCATGTGTCCCCGTATTCCAGAAATTGAGGCATAGCCTTTAACACATTTATCACAAGCATAAACACTCTTTTTTTGTCCTTTTTCAGAGGCTGAATATTCTCTGATTTTATTCTTTTTGTCGACTGAAAGTCATCATCACTGTCTGAAAGTTCACTTTCATCATGGGTATAATCCCCAAGCAACAAATCAAGATCTAAGTCCTCATCCCAGTTAAAAAAGTCGCTCTTACTATATGCCATTCTAAACTTGCAATGTCCGTAGACAGAAATGAAAGAAAAAACTAGAGAAACTTGTTATAGCTCCTTGGATATCCACAGTTTGGAAACGTGGCATTAATTAATTAAATAATTGTTCTGTTTACCCTTTAGATCTCTTAAAACTAGTGTTATTACACAAATACCGACCAAACAGATAATTATATATTATTAACGGGTTTGTTTATAGCGCAGTTAACGTTTTAGAGGTCAGAAAACAACATTTGTTTTATTCACAAGACCCTAGATCATAAATAGGAAAGAAATTAATAAATAAAAAAAACAAATTAAATAAAATACAACGGAAAAGTTTTCACACGTATTTCGGAGAAGCTTGGACGGGAGGGGGTAACCGGCAAAGAAGAAAAGAAATTATAAAGAGATTTACATGTCCCTTTCAATATATTCAAATTAACATATTAAAAAGTATTCATTTTATTAACCCTTTAACTTTGAAAATATAATGGAAAAGTGTTATAAAAACAAAGCATTTTGTTCGCACATATATTTTTTTTCAGCATAAAAATACAGTTTTCATCGCGTCAGTTTGCGTCTAACTCGTTTTTTCATAGTGAATTTTATATTTTTGTTTGTAATTGTGCTTATTGGGTCCACCATCCTCGTTCGAGGCATAGTCGGTACGACCCGTGTGAATTTTATATATTATGATTTTGATATTTATATTGCTAGAATCAGAATTTTATTGCCGAAAATTATGTGAAAATCATGTCTTTACAGTAACGACATTAGTATCAGTAGGGTACAGTATTTCACGCATAAACACGCTTCCGCTCGATAAAGCCGTCGCATTCATAAATACAGGTAAACCGGCTCGGAAAAAAATCGATAGCACGACATCATATAATTACGGCGCCCGTAAAGTGACATGTGACACTTTTTTTTTTTTTTTTTTTATTTCGTAATTACGAAATACATTTCGTATAAACGAAATAAGATTTCGTAAAAACGAAATAAGATTTCGTAAAAACGAAATGTTATTTCGTAAAAACGAAATGTTATTTCGTAAAAACGAAATCTTATTTCGTAAAAACGAAATGTATTTCGTAATTACGAAATAACATTTCGTTTTTACGAAATAACATTTCGTTTTTACGAAATCTTATTTCGTTTTTACGAAATCTTATTTCGTTTTTACGAAATCTTATTTCGTTTTTACGAAATCTTATTTCGTTTTTACGAAATCTTATTTCGTTTTTACGAAATAACATTTCGTTTTAAATAACATTTCGTTTTTACGAAATGTATTTCGTAATTACGAAATAAGATTTCGTAAAAACGAAATAACATTTCGTAATTACGAAATACATTTCGTAAAAACGAAATAAGATTTCGTAAAAACGAAATAACATTTCGTTTAAACGAAATAAGATTTCGTAAAAACGAATTAAATATATTTCGTAAAATCGAAATCTTATTTCGTAAAAACGAAATGTTATTTCGTAAAAACGAAATGTTATTTCGTAATTACGAAATACATTTCGTTTTTCCGAAATAAGATTTCGTTTTTACGAAATAACATTTCGTTTTTACGAAATCTTATTTCGTTTTTACGAAATAACATTTCGTTTTTACGAAATAACATTTCGTTTTTACGAAATCTTATTTCGTTTTTACGAAATAACATTTCGTTTTTACGAAATCTTATTTCGTTTATACGAAATGTATTTCGTAATTACGAAATAAATAAAAAGTGTCACATGTCACTTCACGGGCGCCGTATATAATAGCTATTAAATTCACCATTACAAGTGGAGTTTCATAACCCTGTAATATACGGACCCTGGTTTTGATAAACAGTGAACATTTTGTCAATATTTGAGCATTTTCTGGACGTTTTAGATATTAGTAGTTGGATTTTGTGTGTTTGAATAGTTTGGATATTATATCGGAAAGGAGTCGCTGGTGAATATAATTTTTTTCGTTGACTTTGTAAAGTTTATTTGTTTATCGATAAGAAACTGTTGGCTATTTATAGTAACACTACTGCACTTAGAATTTATCGATAACTGGATTTGAATAGGGCAGTGCATAAAAGTACCGCGCCCGCGCTTTCGTCACGCTTGAGTTGGGCGCGCTAGCGACCAGTGATATGGCTAGTTTAAAGGACTCTGTTGTGAGTACGGGCGAAGCAGCCGAGTATGTAGACGCTATTATGTCTTCTCAACAAGTAACACGGGTTGCTACACCTGTGCAGACCGGACGTAAGCGCAATGCATCAGAACCAAGTAACTCTGATGCTGACATTGTTAAGAAGGCGCGTGTTACGGCAAAGGCTAAACAGTCCCTGTATGCGCCTACGTCGTTGTCATCTTCATCAACAGATCCTGATCAGCGACAAGATAATGAAGCAGTTACTTCTGTTGAGCACTTGTTGGCAAAACTTTCTGCAGATATTCATATGCAGTTTAGTGCGATGAACGAGCGTATGGATAAACTCGAGTCTACAGGACAGCAAAAGATTTCAAATAAGGTAGCGCAAATATTGGATAAAAGAATTAACTCTGAAATTAATCGTATCAATCACGTATGATTGATTATTTTGTCTATAGATTTACATATAGATCTACATAGTAGAAAACGTGTTTTTCATAAAAGTGACCGTACGGCGATGTGACAGTTTCAGTTCTGAAAATGATGACACAAGCTGTGGCATCTGCCGGAAGAAGCTTTCATGTAAACAAGCGTTGACCAACCACCTAAAACTTCATAGCACAGATAATAAAGAGTTTAACTTCAATACGATTACTGAACAACATACACATACACAATTGAAGGGTGTCCAAGATCACCAGATTTCAAACAAAAGTCAATTTCATTATTAGCATTATCAAATCTTTGCCAGTTTAAGACTCAAGCTTTGAGTTATTTTAGCTAGAATTGTTTACACGTCTAACCTTTTGTAGCGTACAGTTAATGTATCTAACCATAAGTCATTCGTACAGAAGAAATGTTAGGCTTGGGAGTTGATTTTTTAATTGGCACCCGTTTGAATCTGTCATATAGCTGTATAATGCTAGAACAAACGCAAAAATATGAATGGGACATTGTGTTTTTACATATTGTGCTCAAAGTTCAGGATTTTGTTACCAACGGAATACAGACAGTTGTCAGTTGCCCTTCAATAACTTTTTAAATACGAAACCTGTAGCTTTTGACATTTACAGGCATAAACCATAAATATACCTCCACATGATGCACAACACTAATCAAATAAGAATTGTAAACTTCCGCTAAAATCTGAAAAAATACCGACCTGAAAGTTTAATTACACTCCAAATTGCCACCATTTTACTCCATCAAATTTTTAAACCTGACTTAAAAAATTATCGAACCGGTACACGTTCGACCCCTTGACTGTAGTGAATAAACTTCCAGGAAAGCTTAATTTACATACAAACTTTGATTTATTCAAAGTTATTTCCAATGGAGAGTTTGATCAAATATATGAACTTATTTTATTGCATGCCATCGGTGTACAGTTAAAATGAAATAAAATTTTATATTTGGTCAATTTATCGCGAATACAATATTACCTTACATTTGTGATTTAGCTTCCGACCTGTGACTTGAGATGCGTGTCTAATGGTGTTTTATAATGCTACGTATTGTCATGTATATGAATGTGTTTTTTACATGTTTTGCTTACAATCTGATGTATATTAAAGTGAAGGAAATAAAGATGTACATGTAATATGTAAAATAACATCAACAAAGATTTCAATAAATAATAATTATTCATAATTATAGCCTTCCGAAAAAAGCAGTTACTGTAGATTAACCTTTGACGATTTTGAGCAAATGTCAATTCTTTATTTTAAAAATCCCAGATTTGTCATCTCACTGAAGTTGGCGGCCGAGCGGCCTGGCGGCCTAGCGGCCTGGTGGCCTAGCGGCCTGAAGTTGGCGGCCTAGCGGCCTGGCGGCCTAGCGGCCTGAAATTGACGGCTTATGTATTTTAACAAAAATCACTTACAAATTATGCCTTAAACCAATATAAAATATGAAAACTCAAATTAAAGCTCAACTGTACACAAAACGTCACTGAAAATGTTACGCCTTGAATAAACAATCGAAGAAAATACTCACTTAAAGCTCAACAGAACACACACAAAAAATTTACAAAGTCGGTGGATTGGGAATTTTAACAAAAATTAACTTAGAAATAACGCCTTAAAACAAAAAAACTCACATTTAATTTCAACTGAACACACTGAAAAAAATCTGAAGTTGGCGGCCTGGCGGCCTAGCGGCCTGAAGTTGGCGGCCTAGCGGCATGGCGGCCTAGTGGCCTGAAGTTGGCGGCCTAGCGGCATGGCGGTCAAGCGACCTGAAATTGACGGCTTATGTATTTTTAACAAAAATCACTTACAAATTATGCCTTAAACCAATATAAAATATAAAAACTCAAATTAAAGCTCAACTGTACACAAAACGTCACTGAAAATGTTACGCCTTGAATAAACAATCGAAGAAAATACTCACTTAAAGCTCAACAGAACACACACAAAAAATTACAAAGTCGGTGGATTGGGAATTTTAACAAAAATTAACTTAGAAATAACGCCTTAAAACACAAAAACTCACATTTAATTTCAACTGAACACACTGAAAAAAACCTGAAGTTGGCGGCCTGGCGGCCTAGCGGCCTGAAGTTGGCGGCCTAGCGGCCTGGCGGCCTGGCGGCCTAGCGGCCTGAAGTTGGCGGCCTAGCGGCCTGAAATTGACGGCTTATGTATTTTTAACAAAAATCACTTACAAATTATGCCTTAAACCAATATAAAATATGAAAACTCAAATTAAAGCTCAACTGTACACAAAAAGTCACTTAAAAAGTTACGCCTTGAATTTACAATCGAAGAAAATACTCACTTAAAGCTCAACAGAACACACACACAAATTTTACAAAGTCGGTTGACTTGGAATTTTAACAAAAATTAACTTAGATATAACGCCTTAAAACAAAAAAACATAAATTTTCAACTGAACACACTGAAAAAGATATGTGCAGATAACGGCCTAGCGGCCTGAAGTTGGCGGCCTGGCGGCCTAGCGGCCTGGCGGCCTGAAGTTGGCGGCCCAGTTCTCAGTTCGCGGTTTGAATGAAGACTAGCTGTCAGTTCGCAGTGAGAAATCAGTTTGCAGTTCGCGATTCGTACCGCGAAGTGCGAACTGGCAACTAATCAGTAGCTCGCAGTTCGCAATTCGAATCGCGTATTGATTTGCAGTTCGCCATTCGAATCGCGAACTGGCAAATAGTCTCCATTTAAACAAACGAACAACAACAGTGAGGGGAAAAGTGAGCTTTATTCTACATAATCTATCTACAGCTCAAAACTAAGTAAAGCGCGCCAATAATAATTAATATTTAGACAAGTGAACGGCGCCTGCAAATAAAACATAATGCAATTGTAATATCAATTCATCAAACCATATCATCATTTAATCAATTCACCAATAAAATATTATTGCAAAATACTAGTAAATTTATAGTAAGTCAATAGGAACAAATATGAATGAATGAATGAATGAATGAATGAATGAATGAATGAATGAATGAATGAATGAATAGACATTATCCCCTCCCCAAAAGTCAAACACATGTGTTTTGAAAAGAGAAAAAAAGGAAGGGTTGGGTGTGGGGGGAAACAAGTTAGCGCAAACATATGTATGCAACACGCACGCTGCAACTTAAAACTGTCTAGAAATGCTCACTGCCCTCACGCGGTCAAGGGGCGACACGGTCTGATACACACATAGCGCCATTGCTCATTCGTTTAAATGAATTAAGGAACTTAATTCTACTTTAACCGCTTATTTGGGAATGACAACTAGATCGTAATTCGTATAGGAAACTGGTGACTGGTTTGTGTTTGCAATTCGTAATTCGAAATGCGAACTGCGAACTGGCAACTAGTTTGTAGTTTGCAGTTTTCAGTTCGAATCGCGAACTGTGAACTGGCAACTAGTCTGTAGTTTGCAGTTCACAATTCGAGATGATTCGAATCGCGAAAATCCGCTATTCTAATTGCAAACTGAGAAATTCGCTCCACTAGCTGGGAACTAGTCGAATCGCGAACTGAGGACTGGGAACTTGTCTGAAGTTTGCAATTCGTAATACGAGTCGCGATTTGTGAACTAGCAACTAGTCTTTCTTAACCATGAACTCACAACTGGGAAATTGCGAACTGCGAACTGGCAACAAATCTTTATCAGACTGAGAATTTAGAAATGAGACCTGGTAACTTTTCAATTACAAATACAAGAACTGCCTTTTACAAAAGCAGAAGCAATGATCTAGCATTTAAAGAATATATGCCATATGTGCTACGGACAGACAGACGGACGTACTCACCAAACGGACTTGGTGATGTTATCCCTTTGATCTTTCTTTTATCTTTTTTAACCCACAATACAATTACTTAACCCAACAATACCATTTGTAATCCCTTAATGACGGAATGAACTGAAACAACTTCATAATGCTAAGTTGCACTAAAACCCTACCCCCTAATGTCTACTAGGCATGTACGGACTGACGGACAGACGGACAAACTGATCCCTCTCCGAAAGGGCGACAAAATAAAACTGCCGGTTGGTATGCGGAATTGTATCTTTGTTGTTGACTACGCAGTGCAGGTTCGCCTATTGTATGACCCGGCACTATATAACCAACTTTATATAGTCATTACTTTTTTACATTTCAGTTTCAACTTTTTACCTTTCCAAAATTACACAAGGATATCCGAACTCAATAAAAGATATAAATGGAATGAAAGTTCAAGATAGTTATTTATTTTAGCTCGTTTGTGAAGATTAGCTCTCAGCTTATCGAGTCTCTGTCTAGTCCGCTTCCTAGAAAAACCAGTATTAATGTCATATGAGGAGGTACGGTCGTGACCCAAGTGTAAATTCAAGGCGTAACTTTTTAAGTGACTTTTTGTGTACAGTTGAGCTTTAATTTGAGTTTTCATATTTTATATTGGTTTAAGGCATAATTTGTAAGTGATTTTTGTTAAAAATACATAAGCCGTCAATTTCAGGCCGCTAGGCCGCCAACTTCAGGCCGCTAGGCCGCCAGGCCGCCAGGCCGCCAACTTCAGATTTTTTTCAGTGTGTTCAGTTGAAATTAAATGTGAGTTTTTTTTGTTTTAAGGCGTTATTTCTAAGTTAATTTTTGTTAAAATTCCTAATCCACCGACTTTGTAAGTGTTCTGTTGAGCTTTAAGTGAGTTTTTTTCTTCGATTGTTTATTCAAGGCGTAACATTTTCAGTGACTTTTTGTGTACAGTTGAGCTTTAATTTGAGTTTTCATATTTTATATTGGTTTATGGCATAATTTGTAAGTGATTTTTGTTAAAAATACATAAGCCGTCAATTTCAGGCCGCTAGGCCGCCAACTTCGGGCCGCTAGGCCGCCAACTTCAGGCCGCTAGGCCGCCAACTTCAGGGAGATAGATTTGTCACAGATTTTATTATTCAGTTTTCAAGCCGTCACATTCTAAACGTATTTCCGTTTGTAACATATGTTATATAGCCACTTTTAAGATTGTTGATTAACAAGAAAAAGAATCAACACAATAAAATGGCATGTATGCAAGGTGTCGTATATTGTACAAACATATGCATTTTTTCAGTGCACACAGTGTTTAAGGAGAATTGTTTGCTGATGTTTGTCTTCAGCCAACACTGCAAACGCTAAAAACAACGTTTTTGAATTCATTGTATGAGCTTAATTAAGTCAACAGAGAAAAAAACCCACACCCAAGCTAGTTCGAATAAAGTACCCAAGAACCAAAACCATATATTTCCTTATGTGTGAATTTTCTTCCTTTATTTCGGTAAATTTTCTGTCAGATCACCTTTCTTCAATATACAATGATTTTATACCAACTTTTAAGTATGGGTAATTTTCGCAATGAATAGTACTACAATGCATAAGAACAATATTCAACTCACCACCTCAGGGGCATTCGTCACTTCCTGGTGACAGCAATGAGTCGAAATTGTTAATTTTACAATGTAAGTGGATGTTACCATCTGTTCCCTTCTTGTAACTAGAAGTATGTAGGATGTTACCTTTTGTTATTAGTGTTACTAACAGACACAGAAATGAACAGAGATTTTTAATTTTATAACGTAAGTTGATGTTACCACTTACTAGATGAATTTAGACTGTTACCTTTTGTTTCTAGTTTTACTAAGAAACATAGAAATGAGAAGAGATTTTAACCGGTTGTATAACACAACACTTGGTTTTTACATCTCTGTATGTTGATAGTTTACCAGAAAAAAGTTTGCTATTGGTAACAGAAAAGCTAGAGTATGTGGCCATCCTCCAGATTTGAGCCATATCTATCAAAGTCGATTGATCTGCAGCTATATATCAGTTTTGTGCTTGTTCATGGGAGTTTTGATATGCAATGATTTACAAATATTTCTCGGCTCCGAAAAGGAAAACAAAAACGACTTGAAATGGCGGCGTACAAAGATTTCGGAGAAAACACTATAGCTTTTGCCCGCTTTGTAGATAAATTAGCAATTCCATTTGTTTTAAACACGTGTAGTGTTGTGTGCGTGCTTTTAACACGTGTCGCCATTTCAAAAACTCCCTACAGCAAGCAAACTGAAGATTGTTACGTCGTCTGAGTACAATGTACTTACTCTGCCGTGACAAGATAAAACTGATAACTGATATAGAGCCGGACCAATTATATTATGACACAGACAGAAAGCAATAAATGTTTTAACTTACTTGTTCTCTCTTTTGCAGCGGGGTCATCATCATTTTGAATAGATAACACGGCAGTCGGAGTTAAAACAGTCACAAGGAACATTCCAATAACCACTGGTATTAAACACTTCATTATTCTATACACTCCAGACTTCGCTGAAGATTGAGAAATATTTGTTGCCGACAGAGAATCTTATTTCGTTCTTCGTGTACATGTCCTAAGTTTGCATTGATTGTTCACACTTGTAACCGAGGTTTATATTCAGTATAAAATAACGTAAACCCTCCTACAAAGCAATACAGTGGCGCTGACATTAAACTTTTGTTACCGGATACCCGGCGGTATACGGCATGCATGTAAACTTAAACATCTATATTTGTAGTCAGTGGTGACACTTCTTTATTTTAGAGCGGAAACATTGTAATTTGAACGAGATAAGAATTAAAGTTTTGCGCACGTGAAGGTGTGACAGTTATGAATTGTCAGTCACAACGCAACCCAAAATAAATTAGGCTAATGTTTTTTGCTGGTATATGTTTTATACCTAATATACTATTGAAATTGTAGATGACATTGACATATTATATCTTAGATCTATTACCTACTGTACATTAAACAGCAAGCTATGATTTATCTATTTAACATCCGGAAATTTTAATTTATGTTACGTTCAAGTTTTTGTTCACAGTTTAACTGTCATGTAACGGATACGTTGTAGTCAATCTAGCTAATCGGATGACGGACAGCGAAGATGTCCTTTATAACAGCTGACTTCTATTATTCAACCCGCTTACTTAAATTCAAATTGGGTCAACGCCAGCTCAGACCAGAATTAACCTGTACATAAATACTGCAATATGCATGACTTGGATTCACACCCAAGTATTTGGTGCACATAAAGTCCGTTAGAAAATCGAATCAAGGAGGCGACTATAAATTACCGTTTAGACGCTGATCGATGCTAAGTATGACCCTTGAAATGATAGTAAAAATGTAGAAAAAAACTATTTCATTGTCTGTAAGATGAATGCAACTACTTCTTTGTTTTGGGTTGTTTTAAACGTGCTGTGTAGGGTGCAGTTCCGGTGGACGGTGTGTTTTTGTACGGAGTCATGGGAGTAGTCTTGAAAAGTTTGCGATGTAATCTCAAAAGTGAACGGTGTAGTTCAAAACAGTTTTATTTGGTGAGGTTAAGAAATGGAAACAGTAAACCAATGTTTATGTATGTCAGTTATTAATACAATACAAACATAGTGACAGTTATAAATTAACAAGAAATTTCAGATAATTTAAATCGCATCATATAGTGCCAAATGAAACAAATAACTGTTAACGTACAACTGGAAAGTGCATTAATTTGTCTATTTCAGAAATTTTCACCACCACACTGCGGGTTCATCTCACAGGGGATTATTTTTTTCTCCAAGTACAGTCATAAAACACTTTATTGTTGTAAGTTAAATTAAATCTGTACTACTACTTTCAGACAACAAGAATTCTAAAGTTTTTATGTAAAATAATTATATACGAAAAGCATATCCATTAAAGGGCCTCATTTCTGTAAAAACCAGTTTCTAGATTTTCGTAGTAAGAGAATACATATAGATTAGCCAAGAAAGTTCAAGGACGTGTTCAGAACTCTACTATTCTTTACAATTTTTGCTTCAACTGATAGTTCCGTGTCTCCATAAATCATCCTCACGACAATCTGTCTTTCATCAGGATTCTTTATGTCTGAAAGATCAACATCTAAGTGTCCCAGGTATGAACATCCTCTGTCGTCAACGTAAACTGGATTTGCCATATCTGATGTGTAGATTTTTAGAGTTATAAATGTTCCAGATTTTGTTGATGGAGAGTACTTTTTCTCTCCAAACGCCTGCCCAACAGCAACTTCTTGGCCGACCGAAACATGTATGTCGAAACATCCTCGACAACTTTCCTCTCCATCTAGAACGACTTTCTTTGAATTTGGATGAACACCGTTTTTAAAAGGTTGGTACGTTTTAACTCCGTAGGTATGTTTTGCAACCCGGGAAATAATTGCCCTGGGGTTATGTCCGAAGATAACGGCTCCCTTCAGAACAGCTAATCCAGCATCTTCTGGAATAATCACTCTCATATTTGGAAAGTTTTCCTTGATAGCATTTTGAAGCATCTTTGATTCAGAGAACCCTCCGACCATCAGTATTGTATCGGTACCAGACACCTCTGGTTTGCTGAAAATGTCTTCAAGATGGTTGACAATATTGCTGCATGTTTTTTCGAACAAGATTTCAAATTGTCTCGGCTGAACTCGAAGCTTATCTCCGGTGAAAGTTATCTGATCTCTCAAATCTTGTTTCATCATTAGGCTCCGTCTGCAGAAATTAAAATGCAATATTCAAATACAGAAATTTGTAAATTACAGGTTTTGTAATAATGGCCTACGGCACTATAAAGTAGTGTTAATTCTTGAAGATGTCTAACTACCATGGTATTGTAGCCCTGTTGCATTTGAAGGTAATCAAAATGTACCTAATGTACATTAAAAGACACTTCAATTGTAATGACTAAAGTTTACCTTGCTGACAGATATTTTGCGTTTGTGATAAGAATCTGCACTGTTAACTATTACGTCAATTTTTTTTTCTGAATAGCTATAAACAATACAATCAGGGATGTAATAGAATCTACATGTTACTGTTCAAAATGAAAAATGGGACTAGCCAGGGTTGATAATTTAGCAGGGTAAGTGCTGAGATGAATCTCGAACCAGTTTATTGAAGTAGGAATAAAGAAATGACAAAATATTGTTTCACCATCTGTATGTATATACTGTATTTTACCCGTGTCGTTGTTTTAAGAGTTTACCACCCGTTTCAATCGTATACTAGTCAGTTTTATAGGCGGGCAGTTAACCTAACCATCGTTCCTGGGAAGAACCAGTACTAGACTCATATCATATCCTTCTTAAGAAACTACTTACTTTCTCACGTAAAGGGCCATGGTCAGTAGCAGCAGTAGCAGGGCTCGAACCATGATCCTCAGTCTTTATGAAAGCTTACAGTGATTTCAAGTCAGCAAATCTAACAAGGGAGGCGGACACTGTTTTCAGTTTATTACACATACTAAGTATCTCGAGAAAGCGTTTATAATTTGTATCTTACTCTTCCAATAGGATCGACCTACTTGCACGAACTGTTACTTGTATCACGCTTGCAGTATAATAAAAAAGCATTATTTTGTAAGTAAAATATACACGTACCTGAAGTCTTCTCCATTTATTTGTTGGTAAGTTTCATGAATTGCTATTGGAATTTTGAATGTAATTTTCTGACCAGCCTTCAGTTCCGGACCAAGTGTCTTTTTCTTGATCTCAAATTCGCGGAACAAGCTCAAATAATCCTCCTTGAAGTCTCTGTAAAAAAGGAAATATATAATGGAGACGTGGTGTGACAACGGTATCAATTTCATAAATTTAATGATCTAAGGTTTTGATTAAATTTGTTCTGATAGATTTATTAGACGTTTTTGTATAAAGTCTTGATTGCCTGTTTGAAAAATATCAATTAAACAATCACATGTGTTTGTTACATACTTCATGAATATTTCAATGGTGTCCACTCCAGCAACATCCTCCAGGAATTTGAGAAAGGCTTCGTCTATCCTCGTTCCACCCCATGGTCCTCCATTAGCTTTGTATAATTCTCTAACTGTGCCATCTGATTGCGTTTCGTGAATTGTTATGTCCACTGTACCTCCTGAGAACACCGAATAGTATTATTAACAATTTTTTTAGAAACCGAACTGCACACGTTCTGCACCGATAAATTAGATGACATAGCGATTGCAATGGTCTATATTGAGAATCTACCTAAGCATGTATGTTTTATTCTAATTAGGTTTAGCCCAGTTGGGAAACAAGCTTCAACTTAACATACAAAGTATAGTAGTTATTCGTTCGAAACTTCACTCTCTTGATCGAACCAACCATATATCAGACAAAAAGGCAGTAACTTAATGGTATCCACTAATAGCTATGTGGACTGTGAAGGACCGGCTACAAGAATGAAATCAGTGTCTTGCCCATTGCCACTGTGGACGTGATGCTAGTGTTAATATTGGTAAAAAGTTTTCAGTAATATTATTCTGGAATAACGGATTTAAATTTTATGGATTATCTGACGACTTACAAAGGTAATTTTTGATTTCCTTTTATATTTTAATACCACAAGAAAGCAGCCGATGCAGCCAGACTGAGTGAACAGACGCAAGTGGCACAACAGACCCCTGTAAGCAAAAATGAAAAGGCCGCTATATGCTTTCTTGCTAAGCAGAACCTTCTAAGCAGATTAAAAAAACTCTGAATGACTTCATGTTGTATCAGGTTAGACAGAGTACAAGCAAATATGCAACTGAATTGTTCTAAGGTTAAATAAAATTATTTTTGTATAGTAATTGTTTTATTTATATTCATTGAAAATTCAGTTTAATGTTAGACGAGGGTACATTCTTTCAAGAGTGAAAGCTGAGTCAATTTATAAATAAGTTTTAGAAACCCTTGATAAGATGGGTATTAGTCCCAAAGGTCAGTGTGGCTTAGGATATGATGGCGCCTCTATTATGGTAGGTAACAAGTCTGGTTTCGTGATACGTTTGAAGGTGTTTTAGCCACTCACTGCATTGCCCACATACTGGCACAGATTCCTTAACTGGTTAAACAGCACACATAAATATTATCATTTATCGCAGGTATGAGTAGCAAGTTTATAAAAGTGTTTCACACACACTGGTTGAGCTTTGAAGGGTCAGTTGATGCTTTCGTGAGCAATTTTAGTAGCCTAGTTACTGTTTTCCTAAAAAAGCTGATCCATCATAAGTCTATCACTTCGTACTCATTCTTGTACGTAGCTCATTTCCTGTGCGATGTGCTGAAGCGATTGAAAATGTACCCAAGTCATACCAAGCATCTGACCTGGACTCTTTTGAGATTACAGCTTTAATTCAGGCGACCAATAGGTCTCTTGAAAAACTGGCAGAGAGAACGAGTGGCAGAGAGAACGAGTGGCAGAAACTTTAAGAGTTTCTCAAAGGTGTTCCAGAAAAGGAATGACAGGTTGATGGGAATAGCAATTGATGGGCCAGAAATTTAGACTTGTCCTTTCCTAAGACTTTCAAGAAGTGGGATAGTTAGCACAACGGACGTATTTTAAACATAAGTTGGCTTGTAGAAGACTTACTTGATACATTTTTACAAGTGACTGTACATCCTTGCTTAACATACGTTATATTCCAGCTTAGGTGAAGAAGGTTCTTATTTTAATTTTATCAACAATTGTTGTTTTGTAATGTTTTAACAGAGACACTATTAATAAATGCAAATGTAAACTAATTTCAGATGCTTTAAGGGCATCACTTTTATCACATGGTATGTGGTTCTTTCTTTTTCTTTGCCCTTTTATTCTTCGATATGAAAGAAGTCAAGCATGATTAGTTGTATTTTTCATCTTTGCTAAAGGTGTTGTACTAATACAATTATGTTTTGTTTTCTTATTAAAATAGTATTAACAAGAATTCGTTAAGTTTATTTCCCAATATGGTAAAGCACATCTTATTTAACTACAAACACATGACTTAGAGTGAGTAGCACACGTGGGTCCAAAGTGGCAAAATTGGTGGCGCACAAAAACACATGTCCAGGGGAGTCCCTGCCATACCTAAAGCAGGAGTCGAACCAAAAGCATCTAGGTTAAGAAGCGTACACTAGTTGCGTGAGATAAATGTTCCTGTAGAATGTTATCAATGACAACTTACCTCCAGCATCCAGAACCAAGTATCTTTTGCCTGGAGCAAGATTTGATATTTTTCCAACCCCGTCTGCTCCTTCCACCTTCTGCACAGGCAAGTATCTACAGAACAGGCTTGCAGCTTCAGGTTCCAAAGCCAGAGACAAATGTTTTGTGGCAATACCAGCCTGCAATATAGATGTAGCAGGGATGTTTAATTTAGTAAGTTTTTTCACATTAATGTCATTCAAAATAAAACTAAAGACTTCATCGGTTGAAAAAAGAACCTGTTGAGACCATTATTATCATATGTACATTATAAGTATAGATGCCATAGGCATAGATGTTAGTTTGGTTAAACATTAACAAGAAAATCACGTTTAATTATTTATTTTCAGCCGCAAAATACACAAACCCAGGCGAGTTATGATCTTTTGTATTATGTTTAAACGCATCCGAACCTTCCATTCGTAGTCACTCAGTCTTATATTTACTACTTTTATTTCTGATATTATTTATAACTCGTACCCCCTACTTAATGCATTGTCTGATACATGAATGTTAATTAGTCAATCTGTAAAATTAAGCATGCTTTTATGGCATTTAGACATGTTTCTCTTCATTACATTGATTACTAGTACATACACATGTGGCCATACTAGTCTGTTATGACTGATTGCCATGATTATTGGAAAAGAAGAATGAAAGCAGATTACTTTAATGTTTATGCTTTTCATGCTTCTGCACCTCAAAGTCAAGTAAGTGGTCTCCTACTGTTTCATCAGGATTTGTTATATTAACGGATTGTGAAACGGTGCGAAAAAGGTCGAATTCTCTGCCGTAACGAGATTTTCCGAGATTTTGCGAGATTTCATCATCACAACGACGCCATTTTAAGTAAGCGAATACAGAAAATCATCGATAATATCTTCTTCAATCTCTAAAATATTATCAATCTATCAACGTTGAATTTCTACATAACAAATTGGTAAGTTATGATTAATCCACTGACAAGTTATTTGTGAGAAGTCATATCGATTTTTTTGCAATATATACCCTTTCAAGTGCAGATCATCTGTAAGAATGTTTGACGAGAAAGATGAGAAAATGGCGGAGCTGCGGCTAACATAGCCCAACTTTGTAGCGACTTTCTGTCATTCTTTTGTGTTTGCGTGAATAATATGGATTTGGTTGCATTGAGAAAGGGTTTGTTAAGTGTTCGCAGTAATTTCTTTTGTTAAAAAGCAGGTAAGTGATGAAGGAGAAGTTCGTATATTTGGGCCAATTTTAACTTTTGCGCTGAAAAATGGCGGCAAAATGGCGAAATTTGCAAAACCAGGTTCTACATAGTAACGAATTTTCGCACCGATGTGGTTATTGAGTCCCAATGATGAATTAAAATATATTCATGAATCATTGATACACATATTAAACTATTTGCAAACCCGTTACAATGGCTAAAAATTGTTTAAAACACATTTGAAAACGAGCGTCATTCGGCTGTAAATAAGATTGGTAGCCATACTTGTTATGCTGTGCGTTACTTATAGCCCTAAGAAAATAATATATCTTTTTACATGAAAATGATCATTTTAAGCATGTTAAATGACTGATCTCGATAAAAAAAATCAGTTTCATAAGTATTCACTTGATATCACGTAGATGTGTAAAATTAGATTCCATGTTGTGTTGAGCAATTGCGATTTGTTGCAATTATTTCGTTTTTTTTTCTGCAAACATACCAATTAATTTGTTTCCGATCAAAAGACAACACAACTATTAGTAAACGATGTCGATAATTATTTTGATGACTTTTTACAAAATTAATATCAAAATAAAATGACACAAACATGTCGTGAAGAACTTTCGCACCTTTTTTGTTTTTTTTTGTTGATTGCCTTTTTGCCGATAAAAGGAAAATTAAATGATTTATAACAAAGTGATTTCGGTTTTGTAAAAACATAATTTGTTGATAAGTTAATTTGATCTGATCTTTTACTAGAAAGTAATACCATCGCGCCTTTTACACTCTTCTTTTGTTATTTGTTTTTGCTTATTCGCATTTTGTTTTTACACATTTGCAAGATCAATACATAATCTTCCATACTTTTAAATTTTCACTTTTTTCCTCTTTATCACGGACCCAAATACAAAGATAGGTCCGTGCCTCTTTATTTTTAATACCAGTTACCAATTAATTAGAGAAAAGCGACCGTCGATAATCAAAGACAAGTAGTTTTATCTACGCTAACGGATCGAAAATTATCGGACAGCGCCGTCTTACCTACGGCGCAGAAAAATCAATAAATTCGTCTGCTCTATAGCGCGTTTCATATCCCTGTATATACGATCCCTGGTTTCATGAAACTATTTCTTATCAAAATATGCAGACGTTCCTGTTCCTGCAAATGTATGTTTCTCGTGACTTGCAGATGTAATTTGGTGTTATATGAATTTGTGTTGTGATTAGCTGTACCTCAATGGCTGCCTCTCTCATGAACTGCTTAGCTGAGTCCTCCCAAATGGCGGGAACTGTTAGAACCCAGTGAAGTTCTTCAAATCTTAGACCGGCGTCCTTTTCCTCGCACGTCTTGATCAAATGATCCTTAAGGTACCGGATACACTCAGTAAATACTTTCATTGCAGGCATTAATAGTCCTTTGTCGTCTTTTAGCTGAATATCTCGTGTTAATTTCTGTGAATTAAAGGCCGATGATTATAAACACTTGTTTTAAGATCGGCAATCGACTGTTGTATGTATACAACACCCCCAATGTTGTTTTTTAAATAGAAAGTATACGCTATAAATGCAGCACATAATTGTTTTCAATGCTATAGCAAAAAATAAGAAATGCTTTCTTACAACACATTTTGTAAAGAAGTGACATATATCTGAAGTAAAGACATGCGTTAACATTAACAGTTTTAGCAAACAGATCTGAGATCTATCATACTTCTATTTCGCTCAATTTATTTTTCTATCCGAGCAAATGCAAAGTGACAATTAACTAGATAATTGAAAACAAAAACGACAACACGTTATGTCACATTGATTGACATGTGCCGCTCAAGGACAATTTTTCTTGAATGTAGCAACACTTATTTCAATTCGTTTAAGACAACAATGATTTCCGTTTGTTTAATAAAACATGTACTGATCTGTTTTAATATCAGATATATGTCATATATTGTATCATTTTAGATCACCTAGAAATGTCAACGTATCAAATCGGGATCCGCCCGCTCCCCATCTCTAATATTCAAGTATTGTAAAAGTACCTTATGTTCGTACAGAAGCATCTTGAAACGTTTGAAGTAAAACCATTTATAATGATTCTCCTCTGTAGCTAGCTCTGCATACATGTCCTCTGCCTCAAACCCAAAGCTGTGAAAGTTCTGGTCAGGATCAAACAGGATACATGACGGAGCTTTCAGGGATACGGCATTTGTAGAACCTGCCTTCCAGTTATTTGTCATAATTTTTAATGGATCTTCTTTAAAATCAGCTCTGAACGAGAATGCATAACCGGAGTAGGTTGTTCCAAAATCAATGGCAGCAACTTGTAGCCGGTCCTTCACTGCAGTCGCGATCACAGGCATGGAGGCCATTTTGCATGAAGTTCTAAAGAAAATCTTTATTCTACAGTTAAAATTAGAAAATTAAATAAAATTCAAATTCACCAAAAGATATTTTAAAATATGTATACTCCATTACTTGTGATATCATAGGCACACGCGTACACATGGTGCTTTATTTTATTTCAATACGTACTGTCTTGTCATGAATTTAATCCTATAGGTACAATATAGAAAGGAAAAACCTTTTATTTACATGTTTAAGTTTTTACTTCCTGTTTCGGTTTTAATTTTCTTTGTCCGGCGATTTCGGAAAATACAATCGAGATAATACATTCTGTACTGGATTAGTTACATTGTCTGGTTAGGTATTAAATCTATAAAGTGATATTACAAAATGTAACGTTCAAAGTGATTATAATATTTTTAAGAAAGAAATGAATCACTGATTTAAACTACTTTAATAACGAAAAATGACGTAGTTATAGCCAAATTATAAGACTTTGTATCACAGTTTTATCGTATTCAAGTAGAGAAAATCTGTAAACATCTTTCTTGACAATAATGGTAAAATTAAATATCCACACGTAGTGTTATATATATTTTCAATCATATCTGTCAATAAAAAATGGCTTTAAATACCTTACTTCCCGTTTTCAAAGCATCTTTTACTTTTTTAGCTTTATTTTAGACTGTATTTCAGTTTAATCACTTAGTGCGAAGATATCGTAATACTTCGTATGACATAAGTAACAAACAATAAAAACATCAAACGCATATGATAAACAGATGTACAGCAATCTATGCAAATGAGAATATCTAAAGTTTATACACACACAAAGTCTTATAATAATTATGTTTATATAGGGTCATTACTGAAACCAAACGATGGATTGATATAATACAATGACTATGGGGATATAAATAATTACATCAAATAGTACTTTATTCAAGAATATACATGTATAAGAATGCTTACATTTCTTAAGTAGCACAATATTTAATTCTGCAAGAATGTAAAATGTCTTAATGCAATCCTACACAATGGTTCTTAAGAAAATACGTGACAAGTTTTCATATATTCTAGTTGCTTTGCAATAGATGAGCCTGTCTGACTATTTGTATCTCATTGTATATAGAAACCTCAGTCATATATTCACGCATTGTTCCTGCATTTCAGACTTAAAGTAAGACAAGAGTGAAAAATTGCTTTAAACAAGTGAAACGATACATTACATTACAAAATGAATAGAGTACTTCACTTTAATACAACATTTCATAATAGGAGGTCCTGATAAAATAGCCCACATACTAATTTTATTAAGCCCCTAGTGCAAAAAAGTGATTTACAAAAACGGGTGCTGAGTCAAGCTGTGTTCATTCTTTGTGAATGGTAGTTTAGAATAATGTCTGTTATTATTCTGTTATTGCATATATAGTATGCACTGGCAGAAAGTTTGTTATTACATATATAGTTATGCACTCATATAATGAGTTGACATTGACATTCAAGCTAGAAGAAGATTGCTCCATGAAACATCTTGTGTTGCTTTGACTGTATCAACTGTATTAAGCGTAAATGATTTCATAAGCTATCAATATTTGATTTAGCCATGAACATGCGAAGTATTATAAATATTATAAAATAAAATCATACTAGTAAATGAGTCGATCTTAAAGGTCCACTACTAAGCGAAAATTAAGTGACAGTTATTTCAATGGCAAGTACATTACCTTATGCAAGACACTAAATAATGAAGATTGGCAGGTTAAAATTTACAGAAAGTGTTTGGAACACGAAGAAAAGTATGTGTATTATGTTGAAATCTCAGTGAATCGACAAAATGACCACCCATGTCTTTTTAACTTTCTTCATAATGCATAGAAAAATAATTGTACATGTACTGTGATTTATTTAGAATTTCTACATACCAACTTTCATTTTTTTATTAAAAATAACTTATTTCTGTGCTTTTTAAGATATATTTGAATTTTCGCTTTCCTTAGTATTGAACCTTTAACCTTCGAGCGCCGTACAAAGACACCCATATAATAATATTTGAGTCGTGACTCTTAAGGCAGAAAATTTACAAATGTGTCAAGCAAGAGCTAAGGTTGTTAGATATAGAACTTCGGCTCAATTTCTGTCTGTAGTAAAACCACATTAAATGTTCTGGACATGTGTATGTGTTAGTTTCATAATTTTAAGGGGAGATAATTCAAAATGAGACTCTGTAATATCTTGTCACTGCACTTTGACTACAACATCACTTTGTGCTGTGTCAATTCTGTTTGATGTATGCTTTAAAGAAACATGCTCATATATCATTGTTACATGTAGCAATAATCAAACGATTGTAGGCCTAACTGTATGAAAAATCAAACTATTGATACTATGCCCATATCCTTTTACTACGACGGATGGTAGTGGTTTCTTTAAAATACCGTTGCGTCAAACTAAACCTTGTGCTTAATATCAATTGTCATGCTGATTTAATTACACGTAATTGATTGTTAATTTGACCTGAGTGGCATCATACACGCAAATTACAGTCATATATGATTTGTGTTCTTAATAAACACTCGTAGATGTCCCCATTTTGTGCCGTTTAAATACATGAACTTCTTTTTTTACTCTTTGTACTTGCTTTTTAGGAGAAATCGTAACATTTATTTTTATTTCTTAGTTTCTTTATTGTACAACACATACACATGTACCTTAGCTTACAACACATACCCATGTACCTTAGCTTACAACACATACCCATGTACCTTAGCTTACAACACATACACATGTACCTTAGCTTACAACACATACACATGTACCTTAGCTTACAACACATACCCATGTACCTTAGCTTACAACACATACCCATGTACCTTAGCTTACAACACATACCCATGTACCTTAGCTTACAACACATACCCATGTACCTTAGCTTACAACACATACCAATGTATCTTAGCTTACAACACATACCCATGTACCTTAGCTTACAACACATACCCATGTACCTTAGCTTACAACACATACCCTTGTACCTTAGTTTACAACACATACCCATGTACCTTAGCTTACATGTGGCAGAAAAAGTGTCACAGCCAGGGCCAATACACGCCACAAATTTACTATAGGTTTATATAGGAGCGTTGTCATTAACTTGCGATAACATTTTAACTGATAAAGTTATTTTAAAATCACAAACGGGATGATAAAATATAACATTTCCCCTTTTTAATGAATATTGTTTTATTGTTCTGAGACTTTATTTGTTTGGTCTTTTTTTAACTTAAAAACTCTACCCGTCGTTTTACTATATAATATATAGTAAAACGCCCAAAATGTGACAATTTTAAGTGAAAATTTTGCAGTTTATCTTCAATTTGTTAAAAAACTATAACACTTATTTTAGAATCCCAAACGGGATTGAATAAAACAATCATTCTACATTTAAGTGATATATTTTATATAAAAATAAAGAAAGAAGAGAATGGTCTTTTTTTAAGGTTTTGTTTAACAGGTATATAATCTTATTTTTACGATCGGAGCTCGGTTGCTTCCGTAATGCTGGCCGAACACTTCCGAATGATTTATCTAACTGCTTCAGGCCATAGATAAGTTTTATGGCCGGACATTACGTAATATTTATCATGATCTTTAAAACGTTGTATATTGGGTTTTATTTTACATTAAAATACAAACTGGGTGAGAATCTTCAGTTTTTGTTAATAACAAGGCAAAACCTTTCATTGAAACCGGATATACATGATATTGTCTTTATAGCGAAGATCCATGAAATTTTCAGTATAATTATCAATAATATTATTTAGCTTTTGATGTTAATGTGCAACACATAAAAGATTCACTTTGCATGCATTTTTATTTCGAAGCACTTGCACGGGGTATTTTATTTTGTTTCACATTTTTCTTTGTCTCGAGTGAAAGGCAAGCATTCGCTCCGCTGAATTTAGTGTCATTTTATAGGTTTCTTCCAGATTCAAAATACACAGATAAAACCAGGTTGTCTGATCCCTCGAATCTTTTGTCTTTCATTTCACCCTGAAGAAATAAACTAATTATTACATTAACAAAAAGAGAAGAAAAAAAAACACGCAAGGTTTGATCGGTGTGCAGAGTATTAAATGACACCATCTGTAAAATTTAACAGGTATTATTCTACTGCAAAAATGGAAAAGTTTTTTACCACATTAAATCCTTATTTCTTCTTAATGTTAATTATAATTTCAAGCAATGTGGACAGTGTTACAATCCAGCTGTAATTTTGAAGGAAAAATATATTTGACCATATGGTTTGAAACTGAAAAACCACATTCTTTTTACGACATTCAACACCATGGAGCGTTTACTAGAGTATGTAAAATCTATTGATATTCTGAAAAGGAAACGGTGCTATTTCTCAACTTAAAAAAGCCTACAGAAATCAAATGTTAGTTTTTATCAGATCAGGAATAACTAATTGGGAAATAAACAAGTCGACGTACTATTTAACGCGGTCGCCCATTTACGTTTTAAAAGCACACCATGCTTTTGCAACATATTTGCCGTGTGCGTCTGTACTTGAAAATTGTAGGTCTACAATTTTCAACAATTCTCACGAGCAAACATTACGCACGTGTAAAGGGATCAGCCGAATAAGAAAAATCAAGTGCACACTAGATTCATTCCCATTATCATGTCAAAATTCACGAATGTTGTAGCTTTTGGATTAATCTGTGACTATTGGCAATTAATCTTCTTTTTCTTGTAAGAGCACATAATATATAAATTTGCGTACAAGGATATCTAATTGATACAATCACATGCATTTGTAAAAAGAGACATGACGAATGTTGTTATCAGTATTAATCAGGATATGTACGAAATAAAATGCATCGTTTTCTTGGGGTTTGCTAAGAGTGTACTTTAGCCTACGTAACCTTCCCAAAATAGAATGTGTCATTATTATTTAAACCAATATGCACATATTCATGTCTGCCATCTATCCATAATTAATCAAAATGCATCATAACACTTGCAATATCTATATTTTCATCTATGTTAAGATGGTTTTAAAGTAATATTGAATTAGCTATGTTTCGCTGGTTTTGAGCTGTTAATTTAACTAAAGTTATAACTGAAGGCGAGTCATTTTGGCAAGCCAATTTACTATTTAATAAAAAAGAGATTATTTTCTTATTATAACAAAGGGGATATATTTATTAAATTAAAAAATATCTCTGTAAATAAGGAGATGTCTATCATAAAGATATCTAATTTTTTGAAAGATATTTCACAATACTAAAGAGATATCTCTCTGTGTAGTAGATATTTCTCTTAACCGTAAAGAGATATCTCTCCAACATAAAAAGATATCTATGAAACGAGTCATCTGTTTAAAATACAGAGATATGTCTTAACTTTAGAGAGATATGTCTGTAACTGTGAGAGATATCTTTCAAAAATAGAAAGATATCTCTCAAATGATGTTAAAGACTCAGTAGCACAATTAAATGTAACTCTTATTTTACCAAGAAAGATGTCTTACCAGCGGAAATGACCTTTATTTGTACCAAAAACATTTCCAATTTGCATTTTATTAATCGTAAGTACATGTTTGAAATATAGCGCAGTATTTTTTCAATGATATTTCAAAACAAGAGCTGTCCCTCATAAGTGACGAATGCCTCCAAAGAGGTGTCTCACAGTCTGTGTCCTTATGGAACCAGTACTTGCGCATGCTTTTGCAACATATTTGCCGTGTGCGTCTGTACTTGAAAATTGTAGGTCTACAATTTTCAACAATTCTCACGAGCAAACATTACGCACGTGTAAAGGGATCAGCCGAATAAGAAAAATCAAGTGCACACTAGATTCATTCCCATTATCATGTCAAAATTCACGAATGTTGTAGCTTTTGGATTAATCTGTGACTATTGGCAATTAATCTTCTTTTTCTTGTAAGAGCACATAATATATAAATTTGCGTACAAGGATATCTAACTGATACAATCACATGCATTTGTAAAAAAGAGACATGACGAATGTTGTTATCAGTATTAATCAGGATATGTACGAAATAAAATGCATCGTTTTCTTGGGGTTTGCTAAGAGTGTACTTTCGCCTACGTAACCTTCCCAAAATAGAATGTGTCATTATTATTTAAACCAATATGCACATATTCATGTCTGCCATCTATCCATAATTAATCAAAATGCATCATAACACTTGCAATATCTATATTTTCATCTATGTTAAGATGGTTTTAAAGTAATATTGAATTAGCTATGTTTCGCTGGTTTTGAGCTGTTAATTTAACTAAAGTTATAACTGAAGGCGAGTCATTTTGGCAAGCCAATTTACTATTTAATAAAAAAGAGATTATTTTCTTATTATAACAAAGGGGATATATTTATTAAATTAAAAAATATCTCTGTAAATAAGGAGATGTCTATCATAAAGATATCTAATTTTTTGAAAGATATTTCACAATACTAAAGAGATATCTCTCTGTGTAGTAGATATTTCTCTTAACCGTAAAGAGATATCTCTCCAACATAAAAAGATATCTATGAAACGAGTCATCTGTTTAAAATACAGAGATATGTCTTAACTTTAGAGAGATATGTCTGTAACTGTGAGAGATATCTTTCAAAAATAGAAAGATATCTCTCAAATGATGTTAAAGACTCAGTAGCACAATTAAATGTAACTCTTATTTTACCAAGAAAGATGTCTTACCAGCGGAAATGACCTTTATTTGTACCAAAAACATTTCCAATTTGCATTTTATTAATCGTAAGTACATGTTTGAAATATAGCGCAGTATTTTTTCAATGATATTTCAAAACAAGAGCTGTCCCTCATAAGTGACGAATGCCTCCAAAGAGGTGTCTCACAGTCTGTGTCCTTATGGAACCAGTACTTGCGCATGCTTTTGCAACATATTTGCCGTGTGCGTCTGTACTTGAAAATTGTAGGTCTACAATTTTCAACAATTCTCACGAGCAAACATTACGCACGTGTAAAGGGATCAGCCGAATAAGAAAAATCAAGTGCACACTAGATTCATTCCCATTATCATGTCAAAATTCACGAATGATGTAGCTTTGGATTAATCTGTGACTATTATTGTCAACAATTACTTCCAATGAATTCTATTTTCTACATCCGTTATTTTACATTAAACTCCTTAATGACTGAACATTTGACTGTAATGAAGAAGTGCTCTCTAGTTAAATCATTATTATCATTATTATCATCATTATTATTATTATCATTATTATTATCATTAAGCGAGTAATGTGAATGATACTGTTGAATGTTCTTTATCTTCTGGTAGAAATGGTAAAATTTAAGCAGAAGATTATCCCCTTTACGCACAAAAGTAACATGTCAAGTTCAATATCTCCCTTAGGCAATATTCAAGTACAATCGATAATCAATGATTTATGACCCTGTCCGTTATTTACGGATATTACCGAACCGTAGTTGTTTCCGTTAACTTCTAATCCCCAATACTTATCGATTGTCAGCTGATATAGCGGTTGGCACTTTTTCTGCCGTATGTATGCGAGAGTAATACATTTAGTGACATGCACTATTACTTCTAAAGTCAATAGAACCTGTCGCCGTTTCATGTTGTCAGCTATAGATAAATTGGATAGAACACACTGATCGTTATGGCTGATGTAAGAGAGTATCCTACACGGAGTATATATAATGTATCCCAAGGTTCTATCCTTTACTTGCTTTGATTCATTTGCTGTCATAATAATCATTCATGACATTTAAGCTTCATGATCCACGTCCAAATAAAACATAATTATATTGAATCACGTGCATGAAACGACTCAACAGTAATACGAAGATAAGATACACTCTTTATATATACTAGTTACTGAACTAGTTGGATAGTAGATGTTGCCGAGAGTCCCGCAAGTTTTAATATCCAGAACAAAACTATGCATTATAAGTGACAACCTAAATGTATTTAGACCAATGTTTACTAGTTGTAGATCATTTAAAAATCACTTCATGGTTGAGTCATTGAACGGGTAGCGCAGTCCTGCACAGCATATGTATTTACATGTGATGTTGCTGATTATTTACTAAAACTTTTAAAACATAAACGTAAATTTTAAATTTGTGTCCAATACTCAAAACGCTTGACAAAACAGTTTATTTTAAATAGTCGAAATTATTAACGATTTATAAGATTTTAAGGCAACATACTTCCTAATTGCATAGCTTCAACGGGAAACAAATAATACATTTCCCGTTTAAATTGATTTTTTACTCATTTCTTGATGTAAAACTCAGTACAGTAAATTCGCTCATTCCGACATGCGTAGTGCGCGTTCAACTATTATCCTGTACTTTCATTGAATTGAATCTACGCCATACTAGTTTACTTAGTTTCCATCTAAATTGATGAAATTCAGCACATACATATGTGCTGTTTGGGCAAAATAAATCGCCCTATTCAGATGATTCACATCTAACGAGGCCTTTTTCTGATTACCATTAGTGTAAATGCTTTCAAAACACACTATTTTTCAACATAGTTACCCCCTCCAAACGTGTCGAATATCGTAACATATGTATAACTATATAAATGAGTTAGAGTCCCAAGTGAGAGCTTAACCTCCAAACTATGGATAGTGTTGCAAGCATTGTACGCTCCGCCGAAAAACTTCAGTCCAAGGTGTGACTTTGACTTAGGAGATAGCAACCTGGTTATGCATGCGCATACACAAAATTGAGTTAAATGCAAGAAATGTTACTGTGTATACAATGAACAATAAAATGTATCTGTGAAATTCGGGCCATGTTATGTTTTATAATAAAACATTTCGACTGGTCATCTAATTACGAACACTAGTGTAATTTTGAGTTGAACATGTGCAGCAGGTGCAACTCAAAACATAATATTCACCCATCCAGAAAATCTATGAACAGGATTAAAAAGGTACGAAATTATTAATTCTAACACGATCCGCAACTTTTCATATATAGATATAGACGGAAAGAAGCTATACATTATTTTACGATAAAATACATCACGTTTTCCACGGGCAAAACGTGGGGTAAATGTCGCACGTGATCAATCGCATTCCATGGTTGTAAGTTACCATGGAATGTTGCTAAGTGTCGAACATAGTTCGTGGTATTTTTTAAAGATGATTACGTATTAGAATCGAAATAATGAATGCATTTCTGTATTTTATCGTGGAATAAAATACAGCCAGTCGTTCGGATGCGAAAAATTAAATCACTCGTGCTACGCACTCGTGATTTAATTCCTACGCATCCGAATTCCTGACTGTATTTTATTAAACGATAAAATACAGGGACACACTTATTATTTCTCAACTAAAATTATTGGCTTTTACTTCAAATCTATAGACATTTTTTGCAACGTCACAATATTTAAGCAATATAATGTAGAACATAGTATATTGTTTGCTTCTAACATTCAACAGTTGTTATCAGTCCGTTTATCCTCACGCACATGCAATTAGCTCACACCTCTTTATGTTGAAGTTGGCAAAGTTATAATGGCGTTTGTAAATCAGTATAATTATGTATTATGACAGCAGATAATCGCTCCGCTGCGATTTTGTAACTTTCTCTACATTTTACCATTCCAGTCTAGCAAAGTTTTTATCTCTTACATTTAATTATGTAAGTAATGTTTCCTGACTTGTTTCAGTCAAGAAAATCGAATGTAGCACTAAGTTTCTCTCCCGTTTTAGCAAGTCGAACTTCAACACCTAACTCCGTTTTCCCATATATCATTCTAACAAGTGCTTTGCGGTCTTTGTAGTCCTTTATATGAGATACATCCATCGGAAGTTGTCCAACAAATTTGCATCCACGTTCTTCAACAAACATTGGATTCGGCTTATCAGATGTATATATCTTATTGGCCATTGATGCACTTGATCTTGATTTTGGATTATAGGCTTTCTCTTCAAAAGTCATACCAGCAGGAATTTCCTGACCAACTTCCACGTGTTTACTGAAACATCCTCTACATTTGTCTTTACCGTCTATTACCACTTTACGGTCAATAGGATGGATGTCTGGTTTGAAACTTCTGTATACCTTTACACCATAGGTATGTCTTGCAATTCTAGATATAATCATATTCGGGTTGTGTCCGAAAATTACAGCACCTTTCAACACCGCCAGTCCAGCCTCTTCAGGTATAATCACTCTTTTGTTTGGAAAGTTGTGTTTGACGGCATCTTGAAGCATTTTAGACTCCGAAAAACCTCCTACCATCAAGATTGTATCGGTATTCCTAGCAGATGGTTCAGCGAAAATGTCCTGTAGGTGGGATACGATTCTTTGACATGTGCCATCGAAAAGTTTCTTCACTTGTTCCGGCTGGACCCGGAGTTTGTCTCCTGTAAACGTGATCTGGTCTTTCAGTTCTTGCTTCATCAAAAGGCTTCGTCTGTAAATACATGTATCAAAACAAAGTATATGTAATTAACTTAGTACACATTAAACCATTAACTTAATTACATTGTATTAGAAGTTATTAGAAATTTTAAAATAATTTCCTGAAAAATATATACAATCACAGACTACTTGCCTGAAGTCTCCTCCGTGCTTCTGTTTGTATGTCTCATGTACACATATAGGTATCTTGAATGTAATTTTCTGGTTACTTTGGATGTCTGGTCCAAAAGTCTTCTTCTTTATTTCGAACTCCCTGAACAGGTCGAGATAGTCTTCTTTGAAGTCGCTGAAAGCAAATAAAATATAAAACTCATCCCTGAGGTTGCGGTTTCGAGCCCAACTGGAGCCCCCACCCCCCCCCCCACACATGAACTAATTTGGCGATGTAATAGGTTTGGTATAATTATATATACATACCATCATAAAGAACGGTTTGATACATCTGTTTTAAAAAAAAGATTTAATCGGAAAGTGATGTCTTTTTATCGCTTGATAAAAAATCCATATTGCTTCATTCAGAATTAAATAACTTGCTATAGAATGGTTTTTCCTATTTCAGGTTGTTATTCCGCTTAGGACGTTCATGCAGATTTCCATTGGTAATAACAATGGTTGTAAATAAATCTGCGGGATTTCAAACTTAAAGAATGATTTGAAAACTTTTAGCAATTATTATGTTCAATGGTTTTGTATAGTTTAAGTGTTTTCAACTAAATTTGAACCGGCGGCTTTATCTGTAAATAATCATAAAAGTTTGTACAACGGCAAAAGTACTATCGAGTTTTATTTACACACATCATGATAAAAATAGAGAAATAGGACGATATGTTGATTTATCCCAGCTATCATTACACTCTTCGGTGTTTTTGAGGTGACACTGAATAATGGATTCAATTTTTCTTAATGTAAAAGCCGACAGTTTTTCTTATTTAAATGTAGTTCGAAATTCAAATCTGCTGACAAAGGTTTTATACAAAACGGTTAAAAGTAATGGATCAGCTTGAAATTGGCGAAGTAACCTTTCAAATGTATTGATAGTATCTGGTCCAGCGACGTCCCTCAGAAACTCTAAGAACGCTTCATCTATCGTAGTCCCTCCCCATGGACCACCATTTGCCTTGTATAGCTCCCTCACTGTGCTGTCTCCCTGTGTTTCGTGTACTGTTATGTCGACCGTACCTCCTGCAAAAGAAAAATAAACTGATAACCGTTTTGATAAAAAGACGCAGTATATATTGTAGGAACAAATTAACAACCATTCTGTAAACATTTTTCCAAATATATTTTGAAAATATATATTTTGTTTTATCATATTTTTGAAAACGTCCAGCCCTGTATCAGTACCAGTCATCAATTTCGACGATAGCTTAAAACTTATCGTGTCATTGACGTGTCAGTACTGATACCGTTTTGTTTAGTTCAGTCGAGGATTGGACTGAATGCGTATTATTAAATTGTTGATGTCTTCAGAAGGTATTGTCTGGAGTCACATAATTCCTGTAATACGAAGCTATTTGTCAAAGAATAATAATAGGAAACTTCCAACAACTACATAAAGCGAGATATAATCATTGAAAGCAGATGCGATCTTTATTTAGGATACGTTAAGAACAAAGACTCGTCAAAGACATACATTTTTTAAACTGGTAAATAGACTTTTGCATGTCTATTTATTAACAAGATCTTAACGTAAAATGTGTACCTATATCAACATTATCCCGCAATTTTCAAACATCTGTGTGTTAAGTGACCTCAAGAAAATACCTCAATTTACGAATTGAAAGTGGCTAAGGAAAATTTTCTAAACGAATGTTTAGGGAACTCGTGTATATGTCATCACAATGCTTCTTCTCGGCGCAAAAACACTGACGGGATCTATGCACCTACCTCCAGCATCCAGCACCAAATATCTCTTCCCTGGTGCAAGACTGGATATCTTACTAACACCGTCAGATCCCTCAACCTTTTCGACTGGAAGATATTTACAGAATAACGACGCTGCTTCGGGCTCCAATGCCAAAGACAGATTTTGAGTTTCGATACCAGCCTACAAAATATAAATTTTATTTTTTGTGTCAGTTAAACTATTAACTTATAACTAAATGGTAATCTAATAATTTCAAATTTTTATAAGTGTGACAATATCCGCATGTGTTTACATAATCATACAACATATAATTTTATTTGTTTGCAGTTGGTTACCTCTATGGCTGCTTCCCGCATGAACTGTTTCGCAGAATCATCCCATATGGCCGGTACAGTAAGGACCCAGTGTATCTCTTCAATATCAATTCCAGTTCTTCTTTCTTCACATGTCTTTAGTAGATGATTTTTCAAATATCGAATACTCTCAGTGACTACCTTCATGGCTGGCATTTGAAGACCTTTGTCGTCTTTCAGCACTATAGCTCTTGTTAACTTCTAGAATTAATAAAGAAAACGTTGATGAAATAAGCACTGCGTTCTGTAAAGCACTTGTTTCATTATAGATTTTGTCTGATCATGCCGTCACATGAAACTTAAAACTATATTTCGCTAACTTACTTCAGTCGCTAAAAAGAAAACGAAACCAACCATGAATAAATGTTTCAATACTGTTTTTCGTTTCACAAGACTTTATATTATACAGATAAGCTGGCAAATTTCCAGTTTAAAGGTAATTTTGCGCGAAACAGTACACAGCGTATATATGATGTTCTTAAACGTTTGAATAAATGATACAGTACCTTTTTAAAAAAGAGACCAAATTAAAGTTGTGTAACTCATCTAATAACAAGGTCGCTTATTCGTGAAATGAAGCCTTGAAGTTATTATAATGTTTAATCTATTGATTAAAATACGATTTTTTGTCACCACGATAGCAGTCGGATTACCTTATTCTCATAAAGTAGCATCTTGAACCGTTTAAAATAAAACCATCTGGAATGATTCTCGTCTGCAGCAAGCTTGGCATACTTATCTTCTGCTTCAAACCCAAAACTGTGGAACTTCCCGCTAGGGTCGAACAATATACATGATGACGTTTTCAACGATACTGCACCTGTTGACCCAGTTCTCCAGTTGTAGGTAAATATTTTCAAGGGATCTTCTAGAAATTCTGAACGAAAAGACAACGCATATCCCGAGTACGTCGTACCGAAGTCAATAGCAGCGACTTGTAGACGCTCGTGCACGGCTGAAGCAACAACTGGTATCGACGCCATTGCAGTCTTAACTGAAAAACACTGTTCCCTGTAAATGTTCGCTACTTTCGCTTTACAGAATTTGCTTATCCTATGAAAAATATATTTACTTTCGAAATCGTGATTTATTGCTTTATTCCAACATTCTCATTCAATTTGTTATCAATATACAGTGAAAAACTTTAACACTCAATGATAACCTTTCTAAATCTACAATGCTATGAATTTATGCCTTTTATCTACAATGTATTATGAACAAATTCCTTTAATGTTTACACAACATACCTTTAGTTTATCGCGGTGTATACCATGTCACTACGTGGATAGAAATTAAAATACTAATTTACTTCCTCTTTCGATTTGCACCGCTCACTACATTGTATGGAATAGGGATGTTGGGTGAATCCGATTTAAAACTTAAGGAATGTATTACATCTGAAAACTGCATAATAATTTTAAATTGAAATTATGGGACTAAAATGTATTTATTTTTATAACAGTATGAAATATCATTTAAATATTTTTTTTATACATTCAATTGCTTGAAAATACAAGTTTGCTAACGGATAGTTAGTCTGGTAGGCACATACAGCCCTTCGTCGTGAAATCGTTCGAACAGACGTACAATTATATCGTAGAGGTTCACTGTGATTTAAAAAAATAGAATGAATGAAAAATGAGATATTTTGACTGAACGCTGTTGTCATATTGATATTAAGCAAGAGATAAGAATGGAGAATTTCAAACAATTTGCTTACCGATCCGTAGCAAGTGAAGAAAGAAAACGTTTAATCCCTTCCAGAAACGTCGCTTAGAGTACAAACTGAATATTAACTATTGTATGCAAACCAATTAATTAAAGTTAAACTGTTCAAGTTGTCCAAGTATGAAGACAAGTTCTATTAGTTTAATGACTAAAATGAAATATTTATACCCAAAACTAAAGGCATATTAAAATACCCAGAAACCAAAAAGACAGGAATAGAGAATTTCAGACGAACTCGATTTCCGACTTGTCGCAAGTTCAAAAAAAAAGTTTAACCCTTCTTGAAACGTCTCTGTAAAGGATCAAAAGTGCAAACTATCAGATTTATGTTATGACAACTACCGATTGGTCAAACTAACGCTAATTTGCTAAAGTTTGTGCAAGTATAAACACAGTTTATAAGTTCGTTTCAACACTCACAGATCTTTATACTATAAAGTAAACACTTCCTTAATAATACACCTACTACCCGCCAAAAAAGATTTTAGTTTCTTGCTTGTAATGTCGTGCGCTTCAGACTTTGGTTAAATGTCCGTTCTTCACACTTTGTCGTCATTAATAAACAGTTTGTCCCCAGAGTTTAAGGTTTGTTCTTGATTCGTTAATGTTCGAGTCTATAAGTTATATCAGTAGAAACGATAATGTAGTTTATTTGCACAGCATATCAAGTATAAGTCAAATATGTTTGTTTCTATGTCATTTTTCTTCTGATCTTCATCTACGCTAATGTTGTCTAAATTTTTGCATTTAAAACACAGTCTAATTTATGATGAAGTTACAAGTCTCTTCCTGTCAGGTGACTGCCTTATGTATTGATAGTATTTTGGCCTGTGTGATGGTCTTCCGTTTCCTGAGTCTGTATGTATTACACGACGTAGGAGTGATTATTTTACTTATCTTTTTGCTTTTTCAGATCGATGCCCATAAGACTTAGGTTCTAAGGTGTCCTGGTAATTGCTTCAGAAAAGTTTATAAGTACAGGGTTGAAAATCTTTTCTATACCCACGTTCTGAAAATTGGTTTCAATTTTCGTTCGTATCTTATATATCCAGAGCTCAAAAATATTAAGCTAGCTTCTTCCATATTGCATACATGTATTTCAATTTCACATATTCAATTTAGTAACCTACGATATGTTTGTTTGTTACTGGGCTTTGAAATGTAAACCTAGGTGTCATTCTTCACTCTGTATATGTTGTCACGTATCACTTTTGCATTTATACATGGGATTAATTTATTGCTAAGTGTCTTTCCTAGTCCTTTATTGCACCTGTCTTATATTTGGAGTATATATTTTATCTGTGTGAAGGTCTGTCCATTTCTGAATTCACGTTTGCTTTGTCGTACTAAGGGATTGCCAAAACGTAAAATTTTTGCTTTTTCATATCGTAGTGAACTTGAAAGATTTTGAAGCAGTTGCTGTGGAGTGAAACCATAATGGCATTATTTTTAAATTGCTCTTGCATTTAAAGAGGGTAACTTAAAATGGTCGAAAATCTTTTCTATAGTCATTTTCCGGAAAATTAATACCGAAATATGTATTCGTATGTATGTTGTATATATTATGACTGTAATAACAGCTTTAACCGAAATTTATCACTGTAAAATATTACTTGCAACTGATTTATAAGACAGTGATATTAAACATTGGCTGTTTTGTTTTAAATAAGTTTAAAACCAAAATAACAACAAAGTCAATACCTCTTGTGAAAACTAATGAGATTTGCAGTCGCATTTAGTACAGATAATTAAAAGTAGCAAGTAAACGAGATGACGCAATTGCCCATCATTTATCTATTAATACAATACCATAGGAACACAATATTTCATATTCAAGTTTTATTTAATTCTGACCAACTACATAATCAAAGGATAAATAAGGTCACAGCACATATAAAAATGAAAATAAATGTAACAAAATAAATAAAGTAAGATTTTTACACTGTTTTTGTTCCATTTTCACTTGCATTTAGAGCAGACTTCTGTTTATATCACGTTTGTCAATTTGTCTTGAAAGAAAAATGCTGATAATGCTCCAAGCAATTTTGTTTTGTGCGAGCTGAAAAGTGTGTTTACTGTCTGTTTACGAGTGCACTGAACAATAAACAACTTGTATAGTGACAGTGGAAATGTATAAATACATTTCATATAGTTTTGAAGATCTAATAATAATTTAAATCTCAATTTACACATTCATTTTGTCTACACAAACTTCTATCCTATCAGTCATTTTCTGACTAATATCTTAACAACAGAACGAGAAAATATCCTAGGTATGGAGTACATATACATTTCACAAACAGAACATCCTCTTTAAATAGTGTGACCACCACAGCGTGACCACCACTCTATACAAAATGATTCTCAGACGAGTTACACTGAGTTTTTCTCAAGATATAGAGACCAGTCATTGATACATACATTTGAATCGTTCATGTATGATGACTTAATAAATCCTTTTACATGCCAAGTTAAAAGAACTTTTTCGCCAGGCATAAAAAGAACTTTAGCGCTGTGTTGTTCTTTCATCAATATTTGTGTATGGTTGTTTAAATATGTTGCGTTCAAGTTTAATTTTGAATACCAACCTAACACTTCGTCATTTGCGAAGTGAGACAATATAAACCGTACCATATCGTCCATTCGCGTGACAACACTCGAAACCAGTTTAATTTGCACTGAGCAACTGATTAACCAAGGAAATCGAAGGAAGCATTCAACACCTGTCCAGTCTTCAGAATCTTTGCCTCCACTCCGAGCTCTGTACCACCGTAAATCATTTTGACAACAAATGACTTGTCTTCATATGAATCGATATCTGCCATATCCACGGAAATGTTGCCCAAACAATTGCATCCAACTTCGTCGACGAACTTTGGATTCTTCTTATCGGATGTGTAAACTTTCACATTAACGGACGTTTGGTAACGTGAGGATGGAATATAACTTTTCTCTTCAAACTGTAAGCCAACGGTCACCTCTTGTCCTATCTCTACATGCTTGTCAAAGCAATCTGTGCATTGTTCTTCTCCATCTACAATCATCATTTTAGCTGCTGGGTGCCGACCTGGTTTGAAAGGTTTGTTGATCAGGATTCCATATGTACATTTAGATACTCTAGATGCAATTGCTTTTGGACTGTGGCCAAATATTACGGCTCCTTTCAGCACAGCAAGACCTGCCTCGGCTGGAACAATGATCTTTTTGTCCGGGAAACCGTTTCTAATAGCATCTTGAAGCATCTTTGACTCCGAGAATCCTCCGACCATCAGTATTGTATCTGTTCCATCGACTGCTGGCTGATTGAATATATCTTTCAAGTGAGAAACGATCTTGTCACATGTTTCTTTGAAGAATACTGTAATCTGGCCAGGCTGGACACGGAGCTTGTCACCAGCAAATGTCACCTGATCGCGCAGGTCATGCTTCATTATGAAAGAACGCCTGTAATTAAACAATTCAACATACACATACCATTAATAACATTCAGATTCAAATTTATGTATGCAAATATCATCGAAACCACTGCACGCATACAACAGACGTGTATATATGTGTCACTGTGTACTAGTGTAACCGATATATTTATTACTTTTTTGTTAGCTTTATCAGCTGTTTTATTATTTTCAAACTTAAGGAATGAATTAAACTAACAATTTGTTTAAAAAAACACCAACAAATACCTGAAATCTTCACCGTTGACTGTTTGAAATGTCTCATGTATTGAAATAGGCATTTTAAATGTGACTTTCTGCTCCATGTCGGGTGCAAATCCTGTCTTTTTAATTTCGAATTCTCGCATTAAGTCCAGGAAGTCATCTTTGTGGTCTCTGAAATGTGAAATACATTTACTATCAATTATATATTTTCACTCATGAGCAACAAAACGGGTAGAATGTGACTAACACCTCATATGTTAAAAAAAATGATTACAGAAATTATTTCAAAATCACACAAATCAATACGTAATGTTAAAACATTGACATTCTTTATATTGTGACACGGGTACTTCGGTTCTGTTTCATAGTTATACTTAAGTAATTTTTAAGCCAAACTTTGCTGCTTAGACAGAGACCTCTGGAATATCTCCATGACGTCCGCTCCTGTGATGTCCGTAAGAAAGTTGGTGAACGCTTCATCGATCCTTGTACCACCCCAAGGACCCCCGTTGGCCTTATATAATTCTCTCACAGTATGATCTCTCTGTGTCTCGTGTACAGTGATGTCAACGGTTCCACCTGGTCAGTTGATAAAACGTAAGCAAGTTTAGATTACATATAAAAAGGGTGTATACAATGGATGTTCTTTACAATACGTGAGAGTTATATCAGCATGTGTTTCGCATTTTGTAAATGAAATTGTTCAGACATCACGATCTGGTCGCGTATGCGATACTAAATATGAGGGAATGAATTTGAATAAAATCTAAACAGTTTTTATGTGACGAATACAATAGTTACCACCAGCGTCTAGGACAAGGTATCGTTTCCCTGGAGCGAAACAGGATATCCCTCCGCCCTTTACGCCCTGAACCTTCTCGACAGGCAGGTATTTGCAGAACAAAGATGCCGCTTCCGGCTCCAGCGCCAGGGACAAATGGTCTGTTCTGATATCAGCCTGCAAAAGACACGATAATGAATAACTTGCAGAGTACATAGTCTAATTTTATGATTTGTTTTAATACAACGCAGACACTATCTGTTATGATTTGTTTGAACGACGACAAAATGACTTGAAATTTGCTTATGACATACACCTTTGCTGTGAAAATGAAAACTTGAACTTACATTAATTGCAGCTTCTCTCATGAACTGTTTCGCTGTGTCATCCCAGATAGCAGGCACAGTAATGACAAAGTGTATTTCATCGGACTGTAGCCCATAGCTTCGGTCCTCACAGGTTCGGATAAGCTGGTCTTTAAGATACCGTATACCCTCTGAAAATACTTTCATTGCTGGCATCTCTAAACCTTTGTCATCCTTCAGCAGGGTGTTTCTGTTCAGGTCCTGTCATTAAAAATTGACCATTCAATATCAAATGTAATACCTGTTTAATTGAATATAAATAATTTAAGAAAGAAAACACATGCAAACAAAATAAAGTAAAATAAACTGTGCATCTTTTATATGCCAATATAAAAGTTTTAGATCTTTTATGAATTTATTTTATTGCAAGATAAACTCATTGTTTGGTGGTAATGTTTTACCTTAGTATTGTAAAGCAACATTTTGAATCTTTTGAAGTAAAACCAGTCGAAATGATTTTCATCCATTGCGAGTTCAGCATATTTATCTTCTGCTTCAAAACCAAAACTGTCGAAGGTTTGATCTGGCCGGAATAGTATACATGAAGACGTTTTCAAGGAGGCGGGTCTTCCAGATCCACACTGCCACTGATTGGTCACAATCTTTAAAGGGTCGTCCATAAAGTCATGTCGGAATGACAGAGCATATCCGGAGTATGTAGTTCCGAAATCTATGGCTGCCACCTGTAGACGTTCTTTTACAGCTGCCGCGAGCACTGGTACACGCGCAGAAGCCATCTTTCAGTAAATTATGTTGTGACTTGAAATGAATAAATTGTTTACAATTAATTTTTATGTCGGCACAAGCAAATTGTACATTGTAGACTGAGCCGCATCTAATTGATACTTTGAAGCAAAAGTAAATGAAATTTAAGTGTCTGAACATAAAAGCAAAGAATCAATAAACTCAATTAAATGTTCTGCGTCTTTCAAACTGGTTTGCTTCATTTCAAGAATAAATAGTATGTCAAATGCGACAAAAGGACTATATACATAAGATACTTAAAACTCTTTAAAAACTACAATGGAATTTCGAGAAATAGCATATTGAACAAAATAGTGATCAACTCTGTGTTATTCCGACTTTGGTAACTTGTTTGCACAGATCAATAAAGTCAACATTACCTGTATAGGATATTGTAAAATATTAACACTTAAAAAGATAAACAGTTCATGGACCTATATACGAACGCATACATGTAGGTCAAAACATTGTTGTTTTGTATAAATGATCATAAAGAAGTATATCGCATACTTTCATTAAACCCTTTTTCCAGTAGGCATACATCCTACATTACATCGAATACATTTTATTGCAAATATTGAATGTGTATGGAAGCCGTGGAGGGCCACTTTTGAGTTTCGACTTACGGGTGTTTTTTTACTTTTGACTTATGACTTTCGACTTTTGACTTATGACTTCTGACTTATGACTTTTGGCTTAGGCTAAGCATTATAAAAGCATAATGATCTGCTGTGACAATATAAACTGGGATTCGAACCTGTATTAAGGTTTTGAAATGATGTTTGTGCGTAGCACTGCAAACTTGTTTGCTATAAATAAACGACCTAAGTTACTTTTGTCTTTGTCATTTATTTTAGTATCAATGAGCCGTTACGGCTCGTCAGGAGGCGACCTTGGGAGCCTCCGCAGTAAGCGGCGACGCAACTCTCGGCTAGGGAGGCCTGGTGGGTGTCCTCTTTCTTTAAGCGGGGGTTCATGGGGGCTTGCCCCCCAGACGTAAAGCCAACTTTCAAGGAACTGAAATTTTTTTGTTGCTATGGTAACATTTTAGTTTTTTTTTTATGTTTTTATGTTTCTATAGGTTAAAATCACAAGTCATAAGTTATAAGTAATACGTCAAAAGTCATAAGTCATAAGTCAAAAGTCAAAAGTCAAAGGTCAAAAGTAATAAGTCATAAGTCATAACTCATAAGTAATTAGTAATAAGTCAAAAGTCATAATTAAAAAGTCAAAACAAAAAGCGTGTTAAAACATTTTTATTTTGTTACTATTTATAAAAATGATGTAATTCATATATATATATATATATAATTGGTTTTATTAAAATCTTTTAAATAAAAAAATATATTTGATTGAGTGTGGTCGTGTTTATATTGTTCTAATAAAAATGCCAAAGAGGCAATACAGCAGTGCTTTTGGGAATGATCGCAGCGAAGCGAAAAGGCGACGGTACATACCTCGTAGGAGGTATTACAAGAGGATGAATTATTACAAGAAGAGAAACTATTATCGAAAACGTATGGAAGCCTTGGAGGGCCACTTTTGAGTTTCGACTTACGGGTGTTTTTTTTACTTTTGACTTATGACTTTCAACTTTTGACTTTTGACAGATACAGAGTTGGCAAAGTTTCCAAAGAGTCATAATGGTGTAAAATTTTGTTTCTTCAATCCAGGTGGAGAAACAATAAGTAAAATTATGTCTGTGCGTAGTACTGCAAACTTGTTTGCTGTAAATAAATTATCTAAGTTACTTTTGTCTTTGTCATTTATTTTAGTATCAATGAGCCGTTACGGCTCGCCAGGAGGCGACTTGGGAGCCTCCGCAGTGAGCGGCGATGCAGGTTTCCTCTTTCTTTAAGCGCGGGGGGCGGGGGGCTTGCCCCAGGCGTAAAGCCAACTATCAAGGAACTGAAAAAAAAATTAAAATTTTGAAAATTTTTTGTTGCTATGTAACATTTAAAAAAAATATTGTTTTTATGTACCTAGGTTAATATCACAAGGTATACCGAAGGAAATTAAAGTGCTGTAATATGTATAAGTATATTGTTATATTGATGGGTCCTCTGTAGCAGGTTCCTAGTATTACCTGAACCTGCCGCTGGAGGTCCTCAGTGAGGACCGTGTATAGGGTTAGGGTTAGGGTTTATTTTTTCATAAGTAATAAGTCAAAGTCAAAGTCAAGTCAAAGTCATAAGTCATAAGTCAAAAGTAATAAGTCATAAGTCATAACCCATAAGTAATAAGTTAAAAGTCAAAAGTCAAAACAAAAAGCGTGTTAAAACATGTTTTATTTTGTTACTATTGATAGAAATGATGTATTTTTTTATATGTATTAGATAGAGTACTGTTTGCGAGAATAATTATGTTATTTCGAGGGGCGTAGCCCCCGAGAAATGACGTAATTATTTGAGCAAACAGTCACTCTATCTGATTTGTATTATGGCACGTTGATAATGGCACGTACGCCATCATGTACATTTTGATTGACAGCTCACAGGCCGCGAAACATCGTGTGACGTAACAAAGTGGGTGGGATCACGTTGATATTGTTTGGTCACTCTGATCTTTGTCAGTTTCCTTAAAAAAAGAACGCTAAGAAGGATAGATGAACACTGCATTATGGATATTTTAGAATTGCAGGATAATGTTTTGTTACAGATGGCTAATGAACTTGAATTCAGTCAATTAGAAGAATTAATCAATATCATTCTTTCACATGTTCCTTTAGATCATATGCCGACGACATCATGCTTTCACAAATGAAAACTGCATGATATAAACTGCTCAGGAGACTCGTGTTTCGAGTTCGTGTATATGTATGTCCACCCTTCCATTCCTCTTAAACATTTAAGTTTAAGTCAATTTTACAGAGCTACATCTTTCTTCTTTGGCAATTGTTGCTTGTTTTTGTTTTTGAAAAAAAATCTGAAAAGTGTTCTCTATTGCAGATAGATCATGTGCTCTATTGTAGATAGAGCACGGTCTAAGCTCCGCCCCCATACACAATGCAAATTATCACAAATACAGTACAGTGTTTTCCTATACAAATATGCAGTAGCCATGATACAAATATATATAATTGATTTTATTAAAATCTTTTAAATCGAAATTGTATTTTATTGAGTGTGGTCGTGTTTATATTGTTCTTATAAAAATGCCAAAGAGGCAATACAGCAGTGCTTTTGGGAATGATCGCAGCGAAGCGAAAAGGCGACGTTATATTAACTTATATACCTCGTAGGAGGTATTATAAGAGAAAGAATTATTACAAGAAGAGAAACTATTATCGAAAACAACGCGATTCATATGTCAAAAGTAATAAGTCATAAGTCAAAAGTCGAAAGTCATAACTTAAAAGTCAAAAACACCCGTAAGTCGAAACTCAAAAGTGGCCCTCCAAGGCTTCCATAAAAACGTAATAAGGGTTATCAAAAGTCAAAAGTAGAAAGTCATAACTTAAAAGTAAAGTACACCCGTAAGTCGAAACTCAAAAGTGGCCCTCCACGGCTTCCATAAATGTGGCAAAAAAGAGTACTGTCTGAAAAGTGGCCTTGACACAACTTTAACAAGCATTATCAACATAAATGTGTCCGTTATTTTATCTTGGAGGATTCTGCACATAATAAATTGTATTATAGCTTTACTATTTAGTTATATTATACCCTCTTATGAATGAAAAATCTACTGCGCAAATGTTATTATGGTTTACTTTCGGTTTTAAATGTGTGTTCACAGATAATTGTTTTTAAATTAATAAACATCTTTTATCTAAAAAATGATCGACTTATACCCTTAAACAAGATAATGTTAAAATATGCTTTACCTGCTTAACTGGTTTTCGGTATGTTGATGAAATAGATGTTATATTGTTTACAAGTTTCTTTTTCAATACCAGGAAAGAGGTATCTCCTTATTACACTTCCTCTTTGATTACCTTCCTTGTTTAAATCAGGCCTCGCTTATTTCATTGTTTGTTTGTGCAGTCTTTTGCAATCTTGGATTCATTTAAAGTTTTGTTAACCTGTGTACTACTTGTACATGTCATAATGTTATAAAAGAAATGGTTTATGTATTAGTATTGCGCTACACAATGTATTGAGTTGGATATTGGACTTTTTATTGAAACGAATTTAATAATTTCATACGCGATACAATTTAGGTAAAATAAATCACTAACAAACACGTACATGTACCTATTCCAATTCGCCGAACAAAAATAGTCTAACTGAAATAAACCAAATTGTGCTATAGCGATAGAGATCATTGTGAATTTAGTCAAGATCTCCCAGTCCGTGTTGATTCTATATACATGTCTGCTGCAAGTACTGATCAAATCATCAGAAGACCTCCAGCGCAGACCATCTTGTATTTTATTTTCGGTACACCTGTCATATTCCGCTTTCTTTATGAGGCATGTTGTTTCTTACTATTGTCTTTTCAAAGTTTATAAAGTCGGACGTTTTGAGAAAAAAATGTTTTTCTGTATGAACATTTTTACAGATGGGCGGTTTACCTAACCGTCGTTCCTACATTGTAAGAAGGATCTGTACTTGAACTCTATACGTCGTAAAAACTTTCTCACATAAAGAGTTAACAGGACTCGAACCTCTGTCGGCAGTTACCGCTGTTCGTCTCCCTATGAACTTTGGGACACGAAATATAATTTGTTACGAAAAGATAAACCAGAAAGGAGGATCTATCTCATAAATCCACAGAACAGAATGATGCCAATGGAGCATACTCACCACGAAGACATGGCACTGAATTTTTCCATCCAACTTGTTTTGTTTGGTATTAGTGTGACTGATTTCAGACGTTGATGGTTGATTCTGTCAGGCAGGTTAATCTTACATGTTTAATCTACTTTAAAGCGTTTTATAGATTTGCCATAGTGGAACTTTAATACGACTTATTTACCGGCAACCGAGTCATGACACATCTAACTTCGTTACTCTGTTACTGTTTGTAATCCTATTGTTACACATGTATGATGGAGCCCCAACATAGTCGCGAGAATGACAGTTGTGTTGTACTAGATGCAGAGAGAATAAACTGTTTTATATGCAGCTTAAGTTAGACATATATCTATAGGTACATTTCTTGTTGTTGTTGTTGTTTTCTGAATCGATCACAATGACGTTTTCACACCAACAGCTGTTGTCCTAAAGGCACGTCGTATCGTATCGTATCGTATATTAGTGTTTTATCGTTGGTACCGGCTTCCCACATGACCAACGCCCCCAGAAGAGGTTAGTTATTTTAGGTTTCGGAGGACAGTGCAAGATACAGAAAGCGTCCCAGTTCCAGAGACACCCCTGGTTCTTATACATGCCAGGTGTATAGCACCCATACATTGGACCTCGGTTTTTGTCTCATCCGAAAGACTGTTAGTAATTTTAGTTGGTCAACCCCAGGAATCGAACCCGCTACCTCGAGATTACAAGTCTTGTGCTTTACCGATTGAGCTAACCGGGCTGACGAAAAAATGGCACGTCAATAGTTGAAAGCTGTTATGTATGGGACCTGTAAACACACTTTGTTTTAGTTGCAAGGGCAGACATGATAGTTCTCCGAAGAAAACAAAAATATTCTGAATTAAATTACTAGCTTAAAATCCTATAAGCTTATGATACAAGTCTTTTCACAAGAGTTTAAGGGTCGATGGATGTCCGTCGTTTTCACTCGATTTTACATAGAGTTATATAGGGAAATATTTAAAAAATCTTTTAAAAAACTAAGTCACAGAGATAAGATATTTGGCAAGTAGCATCGTCTTGTAAACCAATACCAAGATTGTTCAAAGCATGACCCCTGACCAAAACTGACTCCGCCCCGAGGTCACAGGTTCCTACATAGGCTTACAGAAGAAAATCTTTAAAACTCTTCTTGTCTTAAACCACAAGGCACAGAACTTAGATATTTGGCAGATAACATTGCCTAATGGTCCTCTTCCGAGAATACCCTGATAAAAATCGACCTCCGCCCCGATCTCGGACCACAAGAGCCAGGGCTTAGATATGTCAGATAACATTCCCTAGTGGCCTTGTACCAAAATTGTTCAAATCGTATCTCTTGGTTCCGAGTTGTTGGCCCCGCTCTTGGGCCACTTTACCTACTGACCTACTTTCTTGTTTTTAAGCTACATCAATCAAATTTGAACTGTATAGATAGTTTTGCTTGTAAATTTTGACTTTGACCTTGGCTGAACTTGACTTGCACGTACTGACCTTCATTCTGTTTTTAAAGCTACATCAATGATATTTGGACGATGTACAATGTATACAGTTTCAACATTGGCTGACCTTGACCCTAACTTGCTCACCTTCTTTCTTGTTTTTGAAGCTACAGCGATGAAATATTGACTTTATGGCTAGTTTTGCATGCACTTTTCATTTTTGACATTTGCTGACTTTGACCTTGAACTGCTTACCTGCCTGTTTTTGAAGCTACATCAATGAAATTTGGACTATGCATACAGTTTAGCATGTAGATTTCAAGTTCGATATTTTTTTACTTTAAACTACTAAATTACTTTCCTATTTTTGAAGCTGCAGCAATGAATATTATCATGTGATATAATTACTGTCTCACAAAAATGAAATGTGATAGTTGCATTTAATTAAATTAATATATTGTAATAATATTCAAGTTAATATATGTGATATTGTAGAAGCAGTTTGTAATATTTTAATTGTTGTATAACTATTCATTCATAATTATGATATTATGTGATACTGTATAATTATTCATTGGCTTTCAATATCATAACATCAACACAAAGGGCCACAATGGAAATAAGAGTGAACTCTCTTTTGTTTTCCCTGGTGTTGGTGTGTATGTCATGGGTATTATGCTCATGTTGTGATATTGTTTCATTACACTACATGCTGCTGTAACCATGTATGTATTCCATACCAAAATAATCTGATCTTATCGTGTTTAATCTGAACCATATGCACTATTTTGAATGCAGATTTCAACTTTAACCTTGGCTTACCTTGACCCTTGGCCTAGTTACAAGCTAGAGATGAAATTTGAAATATATTTTAATTTTGCAAACCAATTAAAACAATTCCAATGACTGGCATTGATTATGACCTTTTAACATACATTCTTCTTTTTAAAGTTCACTGATAATCAGGTGAGCGATATGTGGCTATCATGGCCATATTGTTTGAGTAATAGAAATACTTGAAGTGCTTTAATAAATTTAACAAATCTAATAGAATTCCCCGAGAATTTACTCGTCTATTTCAACAATAAATTTATGCATTTGATACATTGATCTTTAGTTGCAGTAAGATAAAGTATATGTCAATTACAATACTTTCCATTGGCTAGATGTAAAAATGCAATAACATATGCAATGCAATAAGGGGTTTTCTATGAACTTCCACAGTCTTAAGTTGGCTTTCTCTTAGTTCTATGTACTTTCAAAAATCTCTTTTCTGAAGGTGACGTAATATCTATAGAGGTACATGAACGTACATCCAAAGAAAACGAGAATCTATAAATATTTGGTTATACGGTAAATAATACTGTCATAGTCATTATGGCTAGTGTTTGTGACTGTTTTATAACTTCTTGCTGATTATTGCTTTGCTGCTTTGTACTTTCTCCGTGTACTTTGTCTTCTGTATTTAACGTGAAGGTTGTAATGTTATTGATGTGTTATACTGTTTCCTATAGGAAACAAGTATCTGCCTTTCAAAGTTTGCAAGACTGCTCTCTGACTTTGAAGATCTATCTAAATGCAATAAAGATGGTTAAAATACAACCGTATTGCGCGAAAACCATTGTGATGTGACTAATTCATGAGAGGTGAGCAATATTTATAATGAATGAAGCCACATCAGAAAACAAACTTTTCTTTTTTACCAGATGCTTTAAAGTTAGCATAGTAACCTGTAAAACAAACTTCAGTGATTCCTTTGTCCGACTCCATATCAAACGAGAAGACATTTGCAAGAGAATGTCTCTTGAAGAGGGACAAAAATGACACTAAATATTGAATTTATACTTCATTTGAGTGGATCGTGGAAGAGTTTCCGATGATTTGTTACAACTTCAAACATTGCGTTTCTCAAGTTGAATATGTACTACAGATTAGTTTTTGCATTTATATGTTTTCTTGAGAAGCTTTATATTTTTCAAGGATTTAATGGACATCAAGATATCAATTTCTGTAGAGAGCAATACTTTTTTCACATCTTTGTACAAAATACTGTGCACCGAAACTTACAAATAATCATGTTGACAATACACTGTATGTATTTATTTAAAAGTTATTGCCGAGCTTTTATTGTTTTGTTACCAATATGGTTTAACTACAAATGCAACATTAATAAAGTAATCATCTTCAGGACCACAACACTTCATTTGCTTTTCTGTACTGTTTTCTAAGTACCTTGTGCAATGCCCTTTCTTAAAAGAGGTCCATCCCTATGTAGAAACATTGCTGGCCAAACTATATAGTCAATATATTTGCCTCGACTTGTGTACTCTTTGAATCGATCTTTATCAAACGATTCTCTTCGCTCAGTATTTTTTTTGGTCGTTCCTTTTTTTCTATCATCAGTTGAACCATTTTCTGTCACGCAGTTCTGACCGCCTGTTCCCTCGTTTAAGTAAGATCCTTCCATGTCCGTGTCATGTCTATGTAAGGTACGCGTAGTTTCCCAACCAGGACACGCAAGAACAACGGGTGGGTCTGTAGAAACCATCAGCAGACACAGTTCTATGCATTTTATAAGGTATGTGTCTATGGCACCGTCTGACACAAATTGTTTCACCTTGTAGTCCTCGCACATGCTTGACAGATACACTTTGAAATCCTTCTCTTTGAAATCCTATTCAAAAAGTAAACAGTTTATTCATTAAATATATATATGTTAATGCCAATATAAGAATTCTTCTATTTGAAATCATGTTAAAAAAAGGAAACCGTTTATTTGATAAATATATATTTGATTACCTAAAAGCAACAATTTAATTCAGACATCGTAAGCATGTGCTTTTAGTCTCTTGTGTAGACAATTAAACAGCTTGAAATATGAATTACAAGTAATACTGACATTTCTAAATTGGTGTTAATACCTACCGTCCCTATTCCCGACACTTTTCTCTTGACATTGATTTTACGACTGTCTTTTAACCATTTCGTCGTTTGCTTTGCACCAGGAAGACTCTGGACGACATAACAGAAAGTAAATTCCGTTTGAATTTGGTTGAATCATTTTTCAGTACACAAAATTATGATTTCCCCTATTTCAGAGCTTGACATTGGTTTTTAGAATTATAAAACTTATATGTCATTACTTCTTTGTTTTAATCGTTGAAAATACAAATGAAACATTTTAAACATTATTGAAGTAAGACAAACATCGGTCAGAAATATGAAACAAGTTTACTTTATTACATTGTATCTTATATATGATATATAATTGCTCTAGATAAACCTAAATACCTCATCTAGAAACCAGTCTCTTAGAATTTGCCAGGATTCATCAACTCTTTCCTTACTGACTTCATATGCTGACTGAAAATGTTAAAATACTTTTTAAGAAACCTAGTAATTTAGGATTCACTAAACATAATAAGACACTAGTATACTGCATGAAAATTTACAAACATTTACAAACTTTACCGAAGATATTTCATATATTACAGAAGAATGGTTTACTTGTACCGGTACTGTATACGACTGCTTGGACTGCCTCCTTGAAAGACCATTAGAAGCGGCAGTGTTCATATGATTAAGACATTACCATAACGGCTTGTAGAAGTATAGAGATTGCACATTTCTCCGAGAAAGTCTCTGCAAGCACGAAATAGGCGGAAGTCCATTCATTATCGTATAATTCACTGAACATCTCAGCCAGTTTCGTCGGTCGGCATGGATCGTTTAAGTCCACGATGTTAGGATTGTTATCTCGCAGTTTGATAGAAACCTGTTCACTTAATCTGAGATATAAAAATGTATGTGTCAAGTATTTTTGTTTTCAAATCTAATTGACAGGAACACCATTGTTATGTGCTTTGATATCTGAACTGGAAAACTGAAATCATGCTAAAGTCTGTCCCACCTAATTTTGAGACCTCGATTGCTGAGCCATTTTACACAAATATTTGCTAGCACTTACACTTTCCAAAGTAGAACAACGATATCTCTTTTTTGTTTTTTCTTTTTATTTGATGTTGATGTCATAAATCGTATTTTTCATATTTTTCCCATAGAGCGTAATGCAAACGTCATAACGTCACTGTTTCAATATGGCGGCGCCCGCGTCAGGGGCTTACTCAAAATTAACAATGCGCTAATTACACTGGCAGACAGAATCAACATGCGTTCGCAATTTTTTTATTTTGAATTTTAACTAAAATTCAAAGTACTGAATACATTGCTTGTTTTATCAGCTTTCAATTAGGAGTCTTTTATAAAACTTAAAAAAAATGTTGAGGTTAAGAAACACCACCAACAGTACAAAAACGGACTATCGGCTACTGCATATCCGGGTAATACCTTATAAAAAATATTGTAATACTGCGTTTTGTTGTTTTGTTTGCAAACACGGTCTCTCCAATTAATGGTGCTAAATTAATCATCTACAGACATAGTGACCCATGCATTCTTTTGATGTGGCATGATAGGATGCGTTATACCGTGGTCACATTAACTCTACTAAGCTTCGTACTTCGAAATTTTGCAAAATCAAACGTGCGGACATCGTAGACTTGCGAGCATCGTAAAGACTTTTTTAACTCGAAGAGGACTCGTGAACTTGGTGAAAATGTTTCACCGAGCTCCCCAGTTCTGGCCGAGCTCATAGAATTGTTTGATGTATGGAGCAGCTCTCAAGGGCCCCACAAAACGGCCACGATAGAGCTTAAACGGGCATCGTGCGATGATTTGGAACACCGCAAGGCCCGTAAAAGCTTGCCGATGCGCACACGACTGTCATAGGAGAGTAGCAAGTTCAACGTAAGACGTTCGTACGGTACAACGGACACCGGGTGGGGACCTTGCGATGACCGCACGAGGCCCGCAGGTTAATTGTTACGTTCGTTGTACGGGCTCGATACGACATCCTTGACGATTATAGTAAAAAAAGAGAAATTTTCAGATATCGCTGAACTAGTTTATTCTTGCCGTTCGGACACCGTGCGGACGTACACCGTGCGAACCGTACATGCACCGTACGAACACATGTGTAGACCGTACGGAATTTGAAGAGAATTCATTGAAACCAAAATTATGTTATGATCGTTACTTTCGCTACATACTGTATCCAAGTTTTGATAGTAATATTTTGATTGCAAAAAAAATCGTACGGACATCGTACGGATATAGCGGTGTTTCTGTTTTTTCTTTCTTTATCGTTTATAATTGAACACATACGTTAATCGGGCCCCGCCCGAGCAACAATGATACTTCTTCATAATTGTTGTTTCAATGAATTCTCTTCAGAGATGTATTTCTTTATGTCAGAAGTCTGTCATGTTCGCATTTCGTTATTTCAAAAGAAATGAATGATAACTGATTTAGTGTATTAAACAATTTCAACAAGTCATAATTATGACTAGTACTTTCATCATTTCTAGTTAAAGTTATTAGAGCATTGGTTTTTATCCCTCGGTTTTCTACACAGTAATTAATGCGATATGGTCGGCAGTATGTATAAATACAATGTAGATACATATGCATTCCATTTTGTCAAATGTCATATTACATCTACAGTATGTAAGATTATTTTATAAAAAAAAAAATATATTTGTGTGAACCAAACGTATGCATTGTCGTATGCAGGGCGATGTGAAAAGACCGCCGATTGCCGGGGATATAAACTGTTGTTTTTTTAAACATTAAAATACGTTTTATGAAAACAGGCGCAAAATATTACACAGGAAAATGTAACTATAAGTCATGTCAATGTTTGAGTTTATAGGTTTGAAATTAATGAAGAAATAATATGTGGGTCCCGTCCCCTACCCCAATTGCAAGCCTGTCCGTATAATCACTGACAAATAACCACATCTCTATATAACCTTAACCCTGTAAAGGAAGTTTAAGTGGTATACTGGAGTCAAATTGCCCGTCCGTCTATCTGTCTTTCCATGTGTCTGTGCATATTTTATTCGCGCTATTTCTCAGCAACTACTCGCACGATATAATCAATGAACCTCTACAGGAGTGATTCTCGGCATATTTCGCTTAGATAATTTTTATGCCCCCAAAGGGTGGCATATTAAAATCGCACCGTCCGTCTGTCTGTCTGTCTGTCTGTCTGTCCGTCCGTCCGTCCGTCCGTCCTCACTTACACATTCGTGTCCGGACTGTAACTTTGTTATGCATTGAAGGATTTTAAAATAACTTAGTGTAGGTCAAAGTTGAGGTCCCACAGTGGGATGGGACAGACTTTAGTTGAAAGATTTTTCCAAGCATATATCGCAAATTTGTATAATCATAGCAGAAACAGACATCACTATTCGCTATGAAAAGAGACAACAAAGAATAGTCTTTTGCAAAACTATTTTATTGCAACACTTGACTCAAATCACTTTATGCATTACATTGAACTCATACATTTACTATCAACTCATATTTACTTATCCCTGGACAAAAATATTCGGCCTTGAAGCTTTGCTATTTTCATATTTCACTAGTTTAAACATAGTTTATTGCCATAAAATCAGCAAATGGTTTGAGCCATTTCACTTGATTTTACTAAACTTTTGTTAATACTCACGAGTTTCTCATGCAAACACAACAAACTGTCAATTATACAGTTATCGATGATTTTCATTAAATACCTTAGATAACCTTCTCATTTATCGGTAACAATCACAAACTTGAACCTTGTTTAGATGTGTACATTTTTAATTCATCACCCAAATACTTGATAAAATGCTTAATTACCAGTTTCAAATTCGCAGTTTGTTCTCTCTGTTTTATATACATTCTAAAAGGAAATATGTGTTACATATTCACGATAATCAAGTCATTGTTTTTTTTTTCTTCCTTTCTAAACGGTTCGGCATATATATTGATGTCACTGCCACGTGTTTGAACTAAATTATAAATGTCTGATATAAAACATAACTGGACATACCTTCTAAGTGCCTCTTTCTTCTCTGCCTCGAGTTCTGCATTTTCAGTTACCTTTGTTTTCAAGTTGCGGTTCACCTGATTCACCTCGTCTTCCAGAGACTTGATCTGTTTTGATTTCAATCTGCTTTCTTTGTCTTTACTTTCTATCTCATTCTTTAATTGTTGTATTTCATCTTCTTTAGAATCATTGCTTTTTTTTAGTGTTTCGAATTCTTTTAGAAATAAGGGCCATCTTCCAACTACAGATCTGGAAACAACGTGTAATGACAAGCTATAATACACATTAAATAGAGTATAATTGTTGGTTTCGATGTAAAATCACGTTTAATCTTATGTTTTTCAGTGGTTTATCGAAATATAACGGTGGATTATATTCCAATAAACTCACTGTCCACGCAGTGAAAATTATCAAAATCTGTTACCCGGATTAACGTCAAGAAGTATACCGAGCGTAATAAATGCCGGAAACCATATGATGATGACGTCGATAAACTGACGTCACGTTTGCGATGCTTTCTGGTGACGTTTCCCGCAATTTTCGATATTTTATTGAAATAAACTCAACAAAAGTAGAGTTTGAGACATAAAATAAACAGAAAAATCGTTGGTATCGATGTCATATCATGATAATTTAATTTGAAGTTAACTTGTATAAGCGGATAAGCTGCAATCATATACGAAATTAATTAATACAACATAGTCAATAGATATTATAAAGTTGATGTGAGATAAAAACATATCTCAATCCATTTTACTATTTATTCCGAAAAGAGATGTATCCCGTATTTCTAAGAGATATATTTCGATGTAACAGAGATACCTCTTTCACGCTGAGAGATATCTTTGTATCACATAAAGGTATCTCCTGAACTTTAAGAGATATCTGATTAACATTATTTGAGAGATATCTTTCTACTTTTGGGAGATACCTCTCGAAGTTGCAAATATTTCTCTCTAAGTTCAGGCGATATCTCTATCTTAAACAGATATCTCTTTTTTTCAGAGATATAGTTTGATGTAGGAGAGATATCTCTGTACCGTAGAAAAATAGTTCTATTACATTGAATGATATCTCTTTTAGTATCTTTCAAAGCACGAAATATATCTCTAATAAAAGAATTTATAGAGATATCTCTGAAATAAAGAGAAAACTCCCCTATTTTAAGAGATATCTCTATGAAATCAAAGAGATATCTCTATGAAATCAAAGAAATATCTGTATGAAATCAAAGAACTATCTGTTTTTTATTAAATAATAAAAGAGATGTCTCTCTTATTTCAAAGAGATATTTTTTATTTTAATAGAGATATCTCTTTCACGCTGAGAAATTTCATTGTATCACAGAAAGATATCTCATGAACTTTAACAGATATATCTTCTATATCATTTGAGAAATATCTTTCTATATTTAGAGATATCTCTCGAAGTTACAGAGATATATCTCCAAGTTTAAGAGATAACTCTCTCTTCTTAACAGGTATCCTTTTTTCAGAGATATATTCTGAAGTAGGAGAGATATGTCTGTATGGTAGAGATATATCTATATTACATTGAGAGATATCTTTTTAGTATTGGGTGTTATCTTTCGAACCATGAGAGATATCTCAATTAAAGGTCCATTACTAAGACGAAATCGAGTTTTCTTTTTAATCCTAAATTGTAACAGACTTCTTCTCAGAAGGAAAATATGACATACTGCATCGAATGTGACCATATTGTGTTGAAAATTTGAGTTTAACAAACGAATTAATAAATTATATTTTGCATTTTCAAAAACGAAAGTAGGTTTTCCAGTTTACAAAAATCTTTGTAATTTCCCAAAAATCTCACAGAAAGATGTTGTAAATAGGTCGTATATGAATAAGCATGCCTATTTTTAAATAAAGTTGAAAGAATTTCACTTCCAATGATCTGCAACGTACATTTCTGACTGTTGACAACACGCAATAAAGCGAATGTAAGACAAAAAGACCACCCAGGTCAATCTAAGGAAATACAAAAACATTCACTCATTTTTCTGCAGCATTATTTCAAACAGGTAAATACTCCACGGCATAAAATTCAATTTGGTATTAGTAATGGACCCTTAGTAGAAAGATATCTCCTAATGTATATCTCTCCTATTTTAGGAGACGTCTCTTTTAACTCAGAGACATATCCCTTTTTTAGTAAATTGTAAATTGGCTTACCATAAAAACATATTTTACCTACCGGTATACGAAGAGACATAGCCAAATAAATCCGCTCGTAACCGCATCCAGTAGCAGTAGAGGAAATCGCACAAAAGTCACTGAAAGTACTAAAGACAAAACCAATTTGCTACTTAACTCGACCAAATATCACCGTCCATAAATGTGTTTAAGTCTTATAATGGTAAAAGATCTGACTTATGATGTCATAAGTTATAATTGTTATGTTCACTATGAATACCAAATTATATCTAGAGACTCCTTGACATGTAGATTATTAATGTTTTAATTACACAATGCCAAAGTAACGATTTTCTTAAATAATTGCCAAACGTAACAGGTAAACATATTGGAACAATGTTATAAACCTATTAAAACCAAAGCATACGAATCCCATAATTGTATTTTCCAGTTGACACTTTCTCCTTTTTGATTCACTTTATGACTGTCTTTAGGTCCTTTAGTCTGAAAACGAAAGAGGAAGTGAATTACATTTATATATACTATTGTTCTTTTAAATATTCGATAGCCATCATCAATTATATTAAATGCATTAGAAAAGAAATATACCTTCCCATTTTTAACCATTGTTGTAGAAATTAAAAGACTTGAAGATTTATTTATAACAACGACCTGAAGTAAAAACTTTTAACACTTTTCCACGAAAGAAACCGTTATCTCATAAACAAACGTGAATCAGTACAAATGACTTTAAATCATAAAGCGTCTAAGTAATAGAAGGAAACGCTATCGGCCATTATTCTTTATGTTAGAAAGATTGCAGTTTCTTTTGGAGGACAGGGGTCTAGTACTGGTCTTTCCCAGGAACGATGCCCCCTTGTATATTATTAAAATGCTGTTGAAAAACGGACGTTAAACTACAAACAAAACAAAAACAAAACGACGTGGTCATGTGGCATACTATGTCAATTTAATCTAAGCATGTCGCTACGGTTGTTTTCCTTAACGGTTCGACGTCTGAAATCAGTTGTTGACATGAACATCAACATGATTATGATAAATAGCGAATATATCAAACTTACAATGAGTAAAATCCCGGACTTTTACCAAGAAAATGGTTGCAGAGGTACTTACTTGCATTTTTAAATTTAATCAACATTTTCTTGTTTTTCTTTCTTGCTCGTCTGTAGCTTATTTTTGTACATTGCAACAAAAATCGATTTTGATATTGATGAAACAATGTTTAATTTCTAATGTCACTTCTCATTTCGATGTCGGTTTTAAAATAAGGCGTTTTCAGCATACATGGATTTTCTAATATTCCATCCCATTGTTTGAGCAATCGGACTCCTAGTAACACCGCATACTGGCCACGAATGACGTCAAAACGCCAGACCCTACTTCCCTGTGTGTTAACATTCATCAACATTCAAGTGACATATTCTTCTTTGCGTATAGAAGTAAATGCACAAGTCCTGTTAGAATTAGAATTAAAGAGGAGTACCAACACAGTATTAACATTAAAAAAGTTATGAAAGTTGATGCAACATCCATCATCTAATCAAAAGTTTTCACATGTGCTCAAATTACTACAAGGAGAAAAGAATTAAAATAACTTAAAGGCATACTTTTCCATATCAACAGGAAACAAACACAGTGCGCAATGTCAGAAAAATTATCGCAGAAGCATAACTGGCTAAAGTTTACACACGCACGAAAGAACGCACGCACGCAGAAAGACCCATTTGTAGTTTTCAGCTTAACTACAAATGGGACAAACGTATCGCTTAGGAAAACGGAATAAAACAGATTAGAAAAGTTAATGCAACCGTCAGACTGATACTGTTCTAGAAAGTGCTAACTATTTAATAAATAGACTATTTTTGAAACAATTGTGGTCCCCTAGAAACGAGGGTCCGCACCGAGGTATTATTAAACCCCAAGTTGCTATTAACATGTGTCGCGCACACTGCACTGTTATTCATCTGTTATTAAGGAAAATGTCTTTTTTTTACAAAACATCTTATCCCTAATACACTAAAAGCATTTGTATCTAGAAGTGTAAATGAATATGTTAGCAAATATTAGGCTAATAAATTCGTATAAATGTTCTTTAAAAGCAGGCATATAAGTTTATTATTGCTAATAGCACTTTGTCCTTTTCAATTTTCCTAAGATTATAGTATAATTACATTCTGTTTTACCTGTAGATGCCATGGATCCAACCGTCACATGCATGTGTGAAGTGTACATTTGGTACAAAACAAAGTCATACAGGACTCAAATTCTGGAAGTACATACTAACGTGTGAAATAGGCATTCATCAAACCTTGAAGGATAACGACATCAAACTGTTGTCTAAGAACTGCGATTAAAGGCGTCCCTTCGAACAATGTATACATGTACTAATGCTAATGACAAACCACATACTCAACTCGAAATACTTAAATGATCTGACATGTAACATCAATATTTTATTGAAATTGTTGTCGGAAGATATGTGGACTTTTGGTATCATTCGAAAAGTACCAAATATATTTCAAAATATCTCTTTACTCCTCCATCTGCATCTATGCACTTTTGCCATCTCTGTGAGAGCTTTTGTATTCCTTCTGAAATCATGATACAGACCTATGTCTAATGTACTGTATAAGAGCTGAAATCAAAGAGAACCTAGACTCGTTTTTGGTTCCAACAAGCATACATGGGACACGGACAGGGTTATAAGGAGAGTGTGACAAAACAAACCATTTAATGGAATAAAATGAGTAAGTATTATTCAATGTGCATCGCAGAAAACAACTAACATTACCTTACCAACAGAAGGAGCCATTTACAACATTTTTGGGGTGGGGAACTGTCTCGTTGCTTTGACAGAGCTTTTGTTGCCATGATGCATCCATATTTCGTTACAAGTGGAAACGCATGGTAACCCTATCAGCCTTTTAGTCAACTGCCTTGGCAACCATCTCGCACTGACCTTGCTCATACCAAGTTGTTCATTAAAAAGTGTGTATGCTGATGCTTTGCCAACGATAAACACCCATATACAATATATACCCTTTAGTTTGGTACATGTTTTAGTCTTTCTTTACCTCTTTATTAGCTACACCTCTAACATTCTAATGTACAGTTAATACACTCAAACGGTTTAAAAACGCAAAAGTGGCAAAATATTTATTTAAACAGTGTTATCGTGTTTCAAATTTATTCAAATTTCATACACAACAAAAACAATATCAAATTGAATTCTTGTAAACGTTTCAATAATTCATCGCAAAAAATGACTACAATGAAATAAAAACAATAGCCTCATTCAAATAAAAATGTTCAACAGAGGAAATCTTTGCGTTTCTAATCGGTTAAGTGTAATAATTATGTAAAGGCTGATTCCTTATAGCTGTATTGTCCAAGATAAAAACTGAAGTTATAACATCTCTATATAGATATTAAACAGATACTACCAAACTATTTTACTACTGAGAACAACTAATCACTGTGGGTAATACATTGTACATAGTTTGCCATTGCTTTTCCTAGAGTGCCCGTTGATTACTGTCCCAGTTAGTTGTCAGTTTTTCACTAAAAGTGACTTACATGTAATTAGAGAGTCTATGTTTTAACTACATGTGTTGACATTTGCATTTTCTTCTGAAATCATCAGGTGCCGACAAGTGTTCCATCATAGTTTAGAGATGCACCGTTTTAAATTAGATCAAATCCATTTTAATTGTGCATGTTTTGTTCAAAGTTAAAGAAGTTTTATGCATGTTATTCATGGCACACGTCTCGGTAATGTGACTCTATTTTTCTTTCAACACTGATAAAGACAATATTAATTATTGTCTTCTCATGGCTATAAGGTAGACCTTTAAAGAAAGCGTGTACACATCTTTTTAATTTTAATGTAGTTTTGTCCTTGTCTTTCATTAGGCGTGTCTACGTTGAAGAAATTTTTATGCGCACCAATCATTTCAGTCTGATTCTGAAGAAGAACGTTGTCTTTTCTTGCTCTCCAAATCGAACACTTGTGCGTTTATTTCAGTAAAGATTTCTTGCTCGAACTGCGCTGCTTGTTCTTTCTGAGTCCGTACACTAGGAATCCCTTCATAACAGTTCGCCTCATTTTCATGGACGTCGTCACTATCGGGACATTCGTCCGAATTCGAATGCCCCTGACTTTCCGAACTTGATTCTCCAGCAGAGGCGGGGTCGGAGGAGGAGGATCCCGATGATGACGATGAATTAACTGTCACACGTTTTCTGAAACTCTGCAAAGAAAATAGAAAATACTGATGATATAATTATGTTACTGATTGTTTCGTTAATAATTAAGAGTAACACAGAGCTGTATGTACTACTTTTCCTGCTGAAATGATTTCTTTATTTAAATATTAAGAAAGGATTTATTATTATAAAATACAAGTTTGAGCACGGATTTTGCACAAGGTCAAGTTCACTTTTTTGTATCAAGTATGGGACACGTATACTCCAACTAAATCATAGTTATAAAATTATATAAAACTGAAAAGATCTTAGTTTAGATTTAACCGCCCAATGTGCGCCCTTCGTCATTTATCAACGAAATCTCTAAAACCACTGGATAAAAGTTCATAATAACTTTAATGGCCGATCTGTAGATGGTCCCTCAATTATGACTCTAATATGCACTTTTAAGATCATCAGAAATCAAAAGATCATTAAGTATTTGTAAAGATCCTTAAATGAAACAACTACGAACTCAGGTTTATCTTAAAGACAATGGAAAATAAATGAGAGATATGTGGCCACAGGGGCCCAAGTATTCACAGTAGGGGTGTTAAACCAATAGACTTAACTTCGGGTTTTCCCAATCAGCTACTAAGACAGTAGGTAAAATTTGATAAATTGATTGTGTACATAAGATGTACACATAAAGTGAATCTAACATGTTCATGAGTTGTGGATAAGGAAATCCCACCCGAGGGTTGAGATACGTTCAAAAACGAGGCTCTGCCGAGTTTTTTGGACGTATCTCAACCCGAGGGTTTGGATTTCCTTATCCACAACTCAATGGACATGGTAGATTTATTTTCTCACCGTTTAAATCGCATTTTCACAAAAGTAAGAAGGAATAAGTGCAAATACAGGATGGGGATGAAAAAATGAAAATCAACTTTTTTCTCGAAATTTACTTCAAAACGGCTATAGATGGATAGACAATGATCTAACTAAGAAAATGAATACCAACAACCCTATGTTTATTTCAAAAATAACAATTTTACAGTCATTTTTCGATTTTTATGTCTGCTTACAATTAACGTAAAAATAGTCCGGCAGCGATGTGAGATAAGCGATGTGAGATAAGTTTATCTCACATGGGTAAATGCGCGGAAATATGTATCTCATAGGTGAGAAAACCTTGTGTAAAAATTAGTGGACACATGTTATCTTTACATAATGATTTATTTGTGTATCTTTGTTACGTTGTGTCCGAAAATAACAGTAGACAATCGCTGATCGACACATATTTGATAGATTAGTTGACTTTATCACTTGATTTACACTTAAACTCGGACGATGGTGTACATCTACTGTAATGCGGTGGCATGAGCGCTCATATCGCTGACTGTCCTGATTTTGTATCCGAGGATAATTTTGTATAGTATTACTTGAAATTATTGCCAGATGACTAAATGATTGACTCTGAATTGAAACGTTATTCACGGCATTCAGGTCATTTAAAAAGTTATGGTTTGTCTCTATTATGTATGTGTATTTCATAAATTCGGAATATAAATGTGATTTCTGATTTCTTATTTCAATAAAACAAATGGGTGTAAGTGATATACAGTGCAGTATAAATGAATGTTTTTGAAAGAAGAAATATATATTTTATAAAATGTTGAATATCTATATAGTAAAATCTGAGCTCAGAATAAATATGGCGAAGGCAAAATCCCAGTATAAGGCTTGTACTCGTAAATGTGAAATACAGTTTGACAAAACTTACCGAGGTCAAACAAAATAAAATGCTAAATTGTATTTGAATATGCTTAAAGACGATCGCTACAGTTTCATCATTTTTTTCAAGCAATGAGAATTTTATGAAATTTCGTTTGTCGTTAGGGTAATACCTGCTTAGTCAGAATATAAAATAAAAAAGGTAGGTCACCAGCCTTATTTAGAAGTAATGGACACTTTTTGTAGTATACCCCCGAAAGCAGTGAAAATGACCCCTATCTCATTTTTATTTATATTAAATCTTTAAATTTGGCAACTCACAATTGATTTTTATTTAAAATGTCAAGCAATTGATCCTATTTTATGAAACTACATGAATTGAGATTTCAAAATGTATTCAAACTGAAAAAACCCATAAAGAGAAACAAGTTTCTGTAAAAAAATATGTAAAATGTGTAGTCATTTTTCAAAGTTTTTTTTCTTAATGTTCAAGCATTGAGAATTTCTTAATTTTTTGCAGTAGAATTGTTCAAACATCACTTTATTGAGAACTAATTTAAAAATGATAGGTAACCAGCCTTTTTATTGAGAAAAATGAGCTGTTGTCTCAGGTGGGAGGGTGGTGTTGGAGGGGAGGCCATGTGTTTATTGGCACTGACGTAATACAGATAGCTAAATGAAACTTTAACTGGACAAATTGTGTATAGTGAAAACAAAAATAATATCAAACAGGGAATGCCACGTACCAAAAACGCAGCCTCCCCAAAACGAGCCCCACAGCACCCAGAAGTGCACACCACCAACACACACACACACACACACACACACACACACACACGCACACACACACGACACTTACAAGTAATATGTAACAAAAAAGTATCCTTCTGAAAGCATTTAATACAGTTTAAAAGTCCACCTTTGCTAAACACTGACTGTTTGGGTGCTTTTAAAGGGAGCAAACCAAACAAATTTGCTATTTGATGAAGACGTTTGATTTGAGTTTTACTGTCCTATAGAATACCTGGCAAAAAGATTTGATATTGATCTTTTCCTCCTTCTCGACATATTTGGCGATCCATTCATAATTTGAAATAAAATCTTGTTTTTCTTGCCCGGTCAGACATGCTGCATTGTTCCGTATCATTTGTATTTCTGCATGTCGATAACAAGTTAATGCTTCTTTCAATAAAACCATCGCCAAATCTGTCAGGGAAATATGTATAGAAACTGATTTATATTGGGTAATGTAAAAATAAATGAAAGCATGCAACATCTATATACACTCAACCAAAATGAAAATTTTAACATTTTCATTATCCTAAAATTAAACAATTGTTGACGGAAAAATACGCACTGGAATGTATCTAGAAGAGAAAACGTTAAGAATAATGAATAAATGTTGCTGGTGAAGTTGTTGGACGGTGCTGATGTACTGATAAAAAGCCTTAGTTTTGTAGTTTATCAAATCAGTGGTTTTCTTTAAACAAATTTGCACAATAATTTTAAGTTTAAATTTTGGAAATTGAGAATAAAAGTCATTGGGCATGACACTGTATTTTAATAAACAAATGTGTACTCTCAGATTTACCTCAGCTTCCAGGACTCGTGAAAAAAAATGTTGCAAAATTAGATTTACATGCTTTGTGCAGTGCTTATGTCTACATGCATAATATATAATATATGTATATGTAAAACCTAATAAGCATGGCATACATACTATCTCCATATGATAGACTTTGACACCAGTGTATGAATGTAGTACCGCATTTGAAATATGCTCTTGTTATATTCTGGTCGGGCGCGGTCAACGGTCCTAATCTTATTTCTAACGCACTCTTAATATCGGCGATGGCGTCTTCATGCATCTTTAGATTAAAGAATGCATCTGCTCGCTGTGCAAGTTTATCAGCGTATTTAGGCATTCTACAGATACCCGTCATAACATCTGTTTCCATGGAATCCTTGAATATTTCCAAAGCTTGTTGGAAATATGGCTTCGCTTCTTCATAGCTCAAGTTCTTATAGTTTTGATGAGCCTTTTCAAGATAAATAGTACCAACATTAAATTCATAAACGGCTAGATCGGGATGTATTTTGCTCATAACGAAGTCCCGCAGTATACCAGCAGCTTTTCTGTGGTGTTCTAAAGCTTTGTCGTTGTTATTCTGGTCATGGTAAGCATTTCCTAATCCATTTTGAGCCAAAGCAGTCTCTGGAATATGCTGATATTTTTGATGAATTGACAGAGACGTTTTAAAACAATCAATAGCTTTGATAAGTTCTCTTCCTTTTTTACAACGGAGCAGTCGTCCTTTAACATACCAAAACTTTCCTTTAAGGAACGCGTCAGATTTCTCGTTAGTCGTCGCATTACATATTATTGGTTCAATTGACGAAATCAACTTTTCTGCATCAGAAAATCGGTTACTATCCACCATCATTTGTACTTCTTCAAGTCTCCAAAACACAAGTAAATCTATTGTTCCGCTTGATTTCGCTCTAAGTATGATATTTTTGTACAGTTGTTCTTTCTCTGGCTGCGTCAGCTGAAGCATAGTATGCAATTTGCTCAAATATATATTTTCATCTGATGTAAATAAATGTACGCTGTCATTTTCACGGGCGGAGAGAACGTTAAACATTACCTTTACCATAGTTTGATTACTTGCTATTTTCCTCACAGCTTCCATGTAATTTTCATCACAGTTTGCAATGAATGGATCTATCTTTTGCATCACATGCTTACAGAAATTATTTTGTGCTTGACAAGTGTATTCTTGCGGTATTTGGAGAATGCGAATATAGTCGTATATCAAAGGGTGAATGCAGTATTGTACACCCAATGATGACATTTGTTGAAGCTCCCCCATTTCTCCGCTTGATACTCTCTGAACAATCTGTCTATTTGTTAGCTTCATCATCAGGAAGACCGCTTCTTTTTCTTCAGCTTCCAAAATAGCTTTTACAGATTCGATGTCGAATTGTGAAGTTTCTACAACAGACAGCATGCATAGTTGATGTTTTTCTTTTTCTGTAAGAGCAAGATACGAATACTGGATACAGTCTTTCATAGCATTTTGCAGTTGTGGCTTCAACAATTCCGTCAACTGGTTATCTGTGATGTTGTCTAATTTGTAGGACTTTAACGTTGACGATAAAAGTCTTATTGCGAGCGGATTTTCACCAGTCATGTTAAGAAGTATTTGGCATCGAGTTTCTGATAAATATATCTGAAAATAATGAGATTATTCAATGATTTTGTATGAGTTTCATAAGAACGTTTTCATTTTTCCTATGAGCAATGTCGAACTTATTTAAGATATTTGGAATTAGAGTTTAAAATAAATATTGATGCAGTGAAACCTTTGAACAATGACAATTGAAAGGAAGAAGCTATGACAGTCGTTGTTGACAGAAGTTCTTTATTCACAGGTGTTTCACCTATTGCTGATGTTTCTTGGTGGTCTGTATTCGCAGGGTAGGCCTTATTTGAAGGTGTTTGACTGTACATGACTGTATATACATGTTTAAATAAGATAAATGCTGCAAAACGCTAGTATATACCGGTCTGCACGATTTCCTCAAGAGTTTCTCTGCATCTACTCTTCGGAGTGGAAGTAATTCTAATAGTTCTACTTCTGTTTCCGTGTCCATCTCAACTGGCAATCTAGACGTTACTATCCATTTAATCTATGTTTTAATAGATACATTATTTGTAATATGAAGACAAGTTGACATTTTCTTTACATTTATTTTTTGTTAAATTTGATAATAAAGCAGATAGCAAACATCAGAAAACTAACCTTGTCCTATGTCGTAAGAAAACACAACATTCTAATAAAGAGGTTACGCGTGGCCTAGCAACCTTGTGCAAGTCAAATAAGTGTATAGAGAGGACGATCTTATTGGCTGTCAAAAGGCGTTCATAACATACAAGGGTAATTATCACCGTGTTTATGGGCGATTAAAATGATATCAGTAATAAACTGTATTTACTTTGCCGACAGAGGCCCAGCATCTGCTAAGAACATGCAGTACAGCTTCCCTGTCAGACTGATAAACATTTTCTATATTATCCAGCAGTATATATGTGTCTGATTTATCTAAAAACAAAAATTATAATGATAGACAACACATACACTCAACCGGTCTTAAAACGCAAAAGTGGCAAAATATTTATTTTAACAGTGTTATCGTGTTTCAAATTTATTCAAATTTCATGCGCAACAAAAACAATATAAAATTGAATTATTGTAAAAAGTCGTGTGTATACCCACTTATGGGTCAATTTATTATACCACGCGATGATTTAAATAGAAATAAAAACAATAGCCTCATTCAAATAAAAATGTTCAACATGGGAAATCTTTAAGTTTCTAAATCGGTTAAGAGTACGACAGGGGGTGCAACAGAGCTTATTTCATGGCTGCTCCTTGATAAACTTCTACATGTAACAATTTTTATTTGATTTTCGTCAAACTTGTTCAGCCTGTAAGCTATTGATGATATTTGGTAAGTGGATCAAATCGGACTTTGAAAATCAATACCGCCCGATATCCTGATATCTATACCGACCACAGTCTTCACACTTCATAGCAGGGTTAGTCTTACTTATTTAATAAGTTTTAATTTATTAAAAGATTATGGGGGGTCAAAGGTCAAGGTCACAGTGACGCCGGTTAGCTTTTGCTGGATAACGTTCTACAGGTCTTTCACGAAACATGCTCAGACGGTTGCATGCAGCCGGTAGATGATTGTATTATTTTAAGGTCAGTTGTCACAGTGACTGGCACTTTGAAAATCATTACGCTCATTCTTGTGACATCTACTTATCAACAAGTCTTAAAACTTCATCGTATTATTGGTCTTACTGAGCAGATGATCCCTTTTGATTTGGTCAGTAGGTCAAAGGCAAGCTAACAAGGTAACCTAAGTTAGCTTTTCCTTGATAACATTCCAAAAGACATTCCTTATAGGCCTATTGTTATCGTGTCAACATTCTATACACTAAAACCAGGTTATTTAGTTCAGTAATCTTAGATCCACCCCCGGGAATTTAGCATGACCTGTAGTCGGTCATAATCTCGATGACACCCGGAATCCGAACAACCTAATTGTAATACACTCTTTCAAATAAACTTGCTACGCCTAATTTGTAATTGAACGTACATACAACCTAACGGATGCTTCTGATTTCTGAAACCGGACGTATTTCAGATGGTTGAGCTACTTAGCTGCTGTAAATGAACTTTCGAAACCAGAATATTTAGTAGCTACTGAAACCTAATAAATGATTTTATCATGCTCGCCATTCTTCAAATACTAGCCATGAAACCTATTATTTTTCAAATCTTTTATCACCCTAACATCTGCTGAATTCTACTGAAACCTGACATGTTAGCTCGGTCATAATATTCATTGTCATACCGGATATGCTCCAAATGAACAATTCTCTCATTGTCATCATCATTTCAAATGAACTAGCTACTGAAACCTAACATGCTTCAAATGAACTAGCTACTGAAACCTAACATACATATGATGTAGCCCCCTCCCACACCCTTTTATTTCATAGATACATTACCTTGTGAAATTAATCCGAGTTGATATAGAAGTTGAGATGTCAGATCCTCCAAATCAGATTCAGTGGGATGTACTGCAAACTTTGAAAGTATAACCCTAACCAATTCTACAGAGTGTGTCACATGTCTGAAAATGAATTGATGACGTTCTTAATCTCGCAATTTTTGTAACAATCCACAATATAATTACTTGTGTTCTATGAAACACACAAACATATTTTCACTAAAATATGACAAGGCAACATTTCTAGTGCAAGTGTCTTTAGTTTTAGTTACCCTAGTGACTCGCAAAGAATCGTTTTCTCTATTATTCCTCTGAAAACAAAACATCATGTCCGCTATGAAAAACAAAACACTTTCGGAATGTTATTGAAATGCTCTTGATTGTTCGGGATAGTTTGCAATCAATCTCTTCGCTCCATTAACACATACCTATGGCACAAAAATATCATTCCTTAAACAATATAAGACATACATACTTGAGGTTAACAGTTTCAACGGTAAAATTTTGTGAACGTAGGCTAGAGCAAACTACATTGGCAAGCAACGTCTTTCCGAGTCCACCAGCTCCATGTATCCATATACCTTGTAATAAAATATCTTTACTTGCCATTTTATGTACTTTTATATTAAGCTTGGGCTTACAATTAATGACATCATGGCTTAAAATAATTACAAGCACGTTAAAGCTTCTGTATGTATTGTTTTAATATGAAGCATAGAACGTCCAAACAAAACATTGTAAAATAGGTATAAAGGATAGAGCATCCAAATAAAACAGCATAAGACACCGCTGATCTAGTAAATTTATACATATATTGAGGAACTTTACAGTATTGAATAAAAATTTGCAAATTATAATGATATAAAAGAAATTATTATAGAGAAAAGTGTACCTGTGGTTTCTGACTTTTGCAACAGTCTGAAAACCTTGTTTATTTCTTTTTCTCGTCCAATTATGTTAGGACATCCAAACCGTTTCCGTGCAGTCATATGATCTGTTACTATTTGTCCAAAACTTTTCCCCTCGTACTCAGAGTATATATCCATGACAGATAACACATGCTGAAGGGTAGACAACGCGTCATCCATTAACATGTTGTTTTCAAGTATATTAAGAAGATCACTTGGATGTTGAATTTCTTCTCCAGGAATCAATTTTACTCCAATTTTGTCTTCCATAAAAAAAAATACCTTAAATAACAAAAAAATAATAATGAACATATTACATATTCTGTAAATGTGTCAGAGTGTATATACATATGCTCGTGTTTCATCACTTTTTGTAAATAAAAGCTACATTCAAGTATTATCAAAACAAAGTCTGGACAAGCACTAAGTCAATGTTACGGACACCTATATGGGCATGTGTGATACATACTCTCTGAATTTCCTCCGTAGTTAAGTCATTGTCTAATTTATGTTTGAGGCTTTCCCAAAACTCGTGAATCCCATGCTCGGAATCAACAGTTTCTACAGTGACGTTAAAACTCTCGTCTCGGTCTACCTCCATTACCACCTCTGTCATGTGACAAGTTTTTGTAGTAAAGCCAAGTGTATCCGAGTCTGAAATCTAGAAATAGGTTTAAAGTAGAATTTAACTTTCTGGAAGGAAAATAAGAAATCGGAATAACATCTATTCGTGTGCAAACTTATTCACACTTAACATTCTAACTTCCCTTAAACTGATATTACCAAGTGACGATCAAAATTTGAAAAAAGATAATAATCTCTCGTTACTTTGGCAATACTAATAGAAAAACTCATAGTAAAACTGAATATTGCCAAGTAATAAACAGATAATTTGAATCTGTTTAACGGTTTTATTCCCAGTACATACAAAGTAAATGATTATGTAAATATCTTGTTTGATTATCCTAGTCAAAACAAAAAAAATCCCTCCTTGGATGTTTAACAAACCCCGGGTTCGATCTCTACCGGTAGTGTCCTTATGCAAGACACAAATGCCTCCATATTGTCTCTTTCTCTCTTTGAGGTTGATTCTATCTGGAATGAGTCCCGAGAGCGATTTATATAAGTTGTAAGAACTTGTTTCGCAATCGAGAATAAACAAGAGCACCGCAAAGCGCAGCAAGATACGCCCGAAGTGTTGTATCAGAGAATGGGAGCAAAATTTAGGCTGTTGAAGCCCAACGGACAGGAACAAGAATAAAAAATTGAAGTTATATAAAAAAATCTAAGTCCCCAACCAGAAAATCCTAACCTGGTACAAAAATGTCAAAAAACACCAAAAAATTGGAGGTACCATTCATGTTGTACCACAGAAAAGTGGTCTCGGTTTTTCCGTACTGCCAATAATAAAAAAGTTACAAAATATGCTATTGATAGTAACATAAAAGGGAAGTAATTCAATAAAAAAATTAAGCAAACAAAATAGAATCTCCCAAATAAAAACAAGAGCACTGTAATCAAGAGCAAATGCAGAGCAATATCCAAACAGTTATATGACGCTTGAACCCTAAGTGTGACTTTGACCTTGAAGTGAGCCATCCGGAACATGGCTTCTGCACATCGTCTCAATGTGGTAAACAATTGTGTCAGGTTTCTTCGAAATCCTTCATGGGGTTCAAGAGTTACAGAGCGGAAGGGAAACAAAATCAACCCTAAGTGTGACCTTGACCTTGAATCCAGCCATCCGGAACATTGCTTCTGCACGTCGTCTCAGTCTGGTTAACATTTGTGTCAGGTTTCTTCGAAATCCTTCAAGGGGTTCAAGAGTTACAGAGCGGAAGGGAAACAAAATCATATGCCTTTGCACGTATGACCTTGACCTTAAATCCCTGGAATTGCTTGACTGCTGTCCCCTCCCCCTGGTTCCTTGGGCGTTTGACCTTAAAGGGTCAGAGTTACAAGGGAAAAAAAAAGGAAAAAAAAAAGGGCGGGGGGGGGGGGGGGGCAGCCATCCGGAACATTGCTTCTGCACGTCGTCTCAGTCTGGTTAACATTTGTGTCAGGTTTCTTCGAAATCCTTCAAGGGGTTCAAGAGTAACAGAGCGGAAGGGAAACAAAATCATATGACCTTTGACCGCTAAGTATGACCTTGACCTTGAATCCAGCCATCCGGAACATTGCTTCTGCACGTCGTCTCAGTCTGGTTAACATTTGTGTCAGGTTTCTTCGAAATCCTTCAAGGGGTTCAAGAGTTACAGAGCGGAAGGGAAACAAAATCATATGACCTTTGACCGCTAAGTATGACCTTGACCTTGAATCCAGCCATCCGGAACATTGCTTCTGCACGTCGTCTCAGTCTGGTTTACATTTGTGTCAGGTTTCTTCGAAATCCTTCAAGAGGTTCAAGAGTTACAGAGCGGAAGGGAAACAAAATCATATGACCTTTGACCGCTAAGTATGACCTTGACTTTGAATCCAGCCATCCGGAACATTGCTTCTGCACGTCGTCTCAGTCTGGTTAACATTTGTGTCAGGTTTCTTCGAAATCCTTCAAGGGGTTCAAGAGTTACAGAGCGGAAGGGAAATTGCTAACGGACAGACGGACACCGAGGCGATAACATAATACGTCCCTTCGGGCGTATAATAAATTAGTATAAACTAACAAACTTATATTTAATTGTACATTTTGGATACAATAAAACGTTAACTTGACTGTTCATGTTTAAACAAGTCTTTTATGGCAAACAGTGTTACAATCAATAGCATAAATACGTGTTCATGCTTTACCTTCGTTTTCGTACTTTATGCAATGATACGAATTTATGTCAGTTTTAAAAACACATATTTAACATGCTTACCAATGTAAGAGGAAGATTATCCATTTAAGACCGTCTCAGTTTACCCAAAATCGCTGCAATATAAACACAACTTTTACCTTCATATAGTCACACTTCGCAAATTGTGTAAGGTTATTGGTTAATTCTTTATCTTTACTTTATGTATACCGGGCTATGTTATCAGGTTCATTTAAACAGTTGTGAAAGCGCAGTAAGGCTATGGAAAGGTAACTCTTGGGTTTTGTGGTGGTTTTGGGGAATGTGTAACTTAACACGACCAATTTATAGGTGTATAACCTGGAAAGTGGAACCAGCCCTATATGTGTATGTTACGCGCCCCGTCGGAAACCAGTACTGAAGTCATATCCGAAATAACCAACCTACAAGCAGCCAAGACGTATCGTCAATAGTAAAGACATATCTACAGACATCAAGCTACCGAGAAACAGGGGATTGCGGCCCGGTTGAGGTAAGCAGTTTATAGGTACATTTACTATATTGGCGCTGCGACAGGTCCGGATTCTGCGCAATTTAGGTGCATTTTACGATTTTTTCGTGATCTGCGCAGAAAACTAGGCCAACACAGTCGAACCTGATTATTTGCATTTTTAGGCGTATTTGCCTAAAATATTATATACAGTAGGATACATTGGGCGATCTTACATTGATCTAGACCGATAATCTAGATTGCATCTTTATATATTTCTTATTATACGGTTTCCCGTACTTTTTCAAGCTTTTCGGGTCACGTGATCTCGAACCATCGTCCGTGTTACTCAGCTGGAACAAACCTGTCGAGCGTCTGTAGCACCTGATTAATTTTTTTCATCTTTCTTCTTCTTTCTTTCTTTCTTTTAAGTAAAATAAGGACTACTTTAAAGAATTTTTATTGGTGATTATTTATTTGTATTCCACTTTTGTGGAATGCTCTTGTATCATGAATTAGTTGGTTACAACACGAATAAAATATACTTTTGTGTTGCTGTAAATATACCTTTACACTGGGTCTATAATTGAACTACGGCATATAGCAACATGACAGAGGAAGAACCAGTAGTCAAAATCAACTACTGTTCACGTGAAGAACTGTTGCTTATTCCTGGAGTTGGTGCTAAAATTGCGTCCAATATCATGAAATGGAAGAACAATGGTCGTAACATTGATGAGGATGTTCTGCGCAATATTCCAATGCTTATCGTCAATGAGAACTTGCTCGCATCCATAGATTTCACTCCGAGGGACTATGGGAAGGAGATAGAGGAGGCTGAGATTGAGGAACAAGAGGACGAGCGTTCTAGAATTAGAGATGAGGGGGAATCCTGGGAAAGTAAGCTTGAAAAAATAAAAGCAGACTCTAGGAGAAAAATGCGCGAAGAAGCAAAAAGGGAGAGAATGGCCGCCTTAAAAAGACAGAGACATAAGTGCAATTTCTTCACGCGGTCCAAGAATAAGAGCATCATCGCCAGATCTTCATGGTTTTGTGGGTGCAGATTATTCCCTGCAATTTAAAGGTAGGGGAAAAAGCAACACCTTGGAGTACACCCCCACAAAGCGTACATATACAGTAAAACCTGTGAAAACCGAAAATCACGGGTATCGACATGAATCCGCTGGTAAGGTGGAAAATAAATGGTCAACATATCGTGATGCTGTTGTTGATGATGATGATGGTGATGATGATGATGATGATGATGATGATGATGATGATGATGATGATGTTGATGGTGTTCATGCAATAAGAAGGGCTAGATCAAACACTGATGAAAGTAGCACAGAGGAAGAAATTACAGTATGTCAGTTAAGTTCTGGTTCCATGTTTAGAGTACCAATCTCTATTGGGGATAAAACAGTGCAAGTGGTTGTCGACACAGCGTCAGAAGTTACTATTATTTCAGACGTTGTATACAACACCCTTGTACCCAAACCGGAAAGAAAGAAATCTGTTACTATGCATGCTGCTGGACGGAATATGAAAATGACAGCTTTAATCATAGGCCCGGTTGACCTGAAACTAGGCCGCAAGTGCTATAAAGAGAAAATATATGTGGCACCGATTGAAGATGATATGCTATTAGGCATAGATTTTCTGCGCAAGCATGGCATTGACAAACAGACGCGGGGGTGTTGCCTTAGAAGTAGAGATGAGACAATACCGATGAACGTTAGTCATTCAAAAAGGAGTAACTCTGTTGCAAGGGTAACAGTCAGACGTAGAACCGTTATCCCACCTAAAAACAAAAATAATATCAAACAGGGAATGCCACGTACCAAAACCGCCGTTCATATTCAGTGTCGTGTCGACAAAGAGCTGTCAACATTTATAGCAGAACCTATCAATCGAGTTCGAGCAGTCATGCCTACATCTTTACATGTATCGGGCAAGAACCCTAAGTTATGCTTGATCAACTTGTCAGACAGGTATGTCACGGTTAAAAAACACTGTGAAATCGCCAAAGCTCATCCGGCTGAACCACTGCAAGCCACGTCTGATTTGAAAGAGGAGCCACATGTTAATCAAGTTGGTGGCCCTGAGGAAGGTGGTGTAAAGGTTCTACCGGTGTATTTGCAAGACATGTTTGAGAGATCAATCAAGTTATTGACCAAGGAACAGACTGACATTCTGGCTGATCTCTTGATTGAATATCAGGACGTCTTCGCCAAGGATGAGTTTGACCTTGGAGGCTTTACAGAGATCGAACATGAGATTGACACAGCTGGTACTCGACCCATTAAACAGCGTATGAGAAGGACACCGGCTTGTTTTGCTGGTGAAGAAGAAGCTCATATAGAAAAGATGTTGAAGGCGAAAGTTATTCAACCTTCAACGTCAGCATGGGCATCAGCACCAGTACTTGTCCGTAAACGTGACGGTAGTGTTCGATGGTGTGTTGACTACAGAGCACTGAATGCTGTCACGACCAAAGATGTATACCCTTTACCTTTAGTGGAAGAGTGCTTAGACACTCTAGCAGGTAATGAGTGGTTCTCAAAGGCAGATGCGAATTCAGCCTATTGGCAGGTACCACTACGGGTAGAAGACCGTAAGAAAACTGCATTCGTAACAAAGTATGGTCTATTCGAATTTGTTAAAATGGGATTTGGACTTTGTAATGCCCCAGCTACTTATGCTCGGGTTATGAATCTTGTATTGCGTGGTCTGAATTGGAAGATTTTGTTAGCCTTTTTGGATGATATATTGATCATGGGGAGAAATTTTCAAGATCATATTAATAATCTGCGGGAAGTTTTCCGGAGACTGCGCGAATACAAGCTGAAATTAAAGCCGAAGAAGTGTGTTTTCTTTCAAAAGAAAGTTGAATTTCTCGGCAGAATGATCAGCAAAGACAGCATGGAACTTGGGAATGAACATATAGAGGTGGTGCAAAAATGGCCACGTCCGAAGAACACAAAGGAGGTTGAACAGTTCCTAGGACTAGCCAATTATCACCGCGCATTTATACCAGAATTTGCACAGAAGGCAGCACCGCTGTATGCTTTGACCGGTAAGAAAGACTACCACTTGGACTCTGAACAAGAAGATGCTTTCTGCAAGATCAAGACGGCTTTGATAACGCCTCCGGTGTTAGCTTTGCCGAATCAACTTGATCCGTTTGTCTTAGACGTAGATGCATCTAATGATTCAGTGGGTGGCGAGCTCATTCAGGTACAAAATGATGTAGAAAGGGTCATTGCTTATGGTAGCTTTGCATTGACCAGTGAGCAGAAACGATATTGCACAACAAGAAAAGAACTTCTAGCTGTAATACGTTTCACCAGGCAGTTCCGTCATTATTTGTTAGGTCGACATTTTACACTAAGAACGGACCACTCAAGTTTAACTTGGCTGTTGAACTTCAAAGATCCGCAGGGGCAAATTGCGCGATGGTTGGAAGAGCTGAGCCAATATGATATGAAAATAGTTCATAGACAAGGCAAAAAACATGGAAATTGTGATGCACTGTCACGACGACCTGTTGAACCGCTTTGTAATGACTATAGACTGGGCGTTTCTGTCAGTCAGTTGCCATGTGGTGGCTGTGATAAGTGTCGACGTGCACATCAGAATTGGGCACGGTTTGTTGAAGATGTTGATGACGTTGTACCATTGGCTAATTTCAAAAACCCAGTTGCAACACGCCAAACGAAATTGTCGTTGCTTGAGCTCCCGGATTTTGAGCTGGGACCCTGCATCCGACAACTCACGAAGGACAGTAGCCAATCGGTAGACTCCAACACCGGTTCAACGGTGTGGGGACATAACATACAGGAGCTTATTCAAGAACAAAGGAGTGATACTGATTGTAAGATCATACTGGCATGGCTTTTGAAGCAGGAAATACCGTCTGAAGGGATAGTATTTCTAGCAAGCCCTGCCAGCAAATTCATGTGGATAAACAGAGAATTGTTTGAGCTGGACAATGGTATTCTGTGGAAGAAGTCCACAGATGAGAACCGAGATAGAGTTTTGGTTGTACCCCGCTCAAAATAACGTTCTGTTTAACCATCATGACACTCCAATTGCGGGTCACCAAGGATATGAGCGTACAAAAGCCAGGATCAAAGATAAATATTTTTGGTATGGTCTGTCTAAAGATGTCAAGGTTTATATCATTTCTTGTCAAGCCTGCAATCAAAACAAAAAGGCAACAAAAAAACAAAAATAATATCAAACAGGGAATGCCACGTACCAAAAACGCAGCCTCCCCAAAACGAACTCCACAGCACCCAGAAGTGCACACCACCAACACACACACACACACGCACACACACACGACACACAACCACGCACACACACACACACATACACCACCAGCACACACTAGCACACAAAGCAAACACACGAGGACAAAACGAACAATTAAAGGAACACAGTGGGGCACCGCCTTGGAACGGTCAGTGGCAAAAACACCACTGGGGAGCTTAAACCGGTTTATGGTGCGCACCCAACCTCACTCTTACCCCCACCATGTTCCAAAGTCACAGGACAGTGTAAATAAAAGTAATCCCTGCTAGGTGAATCTCTAACACACGCAATGGAAACAAAAGGCATGGTATGTAAAACACAAAAATGCTCGTGTATAAATATATAAAAAGCAAACCTTGAGAACCAAAAAACGTATGTACTCAATGCCTTTGCAGAAGGCAGAGCACCAAGAGAAACACCCTTAAGGGCCCGACGAAACAGGCCAGAGGACAGAAATCAAAACAGTTTCGACCCAGTGGGATTTAAAAACTGCCCATCACAGAGTCCTCCCCCTCTTCCGTCAGACACAATCAAAGAGGGAAGCGTAGCGTCCAACTGTAAACGGGTTGAACACCAAACATGCGGTGTGTCTCAAAACAGTTGGGTCGTAACCTCTTTTAACAAAACGTTTTATAATTTTAGCAAATACAGTTGGAAAATTGCCATGACCCAAAATCTTACGAAGTTTGTAAACCACATCCCCATAAAAATCGGGTTTTGAAATACCTTCTCGCAGAAGAGTCTTTAGATTACTATTGAATTTCAAAACCAAATCAGAATTACGATAGTAAAATTTAGCAAAATATTTACGCAATTTGTAATAACGGTAGCCCTGTTGAAGAAGTTTATTTGTAATATATTGATTACGTTCATTGAAATCCTCAACATAACTACACGCTCTGGCAAACCGAATTAACTGAGAAATGTATACCCCATAAGATGTAGCATGAGGTACATCCCCATCCAAATGGGGGAAATTTACAATACTAAAATTAAAATCATCCCTCTTGTCATAAATTTTGGTATGTATAATATTGTTATAAATAGAGAGATGTAAATCTAAAAATGAAGCACCAGTATCCAAATTGTTAGTTTTAATTAACTGGAGTTCCCGGGGATAAATAGTGTCCACCAATTGACCAAAAAACGGGTTATCCATATTAAGAATATCATCCAGATAGCGTGATGTATTATTAAAAGCAGTGATAATGTCTGCCTGCGTGTCTGGAGAAAGACTCAACATAAAGTCTCTTTCATAACAATATAAAAACAAATCTGCGACAAGGGGTGCACAATTTGTTCCCATGGGAATACCGATTACTTGTCTGAAAACTGCATTCCCAAACCTTATATAAATGTTGTTCAATAAAAAGGAAAGGGCTTTACAAACTTCGTCACAGGTCCACATAGTATAATGTTTAACAATACAGCTAGTAAAAAAAGCTTTATCGAAATTGCAGGCGAGAAATGTAACATTCTCCCTGGCAAAAGTCTTTTGAATTAGGGCAGTTAGCTTGTCATTTATCAAATTATGTGGTAAAGTGGTATACAGTGTAGAAAAATCGTATGTACTGACTGAAGTTACTTTGTAATTATTAACTTTAATCTTATCCAGGATTTCGCCAGAATTTTTGATCGACCAAAATAAATGTTTACCAGAGTTTTCGTATACTTTATCACAATATCTTTTCACGTGGGCTTTTATAGCAGTTAGGCAAGATGTTAATAGTTTTGAAATATTTGTAGTGGTACAAGAGCTTGAATTAGCGATGAAACGAGCTTTATATGGTTGTTTATGTAATTTAGGAATCCAGTACATAGTAGGAAGTTTAATATGTTGATCATCTATACGAACTTTCAAATTAGAAACTTCACTGATGTGATCAGTGACCACATTTTGTTCAACGGAAGGACTCAATATATAAGCTTTAGTGCTATTTAGTTCGTTTTGTAAAACATTAATATAATGTAGGCGTCAAATGATGATAATATTGTTGGCCGCCTTGTTTGCTGGAACTAAGACATACTTAGAATGAAATTCTTGGATTTCCTTTTTCAGATGTCTTAAAGTAAACTTGGGTTTTGATGGAAGTAGGTGTTCATTTGTTTGGTAAAATTTTATACGAGAATCGACAATGTTAAAAATACTTCGTTTCCAAGACGTTAATGCATTTGGATCAGCATTCTCACGACGACACCATTTAACACAAAAAGTTTCGATGGATTCCGCAATATGACCACGACAAGCATGAAAATCAATAGTAGAAGGAATTCTGTATTTTGGTCCTTTAAAGAATAAATTACGAATACGCTTGTCTTTAATAATATCAAAATTACCAGTGATGACATGACCGGCATCTGAATAGCAAAATTTCGAGTTTTTACATTCGCAGTAAGAAGGGGTATTTGTTTGAACATCTAGGTCGGAAACAATTTTATTGTAATTGAATATAACATTTCTAACAGGTGTTTTATATTTATAACAGATAATAGGAACTTCGGAGTTTCGGAAATACTTAGGCACAGAATCAATGACACGTCTATCACGAAATATACTGGGTATATCGATGAAGTCAATACCTTTATTAATGAAATTAATTTTAAGAAAATGTCTATCATGATCAGATTGAGTGTCAATATGTGGACGGAGAACGTGTTGTGTGTAATGTTGGATAAGATATGACACAGTGTAAAACGGATCTGTTTGAATAACGTACTGGTCCGCTTCCTCGTCTAGTTTTTTAAGAGACTGAATAGATAAAGATGTGAGACGAGAAAGCATTGAATGTCTACCAGAGTTTAAAAGAATTATATCGAGGTCTGCAACAGAAATATTGACTTTTGATTTGCGCTTAATATTACCATTGCGTCTAATTCCATGAGACCTAGATTTACGTTTCCTAATATTTAAAATTGAAAATATATCGATATCAGGGTTTTTAGAGATATTACCTTCTTGATAAATATTATCATTTAAGCCCAACGGAAACGGTGACTGTAAATTTTTAATCCATTTGAATTCTGCTAAATGTCTGGCTTTGATTTTAAAACTAGATGTACAATTTATATCATAGACGATTTGCTCTACTGGCTGAATGGTTACCTGATCAATTGTATGGCCAGATTTACGAAAGTGTTGATATAAAAATGTAGTGAACTTCTTCCGACTTCGCATTTTGTAAGAATGCTCGCGGAAACGAATTTTTAAAGATCGCCCAGTTTGCCCAACATACTGAATACCACAATTGGGTGCGTTTCAAGTCAGTACATAAATCATGTGGGACGCATTTCAATCAACGTCAGAGTTAAGTACCACATTAAAAGTTCTGCCGTTAACATTTGAGGTAATTGTAGACCTGTGCGATAAATGATTGCAACAACCGCACCTCTTAGCATTGCACTTGTTAATAGAACGGTACCCTCTACATCTCTGCGGAAAATTTGTATGTTTTATTTTATATTTCTTAAGTATAGTAGAAGTTAAAGGTGATAGACGAATACGTAGATTATTACGAAAAACAGCTGGAGAATTAAAATGAGTACGTGGAATATAAAATGACTGTGCAGAATGTAGCGTTAAAGGAGAAAGGCAGATAGATGGTGTATGTCTTAAAAAAGTACTGTTGTTATTAGGCAGATGTACAGATGATGCAGAGTGTAACCGAAGAGGTGAAAGAATTAATTTCGGAACTATATTATATGTACTCATGTAATGTAATTTTGTAATACCATTCTGTGAAAAGTGGCGTTCGGGTAGAAAAGTCATCAGTATCAATTCGTCAAGTGAAAATATTAAGCGACAATTAAACACAACCTGGTTAATCGCGCTGGAGGTCGCACAATACAATAGGACGGGATAACTAGCATGGACCCGAATGCCAGTGAACACAGAACCTTCAACACGGTATAAAATACTCCTCATCTTGACAGAGGCCGAGGGTTTAGAACGAATAACAATCCCTGAAGGATGAAAATATAACAACATTGATTGAATGTACGGGGAGACTTTTTACGGCCGCCACACGGCACAAACAACACAGTTGTGAGCATAAAAACAAAAATAATATCAAACAGGGAATGCCACGTACCAAAAACGCAGCCTCCCCAAAACGAACTCCACAGCACCCAGAAGTGCACACCACCAACACACACACACACACGCACACACACACGACACACAACCACGCACACACACACACACATACACCACCAGCACACACTAGCACACAAAGCAAACACACGAGGACAAAACGAACAATTAAAGGAACACAGTGGGGCACCGCCTTGGAACGGTCAGTGGCAAAAACACCACTGGGGAGCTTAAACCGGTTTATGGTGCGCACCCAACCTCACTCTTACCCCCACCATGTTCCAAAGTCAATTAAAGGAACACAGTGGGGCACCGCCTTGGAACGGTCAGTGGCAAAAACACCACTGGGGAGCTTAAACCGGTTTATGGTGCGCACCCAACCTCACTCTTACCCCCACCATGTTCCAAAGTCAATTAAAGGAACACAGTGGGGCACCGCCTTGGAACGGTCAGTGGCAAAAACACCACTGGGGAGCTTAAACCGGTTTATGGTGCGCACCCAACCTCACTCTTACCCCCACCATGTTCCAAAGTCAATTAAAGGAACACAGTGGGGCACCGCCTTGGAACGGTCAGTGGCAAAAACACCACTGGGGAGCTTAAACCGGTTTATGGTGCGCACCCAACCTCACTCTTACCCCCACCATGTTCCAAAGTCAATTAAAGGAACACAGTGGGGCACCGCCTTGGAACGGTCAGTGGCAAAAACACCACTGGGGAGCTTAAACCGGTTTATGGTGCGCACCCAACCTCACTCTTACCCCCACCATGTTCCAAAGTCAATTAAAGGAACACAGTGGGGCACCGCCTTGGAACGGTCAGTGGCAAAAACACCACTGGGGAGCTTAAACCGGTTTATGGTGCGCACCCAACCTCACTCTGAAGGCGCCAATGACCATTTTCCATGCCGGTGCACCCATGGAACGGGTACATCTGGATTTTCTGGGTCCATTGCCGAAGACATCACGCGGGAATGAGCATGTTCTTATGATGGTTGATCAATTAACTAAATGGGTTGAGTGCATCCCGTTGCCATCACAGACAGCAGATGTCACAGCAAGAGCAGCTGTAAATGAGTTTTTTAGTAGATTTAGGTATCCCTATCAGATATTCACAGATCAAGGGCGCAATTTTGAAAGTAGACTTTTTGCATCCGTCTGTGATCTGCTGCAGATACACAAATCAAAAACAACAGCTTATAGACCTTCGAGTAATGGCCAAGTAGAACGCTATAACAGAACCTTAATGGATGCTGTACGGTGTTTTATTGGAAAAAATCAGAAGGAATGGGATGTTCAATTGCCGCTGATTGCCAGTGCATTGCGGAGTGCAGTAAACAGAAATACGGGCTACTCTCCAAATAGAATGATGCTGGGGCGAGAAGCAGTCACTCCGGCAGATCTGATGTTTGGGGCGGCACAGAAATCCAGAGTTCCAGAAACATACGTGCAAGAGCTCGATGATGGCTTGAAAAAAGCGCACGAGACAGCACGCAAGTGTTTACAAGAAAATCTCTGCAGAAGCAAAAAGGACTATGACCTGAAAGTCTTTCAAAGAGAATATCAAGAAGGAATCGCTGTTTACATGTTAGATACGGCCATAGTTAAGGGCAAATGCAAGAAGTTAAGCCCAACATACAAAGCACCTTATGTTGTGCTGCAGCGCTTGTCGCCGTATCTTTAAAGGATAAAAACAGCAAATGCCATTGTCACGGCTAATCATGATAGATTAAAAATGTGCTGTGATAGACAGTTGCCGCGCTGGGTAAAGGATCTACAAGTAGACCCGGCTAAAAGAGCACAACTTGTTTTACATACCATGCCTTTTGTTTCCATTGCGTGTGTTAGAGATTCACCTAGCAGGGTTACTTTTTTTCTGTCCTGTGACTTTGGAACATGGCCCCCCCCCCCCCCCCCCCCCCCCTGGCGGTAAGGTGTGTTTGGTTCCCCCCCCTAAACCCTTCCCCCCCCCCCCCCCGTGTCCCCCCCCCCCCCCCCCCCCCGGCGGTGCCCCACTGTGTTCCCCCCCCCCCCCCCCCTTTTAATTGTTCTTTTTCCTCGTGTGTTTGCTTTGTATCTGTGTGTGTTGGTGTGTTTGTGTGTGTGTCGATTGTGTGTGTGTCTGTGTGTGTGGTGTGTGTTGTGTGTGTGTTGGTGTGCCTTCTGAGTGCTGTGGGGTTCTTTTGGGAGGCTGCGTTTGGTCTGGCTTCCCTTTTTGATTTTTTTTTGTACCAGTGGGTCATCAAGGCGCAGACGATAAACTATATTGTCTGTGCAAAAGGAAGGACCGTGGGGAATTCATGATCCAGTGCGATTTCTGTGAGGAATGGTTCCACGGATCGTGTGTGAATATTACCCAACAGGACGCTATGGAAATCCTCAAGTACAAGTGTTCCGGTTGTAGTTCAAAGACCCGGTAAGGTATAAAGGGCTAATATAAATTTTTCTTTTTCAGAGATGAGTAACAGGAAAACGTGGAAGCGGGAACGTTTTGAGGCAGATGTTCCCGACATAGTGCACCAGGTACGGGCTCGCACGGCGCAGGGAAAGCTGTATGAGCCTAAGGAGTTGTTTTACAGACTCGGCTGGGAAGGTGTCCCGGACAGATTGTTGCGAGAGCTCGTACATGATCAGTACCGGCTAGCAATGCATATGCGGGATAATTCTTGGATCCAGGAGGCCCGATACTATGCTGGGCTGAGCCAGGATCAGGAGTGGGTGGAGGAAGTGCTGCCAATTCGCCAGGCAGAGAGAGGAAGGAGGTCAAGGTCGCCATTAGATCGGTCACGGAATCGACGCAGTGACAGGTATGGCGAAAAGTCTTTCAGGAAACCCGACAGAAGCGGAGCACCACGACACGAGAACCGAGGGTCTGAAGCGGAGAGGACAGAGCTTAAGGCTGAAGGTAAACGAAGGCCAAGGCGCGAACGGGTGGATCGGCCAGATTCTAGAGAAAGGGCCAGTAGGATATCACGGCAAGATAGCTGTGATCCTCTGGAAAGACGGAGTAGAAGGAGTCAACATAGAAGGCGAGATGGGAGCCACAGTGCAAGCTCAGTCTTAAGAAGGGCCGAGGAGAGCAGAAATCGTGGTAGCTAAGCTGTTAATGTTAGGCAGGATAGTAGACAACGTCATAGTGGCCTAACAAGAAAAGTCTCCACTGGGGAGAGCAGTGCTGATCTAACAGTCACAGTCAAAACAAAGACCTACAAGAAATCCAAGTGCCCAGCGGAAGGATGTAGCATTAGTAGTGCACATCTCCGTCAACATGTACAGAGGCGCCACCTTCCAAGGCTATTCTGGGAGAGACAAGAGGATGCTACCTTACCAGCAAGGCGTCTTCTTGCACTGCACCAGTTAGCGCTTTGGATAATTGGCCGGCCGGATGTTGTCCGACTGTTGAACTGGGCAGATCGCACAATGTTTATTGAAGCAGAAGCCAGGGTTAACAGCCATGAGAGCTTTATGCAAACATGCCAGATGGGATATCCCAGAGAGTTTCACCATCAGCCCGCTTAACTCCCCAGCTTCTCTCATTCACTGGAGAGTCATATGTTTGATAATGAACCACCTTCATGACAGACAGAGGGCTCAATTCCGGCAAAATCCTGCTGGATCAGACAGAGAAGATCAGGGCAAAAGCGAGGACCAGCAAGGTAGGAGCGGTTCGAGTCCAGGCGATGAACCCAACAAAGACAGTACCGAGCCACCAACACAAGCACCTCTAACAAAGGGTGGTGATACCGGCTCGGAACCCATGGATACAGGGGAACCAGCTGGTGATTTACAAAAGGACACCGACGAGGACATCGTACACGCTGAGGTCCTAGTTGGTGCTATTCAAGATGACACCGGCAGGGACACCAAATACACTGAGGTCCCAGCTGGTGCTAACAAGAACACCGGAGGGGACATCACTTACTGTGTGGTCTCAGCTGGTGAAACCCAGGACGTGGATGCCATGATTCAGGGAATTGATCTTGTTCTTTTGGAGTCCAGAGATACAGAGAAGAGCCCGGCAAAGGAGGCTATGGCTGAAAGTTGTGCACGGAAGTCCGAAAGCACCCCCGAGAAGGTGGCATCGGATACACCTACTTCAGAATGCAAGGTCAAGAGCCCAATGAAACTGTCTTATGCACAAGTAGTCACAAGACCTGCACCACCAAGAGCTTTGGTTCCAGAAACACCTGGAAAACCGAAGGAGAGCAGACAGAGTGGAGTCCTTAGAAGATTTGACTCCCATTTCCATTTGGATAGAACGGCTAGAATGCTGTTCAAGATGGATTGGGTAGATGTTGACAGAGTCCTGCGACATAGACAGACTCCGGCTCCCGAAACACCGGTGGAAGTGACTGGTGGCATTCTTGTATGCTGTGACCCAGAGAGGTATGACGCTATCAGGATTCCAAGGAAATCTTTCTTTGGAGTGTCTGTGGGGATCCATCCTAAGAAGGTAACTTCCTTCGGAGAGCAGGAAGAAAAGCAACTTGAGGCATGGCTACAAGAAGAAAGAGTCGTCGCATTGGGGGAAGTCGGTTTGGATCATTCCGTGTCCAGGCATCTATGGCAGGAACAGGAAAATGTCTTGAACCGAGTATTGAGATATCTCACCCCGATGAAGGTGTTAGTCCTGCATGTGCGAGGCGCCAAGAACAACCCAGCATCTCCGGACGTCTATAATAAATGTCTGGATATCGTTGGGAAACACTGCCAGAGACAACAGCGGATACACTTACATTGTTTCATGAGCACCTACCAGGTATTGTGTTCATGGATGGGAAGATTTCCGAACTGTTACTTTGGGTTCACCATAAGGGCAAAGACATTTGAGGTGAGGCAGCGTGAAGCTTTGACACAAGTGCCTAAAGATCGGATTCTTCTAGAAACCGATTCACCGCACTTGCCAACGTCCAGCGGGCTGGTGAATACACCGGCATATCTTGGAGATGTTGCAGATGCAGTCGCGCGTATCCGGATGACGTTGGTAGAAGATCTCCTGGAGGATACGGCTACTAACGCAAGAAGGCTGTATTTTCCGTGATTGGCATGATTTCCAGAGTCCACGGCATAGCTGTGGGATGCATATTCAGTGTCTCTTCTACGGTATCCTGGAGTCACCAAAGATGGGGGTAGTGTGATGGTTTTGGGGTATGCTAGTGTGTGTTGGTAGTGTATGTATGTGTGTGTACATGATTGTGTGTGCGTGTGTGTTGTGTGTGTGTTGGTGGTGTGCACTTCTGGGTGCTATGGGGCTCGTTTTGGGGAGGCTACGTTTTTGGTATGTGGCATTCCCTGTTTGATATTATTTTTGTTTTTGTGTAACCTAACACGACCAATTTATAGGTGTATAACCTGGAAAGTGGAACCAGCCCTATATGTGTATGTTACGCGCCCCGTCGGAAACCAGTACTGAAGTCATATCCGAAATAACCAACCTACAAGCAGCCAAGACGTATCGTCAATAGTAAAGACATATCTACAGATATCAAGCTACCGAGAAACAGGGGATTGCGGCCCGGTTGAGGTAAGCAGTTTATAGGTACATTTACTATAGTTTCATTGAAACCAAAGGGACGTGAGTCACCTTCTTTTCTTACCCCCCAAAAGGTTTGCATATCAAAATCGCACTGTTTGTCCGTCCGCATTCCTTTTTTTGTGTCCGGGCAGAAACTTCGTCATGCATGCAGGGATTTTCAAATCATATGGCACACATTTTCAGCACATAAAGACGACGTGTCGCGTACAAGACCCACGTCCCTACCTCAAAGGTCAAGGTCACACTTAAAGTTTAAAGGTAACAAAATTATATATATATATATATACATTGTCCGCTTATAACGAACTCATCGGGACCTATCAAATTTGTTCCTTATTCCGGAGGTCCTTATATCCGTATATCGAACAAGTTCGTTATATACGATGTATATATATCGAACTAAAATATATATCGAACAAATATCTTGATAGTCAAATGTAATAAAATCCGAATTATCAGCTTATAGTTGCTTTTGATTTTCCTACCTGCTTTTGAAGAGTTATAAAGATCTATGACTGTTATCCTTTTCTATATCCGTAAACCTATGTAAAAGACTTGCAAAGATTAATGAATCATAAAAAAGACGGTTCATGTTTTAATTGGCAATACTTAAACAAAAACAAATTGAAGAAAGCTGATTTTCGCTCACTTGCCATAAGTTGAAATATTAAAACTTTCCCAATATGGTATTTCATCCAGTCTGCATGATTTTTAAGAAACGCTCACAATTATCTACGTAAACTATTATCAATTGAATATTGTACTTATCAATTCTGTTTGTATTCTCATTTAACTAGTTTACCAAAAGGCTATACATGTGTAATGATTTGCCTTTATGAATAATAGCGATAAGTGCGCTATGAAAAATACATTCGCAGGCGTCAAAAGAAAAATGCAAAATCAACTGATTTGTTCAACTCTTCGGAACATATTTGCAGTTCGATATATACGATGACTTTATTATTGTACATTTTTCATTGTTGGGCCAGGAAATATTGTTCCTTATATCCGAATTTTCCTTTAAACCGGAGTACGATATAACCATATATTTTTACATTGAACTTAGAAGGTCAACAATCTGGCCAAAAAAAACTGTACGTTATATCTGAAGTTACGTTATATCCGGAGTCGATATATACGGAGTTTACTGTGTGCACACATCCGTCTCCGGGTTGTAACTTTGTCATGCGTGAATGATTTTCAAATCACGTTGCACAAGTGTTAATACATGAAGACGACGTATCGCATGCAAGACCCACGCCCTTATCTCAAAGGTCAATTCACACTTATGAGAGTTTTAAGGTAATTGAATCCTGTAAAATACATACATTCGTGTCGGACTGTACTCGGTTATGCATTCAAGGACTTTAAAATAACTTGACAGAAATTTTCAGCATATCAAGACGATGTGTCGCGTACAAGGCACACGACCCTACCTCAAAGGTCAATGTCACCCTTAGAGTTTAAAGGTAATGTGAACCTATATGCACACATTCGTGTCCGGATTGTAACTCTGTCGTGCATTGAAATATTTAAAAACGACTTTGCACAAATGATGTATTGCGTGCAAACCTATGACCCAACCTTAAAGGTCAAGGTCACACTTAGATCTTAAAGGTCATGGAATACTTTAACGTTATTACTCCGTCATGCATGGAAATAATAATAAAAACACATGGCACATTTGTTGACTACGTTGACTTTCGTGTCCTTACCTTAAAGGTCAAGGTCACACTTAGAGGTCAGATGATTTAGAATCCTGTATATATGCACATGTATGTGTACAGATTTTAACTCTGCTATACACTGAAGGATTTTATAAAGTGCTGTGCGCAAGTACCGGGTACACAACTTGAAGGTCAAGGTCACAGACTGTGGGATACCGCTTTGGGGGCATTTGTCACGTATGAAGGACAGCTTCTGTTTCAATTCTGTGCTTTATTTAATCAAACGATATTTACAACATTAAATTTGGAGGTAGCTATTTTAATGTGGTGCATGACAACAGTGTGAAGGGATTTGAAAACTGGTCCATGAATGCAGGAGGTACACCTATTCAAGAGGTCTTAAGTCTTTAGTGTGAGCTTTATCTCGGGGGAAGTCACTAAGGCGTAGTGCATAACACACCCTTGTGTTATGGCAGCATCTGTGTAAAGTTATCTTAAAGTACCTGGTGTATATCGTAGAACTGACAGCCCGGAAATGAAACTATAGTCCCCAAAGCGGTATATGATCAGTAGGGGAATTATACGTCTTACGTATATCATATTCTAGTACATTTAACGTTATGTGGTAATTTATGTAATTTATTTGCAAGGACACACGTAGATAAAAACAGCACTGATCCCTTACTGGTGCATGGTGTTCACACACGATAAATCTAACATACCAAAACGTTGTTACAGCAGCATTTTGCAGTGCCAGCAGAACTTGTCACTATGTTATGGGCATACCTAGTGATACATGTACAAAATGACGTTCATGATGTCAGCAAACTGTTGCAATTTCAGTGGGGTTTTTTTTTGGTCTGTTGCAGCTCTTTTTGAATCGACGATTAAAAAATGTGAATAGAAAATGCAAACAACACCATCGACCACTTCAATACCAAGGCCGATGTCCTGGTCAATATACGAATAATTTACAATTATTTTCAATGTAATTTATTAATTGGATTCTAGGTAGTTACAAAATTAATAGTAAGGTGATCATTGAACACTGTTTGAAATTTTCAGAACTGCTTGGCAATGTCCGTTGGCGAGTTTTGCCATTTTATGTAAATGAAACATAATTTACAAAAGCCTGATATAATATTCACTCCAAATGTTCATAATCTGTATGATATATCTAAGTTATAAATCTTGTTAAACATGAAACGGGTGACATATGAACACAAGCAGTATGCTAAATATGTTTTCTCTAATTATTACATTACAAGGAAAGAGAAGAAAATAAAATTTAGTCTCAAACTGCAAAAACTGAATTGCGTTTGACTTCAGTAAGATTTGCTTGCACATTGTTTATTTTATCCGAAATAACGTACAATTCCCGCAGTAGCTGCATTAATTTCTATTTCGGTTCCACATTTTAACAAACATTGTTCCGCTTCATTAAGCAATAAGATTTGTAAAATAATAAAATATAACGAAAAAAAAAGTTTAAGAAAATATATTTTAATACTGCACATGTAAGCAGTATGACAGAAGCATCGGCTCTTAAATTGGAAATGACAAACGTCAACACCGCAGGAAGTGACCGATTGTTGTTGTCTATGTTTTTTTCAATTTTCTCCATGTCCAGACTGCCTCATCTTGTTGTCTGTACTGTACTTTTGTGCCTTGAGCAATTCCCTTGCTAAGCAATGGTCCATTCTTGTGAAGATACATCGCCGGCCATACGATGTAGTCAAGATATTTACCTCTGCTGGTATACTCTTTAAACAAATCTTTATCAAAGTTGCGCCTTTCTTCTGTCGTTTCCTGTTTTGTTTCTTCCTGCGTTTCATGCATTCGATCTGTTACGATGTCGCTATTTTCATCGCTGGGTGTCTCATGTTTCCCTACTGGCTGACGGTCCTCCTGTTGTGATGCGAGAGCATGAGTTTTGTCTGCGATTACTTCATTCATTTCGTCTGTTTGGCCTGGTACATAAGCACTCGGATTGGAGTTTTCATCTTTTCGAAGTGTCGAGTTATCATCACTTGCAGTAGATTCAGCCACGCCTTTGCAGCCATCTTGTTCCAAATCACTACACTCCTCTGCAATATCTGTTATTGCATTGGAGTCTTCTAGTTCGGCATTTCTTTCTTGCTCCTCGGTACCTTTATTTTCAGTGGTCAAAGGAAAGCTTGATTCGTTTCCAACATCGATATCATCTTTATTCACTCCAATATCACCGTTTTTTCCTGATTGATGTAACCACTCAACTCTTTCTGTGACGTCATCTTTTCCTGGCATTTGGCTTCCATTTTGTGCTTCTTGATTGAAATCTTTCAGAATCGCTTCTCCGACAATGTCATCAGTAGTTTCATCCTGTTGTACATGTTCGTTTTCATTATCATGCGTGTGTTTGTGTTCACGGGTATAGTTTGTCTCGTCAATTGCATTGTCTACTAGATTGCCATCTTCATCCTGCTTATGTTTATCCAATTCTGTGAATTCGTCTTGTACTTGTTTGTGAATTTCTTTTTCAACGGATTTCTTCGTATTTGTATCGATCGGATGTGTATCTCCCTCCGGATTTTCATTTTCATCTTTTTGCTGCATTTCCTGAAAATCGTTTAGGTCAGATCTTGCGACTGCAACACGACTGGCTTCGTCAGTAGCAACCTTTTCGTATTCATTAGATCCTAGTTCACCCTCTACTGGTTTGTTAATTTCTTCTGTAACAGGCCTAATTGCATCCTCGTCAGCTGGAATTGCATCTTCGTTCGATATTTCATTTTCATCTCTTTGTAGTTCCGCATGTAAATCTGTCGGAACCTTTTCTCTTTTACTGTCATCGGAAACCTCGTGTCCGTGTGGAAGTTCGTCCAGGTTTGCAGTCTGCTGTACAGCCATATCGTTCATTTGACTATCTTGTGCTTCTTTTTCCGTGTTAACTTTGTCATCCTCTTTTTGGCGTATATGTGTAGCTTTCCAGCCGGGACACTCTAAAACAATGGGAGGATCCGTAGTCACCATCAATAGGCACAGCTCTATGCATTTCTTGAAGTAAGTGTTCATAGAAGACCCTGACAGGAGGTTCCTAAGATCAACATTGACACATGCGCAGGCAATTTCCCCACTGAAATCCTGTATTAAAAGCGAAGTAGCTCTTAAAAAAGTAGTTGAATTTATTCAAAATTAAACAGGTTCGAATAGCATTTTTTTACTCGACGACACTTGTATTTAACATCAAAGTCCAAATGCTAATAAATAACTTTTTCTCGCATGAAATATTACAACCATTATACTATTTATCAGATAACATATATACATGATTTTTCTTAAAGTTTATACAGTTAACCCTAAATGAGGAATACATCAAAAGAAGTCATTAAAGTAGATCGCTGCTTAATAGAGGTCAGAATAATATAAAAAAGCAAAAGGTAGGTGGTTTGTGGTTGATAGCTTAAGGTAGGTGGTTGATCTCTTAAGGCAGGTGGTTGATAGCTTTAAACAGGTGGTTGATAGCTGAAGGTAGGTGCTTAATTGCCACTGGCACACGTTCAACTGTATAACAATATTACAATGTTACATTTGTTTATTTACCTTCTCAATATGAACCACTTTCGTTTGAATTTTAGTCTTGCGACTGTCTTTCAGCCACTTCGCTGTTTGCTGAAACCCCGGAAGGTTCTGAAAAGATATTTCAATTTTGTTTTATGAAAAATACACTTTAATTCTCTTTGCATAAGCTAGTTTATTTTGTCTTGAACTCTTTTTAGTAACTTAAGATATCATCCCTCTTTTTATTTAAACCCAGACTCTAAAATGGACGCAATCGTCTTGTAAGCTCGACTCATAATCAATAACGGTTAAATAGGATGTTTGCTGAAAATTTGAATGGCGAACAAAACAAACCATTATCTAATTACACAAAAATGCAAACTGAAAATAGCAGATTGAGCCTGATCTTCACTGGTAGCAAATACCAATTTACTTGCAACTGACATTGTAAGATCGTGTATGTTCATAATTTGAAATCTTAGTACAAACATGTAATGAATGGTCATCTGAAAGTAGACAGAGTTCTGTAGGGTAGTCCATCTATTATCATGTATTTGAAATGAAATTTACCTCATCGAGAAACCAGTCTGAAAGTACTTGCCAAGGTTCTTCAACTCTCCCCTGGCAGAAACTGTATGCTATCTATAATAGGAAAAAAACTATGACTGTGATAAGAAGTTGGCGATAATAAAAAAGAACGAATAATGTAGCATAACATTCATTGGTTGTCAGCTTAATGTACAGTGTGTTATGGTATTATAACATAACTGGAATTACAAATTTACTCAAGAAGAGGAATAAACATTCAGCAGAGCAAATTATTTGTGAAGATTAATAACTCGTGTAAATTGCAAATGTTTAAAAAAAAAACCATCTGTCCCTTTAAAAGTAGTTCTGATTCCACTTCTTAACCACACATTTTGCATTCATTCAAAAACAATGTAAGCAGTCAGAATAGTAAATAGAACAATTTCCATTAGATTGTCTTGAAGTTGTGCATACTTAAAACACCTAAAGGAAATTAAACTAAAATTGCGACGCAATCTAACGTTTGCCTAATTTATAAAGTGATTTTGGTAAACGAAAGTAATTTCATACAATGCCAATTTGAAGAACAAAACTCTTATCGAAAGTCTAAAGCAATAAAGAAATATCTATTGTTTGTCCTACTACACTATGAATTGTTGTTACTATACCAGGTCATACCATAACAGTATCCAGTAGCACAACGATGGTCTGCTCCTCTGAGAAAGGCCCCTCTAGAACATCGAAGGCGGATGTCCATTCATTATCGTATAATTCACTGAACATCTCGGCCACTTTTGTTGGTCGGCATTGGTCGTTTAAATCTACGATGTTAGGATTGTTATCTCGCAGTTTGACAGAAACCAATTCACTTAATCTAGAATTTGAAAAACAGATCAGATTTTCCTCTGTCAGATTTAAATACATTGTATGTATTGTGTACATTGTATGTATTGTGGACATAGTCTATAAAAGTCACATGTAACAAAGATTTTCCAATTATCTCAAGAAATCAAACGCAAATATCAAATGCCGAATTTTTCCAGTTCTATATGCACATTTGTATGAATTGATGTTATGTCAAGTTTGGATCTTCTAAAATAGAACATCAATTTTAGATCTGTTATTATAGAAATTTTCAATATACAGCTAAAATATATCAAAAAAGTAATCATGAAAATCAGTTCAACTCGTTACCACCATTTTGTTTAAATCAGCTGTTAATAACTTTTGTAATAATTGTTAAGGGTATGCACATACCTTCTCAGTGCATCTTGTTTCTCAGATTCAAGACCTTGTTTCTCTATAGTAAGTCTAGAAATAGTGTCGAGAAGCTCGGCATTTTCATGTTCTATTGTATTACATTTTTTTTCTAATTCTCTGATCTCTTTTGTATTTGTTTCATTCAATCGGGTAAAACGGTCGGTTTGAGTAGCAATGCTTTCTTCTAATGTTTTTATTTTCTGTTCTTGTTCTTTGTTTGTACCCTTCACTTTTGCAAAGTCGTCGTTCGTGTTTGACAATATATTTTTGGTTTTCGATAGTTCATTGCTTAACGATTCATGTTTGGTTCTCCAGTCCGACAGCCCCTTTTTAGTTCTTGATAGCTCGTTGTCCAACTGTTCATGTTTGGTTTTCCCGGCCGACAGTTCATTTTGGGTTCTTGATAGCTCGTTGTGTGATTGTTCATGTTTGGTTTTCCAGGCCGACAGTTCATTTTGGGTTCTTGATAGCTCGCTGTCTGACTGCTCATTTTTGGTTCTCAAGGCTAACAGTTCATTTTTGGTTTGCCAAAGCTTTTTGTTCAAATTCGCCGATGTGTTATTTTCTGTAAATCTCCCTTCCAGAAATAAGGGTATTCTTCCAGTGGTTTTTCTGAAAATAAAATTTTATAAGACGCTATATAAGAATTATATACGGTCCGGTCTGAATCCAACATTGAAATATTTTCCAGAATTGGTGTATAACAGTATATATTTGTAATGCTTTCTGTCTATATTTTCCTATTCTCATATAACCGTGAAGTTTCATGAAAAAACAACACAGTGATTAAGAAGTTGTGTACGCCGTTTATATGAGAAACATTATGCGGGCCTTTGTTATCAAGAGGTAAAAGAGTTTACTTCCTGTTTAAGAATAACAGGACACATAATGCACGATCCTGGGATAGGCACCTAACGCGAAACGTGCCACAGTATGGTAAACCCTAAACTTGCTCCTCTTCAAATATGAAAATGCCACTGGGCTGTGTCTTGATAGTGATCTCTGAAAGTTCATAAAATGTGTCAGGTTTATCAGTGGTGTACTTACTCGTATAGAAAAAGCTGTATCCGGAAAATAGTACTGAATATTGCGTCTAGGAATTTAGGTGGCCACAAATAAGTTAGAGGCGTCCGCAGATAAGCTAGATACCTCTTACCTGAAACATTGAAAGACAATGCCAATTTTTAAGGTAGACTAAACAATCAAACAATCAACAACCACCAATAACCAGACCCCCACAATAAGAAGAACAAATCCTTCAGCTTCCTGATGTCTAGTTATGTATGATGAATTTAAACACGTAAAGCGTATAACTACGAAAGACCGGTGGTGACATTTCAACTTCAATATTTCACGATTTCACGAATTCACGATTTTACTTCACGAATTCACGATTTCACGAATTCACGATTTCAACTTCACGAATTCGTTATTTCATATTTCCCTATTTATGACGTCACAAATTCGCGGGAAAATTCAAGTGGAATAATTTGAGATGGTGATCTCTGCAACTATATTTATCAGATATTATGCTGAAAATTTACATACCATACTGTCCTGTCTTGTGTATGAACAGAAATGTTCAGGATAGGGAAGAGGAGGACAAAGAAATTTTGCCATAATTGTATTGAAATTTGTTGTATCATAAAGTAATCTAAAGACGTTATTCCTGCAATCAGAGTTCGCTTTGGAAGAACACTTTATACAAACAGATTTAATGGACAGATACTAGTAGTGCCGGTCTTACATTTTTACCTAAACATTATAATTTAGTATCGTAATATACGAAGAGCTCCGCTAGAAAGTTCAGTACATGAGATCGTTAATTAATGTAGTGTCAATAAGTAATCATATACATGTAGTTGAATAACAGTCGTGCTAGTTGTCCTTGGGTTGTTCATAATGAACCTAACATGCTCTTCAGCCATGAGGTATTACTACCACCCTTGGACAACAAACAGAGCTTGTAACAAATCATTTACATAGGAAAACAACATAAGAACAGATCCTGAAATTGCTAACATTTTGAGCCTGGGTCTTAACCTCATGGCAGTGGAGCCGCCTTGGTGCAGTGGTAGCGCGATCGCCTCGGGATCGGAGGGTCCCGGGCTTGGTCCCCACCAGTGCCCAAGTAGTGTCCTTATGCAAGACACAGATAATTCGACATTGTCCCTCTCTCTCTCTCTCTCCCTCCCTCCCTCTCTCTCTCTCTCTCTCTCTCTCTCTCTCTCTCTCTCGTGAAAGTGAAATCGAGAGGTCGTGAAATCAGAAAGTTAAATTCGTGAAATCGTTAAATCGGGTGTTTGCGAATTCGTGAAATATTAAATTCGTGAAATCGTGAAGTTGAAAGCGAGATATCGTGAAATTAGGAAGTTTAATTCGTGAATTCATGAAATCGTGAATTCGTGAATTCGTGAAATCGTGAATTCGTGAATTCGTGAAATCGTGAATTCGTGAAATCATGAATTCGTGCAGTAGAATCATGAATTCGTGAAATGGTGAAATCGTGATTTCGTGAAAACGGTGTCAATCAAATTTTATAAAAGTCAAACCATATTGCTATGAACAATATTTTAGCACATCTTCTAACATCATATCTTACGTTGAAATTTCTAGTACAGTGTTACACTGTTACAAACCAGCTTCAATTTGCGTTAACTACTAAGTTCGAAATATCATGTCTTTGATGGGTGTTTAAACAAAATCAGGAAGTTATACATCCACCTGCTAGCGCTTTGGATGCAAATTATGTGTAGTTGTTATATACCCAAGAAAGATGTCTTACCGGCAAAACCGTTATTTGTTCGAAAAACATTCCTACATGTACCGTTGGTTTTTAAGTCGAAAGTACATGATATCAGTATACAAATGTACATGTAAAATAAATATGCAAAATGCCAGTGCTTTCCATGAAGAAGCGACAAAATATGAAAGAAATGCACACGTCAATATTGCTTCACACTAAACAATACACAGTTCTATTCAAATTATATCCCTAGACTCTATTTATAAGTACTTATCTTAAGGCTATTTTGACTTAATCTTTAATATAGTGTAAGTAAATACATATAAAGTGCATGTATATATACATATACCTGCATTTTAAATCTAGCTTTAGAGATAAATAATCAGACGTTAAGGTCAAAATGATAACAAAGAAGAATGCCTCAACTTGCATGTCTAAAGCTTTCCCTATGTCGTTTATAGCATTGAGAATTACTAAATATCTATGATATATTTACCTCTATTTCCTTCTTTCTTTCTGTTTTCGTTCTGATTTTCTTCGTCTACGTCCATTTTTTCATCTTCGTGTTTCTTAATCTGATTCACATCGCGCGGCTTTGACCTTGTCTTACTCTAAACCGAAAAGGGAAGTAAATTAATTGTACTTTTAAGTGGCTTTATTTGTAACGATATATAAACTTTTCCTATAACATTAACTACCCTATATATATTAAATAGTAATATAAGATATGTAATTTCATCTTGTAATACCTTTTTGCTCCTACCCATCCTAGAATCGTCACTGGAAGTAGTAAAATATAAACAGAAATAAGCGATTGCACTCCTTTCCTTCTAGGAAAATACTTGTAAACGTATACGCATATCATAATATTGATAAACCGACCGAGTTATAATATCAACTACTGTTCGTGTGGTTAATACACTTTGCCCGCACAATAAACTCGTACTGTCAAAGTATGTTAATTAAGCGGTTGGCTTGTTTATTAGCTCATCTGAGTTTACTTATGAGGGGTCACTTGTTTAACAAAAACTTTTATATGAAAAACTTTAAAATCTTCTTCTGCAAAACGAATAGGCTTAACCATGGGCATGGGAAAGTTTGACCCCCGGAGCATAATGTTAATTCATTTTGTAGAAGACAACCTGAAAATGTTTCAATTTATAATAAGTGCATTGTGAATAGATCTATATAATTGTTTCCAACTTTTCCAAGTATAAATTGGAATGCTCGGTTAACCTATTAAATATGGTAGCTGGGCAAACGGTAGGAAGGGATTATTAAGCAATAACATCATTTTTAAAACACTTGCACTGATAACGTTTGCAAATGTCCATGTCATTACACTTTTCTGGCTTAGGATTAGGGTTAGAACACGATGACTATTCAAGTAGATGACGCTACGATTCATTTTCGAAATATCCTGCACGTACTAAAAATATTTAAGTACATTTGGTTATCTGCTTTCGGACACTGTGTTGCTATTATTAAAACTTTCTAACTTAAACTGAAACGTAAACAGAAACTCACCTCGTAATTGCACTGAAATCCGGGATTTTCTCAAGTGTAAGAGAAACTATGAATAACTAAATTCAAACAAAAGAGCAGAGTATGTGCCGTGTTGTCGGGTTCTGAAGACCAATGGTCATTTTGTCAAGCGAGCATCTTCAATTGTACATATAATTCAGACGATGGACAGGTTGACATTTCTGAAATGTCAGGTAGATGGTAGTTACCCTCTAGTGTCCTTGCTCGTGTGAGTGACGGAATGAAAGGGTGGATGTTGAAGGAACTCGGTTTCTCGCCTTGTATGTAAGTCTTTTGAAGTGATGATAGTTTGCGTTACCTTTTGTGTCCGTGACTGATAAACTGATAGTAAAGTATATTGCAGAATAACCACCAGATGACCGTCACCCGACATAGCCTGTTTCTTTACAGATCATGTAAACATTGTAACCTTCGGACATGGTGTAATAATGAAATAAAATGGGCAATGTAATTTGTTTAGAAATAAGCAAGACCACATTTCTATCAAGTCTTTATTATTAAGCATATTACCATAGCAACCACTTATTTTTTCACTTTCTAAAAAGTGAAAATTAGTGCTCAGACAAACAAAATTAGGATTTATTGAAAAGCTGGGAAATGACAACAAAATTAAACCAAGCAAAATACAAATCATATGTTATCAGGTGAAATTTCAAGAAACAATACCTTCATATGAATTAACATGACGTTAAAATTACTGTTATGACGTTGCAAAAGACGTTACAAACGTCATTATGAACAATGGCAATGGGTGTTGAAAACAATCATAACTAAAATAACTATAGTAGTGGGTAGATTCAATTGGAATTTTCAATTCATAGTCCTTTAGAAAATATCTAGAACAAAATGAGTGATTTTCACCCATTTTCCCAGTCACTTGACGTTGGCGTGTTTCTGATCTGATCGAGTCCATTAGCAAACTTGGCCGAGTTCTTTCTGACGTGTAGTTAATAACTTGAATCAGCACACATTTGAAGGTGTTAGAGTGAAAATACAGTTGAAAATGCCATTTTTTAATATAAATCAGACGCCCTTGATCAAATTATCTGACCAAGCCCTTAATTAAACCTGACCAAGACTATATAATTGTACACATTCAATTTAGATATATTTAATGATGGTTTTCTTCGAGAGTGTACACAATCAAATAAAGCAGGCTTTCCGCCGATTTTATTCAATGTTTGGTCTAAATATATGTAGGTCTATAATAGATATTAGCCGAGATGGGTTACGATATAACGAAAGTTGCATAAAACAAAGACCAAAATGTATACCTTTTTAAGTATTGCTGTAGAATACGGCACATGTACGGAAACAAGTAGGCATCTTAAATGTAAATCTCTATTGAACATAGCAGGAAAATATTGTCTCTATAGTTCCCTTTTTACATTAACAGTTTATTTTCAGATCCCAAATGTTATTCTTTTGTGCCCTGTGCAATACCTTTACTAAGCAAAGGTCCTTCTTTATGAAGGAACAATGCTGGCCAGACAACAAAATCAAGATACGTTCCACGTTTTGTGTACTCTTTAAATAGTTCTTTATCAAACATTTTCCTTTCTTTAGTGCTCTGACAAACTTCTGATTTGTCTTTCTCTTCAATGTCTTCGTTAAGCGCTCTTTCGTGCTGCGTAACTTCGTCGGACTTCCCTTGAATATTGGCAGTGGTCTGATCCAGAACACCCGGTGTCCATCCTGGGCAACTGAGAACAACCGGGGGATCAGTGGTAACCATCAGCAAACAAAGTTCGACACATTTAGTTATATATTGTTGCATTTCCTCCACTGACAAAAACTTCGCAAGTTTATTTTCTTTGCATCTTTCTAACAGCTTCTGTTCGTATTTCTAAAAGTAGAATGTTAGCACATTCGGTTATGTTACAATGCATGCTCAAAGAGCGATGCAAAATCAGGGATCTGCTATTAAACTTGAGATAATACAAACAGACTTACAGCAAAACTTGAGTCAGTAAACAAGTATATACCTGTCGGTTATATTTTTTGTGATAATACAATACAATGTATATAGCTATTTTAAGTATTTAAGTACATTTATGTATATTTACCTTTCCAACACTTGCAACTTTATTTCTGATCTTAGCTTTACGGCTGTCTTTCAGCCATTTCACTGTCTGCTGTGCACCTGGAAAACTCTGGAATAGAATAAAGAATCCAAAGCGTGTAAGTTCTAAACAGATGTATTGTGCTTTAGCAATATACACGCACAGAAAATAATAGCTTAATGATATCATTGTCTCCGTTCTTTGTTTGATTAAAGCAAGTATAGCCATTTTTCGAGTTCTTTTCGTAAGCAAGCTTTATATCATAATTATAAGCTTTCTTTTACTCTTTGTTAAAGCGAGAATTATGCTTCAGTGGTAAATATTATAAAAGGCTGTTCATTTAAACTTGATTTGTATTTAAATAAGCTATCATTAACGTCTATGTGCTGCCTTGCTGCAACATGTCTCATATTTGATTGTAAATATGACGCTGTATAATTACATGATCATTCCATAATGTACTATGACTGCCTGAAGATACCTTTTCAATATCAAATATTGACAGTTAAGACAATTAAATTCACATTTTTTCTGATCATTCACCTTTATATTGTATAAGTATATAAGTACGGTTATATACATTATAGTTACAGATGCAGTAAATGATGCTTATCTTATAACCCACTACAGAGTGGCATTTAATAGAGTTTTCAAATACATGTATAAGTGAGAAAACATCTAAAAACTTCACATATTACCATATCGAGAAACCAGTCCGTCAAAACTTTCCATGGAAGTGCCACTTGTTCTTCACAAAATCCGTACGCTTCCTATAAATTAGAAACAAAACAATATCATTGCATTCCAGTTTAACTCTACAAGGTGTATTACTGGAAGAAATCGAAGCACACTACCAGCTGAACTTAACTTACTTTAAATTGTGCTGATAGCTTTAAAGCAAAAGCGGTATGTCACTATAGGTAGCAACACGCCCTTATCAGAAGATACCTGCGATGCCTTACCGAGTTCCCGAATACGAGTGCAGTATGAGTCATTTACATTTATTAGCTGCTAATCAAATTTAGATTTATGGATACGGCATATCAAATGAGAGCGGAAACACTATTCTTTCTTTTTATTAGTCTACACCGATTCTGTAAAATGTTTTATTGTTAAAGAGAGACTCACAAGACTTAAAGACTAGGTAATCCGACCGAAGTCAAGGATAGCTTAACTGTAACAGCAAGAACCAGACCCAAATACATTATCTGAATTCTTGATATTTGCAATCGAGCCATAAGCGACCAGTTGGTCCACGGTCAAAGTTATGAGACATTGAACTGATTTATTTATAATGTTATACATTTAACTCGTTTTTAACGTTTTGAGAAAATAATCTGCTCGATGAAAGGAATGATCTTTAATGTAAAATGTTTTATAAGCAGTCGCTCAAATCAATAACATAACAATGTTTAGAGTGGATCTATATCGTACCATAACTATATCCAAGAGAATAACAATGGCATGTTGTTCTTTGAATGTTTCCTCAAGAATGGTGAATGCGCTCGTCCATTCGTTGTCATACAGCTCGCTGAACTTCTCAGCAAGTTTTGTAGGTCGACACTGATCATTCAAATCCACTATGTTAGGGTTGTTGTCTCGTAGTTTCACTGACACCAGCTCACTTAGTCTAAATGAAAACCTCATAAGTTTTTTAATAGATCCGAAAGATATATCATGTAAATTTCATGGTTCCTACATATTCTAAAAATTTCATGTTTAAACGGGATGTGAAAATAGACTGAAATCATATATCTAGAAAAGATATCTCATATATAAACAACCATAATCAGTCGGATCCAAAACGCACAATATATGATGCAGTTAAATTTTATTTTCACTCTGTCTCTTTAAAATGTAGTGGTCAGTGCAGATCAGGATCACATGTGTTAACAACGACAACACGGGAGTAATAATTGATCTCTTAGGAACTATATAAATCTCTGCTGATGAAATAAGACAAATATGTTTGAAAATTAAACACCTCAAAATATCAATTCAACGCTGTCTTTGATCTAATTTCTAACGATTTCGACAAATAATCTAACATTTACTGTCAACCTTAATATTTTAAAAACCAATCCATTGACTTTTAATAGCTTTATCACAAAGGAAAGATGGAAATGATGGACAAAACTCCTTTTATTCATGCATATATGCACAAACATAAATTTAATTTCAAAAAGTTTAGAAAAACCTTGTAAGAGCGTCCTGTTTTTCACTCTCTAGTTTACGTTCACTATCACGCAGCGATGCATTTTCTTTCTCCAGCAGACATATCTCCTCTCGTTTGTGTTTAAGTTCATCAGTAAGCCTTCCAATATCATTCCTTGACTGTGTTTCAAGCTCATTCAACTTTTCGACTGGTTCCGTGCAATAGCCCTTTAAGAATGTTGGTGATCTTCCAGCTATTATCCTGAAAGTAAAACGATTCGCTTTTATAACAGAGACTGCTTATTCTGGGACAAGGTGTCGGTTGCATTACAATCCAATATAGTACACTTGTTCATTTAAAATTAACATTTACAATGTTTTTGTCAATATAATTATAATGGTTTTATGACAGGACCTAACATCCAATCCAATTCCTGTCTTAAGGCAACGTGTTCGTAAAGCCTTTTTGTTGAGTACGATGTTTTACTATAGCGTAAAATTTGATGACGGACCAGCTTACGTAATATATAAGTTGCCGGAATGATTTGGTCCAACTACTGTTATGAGAAAATAAATAACATGCCACAGATAGGCAATGTGGCACATTAGAAAAATTAATGATAAAAGATTCCTTGTATTTTGAAGCAAATGATTAATTTCGTTTTAAATATTTCAAGTTTCTTTTTTAATACGATAGTCAAAAGCAATTCGGTGTACATCTTTTAAGAAATCCTCAAGAAGAAAGCATATTTAACATTTTCAAATGACATCAATAGAAAAAGCTGCTGTGTGTACCGTTATAGAGTTGTAAACTAGGCTTATCTTTAACGCCCCTTTGTTCTATCATGTCTATGTACTATGCTGTTTTCATATCAGTGCATTGAATACAATAAAAAAAAGAAAGGCTGCTTATGATGAGCGTAATGTAGCTACTTACCAGTATATGTGAACTTGGCAGCGAAGGATCTGACTGACAATAAAGTCAATGATCCTCACCGGTACCCATATGACCTTCTTTACATAGTAGCATACGAGCTCAAATACTGAAACTTAATAAAAATAACAAGATGTCATATTGCAAGTCTTAATTTCAATCATCGAAGTCAATTTTTGCACAATGTATATTGGCAAATTAAACATATAAACGACAAGATAAAGTTTCTAAACTTAAAGAAAATACAAGGTGACCTTGTTGAAAATCCTACACTTTTTCCTATGTCATATTCTAATTGAAAGAACTTGTCTTGCACTGTTTAAGGAATGACACGTGCTGCTATATAAACCATTTTCGTTACTAGTGTATGAACGAAATTTTATACAACTACGTAGTTATCACATTGGTGCAGACATAATTAAATTCTATCCAATAAAGCCGATAAACTGTTTACTTACTTTTTACCTAAACTGCATTAATTTTACCCAGAAACGTTTTCCTGTGTCATATTCTTATTGAAAGAACTTGTCTTGTGCTGTTTCGTTTTTTATCAAACGAATCTAGGAATTTCAGATATATAAGTTTGACGAGAAGCTTTGAATGCAAATTAATACTAAACAACTGAAAGGTGTAGCGTCTCACTGTTTATCTACAAGGAATTTCCTAAACAACTTTTTACCGACATTTAGAATTGAAGCCATGATTATCTAATAGGTTTTGTTCTAATTAAAAATTGAGTGTTCACAAGAACATGTTTCGTTCAAAGAACAAAAAGAAATCGCCGTGTTTCGAAGTTACATCGTTTTTCAAATTGTTCATCGTTAACCAAGTGATACGGGTATACTACAATTTTATGTTCTAAGTTTTCTAAAGGTATGCAATTTGATACATTTTATTTAACAATGAACATTGAATCTCAAATAGACTATACATAACCCCGTTTAAACTAAGCTATGAAGGATCACTCTACGGACATGCTCATGATATCTATCCACGCACGTCACAGAATACATTTAGATCTTGTGCAGTAAACACGTGTGTTATATGTTATTTGTATTACAGGCTGCACTTGACTTAAATTTATGAAAACTAAGCAATGCAACAAAAGTTAATAACAATACTTAAAATATTACTTTCTACTAAAACTTGTCTCTTAACAGACCTAAAATATATTTTCCTGTCTGCTTACAAGTTAGACTGCGATTAGAACATTGACATAAGCTGCTTGTAAATCAATGTGAAATAACATCTATATAATTTTATGTTGTCTTTTTATGAATTATTTTTTAGAAAATTACTTATTACTAGCAAGGTAATACTTTGGGGCAGCTGACCACTTTGGACATAGAAACGTGCGCGACCTATCATGCGTATTTCTGATGATGGTCATAATATGAAAAGAACAAAAATATTTGCAATCAATGTAATGTTATCGTACCTAAAACTGTGTTTAGCTTAATCAGACAAGGGTAAAACAATTTGCAAAGTTTGAAAGAAAGCATGCATCTGCAGATATCACGAAACATCGGACGTCGGCTCAAAGTGTTACACAGGACAGCTACACAGGATAACCCATCTTTGCTATGCCCTAGTAAATAGAAAGAACTATTGCAACATTTCTGCCACGTGAATAAAGTTCTCTTTATTCTAAGGGTCATCAACCCTTTAAACAGTCAGAGGACATGACAGATGCCTCATTTCATTTTGACAAACAAACAACACTACATATTTATATGCTTTAATTACAATTTCTCACCCATTTCAAATAATCATCCTGAAGTCGAAGTGATGTAGCACTGTGTGGTCTATTCAAAATACGCGCTTATAGGTTCGCTTATAGGGTTCACTTAAACTTATAAGATACAGGTTCCCCCCCTCCCCTACACCCTCGATTATAGGCGTCACTTAAACTTATAATATACAGGTTCCCCCCCTTCACCCCCCCCCCCCTACACCGTACCCGACTTCTGTGTCTGTTTTGGTATTGTCATTGAAATACTGCTGTTGCTTTAGCATGAACTAAAAAGCATTAAGTCAGTTAAACTTGTGATAATCCCGTATTAATTAAAGAGTTCATTCAAAGAACAAAGGTAATGATAAAGTATAATGTATATTGATAAAATAAAGTTTGCATGCACCTACAAAACAAAAACACCTGACAATGCGATATGCTATATCTTATATTTGCTTAACATATTTAAACTACTAAAGACTGAATTCAGCAATACTGTGAAGGGAAGTAACCACTAACCACTGATTTACCTTGCAAATACATGTACATTGTATGTGTCTTTTCTTACAAGAAACGACTTTATATCTAATGTATATAACAAATCTTAATCACATTGAAATCTTTAACTGGTTGTGTAATGATTATTTCCCTCAAAATAAACAGAGTGTTCTAATCTTGATTTATTGCCTGTATTCAATACACATAGTTGTATGCATTAAAATGTTATAAGCTTTTACTTACTATCTCGTCGGGGACTAGAACCCGGGTCATCACCCATATAAACCGTATGTTGATCTCCGTCACCCAATTTCTTATATTGGATATGTGAATAATCTTTATTCATTCTTTTTCCTACCGACATTACTCGAATCGAAAACGAAAGAGGAAGTAAATTAATTAATATTAACGTATAATATACCGTCCTAGTCACAGTTTCGTATACACTTTTATTTAAGTTTTTGCAAAATTAAATATCATTTCATATTTTGAAGGATGATATAGATTCTAATATACTTTTTGAGATTAAAAAGGTGTTACTGTATACTTATTTCCATATTCTTGTGTTTAGTTAAACGTTTAACAGGTAAGCATGTAGATATTGTAAACATTGTTATCGATATGGTTAATACAACATGCGCTAAATGTTTACTATCTGTAGTTCGTTCACTATACTCTTCATTGCCAAACAAGTTCTTACAATTTAGATTAATTCACTCTCGAGACTTTCCAGATAGAATTGCATGAAATAAATGATTTAGGAAAGAGTTTACGTAGGCTTTTAGCTTTCTTCTTAACCATGATAGTCCTGTTTTATTGTATATATTATGAATTACATGTATATGCAAATAAATATTGTTTAAACCAAATAAATGAGCTTATTACTGTTTCAGTTAAACATTAAGTAAATGTTTTGGGACATGATGATAGAAGACATATCATTAATTTTAAAATGGGAAAATGTTAAGGACATAAATAAAAGGCATATCCTGAATTTAGTGTTTCCTGAATGTCTATGTGCTTGTTATGTATATTTGCTGACAATATGCTGTCTTGAGCAGTAAGCATTATATGTCACATGACTCGTATACAAATGTATAGAAAAATTGTGTAGGACTTCATTGTCTCCCTAATATTTTAGCTACCGCTTTAAACTATAGATACCAACCTTTAACTTTTAACCTTAAGTCTCTCGTAAAGAAAGATCGAAAATATTCACCCCTGGTTATCGGGCTACAGTTATTATTATTATATAAAACATAATACATACTTAAGACTGTTGCATTTTGGATTGTGCAACAAACCAACAATACTTTCAGTTCAGCTTAACTAAATAGTATAAATAAACCAAAAGTCAGTCACACCGAGAGAATAGTCGTTTAGACAGAAGAACTCAAACACTTTGATATTAAGGAAGTTACTTTCAGCAGCATAACTTAATAACGTTTTACGCGTATCCATGTACTTTACATTGTATTTGGTATTTGGAAGCGCATTCAAACATCTCAAATGTCGTTTTGGTTTTTAAGATTTTTTATAGATCTATATCTTTAAAACATTGGTTTGTTTATTCAATATTCTAACACGACCAGCGAATAACCTACATACATGTAGAACAAAATCTATTTGGGTTATTCTGCAATAAACCGACCTTGAACGACGCTGCACGCGCATCGTGTTTTGTCTGTTCAATTTACCCGACGTATAAAGGATCTTACATGGCATACGGTGGATGACTTGGGGCAAAGCGGGGGGATCCGATGGATGACACACATCCAGTTAACTTGATTAATATGTTACGATACCATTTACACTGACTTTATTTACTGTTTTGTTGTTATTGTTTTTGTTTACACAGTGACGTCATTTATCAAGAGAAACTGTGACGTCATTTATCTATACTCGTTACTAATATTTTTCGTAACTTAAACCGTTATTGCATAGCCTGAAAATTCGAACCATTTCTATAAATGAAATACCTGGTACATTTACTTGAAAACTATTAAAGTGTTTTCTTTCTTATGAGACTGTAGTTCACGTTGATGATTGAAAAATCTGAAACACCGCGTATACATCTTTCATGAATGAAAGTCACATTGAAATAGCGTCTTTACAGTGTTCGCGGGAGGAAACTTCAACGGCAAAATCTAGGTGCGTAGCACGCAAGTGTAAATTACATTCGATGAAAAAAGTTCTCTCATTTTCTTCAAATGTTCTTTCAAATTAGTCGTGTTAGAATCTAAATAATAAATATCCAAGTTTGGTTTATGGTAGAATAACCCTCGTTTGTCGTTCCTATGCGTAATAATATATCACTCCGGCCTTCGGGCTTCGTGATATATTCTTGTGCATGAAAACTCTAAACTCGGGTTATTCTACGATAAACCAGACATGGATACATATTATTTCTTAATTGTAAAAGTATTATCAAGGTTGGTTTATTGATTTTGATACCTGTTACCTGTGCTATCGTCAATAGTGTGTGCACATTGCTGTAAACAATTGATAAGAGTATATTGAACAATAAAATGAACCTTAACTTTTGAATACATTAATGTTTTAAGCTTGAAAGGACGTGAATGAATACCATCTCCTTTCTCTACTGGTAAACATTTTAGATTTTCATACGTATGAAATATTTCAAATGCTACATTTTGATAGTTCCGACATTTAATTAACTAGATCTCTAATATGTTTGATTGGACATTCATGTTTTAGCGATAGTGTGTATGTCCAGGAGGGTGGTGATCACACACTTGGTTTAAGTGAGAATAATGATCGCAAACTTGAGAAAATGGCGGATTTCATGTGTTATTTATTAGGTCAAGTGGATTCTTACCATGATATGTCGTTTTCTCAACGCTATGAAATTATACGGATTTGCTGTTAGTCAAGAGTTATATATATGACCTTCATTCGGTTCTTAGTTTCGACTCGCAATGCTTCGAACTTTTGAGGTTATTGAAGGTTGAATCTAGCCAGGTTTAAGTTTTCACTGATGGAAACCGAAAGTGATCGACCATTTTGTCAATGGATGCCATATATTGCTTCTTTTACGAGAAAATGAGTAAGAAATATTTAACGGATCTGGGACATGATCTGTATCTTGCACTATCTGCCAAGACCTAAAATAACTAACATCTTCTGGGGTCGTTGGTCATGAACCAACGATTCTAAACTCCTATAAATAGATATCATATAATAATACAGTGCAACCTCCCTACAACAGCCAACACTCGGATATCTGGAAATTGGCTGTTGTTTAGAGGTGGATGTTGCTCAGAGGGATTTTTTGCGGTAATGTAAACATATGATCAGCTTTTTTGTTGTGTTTGCGGGTTTACGCTTTTGATACTAAACATTGTAAAAACTATTGTCCCTTTCAGCCGCAATCAGATGACAATCAAAGTTAACAAACAACATCGTGTTAATGATTAAACTAAATTAACTTTGAGTTAAATAAATTATCAATTTCTAATCATATTATCCGTAAACACGCTGATTGGCATATATTTTTCACTCAGTAAGTCGATAATGAGGATAAATCATATCACGCTCTTCCTGAAACATGTCTTTTTTGAATTACTGAAATTTCATTTATTTGGATCTTTAAGAGACACGAGTATAGCCTAACTTTGGGTGTTGAGCGGACGCGAGAAAAGCATATCTTTGGTAATGAGCGGATACGACAGCTGCCCAGAATCGATGTACAGTTGAATGCTTTCACAAACGGTATGCGGGCTACTGTTGAACAAGAAAAAGGCGATTGTTGATTGCATATCAAAGTTATGTCGAACGTAATATTGTACAACCTACGTTTGGGTCACAGTGGCAATCAAGTATGATTAATGTTAAAAGCACATGTTAGTACTGTCTTTTGGTATATAAACTACAAGTATCCTATTTTCTTTTCAAACACATTCAAAACGAAATTTAATCATGAGAAGTCAGTTTGTTGGTAGTATTGTGGTGTACGATGGCATGTGCAGAAACGAAGATCTGCAGGTAATGTCCGAGGTGTGGCAAAAATCTATTAAATTTCGGATGTTTTGATCAAAACATATTTGACATTTAATACCGTGAAATACTTAAAAGAATTAATACAAATTAGTTTTGAAATTAAAGGTGATGCAGGTGTTTGCAAGTACAGGTGCCTATACTTTACTGTATATAAAAGCGTGCATAAGTTACCCTTCCCGGATTCTGTATTGTATGCTTTACATACATAATTAGATCTGTGTTTGATACATGATACCTGTCGTTTTGTGAAGAATCTGTTGGGTAAAACATAAACCTTTTCCGAACTTGACCAGTTACTATATATCATCTTATTATATGACAATAGACCAGTATATAGATGTCGTAGTACATCTCAGGAAACCAGAAATGTGGCGCTGGTAACATGTATCTTTTGCAACAACGAACCAATTTTGGGATATTGGTGTACATATTAAATATCAGAATCCAATATTGGGCGACTGTCATAGACGGCAGTGAACCATTCTAGAAACGGAAAATTTTGAATAACTCTGTAATATATTTAGTGATTTTCTAAAAACACACATTTTTATATTCATGAGGAAAGATATATTTTAATTCTTGTCACAAAAACGACAGATCTATTGTAATTACTTTTTTGGTATTGAAAGGAATAATCGAATAGATGCATATTCCGAATAAGAACAAAAACAATACTTTCCGTATGAAATATTATAGACGTGGGTTTAAAGATAATAAGTCCAGAGAAAAATATTTGTTTCGCTTAAGTTCACAAGTCTCGTTTTTCCTCAATCTCTACACATCCATGTTTCGCATTTAAACTGCATCTGACATGTTTCTGTTGCCGTCATTTTGTTTTACGTACATGACGTCGGTAGTTCATACCAGACGTGCATTTCACGGAAAATATAATGAACGCCTGACGTGTTGTTTATTTGACAGTTCTACTGTGTATGTATGGAATTTAATGTTACATCTCTACAGAGGATTTTCTTAGTGTAAGAGCTGTTGTCTAGAGCCCACAAAAATCTTCAGCGTTTTGTTTAGATTTAATTTTAAAACTGTAACACGCAATAAAGCTTGATTTCTACTTTCAGAAGATGTATTGCATGATATAAACACTGTAAAGTAAAAATCGACAGTGATACCTCTTTAAAAGAAATTATTGCGAAAATTCAATAAGCTCAAACTTAGGACGTCGCGTCTCTACAATAGACCTTTTTATGAATGTCGTGGTGTGCATCTCAGGAAATCAGAAATGGACGACTGTTGTGAACGTATACAGCCATTTTTGGGCGATTTTCGCGTTTGATCACGACCCAAGTTCAGTCCAAAATATAACTCGAAAACTTCCGAAAAATTGCTTTATGGAAAGCTTGTCCGGTCAAAATTAACGGGCGGTTAGTCGTTTAGAGGTTTTCTGTCAATTCGGGATGAAAAATAGTGGCCATTGGCTGGAGTTTGGAGGTGGCTGTTGGTGGGAGATAAAACATATAGAAAAACCAACGGGGGAAAATCAAATGGCTGTTGTAAGGAGGTGGCTGTTGGTGGGATGTGACCGTTAGTGGAGGTTACACTGTACATGTGTAAATAAGGTACATAGTCTATGACTGATAAAACGATATAAGTTTGTCTTTAAGAAGTATTAAAGTATATAGTTTGGTGCAAAAATGTGTTTGAACGAATATATTTGAGTATGAAAACATTCGTAATCGTAGTGAACTGCAGGTAAATATTCCCTATGCATTTCGTTTATATTAATTTATTTAAGCTCGATTGTGAAGAAAGCGTCAAGCTTATTGAGACATTCTCGACCTCTGGCTCGAACACCTGTTTTAGTGAAAACATCGACAAAATGGTTGAGCACTATCGGTTTCTATCTGTCATAGCTTCGACCTGACCAGGTTCAACCTTCAATAACTGCAAAACTTTGAAACATTGCGAGTCGAAACTATGAGCCGAGTGAAGGTCACATATCTTGACTAACAGCTTATACATATAATTTCATAGCTTTCAGAAAACGACTTATCCTGGTAAGAACCCGCTTGACCTAATTAAAAACACACAACATCCCCCATTTTCTCAAGTTGTGATCTATTTGTCTCACCTAAACGAGGCTTGTGAAGACTATACGTCCACCCCCTGATTTTGTTATATATCAGACTTACTACCGGGTATTTTCCTACAAAACATTTCATACAGGTTCCTAAGTCAGCAGTTTTGTTTCGTAAAATGAAATTGGCAATCTGGATCAATGATATTCAAGTTGCTGAAGAGGTTTGTGGGCTAGATATGCATAGCTGAATTTGTTCATCTTTACGCACATAACACAGGAAAGGGTTAAAGAAGGATGTTGACGTTTTAAAATAGTAGTAAAAAAGAATGGTTTCACATTATTTAACTTACTTTTTACGTATATCATAAAATCCAACTGAGATAATTCCCTATTGTAAGACAACAACTACAGGTAAATAAATGATTCTAATGGAAATTACATAGTGCTAAAACTTTCAATACTTTCATTTTTCTGATATTGTAATGCTCTACTCGTTTGCAACATTATTCTAATTCCCTATCTGTAGTACATAGCAGACGTTCATGCAGGGCCAGGTTGGAACTGAACAGGACTAGGCATAGCAGGATATGTAACTATTTACTGGTATAATGTAGTGTAGTTTATGACATTACTACAGCAGAATGCCATGTAATACAACAAGATAAAATGAAATCTTGATATAGACATGTGTAACTTTGAGTTTTAGTTTAGCATCAAACACATATTCTAATAAAGGAAATATATTCACAATGAAACAAAACGCAAATTGGTCGGGTCGCAAGTTCTTTCAACTCGCAAAACGGTCCTTGGTAGCAGGAAAATTATATACAAAACTTTTGGCAGCAAAAATGGATTGAGCATGTTATAAAATAACACAAGAAAAACTGTGATACTACGTATCACAGCGGGCCTAGAAACAAAAAACTTTCATGTTAATATTTTGAAATGGGAGATGCAAATAAACTTTGGCTACCTGTCAGTTTATTGCTGTAGACCAGTCTGATAATTCGAAATGTAAACCAGTCTGATAAAAATGGAAAGTGCATCCCGGCCAGTTAGTAAACTTTGGCTACCTGTCACTTTATTGCTCTAACATGACATTTCTGATTAAAATAGACTGATAGTGACTGCACAGTGATACTTTCATTCTAAAACATACTGAAGTGCGATTGTGACAAAAAATCGAGTGTGACAAAAAATCGAGTCATAGTAACGTAATGTACACACTTTACCCGATACCGGAAAATACCGGCATGTTTGACCGATATCGGTTTTTATACTAGCCCAACAATAAAAACTTTTCACTACTAATTACACGTTACATAAGCATATCAAATAATTTGACGTTTACATGGATAAAAGATAGATATATCAACTTTTTGACAATTTTAAAGCTTCACAATGAACAGTGGTTTAACCCATTCTTTATCGTACCTTCCTATGCGATTTTCATTTCAAAGAACTATACACTACTTCACCTACATGATATATTTTCCAACCACGTATTAAATATAGCGGGCCGCTGGTTTTGTTTCGGCATGTACACGTGTAATAAATACCTAAAAAGTTTACATTTGGGATCCCATCGCTGTTGATGACTGTTCCAATTATTTTTCCATCCAAGATTTTCATTTTTGAACTTAAGAACATATCAAAAATGTGTCATTACAAAATAGTTGGCATGTTGACATGAAGCAGGTGAAACATCTTGTTTTTTTTAATACAGTTATTTTCTGATCGTTAAATTAACTAGAATTGTTTACCTAAAAACTTCACTCGGTCAAGTTCGATTTTGTGTAACCTGAGGTCAAAAACTAGGACACGGTCGAAATGAAGAATAACAGTGTTTACACATTAGAAGCCACCTTTGTTAACCAATCATCATGAAAATTGGTCAGAATGTTTGTCTTTATAAATAAAAGTTCAAGATCGAATCTGTGTTACCTATTGTCAAAACCTAGGTCAAATGGTCAAATCAAAGAGTAACCTTGTTGACACTCTCTAGAGGCCACATTTATTAACCAATCATCATTGGAATTGGTCAATCATCATTGTATCATTTATTTTTATGCCAAATTCGATTCATTCTGTGTCAGCTGGGCTCACAAGGTCGCATGCTCAAATGAAACAAACATTGAATACACTGAAGAGGCCACATTTTTGTTTATACTAATTTATTTTAGCTCGATTGTGAAGAAACTTAAAGCTTATAGAGTCACTCTCGAGTCCGCTTCCTGAAAAACCAGTACTTGTGTCATATGAGGAGGTACGGCCGTGACCCCAGTGGGGCTCGAACCCGCAACATCCGGAGTAAGCGGAAGATGCCTTAACCTCTACACCATCACTCCCCTTTATTAACTAATCTTCAAGAAAAGTGGTCAAATTATTTGTCTCAATGATTTCTAGTTCAAGTTTGAAACTTGGGGTAAAAAACTAGGTCACTGGAACGCATCAAGTTAAGACCTTGTTAACAATGGAGTTTCTGATGCCGTTAGCGAGCGAGTTTCATAAAACAATTGAAGAACGTAAAACAGATACATCATAAAGCTATCCCGATTTAGCTTTAGCACGGTAACTAATTCTATCAGAAAATGATAAGCAACCTATTTTTTTCAATTGAATACGTTAAAGTGACATTATGCTCATCTTACTGCTCATAGTATATTTTGTGACAGTTTTATAAAAGCAATTTTCGGTTGATGTGCATTTAAATGTGAAAAACTAATGATAATGCCGCATTAGTATTTGAAGTTGGTGCTTTAGAAATAAAAAAAATGCACAAATAAAATAATAGTTCCTTTCTTCGCAGTGATCTCCCTTGTGTTGTTATATTTGTTGGTAGAGATTTCGGCAGTGGAATGGAAGCAACTCCTGCATGCAGTTTTTTTAATTGACTCTCCAAGTCAAATGATAGGAAAAGTAATTTTTGGAAAGTTATTATTTCGTACTGGTAGCAGGAGGAGTTTGGTGTATTGGGTTAAAAGCTGTTATTACCTGTACCCTTTTTACACACACCTATTTCAGCTGGATTTTTTCTTGAAAAAAATGTGCATAATTCCACTTTAATGCGTAAATATACAAGCTGCCTCGTACTGCAGTAATCCGAGAGACTATTATCCGTACGTTTTACATTCGTCCGTGTGAGATATGTAAATCTTGTAAATAGAGGTACGTCTTAGTTTCTTTGAGGTCAATAATGTGATGCTGCCACTAATGATCAGCTGAAAAGGTCACGCGGCTTTCGTTCGTCGCAAGTCAGACGAATCCATCGAAAGGCATTGGCAATAACACAACATATATCAATATGAGTTTAGTTAAATCGCAGTTTGGGCAGAAAACCAGAATGTGTTATAATTTGAACAATTTAAATACGGGGACGCATTATTGATAACACTTTCTGGTTCCCTGCGCTTTTAGTTGAAGTATAAGGTAAAAGCGGTGCCGATAATATCACGAGAGTGCTACATATAGAATCAATGTAAACTAGTCAATAAGATATATGGCAAGCCCAGCTCTTTGTAGAATTTTGATAAGAAGCGGCCGGAGTCGATGTGTTTCCTGACTACTTAATCTTACAGACAACAATTTTCCCTTTCGGATGAGACCGGTAAGTTGATACACTATGGTAATTTTGCAGAGAAATCGACTTCTGAGTATAAATGCGCTCTGGCATGTTGCATATCTCCTATATGTGTGACGTACTAGGAAGAGAACTTGAGAAAAAGAGTTTCAATCACTTTTTCTGTGAGTCAAATACAAATGTTATTTTACGTCTTGATTTCAGACAATACCTTGCAAACCTTTGAATAATAACGGCGGAGATAATGGAGGTAGACGTTTTAGAAATTTTAGACACTGATGCAGAGGATGCGGAGTCAGAGCTCAAGAAGCACAAGTTTTGGGAAACTCTTAAACAAAAACTGGACGACGAGCTGGCTACGGAGGAAATGCAGAGAGTACGTATAAACGAACCAAAATAAATGTTGTAGGGAATATTGTCATAATGCAAGGAATTATATATAAGTTTTGCTATTTATTTATTTTTTTTGTTATTATGTAGAAACTTATAACTCTCTATCTATTTCGTTGTCCGTCTTCCCGACTCTCTCTATTTCATCTCGTTGTCTGAGGTATCTCGCTCTAACACACACGCGCGCAGACATTGTCGCTCAGTCGCTTGCTTGGGCGTACGTTCACGCAAACAAACGCACGCTCACGCCCATACACGCACAAGTACACGTAAAAGCTCAAATATAAACGTACTAGTATGCACGTACCAAAACACGCAAGTACGTACACAAACAAGCAGACGCACACATTGACACACACATTGATTGAAAAAGATATTTCTTCAAGGTATTGTACACACTGAAACACAAATTAGATGGAGTGTTTCCTGATGGAGAAATTCAACATCCGAGTGATCTGCTAAATATTCTTGAAAAGAACATGTTAATAGAGGACCGTTGTCTACCGTTCAGCATGTGTTCTCTGTAATCGACACCTACCCTGAGTACGGGGAGAAAATATTTGGACAAATAGTAACAGATCATATGAGTGTTAGGAAACAATTCGGCTGCTCCAGCATAATTGGACGGGAGAAAGAAGTAAACAGCGCATATAGGTTGTTAAAAAATTCAGGAAGTAAAGGTACAATTATTTTACATTTTACCATCTGTACAGTATAATCATACAATGTATATATATATTAAACATTTTAGATTTCCCCTTCCTACTTCTTTTAACATTAAAGTTTGCAAACATATATTTCACAGGTACATTTGCAATTATTTAGCGAGAGAAGTAAAAATAACGACGACAGAACTGTTCTGTTTGGACACCAGTTTCTTTAATACAGGAACTACCGAAAACTGCGCTTAAGTCACGTTTTCGCATATAACTATAAACTATTGTTGTAATGAATTGCGTGTTTGTCGATAGTTTATATAAAAGCCCATACTGAAAATTGAAATATTTTAAAAGGTATTTGCATATACGGCGCTGGTGGTCTAGGGAAAACATTGCTTGCCAATGAAATTTGTCTTCGCCTGTTTTCCGATAACATGGCCGTCATCAATGTTGACCTTAAGTGAGTATTTAGCTAATTTACCATGTACATTACGATGCTTTATTGTTTTAATTACACATAAACATTAGATCGAACCATGTAAGAATATAATATTGTTTATGCATCATCTTATCTTTGACCATGTATCTATTAATATTTCCAGGTAGATGACTTTGAAAGATATACTCCTACAATACTGCTAACCTCGTTAATTCATTTCAGACATGTGAAAAGCGCAGATGAATTTGTACGAAGCATACTTTCTAAGTTTGCAATATATCCAAGTGACTCTGATTTGAAGAGTCTGGTCTCTGAACTTCTATATCAGCTCAAAATTATTTCACAAGGTAAGTTTCGCTTGCAATGTAGTTGTGAATAAAATGCCATTGATCACTTCCTAAGCATGTTTGGTTTTTGTCGCGAGTTAAAACATTTGTAAGTGTATATGTTACATTTGATATCATATAGGTTTCAATGTTTTACATACAAAATTTATTTCACATAACAAGCAAAAAGTTCTACAGAGGAGACCCCACCACCTATACATAACAAAAGAAACGAGAAGAAAGTCTGAACGCTTACAATACGTATTCCTGCAGCAATTACATTCTATCTATTTCATGACATTACATAGAGTAAAAGAAAAGTAGTTTTGAAATTAATTGCTATTCTATTATTATGTATCAGATACATGTATTCTGCTGGACCACATAGACGATGTGTACAACTCAAGCAAGAAAGGAGTTCAATATATTCTTCACAGATTGTTGGACTCAGCTGAACATATGCCGGTCCACAATTAGTTTTTTCAACATATCAACTTTTAGATGTTCTAAGTGCAAAACACAATTTAACCTTTTTCCCTGATGGTGGTGAGTGAAGAATTTGCCTTTGAAATGTGTGCACATCATGATCAGCCTGTGAGGTGAATTTCCTAGCAAGCATTGCTATAAACAGTTAGTGATACTGTCCAACTTTAAATGATCAAAAGTCCATGTAAGAAATTTATTACGGACAGGGTTAAATAACTTACTTTAAGATCATTGTTTTTTTTAAATTTTTACGTAATATCACGGACCTATATACACATGGATTGGCAACTTCTAAAAGTCGATAAAACGATACTGGAAAGAAGTTACCCATAATGCCTTGCGCGCGCTCAGCGGCAGCTCTGATAAGGCGCCATTGTTGTTAGACATTGCTTATCCGATACATGTATTTGATTTACACAATCGCCGTGTGTCATTTTTTAAAGATACTTCTTGTCATACAAATATATTTACTTATCTGACAAAAGTTTTAAAAGGCGTTCACTCAGAATAGCATTTTGTTGTCGCTCATTGGTGACAAATTCCCGTATATTCACAACTTTCCTACAAATAAAATGGATAAAAGTTTCGTATTACGAAAATTGAAAACTGACTTGAATACGACAATTACAGAAAGAAATAAAAAGTACAAACCATTTTCTTGTTTGGTATTGAATTTAAAGTATTAAATTCTCTCTCTTGTAAAACATAGGTGAGATGGATTGTGACATCTAGAGAGCCAGTTAAAGGGGACAAGAACCTGAAAATCAAGTTATCAGAACTGCAACCGCTTCGGAGAGAAGCTGCAGAAAAACTCTCGAAACAGTCGTGCAGACCGGTATGTGTGAGACATGTGCACTTCTACAATAATATTAAAGACACTAAAATCAAGCTTAAAGTAATAAGTTAAATGAATATACATTCTAAGTTTTACACTATATGTATTGAAACTTCTTCATTTTTCAGATCGAGTTGACAGACCAACAGTGCCACCTACTTCTGAATATAACCGATGAAGTTCCACTAGCTATACGACTGCTCTCGTCAGCGGTAAAGTCCTATGGATTAGGTATCTGCGATGACCAACCTTTTGGACTATTGGCCCCACAACTGCATAATGAATCTATGCAAAACTGTATTATGTATTCGTATAATTCGCTTACAGAGCACGAAAAATATCAACTACACATGCTGTCTGTTGTAGAAACTTCACAATTCGACATTGAAACTGTTGAAGCTGTTTTGGAAGCTGACGAAAAAGAAGCGATCATCCTGATGATGAAGCTAACAAATACACAAATTGTTCAGAGAGTATCAAGCAGACAAATGGAAGACCTTCAACAAGTGCCATCATCTGGTCTACAATACTGCATTCATCCTTTGATATTCAACTATATTCGCAATCTCCCCATGCCGCAAGAACGCACTATTCAAGCCCAACGCAATTTTTGTAGGTATATGATACAAAAGATGGAACCGTTCATTGCCAACTATCATGCAAATTACATGGAGGCTATAGGTAAAGTTTCCAGCAATAGGGCGTTATTAAAGGTTATGTTTAACATTCTTTCCGTGCAACAGAATGACATCGTGGATTTATTTGCGTCAGATAGAAATATATATCTGAGCAGGTTGCAAGAAATGCTTCAGATAACACAGTCAGAGAAGATACTTCTCTACATAAATCTCATCGAGCAGATGAAAACTAGCTGCAGAAAGCAATCACGCTTGTTTTGGGAACTTGAAAAACTAAGAATGCTGATTGATTGCCTAAGCTTTACTGATGCAGAAGTTGAGGTCTCATCACTTCTTAATGAAGGACTTCTAGAGATTGCTGACAGCGAGTTCGATGTTTACTTGAAAGGAAGATTTTGGTATAACAAAGGTCGACTTCTCCGTTTAGAGAAGGAAAAACAACTGAATGAAGCGTTGCAATGTTTTCAGAACTCCCAAAGACTTCTACAAAATACTCAGTACATTCCTGATGCTACTATGGCTTTGAATGCGATAGGAAATGTTTTCTTTGAACAAGGGGACTATGACAACGCTCTGTTGTATCACATTCGAGCCGCTGATAGATTGCAGAACTTTATTTCGGACAAAGCTCATTCAGACGTAGCTGTTTATGACCGTTTTCCTTGCTAAGGCTCTTCATGATTTTAAAATCAATTTGTGTGTTACTGAAGAAGCCAGTCAAAATTTCCAAAAAGCTTTAGAAATATTCCGGGATTCAATGGCACGGGATGTCCAGTTGGGTACTAATAGAATGTCACAATACGCCAGTAAGCTTACACAGCGGGCACAGGCTTTATTTTATCTAAACAAACATGAAGACGCCATCGCTGATATTAAGAGATCGTTGGAGATGAAATTAGCACATTCTGAGGCACCAGATCAGAATAAAACAATGGCGTACTTCAAATGTGGAAAGACATTCTTGGACTGGCACAGACATCGTCAGCTAGGTTTAGGTATGTGTAAACATCTTTGAACTTTCATAAATAGCGGGTAACCAATCCTGATACATTTATATGATTTGTAAAGCTTGCATCTGAGTGACAAAATTCTCGAAGTGCTTTGAAATTTAAACCCTTAGATAAAAGTATTCAGTGGCCCATTAACTATACAATCCTTAGATAATTTCCGCTATAAATAGTTATGACAATTCTTGTAAAATATATAAGTTGCAGTGCTGTAAAACCCAAGACTTTGCTATCACTGCTTTAAGTGTAAGGTTTGAGCGTAATTTGTACTTGTATTTTTCTATGCTGGTACTTGGTGATCAAATTTTCTTTGTTTCTCATTTTCAAGTTAGATATTGAATTATTATGCAATATATATTTACTTTTACAGATGAGGCGAAACTATTATTTAAAGAAGCTGCAGTTTGCTTCCGACAAGCAGAAAAAGAAATGCGATCACAGGGAAGTGCATGTCTAACGGGAAGAGATAAATCAGACTTCATACGTTTGTACAAGCAAATTGCAAAGAATGTCAAGAGAAGGGAATCAAAACGTATCAACGATTTTTGCGAGGTAATACTTAAAGTCTTATATATCGGAATTTACTAAAACTTAATTTTAAAAAAGGATAATGATAGAACCATGTTCTATTCAATCTAAAACAATATTGACATATGCCTTATTTTTTGCAATATCATTGTAAAAAATACTTTGCTATATTTCTAACATTTACTTATCGATTTATAAAAGCTAAGTTATGAATGTTTTTGGTACAAATAAAGGTCATTTCCGCCGGTAAGACATCTTTCTTGGTATAATAAGAGTTACTTCTAAGTGTGCTCCTGGGACTTTAAGAAAACCAGCCTGGCACAAAACTAAATGGTAGTTACCTGAGTAGACGTACCTTCAAGGCTCAATCATCCGGGTAACATAATAAAGATAATAAAAAAATTAAAGTACATGTACATTTTTTTTCTTCAAAACAAAACTTACTGTTTGAAATGATGAGGAGACCACTTTAGTTGAAACAGACAGTTATGATTGGAACCTAGTACAAATATATTAACACTATGGCAATGTGAAAATGTGATTGAGAGCAAAAGAAAAAAGTTATCCAACGTCTCCAATTAAAGTCTGGGCTTCTATATCAAAATCAGAAATTGTTTGAATTTTAGATTTAGAAATTATGAAAGCTTCAATCATTTGTGGACCCTAGTGGAAATAGGTCTTTTGACTCTTCTGGGCATTCAAGCACTTCATGACAATTTTTTAATCTTCGTAGGGTTTTAACATACATTGTACAGGGGCATATAGCAGTAATTTCTGTTATTTTTTGTATACAAGTACTTATTTCAATATGTATATAAACTACATTTAACAGTAATAAATGCATAAAAGTGATGATACCTGTGATAGTATTATCAGTGTGATATAGATGATGAATTTAATTTTTGATGTTATATTTAATGTTTTGTTGATTACAACTATTTTTCTTGTATGACTGTTAATTGTGTGACATGTGCCCTAAACTATTATTATTACTATTATTATTATGCGCAATTTCCAGCTGTGAATTTTGTTTAGGATGTTGTCAGTCACATAAAGTGTTTTATTTTACAGCGTTACGAAAAGGGTGTGACAATCAATTCGTCCTCATCTTCGTCTTCAGATTCGGACGAAGCTAGCAATGCAGATGATGATTTTAGTATTGTCATATACTCCAGAAACTGAAGGGATACCCAAGACGGGATTGTTTCTATATGTATTTATTCAAATGCATTCTACGAACGTCTACACTGATCAAGAACTTATTTAAAACTCTAGAATATCAGAGAGGCAAACATGCACATATTTATTACAGTTCGGTGGGCGGAGTCTAATTGCAGCTATAGGCTGGTACAATGTTAACCGATACAACACTACAATGATGTCAACGAAAATTAGACAAACACTAATTCCGCGATTCCTAACGTGCAGGCCCAGAAACAACAAGCATTGCATTTTAAGCAGCAATTATTCGCTGACATAAACTCGCAACTGTCTACATGGCAATTTGAGAGCAAGAAAAGACAATGTACTTTTTCAGAATTAGACTGATAGCTTGTCGTGGTGTCAAAGTACCTCAAATCAGACACCCCTGATAAAAGACTATGGTAAATTTGTCTAGATAAGGACGTATTGTTTTCATTTGGACTTTTCGTTGTTGTTCATAATTATTGGTGGTCCGCTCCTTAACAGGTTTTGGAATGTTAATGTATTTTCGAAAATATTAAAATACCAAGGCAATTCGTATACAGTTTGGATAAAAGTTATAATTACATGTATATATTGTTTTTATCATGAACTTTTATGCACATCTTAAATGGCTGCACAGAAAGATTCAGCGTCGACATCCAAAGCGCCATGCACATTAGGGGTGTAATCTTATAGAAAAGATTGCTTATAAACTGGTGAATGGACCAATGAGCAAGTGATGATGATAAGTCGGCTGCCATAGAAAATATCATGATTAGAAGTAGCCTTTCATTTATTCATACATTTCTGTGATTGTGTATCGTTATAATCGAAACAAAAAATATGTTATTATACTTAACTTACGTTTCGTAATATGAAATATTTGTAACTGACTGTCTATTTACGAAAGACTGTTTATTTACGAAAGAATTTGTCTTTCTGCATATAAGCAAATAAGTTTCCTGTTGAGTCTGTCGAAGAATGGAGTGATCCAGTGTTGTAACATGACAGTTTGCAATATCAGTCCATATAAACTGTCATGTAACAGTTTAATTAAGTTTGAATGAAATAATCAGATGCTTATTTTAGTATAAATTCATATCTTTTATTACGAATGCTAAATATTTGACGTAATATAAACGTTACAAAATTGTACATATACACTGGAATAGTATGTGTGTATTAGTTAGTACTGACAATGCGCTGAATATATTCTAATACGCAAACAAATGTATTCATTAATATATAGTAATACCGTTCAATAATAAGTCTAATTTTAGAAACTCTACTGTGTAATAAAAAGGTGTAATGGACTACAGTAAAGGTCCAAACAAATTCGAATCTTATATAAAATAAAGTAAATTGTATAATGTAATTCTAAAAATCTAACTTTTTCAGCTTGTCATCTTTGTTGAAATGAATATATTTGATACCAGAATTGCACCGTAGTTCTTTTAAGACAAAAACAATTTATTTGATCGGTTCCCGGCAGAGTCTCATTAAGGCTTTTACACTAACTCTTGGCAAATGTATTACTACACTCATTGTGCGCTGATTTCATAGTTATAATGTAAGATATTTGTATGGACAACACAAATTCATTACCATTGCATGCGTTCTTTAGATGGAGAACTAGTTTACGGCTTGACAGTCATTTACGGTATTTTAGATTAATACTCGTTTGTAATCAGGAGGAATTTCTTGTTTTTCAGCAAGTAAAGTAATTCAAGCCTGGTCAGTTATATTCAGTAAAAGGATGATCAATACAAAATAGATATCTGCTATATTTCAGTTGTCTGTTTCTGAATTATATTCGTATTATCTATGTTGATTGACCAACTTGTGTTTTTTTATCAAATCAAATAATCAAGACGTATCACTGTTGTGATGAAATACCCCCGCCATGGCGCTGTGTCACATATAATTAATTATCGTTGGCTACGGCGGTATGTCACATGAAAAGGTTAAGCAGGCCTGTGTGAAAACAAAGCACTGCAAAATGAAAATTATCCCCATCAACACAGCCTTGATTGATACACAGTAAAAGTTTATTTTGCAAATACTTTATTTATGGTAATAATATGTAGCTGATAATCATTACAATCATTTCAAAACTGATGAAGGCGTTCGTTTGCTCTTATTTCCTGTGTTCATAGAGACATATTTCTGCAACACATTTATGAAAAGTATTGCATATCAACTATTCATGATGACTGTCTGTGCCAATTTTCATTGCTATTCTTTAATAACTGAAGGAGGAGTTCCCTCAACAAACTACATGAAATTTACGCAATAGAAATGTCTAAGCTTAAAGGGACATGGCTGTGCAACACATTAATGAATATGAACAAAAGTTGTGTATTGTGCATTTACTATGCATGATGATTGTTTGTGCTAATATTAAATGCAATCCTTTGTTACAAAAAGTGAACCGGACAGGGTGAGTACGGTATACCTTTGCGGAGGAATAAATTGAAGACACTTCAAGTGTTATTGTCATAAATTACTGATAAATATCATCTACACGTGCTGCCATAAGTTTAGAAATAGTCATAAAAAATGTTGATAGAGTTGCTTGTAAATAACATGTAAACTGAACTGAACAAGATGCACACTCATTAAGCATATAACTGCACTACAGTTATAAAGTCCGCCATTGGAATGTAAGAACGATCAACCACAATCGGTAAAAGCCAGAATAATAGAAAGGGTACTCGTGATAACGTTAGCAAAGTGTGGGATCTAGCTATAGGAATGATAATTCTTTCTACATTTGTATATATATATAACATTATCGTATAATACATAGAATGAAACAAAATAATTTCCCATTTGCATATGATTACATTTTGTACTGCGTACACGCCTGTATTTAAATGATGTTAAGATCTAGCTTAGCTGGTAAAGACCTTGTAAACGGAATTATGCTTGATAACAAACTGTTAGGTTATTGAAACATTTTAAAACATGTCCCAACAAGACTAATACGCCGGCTACATATAGAAGGAGCTGACTGCCAAATATATTTAATCGCACAAACTTACAAACAAGAGACTACAAAACTGATTATTTGGACAATAACTCTGAGGTTACAAAGACAATCCTGAAAAAACTTGCGCGAGCATCGCCGCATTATGTTGATATATACTTACTTTAAGTTTCCTGAAATTATATCCATTGGCTGCATAGTTATGGTTCCGGTCGGACGGACAAAACAATATCCCTTCGACGGGGAATAAATAAATATATTAACCAAAATACACCATTAAAATTCTGCGAGAGACAGTGTATAAATGAAACAAAGCAAATAACAAAACTAATGCCCAGACATACAAACGTTTGCGTCAAGATTTTTATCATCAGCCACATGTAGGATGTTGATTACACGTTCCTTACAACAACAGCAACAAAAATGATAAACCAATTAATATTAGTATCAAAACAAAACGATTTTGATCAGACCTCTCAGAAATTACTTACTCAAAGTAACAGATCCAGCACCACCGAAACTATTGCAAATCCAGGAAACTAATATGGTCAAAGGAAAGAGGTTTTACTCCGTACTGGGGGCGTATCTTGAATACGGATTCAATGGCAGTATGCTCAACTCTAGATATTCATAGAGTATGAAGTATATTTCACTATAAATGCTGGTGTAGGCACATTATTCACAAGGAAATGAGTGGAAGAAATGTACAGGTATTTATTGTCCCCCAAACTTTAGGCTACCATTTGTGCTTATATCTTTATCCTATAGTATCTATAAAAGCCCTTCAAGACACCTAACCATCGGACATCTCACGAAATAATCAACTGCTTAATCCCATATTTCTGATGACTATTAGGGTACATATAGATATTAAGCATAAAACATACAAAAACCCTACTACATCAAACGTTTTCCTTAGTAATTATAGTAGAGAGCACAATTTGGTAACAAGCTTTTCTTTAGAAATAGAAAAAGACATAATTATATCGTTAATGTTACATCATTAACAAAAAGATATTGGTCAGAATAAGAATAAGTACAAAGGAATCACGATGAAAAACATGCATAATAAGTTTATATTAGAGTGTACTTCCTTTGTTTGTATTTAGTTTTACATAAAAATACTTTTTAAACATGAAGAAATGTCATATGCTGCTATGCAAACTTTTATAATATTACCAATGCTTCTTTATTGATTATAATTCATGCATGAAAATACCTGTCGACAAATACATTGTCGATGTGTTTTATGTGCGAGTCCAAAGCATAAAACATGAATGGATATCATTTTCGTGTTCTACTCGGTAAGTAGTTTATCTTTTTAATGAATTATAAGTCACACACGTATGAAACAATCAAAATGCGGTACCAATAAAATATTTACAATAAGTTTAAGGATATCTAGCATACGATGCTTGATTACCCATCAGCGAACAGGGTTTTGGATGAACAACTGGGCCGATGCTCCGGCAACAGTACCAAACATTTGACAGTGTTTATTTCCTTACCCATAGATCTCGTCAGTGAAATAATTTACCTCCATTTATACTAAAGCATACCTTAATGAATTTTATTCGTTCACCACTTATTACATAACTTATCTTACCGTATCCATTTCATTCTGCTTGTATGGAACTGAATTCAATAAAGCAATCAATACAATCAATAGTTATCCCGGAGTACTGTATTGGGAAAGAATATACATAATACTTCGTTCATTATATCTGATGTTTTGCACAGCTCTGCACTGGGCGGCCTCGATGACAATTCCATTATGTCGCATATATTATAATGTATTTTGTTATGCCACATACAAACTTTTGTATTTGTTTGTAATTTTGTAGAATATTATTACCATTAGCTACTTCGGCTTAAAAGGGAATTTCTTTGATCGGTAATGCCATATTCTGAGGTATGGTTTACAACAGACAAGAATTGTAAGGATTTGCAAAATTGATCTAGCATATAAATGAAGTGTAACAGTCCACATCTGTTGACAAAGGTAGTATTCATCGGTTTAAAGAAGAAAGTAAATATTTTAAGATCAATATGGGTATTACGTATATGTCATATAAGAATTACAGAATAAAATGCAGAAGAGAAGAAAATCTGCGTAATGTTCATTCGTATTATCTATGTTTATTTAACTACATGTATACTAATAAATGCATGTATTTATAGTCAAATGGACCTGATGAACTTAGTATCTAGTTTTATTAATAAGGCCAGATGAGCACGACTGATGTTTCACTTAAGTTTCCGTGGAAAGTAGAGGAACTGTTTCGTCAAGCATCTTGTCATAATAAGTAACAAGTCCTTAATTACGTCACTTCAAAATGAACTTATTCGGGATATGATGCAAACAGTGATGATGGAACGGTGGAAAATGATAATCTAAGGTCAACAAGCAAAGTCAGTGGATTCACATCCCCCACCGAATGAGGCAAATCTCTGAAAAAGACCAATTGGAAAGTGTTTTGGTTATCTATTCTGAAGCACTTAAAATGCTGCTGAAGTATGAAGCCAGTGATGTATAAATCACGGTGGTTAAATGGCTAAATATTGGAAAATGTTTAGAAACTAAAATGAAAAGAAAATGTCCATTTTACAACAATATTGACATCACCGTTAATTAAAAACATTCTGCCTATCACAAACACTTGTAAAAGATGTCTTTGAATGAAAGTTAAAAATATCAAAAATAAATCTTTAGAACAGAATGCAATACAGCAAACATTGCTTGTTTTGGATGTACATTATCAATGAGCATATGACCATTTACATTAACCTGGCAGAGGCATAACGAATTAAATGTGAACAATGTTTCAATGTTTTTATTGTCTATGACATGACACAAGAAACTACTTACTCAAAAATACTGATCCATCATCACCGGAAAACTTAAATGATCTTTTGCCTCTCTACACGTCAAACGTTACAAGTTTTACTACGTGTTGAGAACGCATCTTGAACTTGCGGAGGTTCTAATTGAAGACACTTACATACGGATACAATGTTTCAGTATAAATGTTAATATACCGATAGGTACATTATTCACATGAAAATGTGTTGAAGACATGTACAGTTCATTGTCTCTCCGACCCCGACCTTTAGGCTACCATTAGTGCTTTTATCGTTATCCTTTAGTATCTATACAAGCCTTTAACCTAAAATGCCTAACCATTAGTCATCTCACGAAAATAAGTAACTACTTAATCCCTTCTTTTCAATGACTATCAGGCTATGACATCGTTATTTAGAACATAAAATACAATGCATACATAAAGCCTACGGCATAGCGGATTGTGTAACGACCAATTACGCTTAACAATTATTTCAGTTCGTAGAAATTGACAAAAATGTTTTCGCACTGAGAGGATGTTATTTTTTAGATATGCATTCAGATAAAATAAACCTAAACATTAAAAAAGGTTGCATTCAATAGCACTACCTTAAATCATGTAGGCTTTCTATTGTATATCTGTCCGCTGAATAAAGCGTACAACTCATGTAACTTGAACTATTGCATTTGGTATTTAAGGCATAAAATACTCTTAAAACGCACTCAAAAAACACTTAAATGCCGTTTTGTAGCTTTAAGGTGTTTAAAGATCGTTATGTGTAACTGGAAACCATGTGCAAGTTTATTCAATATTTTAAAACTATTTTCAAGGTCGCTTTATTGATTATAACTCATATATGTAGATACCTGTACTTGTCAATATCATGTATGCATTGTTGTTAACTATTACAGTAGGTTTAAGATAATATTCAATAATACAATCAAACTTAAGTTTTGACTATATTGCATTTATGTTTATAAGGTAATACCATAAAGCAGGAGATAACGTGAATGGATATCATCACTTTTCTATACCGGTAAATATTTTGCATTTTATACGTTCACAGATACCATTTGATTACATGACATATTCCAAATGCTGCATTTTAGATAAAATAGTTGCCCCCATTAACTCCAGGTTTGAGGGGCTACTTCCGTCTATTTTTAACACACTGTTTTTACTAACTCAGTCATTTGCAAATTGAATAAACTATCGTTGAATGGGTTTTAATTATGTAACTGAAATACAAGATTGTGTATCATTCGGATTTATTCATGTTCCAAAGATGTTTCGGGTTTCGTTATCTATCTGTGCATTGTTTACTTCATAATTAGTACAGTTTTCTAAGTCAGGTATAGTGTTACCAAAATAAAATTTACAACCTGGATAATAGCTATTTAAGTGTAAGAGGAAGAACGTTTTTGATATGAATAACTATATTAAAAGGTTTATTATTACATTCATATGTATCCGTATACACAACGCGTATACAGATGTTAGTATAAAAGTTGACGGCTATAAACGACGGGTTGCAATTTATATGTATACAACTATGAAGCAATTCCCTATTGAAAGACAAAACTAAAGTTGGATCACCGATTCAAAAGAAAATAAAATATTGTTTAAACTTTCAATAACAAAATATAGCCATGTGCGGCTCGTCGTTAGTCGGGCGAATCAACCGTAGCTCATACACAATAACACAGCTTATATTATTATGACTTTGTCAAGTACATATTTCAGACTATAATTTGCAAACACTTGAATGATGACGGCGGAGGTAATGGAGATAGACCGTTTGGAGATTTTAGACATTGGTGCAGAGGCCGCTGAGTTAGAGCACGGAAAATATGCGTTTTGGGAAACACTTAAACAAAATATAGACGACGAACTCAATACCGAGGATATGCAGAGAGTACGTATACATGAGTCAAAATAAATGATGTTGGGAACATTGTCATTATGCCAAGAATCAAATAAGTATTGTTTGTTAGTTTATATTTGTTATTATGTAGACAACTATAACTCCCTGTCTATTTATTTGTCCGTCTTCCCATTTCTCTTTTCTTCTATCTCTTCACTCCGTTGTCTGAGCTCTCTCTCTCTCTCTCTCTCTCTCTCTCTCTCTCTCTCTCTCTCTCTCTGTGTGTCTCTGTCTCTCTCTGTCTCTCTCTGTCTCTCTGTCTCTCTCTCTGTAACACACACGCACGCAGGCATTCTCAACCAATCACTAGGACGTAAAACACACACCCATACAAACACATGCACATAAAAGGTCACAAAAGAACATACTAGTATACGCATACAAAAAAACATGCGAGCACGTACACACACAAGCAGACAATATACGGACATACATGCATTAATTGAATTATTTATGTCTTTTAAGGTATTGTACCTTCTGAAAGACAAATTTGAAGGAATGTTTCCTGAAGGAGAATTTCAACATCCGAGTGATCTGCTCAGTATTCTTGAAAACAACATGTTAATGGAGGATGCGTTGTCTACCGTTCAGCATGTGTTCTCTGTCATGGACCACTACCCTGAATACGGGGAGAAAAGTTTTGGACAAATAGTAACAGATCATATGAGTGTTAAGAAACAGTTCGGCTGCTTCAACATAATTGGACGGGAGAAAGAAATAAACAGCGTGTTTAAGTTCTTGAAAAATCCAGGAAGTAAAGGTATAAATATTCTTCATATTGCCATCTGTTCAATTTAATCATATATAAATTTAACATTTTATACTTTCCATACCTACTTCTTTAAACATTAAAGTTAACAAATGTATATTTCACGGGTTTATTTGCAAGTATTAAGAGAGAGAAGCAAAAATAGAAATGACACAACTGTTCTATTTTAGAGCTAGTTTTCTTAATAGATGAACTACAGAAACATTCATTTAAGGGACGTTTTTGCGTTTAACTATAAAATAGTGTTGCAATGGAAAGCGTATTTGCCGTTAGTTTATATTACAGTAACTCCTTTTAATTATAATTTATTTTTAAAGGTATTTGGATTTACGGAGCTGGTGGTTTTGGGAAAACATTGCTTGCAAATGAAGTTTGTCTCCGACTGTTCTCCGAGAACGTTGCTATCATCAATGTTGACCTTAAGTGAGTATTTAGCTATTGTCTTACATAATTAAACAGCTATGTAACTACATTCACGACGTATATTACAATGATGGATTCCTTCATTGTTTATCTTACAAACGGGTCGAACAATGTAAGAACTGAATATTGTAAATGCCGCCAATGGTATCTATATTAATATCACCAGACAGGTCACTGTGACTTTAAAGGCTGCTATCCTCATTCCTCCGTTTTCAGACATGTTAAAAGCTCAGATGAATTTGTACGGAGCATACTTTTCGAGTTTGCAGTACATCCAAGTCATTCTGATTTGACGAATCTGATATCTGAACTGCTATATCAACTCAAAAGCATTTCACAAGGTAGGTTCCGCTTGCAGTATAGATGTGAAAAGGTCACTGATCACTTACAATCATGTTGGGTTTTCCCTAGCTAATCAATTTGAAAGAGAAATATTGTTTGCAGTAAACTAACTGACTGAAATTATGCTGCTAAGTCATTCTATATCTTTTAGGTTTCATTTTTACAGAAGAACTGATTTGTTATCATTAAAAAAGAAAAACATATTTCAAGTAACCATCTCCACAAAAAAAAAACGTACGAAGAAGACCCCATCCCCTAAAAACGAAAAGACAGTCCTGTTTTCAGACAATTACATTATATGTATTAACAGAAACAAACAAATAAACTGATAAATGACAAGTGATTTTATTATCAACTAGAGCTATCACTAAATGTGATTAATACCCCCAAAAGGCTGCTTTATAAACTGAGGAAGTTCGTAGTAACAGAATACCTTGCAAACAAACTAAAAAGAGATATTGTTCTTTGCAAAACTCAAAATTTTTCAAGATAGAGTTATGGTTCTTGTACACGGCACTTCCTCTCAATGTGCTTGACCATTGTATGAAATTGTATTGAATTCCAACCAATAGTTTTCGAATTATGCTCCGGACAAGGAAAAGTAACAAAGGGCAATAACTCTGTAATGAGTCAAGATGGAGTTATGGTTCCTGTACACTGCACTTCCTTTTAATGTGCTTGACCAATGTATGAAGTTGTATTGAATTCCAACCAGTAGATTTCGAATCATGCTCCGGACAAGGAAAAGTAACAAAGGGCAATAACTCTGAAACGAGTCAAGATAGAGTTATTGTTCTTTTTCACTGCCTTTCCTCTTATTGTGCTTGACCATTGTATGAAGTTGTATTGAATTCCTACTAGTAGTTTTCGAATCATGCTCCGGACAAGGAAAAGTAACAAAGGGCAATAACTCTGCTGTCGATGGAGTTATGGTTCCTCTGCACTGCACTTCCTCTCAATGTGCTTGACCTTGTATGAAGTTGTATTGAATTCCAACCAGTAGTTTTCGAATTATGCTCCGGACAAGGAAAAGTAACAAAGGCATACTCTGTATGGTCAAGATAGAGTTATGGTTCTTGTGCACTGCACTTCCTCTCAATGTGCTTGACCATTGTATAAGGTTGTATTGAATTCCAACCAGTAGTTTTCAAGTTATGCTTCGGACAGGAAAGAAACAAAGGGCAATTAACTCAGTAAATACTCAAGATGAGTTATGGTTCTTGTACACTGCACTTTCTCTGATTGTGCTTGATCATTGTATGAAATTGTATTGAATTCCAACTAGTTGTTTTCAAGTTATGCTCCGGACAAGAAAAAGTAACAAAGGGCAATAACTCTGTAATTATTCAAGATGGAGTTATGGTTCCTGTGCATTGCACTTCCTCTCAACGTGCTTGACCATTGTAAGAAGTTGTATTGAATTCCAACCAGTAATTTTCGAATTATGCTCCGGACAAGGAAAAGTAACAAAGGGCAATAACTCTGTTATGAGTCAAGATATAGTTATTGTTCCTGTGCACTGCACTTCCTCTGATTGTGCTTGACCATTGTATGAGGTTGTATTGAATTAAAACTAGTAGTTTTCAAGTTATGCTCCGGACAAGTAATTAGTCAAGATGGAGTTATGATTATTGTGCACTGCACTTCCTCTTAATGTGTTTGACCATTGTATGAAGTTGTATTGAATTCCAACTAGTAGTTTTCAAGTTATGCTCCGGACAAGGAAAATTCAACAGACCGCCCGACCGACCGCCCGCCCGCCCGACCGACCGACCAACCACCGGGTGACTCCTATATACCCCCTAAACTTCGTTTTGGGGGTATAATTACTAATCTTTTATATATATCAGATACCTGTATTCTTCTGGATAACATAGAAGATGTGTATAACTCAAACACTAAAGAAGTTCTAGATATTCTTCATAGATTCTGGGACTCGCCTATGCCGGTAAGAAATAAGAGTTTATAACAGTCATATTTACTGTTAGATGTTATGCGTGCAAATCACAGTTTAACCTATTCCCTGATGGTGGCGAGCGAATTTTGCCTTTGCGACCTGTGCAGATCATGAACAGCCTTTGCATTAAATGTCTAAGCAAGCGTCCATATGAACAGTTAATGATACTGTACTATTTAAAAGTGCATGTAAGAAATTAAGTATGGACAGTGTTAAAGTCCAAGGAAGCCAATTACACGTAGCTGTTATTTTACCATGAAAGATCTTGTACCGGCGGGAATGACTTTTACTTGTACCAAAAACATTCCTTACTCTGATTTTTAATCGATAAGTACATGTTAGAATTTCATTTCAATGATATTGCAGAAATCAGAAAGGCTTCTGGCTTCTTTTTCGTGATAAAATGTCTTGAATACGAAAGAAAAGCACTTGGCAACATTGTTTTACAGTGAATAGAACATAGTTTTATCATTATCCTATTGGTTAATAAATTTTGTATATCAGTAAAATCAAAATGATCCTGGAGCTTTCAATAACTTTTTTGACATCAATTATTCACTTTCCTTTTTACTAATTAATAAATGTATAGTCTGTTTACAGAATATTTGAATTTTTTGTTTACTTATACGAATACAGTACGTTGTTGTAGAGTGAACGGTATTAGGTTACAAAAGCTCTTTTTTAGCATTAAATTTCAAGTATTAAATATTTTCTTTCTTGTAAAATAAAGGTTAGATGGCTTATGACATCTCGAGAGCCAATAAAAGGAGACAAGAAACTGAAAATCAAGTTATTAGAACTGCAACCGCTCCGGAGGGAAAGTGCAGAAAAACTCCTAAAACAGTCATGCAGACCGGTATGTGTGAGACATGTGCATTTCTTCAGCATTATTAAAGACACGTTATATTAAGCTTATTAAATAATTGATAAAACATATATTAAGACATTCTAAGTTTAAAGTTTTACAGTGTAAGTATTAAAACATCCTTGCGCCAATTCTCATTTTTCAGGTTGAGTTGACAGACCAACAGTGCCAAATACTTCTCAATATGACTGGAGAAGTTCCACTTGCAATACGACTGCTCTCCTCAGCGTTAAAGTCTCATCGATCAGACAGCTTCTTTCATAATCAACTCCTGGAACTGTTGACACCACAACTGCATCATAAAGCTATGCAAGACTGTATTCAGTATTCGTATAATTCCCTTACAGATCATGAAAAGTATCAACTACACATGCTGTCTGTTGTAGAAACTTCACAATTCGACATCGAAACTGTAAAAGCTATTTTGGAAGGTGAAGAAAAGGAAGCGGTCTTTCTGATGATGAAGCTAACAAATAGACAGATTGTTCAGAGAGTATCAAGCAGACAAATTGGGGAGTTTCAACAAATGTCATCATCTGGTCTACAATACTGCATTCACCCTTTGATATTCGACTATGTTCGCAATCTCCCAATGCTGCAAGAATACACTATTCAAGCCCAAAGCAATTTTTGTAAGCATATGATACAAAAGATGGAACCGTTCATTTCCAACTGTAATGCAAATTACAAGGAGGCTATTGGTGAAGTTTCCAGCAATCAGCCGTTATTAAAGATTATGTTTAATGTTCTTTCTATGCATCACAGTGGCATCATAGATTTATTCGCGTCAGATAGAAATATATATCTGAGTAGATTACAGGAAATGCTTCAGATAACACAGTCACAGAAGGAACAACTCTACACAAATCTCATTGAGCAAATGAAATCTAACGACAGAAAACAAGCACGTTTTTTTTGGGAAATTGAAAAACTGAGAATGCTGGTTGATTGTAAAAGATTTACTGATGCAGAAGTTGAGGTCAAATCACTTCTTAAAGAAGGACTTCTAGAGATTGCTGACAGCGAATTCAATGTGTACTTGAAAGGAAGATTTTGGTATAACAGAGGTCGACTGCTCCGTGTTAAGAAAGAAAAACAACTGAATGAAGCTTTGGAATGTTTTCAGTACTCACTGAAACTTTACCAAATTACTCAGTACATTCCCGATGCTACTATGGCTCTAAATGCGATAGGGAATACTTACTTTGACCAAGGTGACTATGACAACGCTCTATCGTGTCACAATGAAGCTGCTGATAGATTGCGGAACTTTGTTTCGGACACAGTTCATCCAGAAGTAGCTGTTTACGAATTCAATGCTGGCACCGTTTTCCTCGCTAAAGCTCGTCAAGATTTGAATATATATTCGTGTGTTACGGAAGAAGCCAATCAAAATTTCCAAAAAGCTTTGGATGCATTCCAGAATTCAATGGCACGGGATGTCCAGCTGGGTACAAATAGAATGCAACCATATGCAAGTAAGCTTTCACAGAGGGCGCAGGCTTTGTTCCACCTAAACAGACGCGAGGAAGCCATCGCTGATATTAGGAAATCGTTGGAGATAAAATTAGTATATTTTGAGGCCCCGGATCAGAATAGAACAATGGCGTACTTTAATTGTGGGAAGACATTCTTGGAATGGCGTAATCGACTTCAGCAAGGATCAGGTATGTGTAACCATTTTTGAACATTTCTTATTTACGGTTTAACAAATACCGTTTATATATATATATATATGATTTGTAAATCTTGAACCTAATTAAAAACAGTTTGGAGAATCTAAAACCTTTAGCTGAAGGTGTCCAGTGACCTTTAATAATGCTATTTCATAACCTGTGAAGTCCTTTTAAATTATTTAAAACTATGAAAAGTGCTGTTAAACCATAGACTCTTATATCACAGTGTTACGTGTAAGGTTTGAGTGTAACTTTGATATGAAATTTTAAAGCAATCTTTATGTTCTATTGCAGATGAGGCGAAATTATTATTAAAAGAAGCTACAGTGTGCTTCCGACATGCAGAAGATGAAATGCGATCACATGGAAGTGCATCTTTAACGGGAACAGATAAATCTGACTTCATACGTTTGTACAGGAAAATTGCAAAGAATGTCAAGAGGAGGGAATCAAAACTTATTAGAGATTTTTGCGAGGTAAATATTATGAAAAGAAAATCTGTTAGAATAAATCAGTGGCACAAAACAAAATGATAGTTACTTAAGTAACTGTACCATCATGGCTTCCTCACCCGGCTTACAAACTACAGAAAGAGTTCTTTAAGATCAACTCAAATGATCTATTGTTTAAAGAGGCACTCCCTACATCTAGTAGATTATATTCTCGAAACATAGATTATGTGTTCGATGAACGTAAAACGATAAATAAATACAATTTCAAAGAAGAACCTATGGCGAAAAATGCCTTATTTTGAAACACTTAATCAATATAAAGGGTTTCTGTAATAAATCGCATCCACCCATTAATTGTACAACAACAGCTCTACATAGATTATTGAATAGTTTACGGTATTGCAGTATATTTTAAACCGCTGATTTTATCGATAATGACTGGGAATGTATGGCTGAAACTTAAGGTTAAGTTAAAATACTTCCAAAGATTCTATTATTTATGTTTTGGGGGTTATTTAGTTTGGCATTAGTTATAGCGTATGTCCCTTTAAATGATGAAACCATTTTAGTTGAAAACACAGTTATGACTAGAGCCTAGTTCAAACGTGTTGACACCATTACATAAAATGTGAATGAAAGCAAAAGAAAAAGCAATTCCTTAAACATATGATCGTCGTCAATTAAAACATGGGTTTCCCTTTCAAAAACTTACAATTGTTTGAACTAAATATGTTGCTTTCATGTGCAAATTGCATCCCAAACTTTAACTCAAGTCAAAACAAGAATGCTTAGAGCTAAGATGTGTGAATTTAAACACTTTCATGCAACTGTGAATTTTACTTAGGATGTTGTAAGTCACATGAATGTTTTATTTTACAGCGCTACGAAAACGGTGTGACATTCGATTCATCCTCATCTTCATCATCGCCATTTTCTTCTCAGGAGTCAAGTCCATCTGGTCAGATGTACTCGAATTCGGACGAAGGTATAGATATTGATGATGATGTTAGCGAAAATGAGGCCAATACTAATGCCGGGATTCCTAGCGTGCATACTCAGAAACAACAAGCAACACGTTTTGAGCAACAATTATTCGCTGACATAAACTCGCAACTGTCCACAGAGCAAACAGAGAGTAAGAAAAGACAACGCTCTTCTTCAGAATCAGACGGGTAGATTATTGTACTGTCAATGAACTACAAATCAGACATCCATAATAAAAGACTTTGACAAATATATTTAAAGGAGGACTACATGTTGTTGCCTCTAACTGGAGTTATATTTGTTATTCATAATTCTTGGTTGTTCATACATTATCATTGCGCACCTTGTCAATGTTTGAGGAATATAATCTGCAAGATGTAGGGGTGCCCCTTTAAGATTAATGACATAATCTGATGCCTGTTTTAAACTCTTAATTTTTATCGATTCATACCTATTTTGTATTACAAATTCTAAACATTTTGACGAGGAATGTATAAATATTACAAATGTGCACGTGCACTGGAACCATTGGATGTATGTATATATGTGCGTGCGTGCGTGCGTGTGTGCGTGCGTACATGCATGCATGTATGTAGGTATTACCGGGAAAATCGTGCTGCATATATACAGATGTTATGTATGTGTACGTAAAAAGTTTCACTGTATTTAATTAACATATGTTCTGATTTATAGGATTCATGGAAACTCATATTCTGTCTTTATTTTAGATGATATGATACAGATACATATTTTTTATTAGAGAATCAGTTTTCAAGAGGGAGTAATATATGTGGTTTTAGAAAACGTGGCCGTGAAGATATCTTTTGTATATTTCATTATACATGATTATGCAATGTAAAATACTCAATTTTCGTATGTATGTTATGTTCTTCTATTCAGACCATCCAATGTGAAAGCCATCCTAGGTAATACGATCAAATATTTCTAAACCTCTAACTTGTTTGAAGTCCAGAAAGAAAATAAATTCATTAAGAAATTATTTTCTATCGCAGATATTGAACATCAGCAGTACCTTCTGCTGATAATGTTGGTTGTGTTAGTTGTTTCATCAACTTTCAGTCATTATACTATCTTAATACATCAATCACAAAAAATCACAATATTGAATACATGCACATGCTAATCATTGTGCAGTAAAGTGAATGTAAGAGGTAGCACTCTTTCTGCTTTCATTCATATTTTTGTGATACTTATTGTACTCGTTAAGGCTGTTACAGTTACTCATTATAAATATATTACTACGCTGATTTTATGCTGGTTTCATCTTTACAAGCTAGGATAATTGTATGGACAGCTCAAACTCAACGTATTTATTACTATTGCAAAAGCTCTATAAATAGAGAGCTATTTTACTTAATAATAAGTTATTTCAGAAAAAAAGACATAAGGAGATCATGTCATTATTGATTGATGTATTCTTATTAGGTATGGCAAAGAGTACCAAATTTGATATTTGAGTACACGGTCCTTCTTCTGATCGAATACTTGAGTACTCGGAAAACGATCATTCACATGATCAACATATAATAAGATCAATGGACTATCTTTGGACTGATACTTCCAGAAAGACGATTTCGATACATATTTAAACTTTTGGCTTCATAGACATGTGTACAGACTACCGAGATATTTTGAAAAAAGACTTTAAAAGACCATTAGATTCTATAGTAACATAGCATACGATTTAGGAAAAGTTTTTTTTTCTGTTGAGTCGTAATAATTATAATTTTACCGCATACATGTTAAACTACCGGTATAATTAGCTTACTTCAAATTACACGTCCTGCATAAACACGACTATATGTGCGAGGAGCTCTACCAATTAAACGCACAAATTTAAATTATAAGAAAAATAATGAATACATTATTGATATTTACCTGCAATTCCTTCTTTGACAAGCTTCAGTTACGCAATTGAAGAATTTGCCAATACGAGAAATTTAGCAAATATTTACAGATTATTTCACACGCTATAATGTTTTTCACATACGCGTAAAGATTTGTATCGTGTTTCGTCTAATTTTTAAATTCTTAAACTTCCGTTCGTGGAAATCCATTGATTTGCTGTGTTAAGTGATCAAAAACGATATAATCGCTTAAACTTATGTATTTAATGTTTACAAGATCGGGAAATCAATTTAAAAAGGACATCAAAATAAGCTTCCAGTTATCTAAACTGTGACCCGAATGTTCCATACCGACATTTACCGCTGAAAAAGTTGAAGTCTCAAGAAAATTCTATGCAAATCATGAAATCATGAAAAGAAATATTTAAAAAAAATATAAATGGGAGGGAGACATATTGTTTTTGGTCGAGTAGTCTGTCTGCGTGTCTGTCAGTCCGTCTGTCCGTCTGTCCGATTTTAAAATAACTCACCACAAATGTTCGCAAAGTTAGGACGATGTGCCGAGCGCATGCTTCAACCACCATTGTTAAAGGTCAAGGTCACAATTAGAGATCAAAGGCCATATGACTATATTTCGTGTCCGCTCCATATATATTGAATCCATTGAAGGATTTAAGAATAACTTACCACAAATGTTCACCATACTGATACGATGTGCAGAGCACATTTTACAACAACCTTGGTTCAAGGCCGTGTTCTCTGTAACTAAAACTAGAAAAACTGTTTCCGCTCAATTACTTCAGTTAAGAGTAAGTCATTGCAATGTAATTTGATGTTGGGGTAGCTTACGTAGAGAGGAAGCTTGGGATTACATTGAAGTCACAAGGTTCAAGGTCGATGTCACTGTTACTAAATATAGATTTCATTTTTTAAAGGTTATAAATTGTGGGGTTGTCATTTGTCTGTTATTAAAAATATTTTTTTGTTAAATTCCTGTTTTAGTTTTAAATTGTATTAAGGGGAAAAACGGTGGATCAAGGCTGCGTTTTCTTGTTTTATTTTAATATCCTGTTTCAGTATTACAATCATTGACAAACTGTCATGGGAGGACATATGTTTTTGTGACAAAAACAGCCATCTAGTTTCTATATGCTAGACTATTTTACAGAGCAACTGAAAAAAATCATCGAACGAGATGTACTGCACAGTCATATACAGTCACATCCTGTGATCTATTTTCAAGGTACGAAATACTGAATACTTCAAACTGATGACCATAATTCAATGGAATGATAGATCATTCATAGTGTACCACTGCTATTTTGATACTGTCAATTGTGATCCACCATCTCACTCTAGCAAAATTGTATCAATAGGAGAGATTTAGAGGTGTTTCATCAATAGCTGATAAGTGTATCAAATAATACACAATTCGTACGAAGTACGAAGTCGTAAATTCAGATGTTAACAATAGCTCCTACATGTAAAGTTAACAGTAATTATGTCTGTACACACAATCTACAAGTATAAATAAGAATATACAGATTTTTTATTTTATTGTTATGAAAACATAAATCATATACAATTTACAATCGTATACATGTACATAAAACATTGTGATAATGTTATTTACTTTACTTTAACCCCCTGGACATCATGCCCGCATTTTGATTCCAAATTTGTAATCCAAATCTTCGTTTGGAAACTTTTGTTTCAGTTAAAGTAATGCTTATTTCTTCATTGTTTTAATTTGCCCCTAGCCAATATTTGAGTGCCTAAAGCAATGAATATGTGAACTTTCTCACTGTGAAGTCAGTGTTAAATTTAACATCACTGCCCTGCAATAACTTGGGATGGTAACATGAATTTCAGGTTTGTCATTGTTATGGCCCAAAGGTGGGCATATTTAAATTGCACCGTCCGTCCATCTGTTAGTCCGTTCTTTCGTGTCCGGGCTGTAACTTTGTCATGCATTGAAGGATTTTTAAATATCTTGGAACACATGTTCAGTACATCAAGAAAACGCGTCGCGTGTAAGACCCACATCCCTACCCAAAGGTCAATGTCATACTTAAGCGTTTAAAAGAAATGAAATCTAATATGTATGAATACATTTGTGTACGTACTGTAGTTTTGTCATGCATTGAAGAATTTTAAAATATCTTGGCACGGATGTAAAGCACATCAAGACAACGTGACATGTGTAAGACCTACGTCCCTACCTCAAAAGTCAATGTCACACTTGGAGTTTAAAGATAATGGAATTCTATATATATGTGTATACTGGTTGTATTCAATTCATAGATTATTATTGTACAGCAGGATATGTATTTCCTGTAAAAAGAGATGAGGCTTAGCCTTTCAAAAGTCATATTTCCAGATAATTCAGAGTTCATAAATGTGTATGATGTTATCTGCGCAGTATCCGTGTAGTAGAAATTAAGTTTGATGAGTATGAATCTGTACATATTGTTAGAAGGGTACACGCTTACTGGTGTCCGCAGAAAAAACCTACAAGGACAGTCAGGCGATGTGGGTATTTGTAATTGAAATTTTAGTTATGACGTCAATGTTAATGATGGTGCAAATGAGAGCTGCGTATTGTTTTCATTAGAATTTAATATTGTTTTTGAGGTTGTTTATATACCAACTGAAAGTTCTCAATACAATTTAACTGAATTGTTTGATCAAATAAATTTTAAAAGATTTTTTGAGAATCACAATATTACAATAAAGACGTTTTCAAGTTGGTTTAACAGGTATGTCAACATTATCTACAGTTTGGGTTGTTGCTAATGAACAATAAAATCTGGATTCAATTACAAAACGTAAGGCATGCTGAACATCAGACAATTACGAATCAAAGTAAAAAATCTCAAAATAATTCACACGAGGAAATAATTCTGACAATAATATATAGTCAATGACACTTCCACTAGCACATATAGATTTACCAATGTTTTCTACCATACGCGATAAAGACCTCAAAGATCTACACATAGCTACTAAACGATTTCCATGAAATTGTCACTAAATACATCTTGTGAATTCTCTTAGTTTAAAAAACTAGTTCTTCAAGGCTACTCACAGTTAATGATAAATTTGAAAATACATAGAGGATAATTGTTGGTTTCGGTGTAAGATCATGTTATAATTTCACCGAGTGAGCACCAAAAGTGTTATTTTCACGAGTGGCGCAGCCACGAGTGAAAATAACAACTTTTGGTGTTCACGAGTGAAATTAACTTGATATTACACCGATACCAACAATTTTTCTGTTTATTTTATGGTTAAAATTCTACTTTTATTGAGTTTGTTTCTACAAAATATCGAAAATCGCGGGAAACGTCACCAGAAACATAGCGCAAATGACGTCATTTAAACGACGTCATCGTCGCATGGTTTCCAGCATTAATTATGCTCGGTATCCTTTTTGACGTAAATCCGGGTTAAAGATTGTAAAACAGTGAAAAATAAAAATGGTAATCCACTGTTTCAAAACTGTGGATTATCACTTTTATTTCACTGAGAAAACACTATAATTCACTGAAAAACATAAAATAATATCAATTACTACATCTACAGCATATTCATCAAAATGAACAATGTCTGAAATATTTGAAGACCTAGCATTAAAGTCACCGAGTAAACACGCATAATAATTGTTATATTTTGAGGTAAATCATATCATTTTTGCAGTTTCACTAGTGTACCTTAGGATGAAAACATTTCACCTGTTCTGTTTTCAATATTCCCAATCTAACATATTTTACTTCAAAATGTATTACGGTCTTACATGTAATATCAAATGACATAACTGTAAATTAAAGTGATAATGTAAATGTATTTCTAAAATGAATTGTCATATTGTGTGCTGATGATACTGTTATACTTAGTGAAAGAGCTAAAGATCTACAAAATTTGTTAGATGCTATGTCTGATTATTGTAAACAATGGATTTTAGAAGCGAATGCCAGTATAACGTTATAAAGGTCGTTAACAATTTCATATATGATGGTGACAGTTTTGAGCTTGTCAATGACTGCTCTTGGCTTGGGATAAACTATGATGGCAAGTTTGATAATGCCATAACATGTTGACCTCACAAGCTAAACATCTATGTTCTCAGTTTTGAAAGAAAACGCTCGAAAATTAGTTTTATCATTTGATCTACAGTTACATTATTTTGACTATGATTGGTCTCATACAATTGTATGGGTTAGCAGGGATTACTTTTATTTACACTGTCCTGTGACTTTGGAACATGGTGGGGGTAAGAGTGAGGTTGGGTGCGCACCATAAACCGGTTTAAGCTCCCCAGTGGTGTTTTTGCCACTGACCGTTCCAAGGCGGTGCCCCACTGTGTTCCTTTAATTGTTCGTTTTGTCCTCGTGCTTTGTATGCTAGTGTGTGTTGGTAGTGTACGTGTGTGTGTGTACATGATTGTGTGTATGTGTGTGTTGTGTGTGTGTGTGTGTGTGTGTTGGTGGTGTGCACTTCTGGGTGCTGGGGGTCTGTTTTGGGGAGGCTGCGTTTTTGGTACGTGGCTTTCCCTGTTTGATATTATTTTTGTTTTAAAGGTATGGACAAATATTTTTTCAAATTCGGATGTGTTAACCATAAACTTCCTATAAAAGAAGGAAGTTTTTATGATATTGAAAGATGTAATAGAACACTTTTCAAACTTAAAATTAGTTTGTCACGAGTTTCACTACCTGTTTAAATGTCCTAGCTTTGATCAACTGAGAATTTAATATTTCGATAAGTATGATCTGAATCATACAGATAGTTTTAAGTTTGCACAACTTATGATCACATACAAATGATATAAAACACATGAAAGATATGAACTCATAAGATAAGCTTTGCTTTAAGCCAATACTTGCATTATTTAAATCTTGAACTGATTTAAATCTCCTTAAAACTTAACATTTTACCCCTTCATATTTCCACAAATAATGCATCGGTCACTTTCTTTTTTCACAATTCATGAAATTGTTGACAAAACGAAACCAGTACCTTCATTTTCTACCCATTTTGTCATGTTGTTAATTTGTGTTTATATTTGTTTGTTGTTATTATCAATAAACTTGAATGATACGAAATGGTATGATAATTGCTAACATTAAGAGGATTAATTATACTTCAATTATGTCATCCACAACGAGTGATGTGAAAGACAAAATCTGCCAAATTTACATTGCGAACATAGTGTAGGACTCGATGGAAAGTAACTTCGAGTTACATGTAGCGCAATGTTTTCATTTAGGTTTTTCGGGTTTATTTATCCAATTTGTCATAGATACTTATAGTGTACAATAGCAACAGTTTAAAGGGGCTAACGGAAACGGTAACAATACTTAGATAAAAATAATCAGAAAAAGCTTTTCTGTAGCTAGAACTTCTTTCAGTACGCACGAAGCGGTTAACCACATTCTGTATTAATAATTATAGTCTTAAAAATGCAATCAGTTCGGAGAATAGTCTCGTTACGCATGAAGCGTTTATCACATTTTGTACTTGTACTTAAAATCTTCAAAAGAAAAGGCGATTGAAAAAATCTTACATTGCATACAGCGGTTGGTCAGATTTTTTATTTGTCATTATAATATAAAAGGGAAATGACAATTCGTCCGGTGAAAGCCAGTCAAGAACAATATGACTATTGTAATATATTATAATACAAGGTAATTATTAACTAAAATTTAATGAAAGTTAAAAATAGCCTACAAATAATCGCTGTTAATAATACCTAAGAATACTGAGGGGTTTCCCAAATGAAATCAATATAAATGGGATTGAATGTATATGTCATCGGAGAGAAGAAAAACATTTTTTACATGTGTACTTAAGTAGTTCACACGATTCAAACGTCACAAAGGGTATCTTTGATAATTTGAATTATCTATCTAAACATTGATATAGCAATAGTTTAATCATATGAAATACATTAAATTAGTGACCCTTTAACACCACCAAACACTATCACACAAGCCTAACTGGGTTATAAAGCAAAGTCTGTCTAAAACAATTGATGTGACTATGAATAAATACTTGAAAATGAAATTTAAAGTTATGTTTCTATTTAGTTAGTAGGCACAGACGACCTTTTATAAATTAGAATGTTGTTGCAAGCTAAATCAATACAAGAAAATATGACTGTCAAATTAGAGTAAATATGTGTGATATCAAATCGTTCATGAGAGCCTTTAAAGGTCCATTACTAACGACAAATTGAATTTACTTTTATATCTGGAATTGTAACAGGGAAATACAGTTTGAAACTGGCTTTTAAAACTTTACAATAGCCGTGGAGTATTTCCCTGTTTTTTAATACAGCTGCAGAAAAAAACGAGTGAATGTTTGTGTATTCCCTAAGATTGACCTGGGTGGTCTTTTTGTCCTACTTTCGCTTTATTGAATGTTGTAAACAGTCAGACAGATACTTTGCACATCATTGGAAGTAAACTTCTTCAATTATAATTCAAAATAGGCATACTTATTTATGTACAACCTATTTACAGCCTCTCTCTGGGAGATTTCTGGAAAATACAAAGATATTTGAAAATGGGAAAACCTACTTTCGTTTTTGAAAAGGCAAATTATAATTCATTAATTCTTTTTGTTAAACTCAAATTTTCAACACAATAAGGTCACATTCAATGCATTATGTCATATTTTTTCCTTTAGAGAAGACACCCGTTACCATTCCAGATTTAAAAGAAAATTTGATTTGATGTTAGTAATGGACCTTTAAGCACTTTATTTAAACAGAATGGAAGCAACTAAATTTAAGATCGAAAGTTAAAGGTCGAATGTCATAAAGAAAACGATGTTTCATCGTGACTGGTAATAAAATGTCAAAAATGTAAATAGTCTTAAACCTGATTAAGTGAATAAAATGCGCCAAATGTTTATTTATCGCTTTCCATGATGGCCCTGATAACTATCGAGGAATTGCACATACAGATAGATAATAAAAAGGATATAAGTATAAATTTGTTATTATAACACAAATTACGCTTTGGGCAAATAATTACAATAGGATTGCTGAAAACCACTTGGGATTCTTAAGATTTTATCAACGATGGTCGCCAAAATTACACTGAACTCAGACTCCTTGTGCAGGAAAAGAAGCACAATGAATTTGTTTACGGCAATTGGCTGTATTTAAAGATCAAAATATATTGCTGTGCAACACAATCGTTTTAAGGACTGTCTTTTTAAATTGATACCGTATTTTCAACTATTTAAAGGCAATTGTAAGAAACCGAATCAAGTGTACTGGGTTTTTTATTGTGCTATTTCAGTGAAGTATTCTTTTTGTTATTTATCTAACGAGTTAAACACTGTATTGTTTTTAAGTACGTGGTATTCATTAGCTGAGAGTTTTGTAGAAATGGTTTGTATGTTAGACAACAAGCACAATTGCTTGACTGTATGAACAACGTAATTGTAAGTATACATACTGTTTAACATGAAACTAAGAAGTTAATGCACTAAAAACGTCCTCAACAGGGAATTTCTCCTATAACAGAAAGCAAATACGGTGTCAAATATTTGTATCAGTTTACATAATGTTATCTCAAAAGTAAAAAGTAAAAACATCTTTGGTGAAATTAAGTCAAGTTCAAAACATTAAGTCGAGCTCGACTTTTTACAAAAATTTCTCTGTCAACCAATGAAAAGATCAATATTGATTTACGGTACACCAATCGGAAGGCAGAAATTTAAAATTGTAAACAACTGGTCGCTTTGTTGTATTATTGTAAGAACTCTATCTACTCGCAAGAAGTTTATTCATAGGTAAATACAATGTTTACTGGTAACTAATAACAACCGCATATGAATAAATACATGTAATATGATTTGGGCGTTTAGTGCGGCTCTATTATTTAAAATAAAACTATTCTAAATACGTGACAAGTAAATGATAAAATGTTTAGTGCTGGAAATGATTTGTGGCATCAGTTTTACCTGAACAGAGAATGTATTATACTGCCACTTGCCAAACTATTTCATACGGTATGTCAGTACATATACACATGAGTGCCTGTAGAAAACGTTACACTTTCAGGAAGTTGACAAATATCCCTAATCGAACTCAACTATAAAGTGTTTAATAAACAACTCAAAAACTGAGACGAGATCATTCGTTGTTTCAGATTTAAACTAAAGAAAAGTTTCGTATTAATTCTCTATGTGCAAGCAGACGCAGACAAAATGATGAATATATTGAAATATAAGAGTGGCATTCAAGCATTTAAAAAAATGAGTGTGATGTTTGAATTCAACTTTGTCATCCGTTGCAAGATATTTAATTTTATCAGATATCGCAATCAAATTTATAATTGAAAAAAACGTATCGAACAAACAAGAAATAAATAATGTCCTATTAATCAAGTATAATGCAATCCTCTTCACTCTCTTTGTTTTCCTCATAGTCATCTTCGTCGTCATCTTCGTCGAAATCATACAAATATTCCGTTTTGTTAGTCACTGGTTTACGCTCTATTGTTTCAATAGATCTAGCTGCTAATGCACCTTTACATCTAAGAATGTAAACAATATGCTCATGACCCCGGTAATGTGCTAATTCAGTTGCGGTATAACCAGCAAATGTTTTTGTGCTCAGTCTGGGTCTAGATTTAGACAATATAAGCTGGACCATGTCTTCATTGCCAGATTCTGCTGCTAAATGCAAGCATGTTTTTCCCGCTTTCATTTCAATAACATTAATATTTGCATCTTTAGATAAAAGCAAATCAACCATTTCCTTGTGCTTGTGAATAACTGCAATATGTAGGCATGTTAATCCTTCACTATTCCGAATATCAAAGTTTTGTGGAATAGGCTGATAAGGAATTTCGTATGTGTTAAGTTTTGTTTCCCGATATGTTACTGCAGTGACTAATGCTTTAGCCACTTCAAGGGAGCCCATTTTACAAGCAATATGCAAAGCGGTATTGCCAGACCTGTCCCTCATTTCAACTTCTATTCCTGCAACCACTAATCGTCTTGCAATTTTAGAGCTATCAGTCAGTGCTGCCAGATGTAATGCTGTTTGATATAATTTGTTGTGTGTATTAAGGCGTGAATGGCATGATATCATATCGATTAGAAGAAGTGAAAGATCGGTTCGTTTGACAATGATAGCAACAAATAATAAATTATCGCCATCCCTGTCGGGACCGAGGATCTTATCAGTGAAGACGTTTTTGTCTTCGATTGAAAGTGTTACAAATTTGTCAACTAATGCCTCTTTCTTATTACCTGTAGTTGCTGTACGGCCTTGACCATCTTGTCTTTGTGACAAATCAAAATCTAACCGACTCTCTGAAAGATTAGGGTCTCTCCCCACACATAGAAGCCTTTTCTTTGAAACAGCTATATCACCATTCCATTCATATTCTGACTCACATATTCCACTGTCGGTAAATCCTTTCACTGACAAAAGCTCATTATAGCACCTTTCCGACGGAACTTTATCGCAATCTAGGTCAAGTTCAAAACCGAAAGTAGCATCTAGCATTTCGAAAGTAGTTTGCATGTACTTCGTTCTGATGTTGCACATCAGTATTACCATATAAGTCATATAGTCTAGCATTGTCCTCTATCGAATAATAATAATTACTCGTATTCCGTATATTCCGTATATTCCTTAGTACTCAGTCATTAAAACTTACATTATGACACTTCAAACAGCTGGCGCGATTTCAATTTTAAAAAAAAACTTTTGAGTGCATTTAGATAAAATTTCACACTGTATTGAATATTTGCTAAATTATAGTGTATGTATACATATATAACTTCCTTTTTACTTCACAAATCATAATTTTAACAATTATATGCTGTGTTTAAAGGCCAGATGTACATCTATTTCCTTTTTATAACCTGCTTATAAAACAAGGAACATATTAATTCGCCTATTTTCGATTAGATTACGAGATATCAGTCATTAATATGCAGTCACTTTATCCGTATACGTATTAACTATTGTACAAAAATAGCAGCTTATGTAATGACATTTGAATCGGCGGCTTATCGAAACTTCTAACGCACCACCCACCTCTCCGTCTTTATTTAATTAACGATTCTTCCGATATCTGTCAGCTTATTTTTAGCTATCGATGCACGAAAGCTATCGTTTCTTGCATTTTTGAAGACTATGGGAACTAGATACGTCCGTTATATGAATTTCAAAGTGACCGAGTGGTACAAGATTTTTAAGAGTTGGTTTCCCAAGGAAGAGCATATCTACGCAAGTTTAAACGTTAAATTCAAATTCTCTGCTGATTCTCAGTTGATTTGTACCACTCGATCATTTTGAAATTCATGTAATGGAAATATCTACACAGAATCTTCATAAATGCAAGACATGATAGCTTTCGTGCAGCATTAGCTTAAAATTGGAAGGTTTAATAATTAAATAAAGAAGGAAAGAAAACGGGTGGTGCGTTAGAAGTTTCGTATACATAGTTAAAATATTCACTAGGAAGTAATAAATCCATTTAAACTATCCTTGACTTGTACCCGATGTACAATAAAATTGTAGTTGTCTTTTTTACGACTTGAAACCTACAGTTAAATTTCATGAATTCTATAGTTCTAAGCACTTTTCTACGCCATATTTCCTATCTGACATTTTCATTCCTATCGTGTTTCGTGTCTTTTATAGACAATAGGGTAGTTATAAAACAAAAATGGAATAAGCTCCCAATTTCCTTTGCACCAAATGACACAAGGGCTTTGCCAAGTGTTCTCCAACTCTGCTATTCATACGTTAAGTTTAATAAAGATTTGATTGTTCTGTCTTAAATTTTACTTATCAAACTCAAATTCAAAAATAAAACAATCAAAACACTTAATCGATTTTAAGAAATTCCATAAAAACAGATATTAATTTTAAACTGCTGTTATTACCATGTAAAGATCTAAGTTATAGTGTCGATTAATTTTAAAAAAAGAAATTATGCAAAACTCGAAACAGTTCCTCCCGATATCGCGTTTTTTAAATCAGTGGATTTTCTAAAACATTCATTTATTGGTGTTTATTTTTACCAGAGAGAGACCAAATGGGGAGTTTTATAACATTCATTGAGAAACACGGAATAGATTCAATTCAACTTGTTCTTTTATACAGAATGAACGAGAAATACATAAAATAAAGATAAAGCTCAAGTTTCCTTTTCAAACTGTATGAAATTAAAATTGCTTTATGCATATATCTTTATTTCGTGTACGTAAATATTATGTCATACCTGGCACAAACTTTCATTCTAGTAAATTTTAAGCTTGATAATGCAAACTGATACATAAATCTTTTAAAGCAAATAAATTCTAATTACAAATGTCCATAAGTAGCAAGTTATTAAGTTATTACCATTAAACTAGATGGTGACCGTGTTCAGTAAAACCCTTGTGTCGCCCTCCTACGCTTTGTCAGAATAACCAATAATTTTTGACAAAAAGGGGCATAATTCTGTCAAATATGACCTTGACCTACAAACTTTTGCGGCATCACGACCCTTTAGTCATAAGCAATGCAATTAAAAAATTTGATGAAGAAATCTTAAGAAATGAGTTATAGCCAACATTAATTTTTCATCACAAAATATAACTACAAAAAGGGGCATAAGTATGTCGATTTGACCTTGACCTACTACATTTAGCGGCATCACGACCCTTTTGTCATAAGCAATACAATTTGAAAGTTTGATGAAGAAATCTTAAGAAATAGCAAAGTTATAGCCAAAATCGAAGTATAAAAAGGGGCATAAATCTGTCAAATATGACATTGACCTACAAAATTTGACGGAATAATGACTCTTTTGTCATAAGCAATGCAATTTGAAAGTTTGATGAAGAAATCTTTAGTAATGACAAAGTTATAGCCAAAATAAAGTTTTCATGACAAAATATAAGTACAAAAAGGGGCATAACTCTGTCATATATGACCTTGACCTACAAAATGTGGCGGCATCACGACCCTTTTGACATAAGCAATACAATTGTAAAGTTTCATGAGGAAATCTTTAGAAAAGGCAAAGTTATAGCCAACGTTAAGTTTATGTGACGGACCGACGGACGGACAAAGCGATCCCTGTTTATCGCCTTTCTTCGAAAGGGCGACACAAAAACTAACTTTACTGACACACTATCAGTCTGAGGAAAAGGTTATGACATTTGAAGTTTTTTCTTCATCATTATCGAGTCGCATGCTAAAGTAGTTAACAGAAAAAGTACACTTTAAAGGGACATACCCTATTACTGATATCGACTAAATAACCTCCAAAACACAACTAATAGAATCTTTGGAAGTGTTATAACTTAACCTAAAAGTTTCCGGTATGCACTCCAAGTCATTATCGATAAAATCAGAGGTTTAAAATATACTATAGTACCGTAAACCTTTCAATAATCTATGTAGAGTTGTTGTTGTACAATTAATGGGTGGATGCGATTTATTACGGAAAGCCTCTGTATTGATTAATTGTGGTAAAATGATGCATTTTTCGCCATAGGTTCTTCTTTGAAATTATATTCATTTATCATTTTACTTTCATTGAAAACATAATCTATGTTTCGTGAATATAATCTGCTAGATGTATGGAGTGCCTCTTTATCAGTTAACCAATTGTTTATTAGATCGCGATCGGAAAAGGGTGAAAACTCGCTCTTTACCGTTGACTCATATGTAAATTTTAATTAATTTTAAACGAAATAACTCATTTCTATTATTATAAGTTAATGGTAGTCGTTCTTATTCTTGGATTTTGTACTTTTTAAAATTAAAGATGCATAGAGACAAGCGAGGAAAGCCGAGGAATCACCTTTCCCAAATGTAAATAATTTATCAGTAACGGATTGCACATTTGTATAGCTTTTAACATATAAAATTTAACTATATTTTGATCGAGCTATGCAACCTTAGGGTAGTTGGAGTTGTAAGTTTTGTTGGTTTGCTGTTGTTCATTGCAGGTGTAGAGTTGACGGCCTTTCCCCATGGATAAGATGATGTGCCATGTAAACTGTATATGTTTGTCTAAAGCATGGCTATACCTTATTTATATAATGCAACTTGGGTGTCATATCAATACTGGAATATATATACTGTACATAAGGTATAGTCAGGTTTTATACATAAAATATACAGTTTACAAGTCGTGGGTAGAGTATAGTTTACCTTATCAGTGTGGAAAGGCCATGGATTCAGCTCTACACCCACAATGAACGGCATCAAATCAACAAAACCTACAATTCCAACCACCCGAAGGTTGTCTAGCTCGATCAACGTAGACGAATGATCCTAAAAAGCCGATTCTGCACCGTGTGCGCATATATTTTACAGCTTTGGCGTTGTATCGTCCGAAATGCTGTGATTTTAACCGAATTTGGCAAAAAAAAAAAAATAATAATATCAAACAGGGAATGCCACGTACCAAAAACGCAGCCTCCCCAAAACGAGCCCCACAGCACCCAGAAGTGCACACCACCAACACACACACACACAAACATACACACACAACACACACACACATACACAATCATGTACACACACACACACACACACACACACACACACACACACATACACTACCAACACACACTAGCATACAAAGTAAACACACGAGGACAAAACGAACAATTAAAGGAACACAGTGGGGCACCGCCTTGGAACGGTCAGTGGCAAAAACACCACTGGGGAGCTTAAACCGGTTTATGGTGCGCACCCAACCTCACTCTTACCCCCACCATGTTCCAAAGTCACAGGACAGTGTAAATAAAAGTAATCCCTGCTAGGTGAATCTCTAACACACGCAATGGAAACAAAAGGCATGGTATGTAAAACACAAAAATGCTCGTGTATAAATATATAAAAAGCAAACCTTGAGAACCAAAAAACGTATGTACTCAATGCCTTTGCAGAAGGCAGAGCACCAAGAGAAACACCCTTAAGGGCCCGACGAAACAGGCCAGAGGACAGAAATCAAAACAGTTTCGTCCCAGTGGGATTTAAAAACTGCCCATCACAGAGTCCTCCCCCTCTTCCGTCAGACACAATCAAAGAGGGAAGCATAGCGTCCAACTGTAAACGGGTTGAACACCAAACATGCGGTGTGTCTCAAAACAGTTGGGTCGTAACCTCTTTTAACAAAACGTTTTATAATTTTAGCAAATACAGTTGGAAAATTGCCATGACCCAAAATCTTACGAAGTTTGTAAACCACATCCCCATAAAAATCGGGTTTTGAAATACCTTCTCGCAGAAGAGTCTTTAGATTACTATTGAATTTCAAAACCAAATCAGAATTACGATAGTAAAATTTAGCAAAATATTTACGCAATTTGTAATAACGGTAGCCCTGTTGAAGAAGTTTATTTGTAATATATTGATTACGTTCATTGAAATCCTCAACATGACTACACGCTCTGGCAAACCGAATTAACTGAGAAATGTATACCACATAAGATGTAGCATGAGGTACATCCCCATCCAAATGGGGGAAATTTACAATACTAAAATTAAAATCATCCCTCTTGTCATAAATTTTGGTATGTATAATATTGTTATAAATAGAGAGATGTAAATCTAAAAATGAAGCACCAGTATCCAAATTGTTAGTTTTAATTAACTGGAGTTCCCGGGGATAAATAGTGTCCACCAATTGACCAAAAAACGGGTTATCCATATTAAGAATATCATCCAGATAGCGTGATGTATTATTAAAAGCAGTGATAATGTCTGCCTGCGTATCTGGAGAAAGAGTCATATATGTAACATCGAACTAGATAAGTGTTCAGTAGAAAACATGTGTCGCCCTCTTACACTATATCAAAATAACCAATTATCTCACGACAAAATCTAAGTACAAAAACAGGTATACATGTATATTTCTGGTTGTCACGCACTAATCGTCCAGCCCTTGTTTTACAGCAAGAGTTCATTGGCGGGTCACTACAATCGTCTGTAAAATTGAAGGATTTTGAGAAGATGAAGGGCTAATAGGCAGTTGTTCATGTTGCAACACTTGCGCTTGGATTGGCTCAATGTCATTCATGCTTTCGCGCGTTTCGTGTAACACTGGCCGTTTTCTGCGATATACGCTGCCGTCAGGCATTTGTACATGATAAGATCGGCCACTGTGAACTTTTATCACCTTCCCTTACTTCCAGATTTTCCCGAATTTTACACGAACTGATTGACCATATTCAATGGTGGTAACGATAGTGCTGACTTGTCAAAATTCGACTTTTGTCTTTGTTTTGACTGTTGCATTTTTTACGTACTTGCTGAACATTGACCAAGATTGGATACAGTGCTTCGTTTGTTTTCGGCACTGATTTTGTTCGACGCCCTAATAGCAATTGACTTGGTGAGTATCCGCATTCTAACGGTGTGTTGCGGTATTCAAGTAACGCTATATACGGATTTGTTTTAGTGTCCATTGCTATTTGCATAAGCTTTTTCGCGATACCTACGCCTTTTTCGGAAAGGCCGTTACTTTGCGGGTGACCTGGAGAAGAGGTTCTGTGTTCAAAACTCCACTCTTCTGCATAGTTTTAAAGTCAGCGCTTGTGAAATGGCTACCATTATCCGATACCAATTCATCGGGAATTGACATACGCGACATGTGCTTTTGCAATTTTTTGATTACTGTCTGTGACATTGTGTCTTTCAGATAATCAACTTCAAAGAATCTACTGTAATAGTCTATTGTTAAAAGGTTTTCTTTCCCACGAAAATGAAAGAGGTCAGTTGTGACTTTCTGGAATGGCCTTTCAGGGAATTCGGTCGTGACCAAGGGTAGCAATGCGTTCACATTTCTATGAGTCAGACATACTGGGCAGTTTGTTACATACTCAATAACCCGCTTAGACATTCCCGGCAGAATAACCAGTCTTTCGCGCGCTCAAGTGTCTTTGTTATTCCTGAGTGAGAAGAATGAACTTTCTGCACAAGTTCATTTCTCAGGGACTTTGGGATAACAATCGTGTGACCTCGAAATACAAGACCATCCTCTGTGCTTATCTCATCGCGATGATTGAAACATAATACTCGCATCACAGTCTGTCCTAGATTCTGGCCAGCCTTGAGCTATAGCCTCTTTCAAATTAGTCATCTGTGAGTCTTTTTCTGTTTCTGTCCGTATTATTACAAGTCTTTTGTCTGTGACCTGCAATTGTTTTTGCACTAAGTGAACATGGTTATCCAAACCGTCGATCATTCCAGGGAATGTGTTTGGTAACGATTGTCTTTATAGACAGTCACTAACAGGTATACTTTTACCGGGCACATGACAAATATCGATCTCATATTTTGACATTGCAAGTAGCATTCTGGATAGGCGCGGAGGGGCAGCCGACAAAGGCTTTTTATGATTGATGATATTAGTTTATGGTCACATCTCAGTATGACCTTTCTGCCATATGTGAATTGATGGAATCTTTTCAGTGCCAATAATATCGCCAATAACTCCTTTTCTATGACGGCATAACCTATTTCAGTTTGTGTTAATGACTTACTTGCGTATGCTATGGGTTTTTCGTCTTGTATGAGTCAACTTCCTAACCCATATTTACTTGCATCGGTTTCAATGATAAGCGGCTTCGTGGGGTCATATACAATAAACTAACATTGGGGCCTGTGTTATTATTTCTTTGACCTTCGAAAATGCCTGCTCTTGTGGGGCATCCCACAGGAACGCGATGTCTTTTTTAACAGACTTCTGATGGGTGTTGTAACCTCAGCTAGGTGAGGGGCAAGCTTTGCCAGGTAATTAACCAATCCTAAGAGAGTTTCAACCTTTTCGCGGCAATCTGGCCTAGCCAATTTCGCAATCGCTTCAATTTTATTAGGATCAGCCTTTAGTCCAGTGTCCGTGATCACGTGACCGAAAATAGGAACTGATTTGACGCCGATTGAACACTTTTGGGCATTGAATTTTATTCCGCGTTCACGTGCGCGTAACAATATACCTGTTCGATGTTTTTGTCGCGTTCCTCAGGGGTGTGTCCCCAAACTAAAATGTCATCTACCTGAGGATGCATGCCTGATAGTCCCTCAAATATCATGTTGACCTTTTGACAAATATGTCACTAGATGCTTTACAACCATATGGTAATCTTAGGTAGCGGTACCTTTGAAATGGAGTTGCAAATGTAGTCAGATAAGAAGACTCTTCGTCTTGTGTCAAATCTAGTAAGCTAAAACGTGAAGCGCCTGGCAGTTTAGCAGTTACATCATCTAGAGTTGACATGGCATAGTGCGGTCGACGTATTGCGTCATTTAGAGGTTTTGGATCAAGGCAGATCCGTAACTTTCCGTTCGGTTTTCCAACCACTACGATTGAATGAACCCAATCGGTAGGTTCCGTAACTGGCTTTATAATTTTGTTCTTTGACCATTTGATCAAGTTCTGCTTTTAAGCGCGATTTTAGAGCTTCCGGTACGCGCCTGGGTGATGCTATTACCGGTACAGCATCTTCAAGTACAATTTACTTTTTCCAGGGAGCATACCTACGCCCTTGAATAGGTCGCTGTATTCGGTCAAGACTAAGTCCTTAGTCATTGTTTGATCTTGTTCTCGGTCAATTGCGTATGGTAAGTCAGTTCTAACAACCCTAGCTCTACAGATGTCTGCAGGCTAATTAGTGGGGGTGCCTCGCTAATGTAGTGTTTACATTCTGGGAGCGATATTTACACTCGAGATTTATCTTTCCTGTAACCTGTATAGTGTTCCCAGAGTACGAAGTGAGATTGGAGTCGGGGGCCTCCAATGGGTATTTGACATGGAGCGATTCAAAGAGACGTTTTGCTGGAATATTAACGCTACTGCCTGTGTCAATTTTGAAACGAATTTCATGAACATTTGGACCAATTCCTAAGTTTACAAATGCGCGATCTGTGGCAGACGATTGTGAGTGACTTACCCTTATAGTGTTTATAAAATAATTCTCCATCCAAGAATCGTCACTCGTCGGACGACATGTTATTTGTCACTTCGTGCACAGTTTTCTTTGAGCGGCAGACCGCTTTCCAATGAGTATACTGTTTGCACAATCCACATTGTTTGCCATAAGCAGGGCACTTCCTTCTATCCGACTGATTGTGTATTGTCCAACAATGTCCACATATATTATGTTGTTTTTTGTGTTGTGCTTGATACTGAGTTTTCGTATTTTGGTTCCTGCAACCACCTCTACCTCCACGGCTCACATAGCTAACATCTTGAGTTTTTGCATTCAATACGTCCATTTGCTTTTTACAATATTTAAAATTCTGGGATATTTGTATTGCTTTTTCCAGTGTGAGTCAGTTTTCGCCTTCATTGATTGTTTTTCTCTTAATTTCTGATTGGTAACGCCAAAAACAATTCTATCTCTGATCATTTCGTCAACTGTGTTTGCGTTGTATTTGCAATCTTTTATTTTTAATCTTAACCTAGTAACAGATTGTTCAATGCTGTCGTTTTCTTGCTTTTCATTGGTGAATTGATATCTAGCAAATACTGGGTTCCATTTTGGTTGCACGTGTTTTCTAAACTTCGTGTAATACGTCTATAGCTTTTTCTTTTCTTCAGTTGTGAGTGTCCATGATTGTGATATGTCTTGTCCTTTTTCTCCTACCCAAATTAAAAGAAACGCCACTTTTTCTTCCAATGGTCCTGCAAATATTAATCCTATGTGTCTTTCGAAATTCTCCCATGTTGTTGCTAAATTGGAACTGTCCCAGTTCATCACAGGTGGTGATATTCCAGATAGAGCCATATTTCTTTATAACTTATGTTTAATCCACTTTTTTTTGTTTTTACGTGAGTTTAAAACCTTTCTGACTCCATGTTTTATATTTACAAGTATTTATACGTAATCTATAGCATGATTCGCAACATAGTGAACTGACAACACAAGACGTGCGTCTGCTCAGTTTTAGGTTTATTCTACAAGTGAAGTCTTGAGTGACATTACAGATATAGTCTGTTTCATTATACAACAATTTTCACCATCTAATAATTTGTTTTACACACAGTTATAATTATTTCGTATTTGAATATGATCCTTACATGTACTAGACTTTCTGGGTCTATTATGTAGGGTGACAGAGCCGTGAAATATTCAAACCTCAAAATTTAGTAGTTTGCGACCCTTTCAATAACAATAACCAACCTAACATTTTTTTCTCGAAGTTAGAACAACGGTTTTTCTTTGAAGTTTTAGGTAATCATGCAATATATTGTTATCAAAACATGTTTGTAAATAATAATTTCATCGTTATATGTGTATTTAATATGTTTGCTCTTCCTAAATGGTGTTTGTGATCAACTGTTGTTATTTTCGGATAATATGATATTCAGATATTGAAGTTTATTATATTCTGTCAAAAATACAGCCTTATTTCAACTATAAAATACAGCGTGACAGAAAAAATTCTGTATTGTATGTTCGTGCAATCCACAAAATGTAAGTATCTGTATATAAGATTCATGAATGGTGCATGTATGTCGTTAATTAGTCTCACTAATCAGGCTGATGCAATTGTCCGATCGGGCTTCCGAAAATAAACTTTTTTAAAAATGAATAATTTCATATAATTTAAATTCTATTACAAAGTTCAGATGTAGAGAATAAATTTAAAAGTGAATAAAAGTCATCTTGAGATTTTTTAACACAATTAAAATAAGTTTGAAATCACTGAAAAACACATTTTTTAAGATTTTCAGTGCAAATCTTCATGAATGTTTCTGAAACAGCTAGGGAATGTTATTTGCATTAGTAGGGTATGAAAAAACTCCACATCACCAAATTCCATCCAGCCATTTCTTGCGCCAGGTTTTTGGCCCTTCTACTTTCAGTTTCCATATATTTTATATGTGAAATCTAAAAAAGGACCGGCGCAACAAACTATACCTTTGAGTATCTTAATTTGGGTTTCTTTATAATTATGTGTGTATTTTCTATGAATCTGAGCTGTTTTAGAACTTTCTGTCAATAAGTTTAAAAGAAAATGCCAAAAATGTCTTTTCTTCACAATTCGGAGACAAATTTTTGCAGGAAAACATGAATAATTCTGTACTTTTAAACTTTTTTTTAGATGTTTTTATCATGCACAACGTGTTCACGCCTTTTCCAAGTGAAAAAATTCATTTTTAAAAAAGCTGATTTTCGAAAGCCCGATCGGGCAATTGCATCAGCCTGCTAATTCCACTTCGAAGGCAAACCGATTTTACAGTTGTCCGCCTTCTATGTTTCACTTTGATGTGCAAATAGCTGGGAACACATCCCCATCGAAATTCTGTGGGGCACTTATAAATGCAATAAAATCCATTCTGACCAGTTAACCAATCGGATTATTAGGTCTGGATGTGCGTAGCTGAGAATATTTAAATGTATTTATGATTTAACATGATTGGATTAAGTTTAAAATGATGCTATCACAATTCTATGTTACATTTACCTATCTTCACACCTGCATCAATCAGTGAAATATGAAAATAAACGGCGTTTGTTTTATGTTTTCCAGTGAATTATAGAGTTTTCTCAGTGAAATAAAAGTGATAATCCACAGTTTTGAAACAGTTGATTACCATTTTTATTTTTCACTGTTATAAATGCAATCTTTAACCCGGATTTACGTCAAAAAGTATACCGAGCATAATTAATGCTGGCATCGTTTAAATGACGTCATTTGTGCTATGTTTCTGATGAGGTCTCACACAATTTTCGATATTTTATAGAAACAAACTGAATAAAAGTAGAGTTTTAACCATGAAATAAACAGAAAATTTGTTGGTATAGGTGTAATATCATGTTTATTTCACTTGTGAACACCAAAAGTTGTCATTTTCACTCGTGTGTGCGCCACTCGTGAAAATATCACTTTTGGTGCCCACTCGGTGAAATTATATTTATAACATGATCTTACACCGAAACCAACAATTATCCTCTATATCATGCCTTATGTTTTAACTTGCATGTTTAGGTTTAAACATTCAGATTTTCATACAGTGGTGAGATTTTTCATAAAATTTTAGGATTTCATTTAAAGACTAAAAAGAGCAGAAAATAGTTTTTTGATGTAGGTAAATTGTGTATTATGCGCAGGTTGTACCTATTATTGAAACTACACTTTCTGCTTATTATGGAGCACATTAAAATTTGGTGTAAAAGTGTGACAGTCATAAAATATCAGATCTGTGAAAGGGGTCGCACTGAAACACCAAATTAATTAGGCTAGTCATTAATAACGTTTTTTTGATTGGGTTGTTACTACCAGACCTGGGGTGATAACATGTAAAATTGTAATGATTATATTACAATTACTTTGCTAAAAACATGTAATCATTACATTACAATTACTTCTGTTTTCAATTGCCTTCAATGCACATTGTAGTGAGACCGATAATGAATTATGTGCAATGTATTTTCCTACAGGTGTTAGATCTTCTAACTTTAGCATCTGGTCATTAAGACTATTTGCCTGAGGCCTGGTCTGGCCCACTGTCCAGTAAACAAACAACACCTTTCAATATGGTTTGTAAATAGAGTCATAATTACTACATATGCACATATAATTGACGTTTAATGGGCCTTTTTTACTCATAGATTAAATTATTTAACTTCAAACTGAAAATTATGCTCTGATATACTGAATGTCTAACTATCTTTTATCTATTAAATATATAAATTTGGGTCATAAGAATTAGTATGAATTTTAATACTTCTCTATATTTACATAGATGACTGCAACTAAAATGAACTTAAGGGTTTTATCCACATTTTATTTCATACACCTTTAAAAAAGGTACAGTCATGTAATCATAATGTAATCAGAAAGTAATCATGACTACAGGTTTAATTTTCATGAGTAATGATTACATTACAGTAATTGTAATCAATTAAAAAAAGTAAGCATTACATCTGATTACTTGAAAATGTGTAATAATTACAGCTGATTACAATTACTGATTACGATTACCTCAGGTCTGGTTACTACTTATTTATATGATGGCATACAATGTCTATTTCGCGCGAATAAGCAATATATTAGACCTAATAAATATTTATAGATTTCTGTAAATATTAAACAGCTTGTTACTGGAAATTAGAACAGTCAGATGTTGCTTTCTCAACACCATTTTTGTTTACTCTTCTTGTTGAGGACAGATACCAATTGAGTAAATTAGACTTACTGTTAGACAGGCACATGAAGACATGTTTAGCATGTCAAGTGTTGATGAAAGTCAAATTCAAAGGTAACTTTTTCTTTCTCAGGTTATTCTTCTGGCTGCCAACCACAATGGCACTGCACAAGTCATTTTCATTTGCACAGCACATGCTAGTGCATCTTCATTTTTTGTTCAAATTGACAGCCCATAGGCCTGCCCTAGACACAGTGACACCTACTGGCATCATCAGTACTCATCACATTATCAAAACAACTATATGCCAGGCAATATTTAAACAACTTTCAAGGCTATCCGTGCTATTGAATCAAATTAATTTGGATAAAGAGAAATTTTTCGACGAGAGGAATGAAGAGATAACTATTAATAGCAAATCTGGTGGTTGCAGGAAAGGTTACTTAATCTTCCCCTTAAGGGTCATATATTACATAATTTTAATGTCACCTGACCATAGAACTTTCTAGTAACATATAGGTGTCACTGTGATGCCAGTGTTGTTGTGATTCAAAGAGATATCCAGAAAAGAGAGGTTACTGCAGTACGAGAGAACCTGTGATTCCAGTGGAAATGGCTATTCAAATATAATTTACTTTTAATAGGGTAACTCTTACTTTCACAGAGGACTTTTCTGATAGCTGACATGTTCAGTTTGGAACTGTTTACAAGTGTTTTGAGTACATGGGGTCTTTGCTTCAAAATAATAGATGGCCAGCAGGACTGTCCGCAATATGTAAGTGTGCATAACTCTAGGGTACCATTCAAGAGTGTTTAAAGTTTAATTTAACACGACTTTGACCTACCTTTGTACAGGTCATGCACTAAGATTTTCAAACTTTCCAGGGCTATAGTTTATGAAGATTAAAATTTAATGATCCTCACTGATATTTGGGTCACTTGGTGAAAGGTCCAGGTCAAAGTGACCTTGCTTTTTAAAAATTTGTGCTCAATAACTCAAAATTGCTCTGAGATACAGTCTTCAAACTTGCTAGGACTATGAGGAAAGCTAGGTCAAAGGGCAGGGTCATAGTGCCATTGAGTTTAAAAGTTCATTTCAGCTGAACTACTAAAAAAGCTTCCAACCTAGTTTGTGCTTATAAAAAGTTAATTACCCTTTTGATCTCTATTGTCAATTTGTCATTTGGGTACTTGTGTTGCAGTTACTTTGGGAGTGGGGGGAGTAGAGAGCGGTGTATGTGTCTCAATGTAGATTGTTCACTTTTTGTCATAATTATGATAGTATGTCAATACTGCTCAGCTGTTGATCATTTATATAGATAAAATACTATAGTTGAGCTATTGCAATACCACACTTTTTTGTTCTGTAATAAGGTAATAAACAGTGCGACATATGTTTTTGTTTTAAAACATCTATTCATGTGATTAGCTGACTGTTCATCATTACTGATAACTGAAATAACACATCAAAGTTATAATGAAGGAAGACCAAACAATTACTGCAGTTATCTTACAATGTTATTAGGTTGAGTTTTGTTAATTTTACTGTCTAATCTGATTACCATTCATCAGACTAGTAAAGCATTTAACTGAGTTAAAATCCTCCCGTCTTATATTGTGAAACATACAAATTTCATTTATTTTATACATACATTGTTTATAACAAACTTCTGGTGATTTTGTTGAGGAAGAATATTTATAATCATTTCTATATTTCCATATATGCCATTTAAATTCAAAAAGGATGGTATTAAAAAAATGTACTCCTTCAATAGACTCAGTAAAACCAAATACTATGTGGTGAAAGCCTAAGTCAATTTGTTTTTGGTTAAGCAAAAATTTAACTGTGTTTATAACCTTAATCATTTTTCCCAGCACAATTTTTACATTTTTACATTCCCAAAAAAGATGATAGAATGTTTCCCTTTTATTTTTACATATATTACACAACCCGTTTGAAACTTTCATTAGATTTAGTTTATGTTCCGTAAAGATAACGTTGTGGATAAACTTCCATTGAAATTGCTGAGCGGCTAAGGAGGCGTATGCTTTGTAAATGTTTAACCAAACAGCCGTCCAGCGAATATTTTTCTGCTCCGGGAATTTTTGCTCCCATTTAACCTCGCAACATAATTTCGCGCAGGATTCTTTACTATATAATTGTTGTAAGATCATTTTTGTTTTTAATTCTTTTGGTTTGATTATTTTTTTCCGATTTGTTCGGAACTGCATGTTAGACCGTATCATGTTTGAATTGCTTTTCGCCTGTACGTAACCTGTTTTCAGAGTTAATATGAACTCATTAGGAATGCTTTGTTTTAATCGAGACCATTCCGAAATCCAGTTACTTTTGTATTTAAGCTTGCGCATAAGTTCAGTCTCTGATATAAATTTTTCCGCTTTTAAGTCCCAGATGTCTCTTATCAGCTTTATGTCACTTAGGGTAAATGTTTTCAGGAACAGAGGTCTTTTTTTAAAACTAATATTTTTGTTTCCGAACAGATTCATCTCTAAAATTTGCTCTTGCGTATTTGGATTAAAGCTTTGCAAAAAAAAGTCTCCAGTTTTTGATCGCATGTTCGTAAAACGATGGCATTTTAACTTTGTTTAGTTTGACATTCCCAACATATGAACAGCTGCATAGGAAAAAAGGTTGACCAAAAGCCTTATCCAGTGACTGTAGATAATGCTTCCCTATAACATTCCAGTTTTGAGTGTCAGAATTAATAATTTTGTATATCATCTTTACATTTAAAGCCAGTCTGAAATCGTTTATATTAAAATAGTTAAACCCGCCCTGCATTTTATCACGTTTTAAAGTCAGTCTGGAAACTGTTGGTTTTTTACCTTTCCATATAAAATTTTTGATTAACAGCTCTAGCTCACGTTCGTAATTTTCAGATATCCCCCTTGTCTCCATTTCATAAATGATAGATGAAAAGATAAATGTTTTCACTATTAAAATTTTTCCTTGAATTGTAAGGTCTCTTGATTTCCATACTTCTAAGCACGATTTTATTTTTTTAATTTTTTCCCTCCAAATATCATCATTACTGATGTTGTATCCGTGATAAACGCCTAGTGTTTTAACATTCGATTTCGTCCATTTTATTTCATCAAATTTTGGGCTGTGTCCTTTGAGCTTTCCAATGAGAAGACCGATAGTTTTTTCCTTATTTAACTTTGCCCCAGATGCTTTTTCGTACGTGTTAAGATTTTTAAAAATATGTGGAAGGGAATTATGATTTTTTGCGAAAAGCTGTGTGTCGTCGACGTACTGACTAATTTTGGCTTCAACACTTGTACAGTTTGATGACGGTAGTGTAATTCCACAGATTCTATTATTAGCTCGAATGCTACAAGCCATCGGTTCAGCTTGGATGATATACAGAATCGGCGCAATCGGACAGCCTTGCTTTATTGAACGAGATATAGAAAAAAAGTCGGAAACAAACTCGTTCGTTTGGATTGCAGTTTTTGAATGCTTTAACAACATATTGACCCAACCCCTGAATTTCTTGCCAAATCCGAATTTAGCAAGACATAAATTAATCCACTGCCACTCACATCTGTCGAACGCTTTAGTCTGGTCTAAAAAAATAATAATACCTTCATTTAGTTCTTTATCTGTATACTCAATTATGTCTTGAATAAACCTATTTGCCTCATTTATGTTTCTCCCATCTATATATCCTTTTTGATCTTAGTGTATGAAAGAAGGTAGAAGTGGTTTTAGTCTGTCGGAAAGACTTTTTGCTATGATTTTATAGTCGACATTCAGAAGAGTAATGGGACGCCAGTTTTTTAAATTTTCACGTTCGCCGTTTTTGTAAATTAGTGACAGAAGTCCTTTATACTGAGACTGACATAGAGTGTTTTCGTTCAGTATTTCTTTTACTAGTTCAAAAAAATCGTGCTTTATTAGATACCAGAAATGCTGGTACCATTCCGCTGGTATCCCATCCTCACCCGGGGATTTTGATCTTTTAAACTTATAAACTGAGGATTCAATTTCTTGTATTGTAAGGTCTGATTCTAATTCAAGCATTTGGTGTTCGCTTATGCGTTTATCAACGGTAGATAACAATGTATCCGCAGCATTTAGGTCTATATTTTCTGATGTAAAAAGTTTTTGGTAAAATTCCTTCTGCACCTTTAAAATGTTTTCAATACCGAAAATTATCTCCCCTGATTCAGACTTTATTTTCGACCATAGTTTTTGCTTACCATTTTTCTTTTCTAAATTAAAAAAATACGCAGTTGACTTTTCATTTTCCTGTATGAACTTCGATTTAGAACAAATCTTTGCAGCATTTGCTTTTAATTCATAATATCTAGAGACCTTTAATGTAATGTCTTCTATTTGTGTATTGTAAACCTCGCAATTTTCCTTCTGTTTCAAAATTTGTAGTTTATTTTCTAGAAAACTAATGTTCCTTTCGTGTTTGTTTAGTTCTGAGCAAAAATCAATGCTTATTATTTTGAGGTTATGTTTAAACATATCCCACCATTCTCTTAAAGACATATATCTTGTTTTCTTTTTTGTCCATGAATGCCAAAAACTTTCTATAAGTTCAATGTATTTCTCATTTTCTAAAATACTACAGTTCAGTTTCCATAACCCATGTCCGCGTTCGACATTACCTTGATTCAGTTTTAGAGTTGTCGCATCGTGATCCGAATGAGGAAAATGTATTATTTTTGTACTCTCTATTTCATTATCAATCGAAAGAGAAGTTAGGAAATAATCAATTCTCGATTTTGCTTCCTTGCGATTAAATGTATATACGGTCGCGCAAGGATTTCGTCTGCGCCAGATATCTTCTAAATCGAAGCTTGACATCAGATATGATAGTTCACGAAGACCTTCGTCGTCATGACGTGTGCGTGACACCGATTTCGTTTTACGGTCGGCGTTTATATTCTGCACACAGTTATAATCACCACCGGCTATAATTGCGTTATTATTATTTGAAAAATGTTTAGAAAGAATACTGAAAAAATGTTTGCGCTCGCATGCTTGATTAGGCGCATATATCGTAGAAATTGTTACGACTCGATTATCTGAGTATTGAATATCGATAGAAAGAAACCGTCCATCATTGTTTAAAACTTTTTCATTTTCAGTTGTAACCGATAGGTTACACTTGATTAGAATAGCAACCCCTTTAGTAGCTTTTTTCCCGTTACTCCAAAAACATGTCCCACCCCATTCCCTCGTCCATTTGTTTGCTTCGATATCACTACTACAGTGCGTTTCTTGCATTAAAATTATATCAAACTTTTTTTCCTTAAACCAGTTAAACACTGAGTTTCGTTTCTTATCATTGCATAACCCATTTACATTAATTGATACAATATCATACATGGTGTACAAGTGACAATTGTTTAAAAATCATTCTTAATCTGTTTTGCATTTCTATTTGCGGATGGCGGAGTCGAAGAGTTGCTTCCCCTTCCTCGCTTTCTAATCTTATGGGGGGTCTGGTCTATCATCTCGTCAGACTCACCCCCGTAAAAGAAAGTCAGGAAGTTCTCATACATTTCCTCGGCTCCCTCATCCGAAACATGAATCCCTTTGATATCTCGCTCATCATACAGACGGCTTTGAAATTTTCCATTTTCGAAAAAGATCTGATCATTATCGATGTAATGGAAATGTTTGGTTGATTTGCACCGTTCTAACACGGAGTTGTTTACAGACACAGCCGTTTCATTGAATGCTTTAACAATCATTGTTTTTCCGCGCCTCGGTATGATGCTCGAGAATGCAATCGGGATTCCAGGCCATTTATCTGCAGCGGCCTGCATTGCATTGTTTGCATTTTTCACTATGTCCTCCGTTTTGGAATTTGGTACGTCATTTGTACCTAAATGTATTATAACTGAACTGACAGACTCACTTTCAATAGTATTGACTTTGGCTATAAGTGTGTCCGCCGTTTGTAAAGTTTTTCCTGAAATTGAAACATTCTTTATGTTTTTATCTTTAACATGTAGCCTCACTGTGTTTGAGTCACCCAAAATCACTTTGACTTTTTTTGTCAAGGAACTTGGATTTGTAGCAGCGGAGTCACTGTTAGGTTTTGCAAAAATAATTTTTGCAGCATTTGCAATGTCGTGAGGCGCAACTGGTGCGTCCCAGGAGGCGTCCTCAGAATCGTTCCAGGAGACAACCTTGGACGCAGCTAGTTCAATTTCATCGACTTTTACCATATCCTTTTGCTCAGTTTCCAAGGCCCTACGACCCTCCAGTATCTCTTCCGCATATTTGCCGTAAAGCTCATTCGGGCACTCTGCTTGAATATGTCCCTCTTTCCCACACTCATGACACATTATTTCGTACGGACAATCCTTGCGCACGTGATTTGTACTTTTGCAGTTAAAGCATGCTTTTGATTTAACAACGTCGCTGTAGGAATGTGACCTCTGATCACTGTTTTTGTAGTTGTTTTTACTGGGACATCTAAAGTATGGGTGATTTGTCTGACCACATATTTTACAAACTGTTCTATTGTTATCTGCAAACACACGTACTTTGAATTGGCCAATTTCAATGGAATGTGGTAAAATGGGGGCACAATCTAGGATTTTCATATATCTCGTCCCATTTTCAATGTTAGTGTCCTTTATTTTGCCTCTCGTTAAGCTGCCTACAATTTCTCCATAACCGCTCATGTGCTGGATAAGCAACGAATCAGCCATCTCATACGGTGCATCCTTCAGAGTAACGTTTGTGAATATTTTTTCAACATCAGTTACATATACAGATCTATTTTGAAGACTGAGTCCACCCAGAATAGTGTTTCTCTTAGTTTCTTCATTTTTTACTGTAATTATGCAGTCGTTTTCAGTGATTTGAATTGCTTTTATGTTTGAAATGTCTACCTTTTCTTTGAGTGATGTGATTACCTCCTCGTGGGTTAGTTTTTTCAAAGATTTTGTGTTGAAGTGCACGGACAATGGTCTTCCTAGTAGGTCCGCCATCTTGAATTTACCAAACAAAGGAAAGAATGTCCTTCACAGAAAAAACACATCAAGCACACCTGAACGTGTAAAAATCCGTAACATCCCTTCTTTAGTTCCTTTACACTCACAAGACAAGACAGCCTAAGACATTTAAATTATATGACTAGTCCATGAAACTAATAAATTGGTGAAAAAAAACAATAAATACTGTCTAATCTTTAAAAGAGAATGAAAACTCATTTGAATGTTAAAGTGTAAATTTGCAGAACACTCCATATACATACACCGTTACAATATTTATAGATAATTTCTTATTTTTTTAAAGTGCAAACTGCATCATGTTCATCAAATGTTTTTCTGCTGTTTGTGCACTTAAAGTGCAAGTAGTGTTATTTCAAAATGCTGAGACTATATACCATTGTTTTCAGGCAGTATTTGATGGAGCTGACCCCACTGTAATATGGGCAATTACATGATCTGTGTCTGGTAGTTTGATAGGTTATACTGCTTCAGTATGTCTGGGACTCCACCTATACCACAGCGTGTGGACAGTCTTCAGATTGACCAACTGCCAAGCTTGCCAACCAGTCCACCTGTAGTAGACACAGACCAAAACAACTCTGGTCATCATGACTCACAGGGGGAGGATTCATTAACCTCTGAGGCCAGCTTCGTTGAGTATGAAACCCCGAACTTCTTCAGGGACACGTACAAGATTCTGAACACCTTTCTGGACAAAGGTGAACTCTGCGATGTGGAACTCCAGTGTGGTGAGAAATCTTTCAAGTGTCATCGAATCATCTTGGCTAGTGTCAGTGGTTATTTCCGGGCCATGTTTATGGGAAAGATGGCTGAAAGTAAAAAAAGTGTGATCAAGATACAGGACATTGATGAAAGTATCTTTGAAAATATGATGAAGTATGCTTACAGTGGGAGGATCTTAGTAAATGTGGAAAATGTACAGGGTGTGCTGTATGTTGCCTCTATTCTACAGATTGAGCATGTGGCTCATGCATGCTCAGAGTTCATGAAAGAACATTTGCACCCAGATAACTGTGTTCAAGTCCATGGGTTTGCCATGCAGCATAATCGAGAGCAGTTGATCAAATACACACAAGATTTCATGACAGATAACTTTCTCGAGGTTTCTAAAACCCCAGATTTCATGTCCATGACAGCTGATGTGATAGACACAATTGTTGGATCAAGTAACCTAAATGTTTCTGACGAGGAAGAAGTGTTTGAAGCTGTTATGAAGTGGATAAATCATGACAAGGAAAATAGGAAACAGTATCTGGCTCGGTTGTTAGCGAAGGTCAAGCTGCCGTTGATTAATACACGCTACTTGATGGAAAAGGTTGCGACTAATGAGCTTGTCAGGAGTAACCTGGAGTGTAGAGATTTTCTCGATGAGGCTAAATACTATCAGATGTATCTGGGGAACCTGTTGGCTGACATGGAGATTACAGAGAGAACCCGGCCTAGAAAAAGCTATGCTGGTATGATCTGTGAATATATTCTAGCTTTGTATTTTAGAAATTATACCCCCCGAACACAAAGTGTTGGGGGGGTATACTGAATTCAGCTTGTCTGACCGTCTTTAGACGGAATCTTGTGGACGCTAAATCTCCAAAACTCCTGGTCAGAATTTAATGATACATCATACAAGTGATAAGTACAATGCCTAGTTGTGCATGGTCCATGTTTCGGGTCTCTAGGTCAAAGGTCAAGGTCACAGGAGCTCGAGATGGTAAAATCTTGTGGACGCTAAATCTCCAAAACCCCTGGTCAGAATTTAATGATACTTCATAGAAGTGATAAGCATCATGCCTAGTTGTGCATGGTCCATGTTTCGGGTCACTAGATCAAAGGTCACAGGGGCTTGAGATAGTAAAATCTTGTGCGCTTTTAATCTTCAAACCCGCTGGTCAAAATTTAATTATACTTCACAGAAGCCTTAAGTTGTGCAGGTCCAGTAATCAAAGCATCAAATATTACATAAAGTTTAAATACTGTGTCAGTGGGTGTTCAGGGGGTATTCATCACCTTCAGTGATAGTTCTAGTTTAGTTTGTAAATGTATTATTTATTTAAGACTTTATGCAGAGAATGCTATAAGATGACTCTTAATTGTGAAAGGTTTCGATACAAAGAGTTTAAATGTTTGATCTCAAGAAAGCATGTCTGTAGTGGGACTAAAGTTCTGTGATTGTGCCAATCTTTCATCCTTGTGTTCCTACAAATTGTACAGGTGTGTTGTTCTGTGTTGGTGGGCGTGGTGCCTCAGGGGACCCCTACAAGACCATAGAATGTTACCATCCAATGAAGGACCGCTGGTACCAGGTGACGGAGATGCACACACGGAGGAGACATGTTGGCGTCTGCTGTTACAATGGTATACATTGTATATTGCTGTTTGTTTTGTCATAATTGAACAACTTTTTCCAGTAAAATTTTATTTTTATCAATATCACTCTGTATACTGAGTCAAGTGTTTTAGTTCTAGGATAATTGACTGCTTCATGAAAAACCGTGAAACATGAATGGTGATTTTAATTAACGTACCAAATTTCTTTGTTATTAGTACATGTATATGAACTGTCTTATGATAGCAACAAGATTGTTGTTTCGAGAACATTTCAAGCATTGGTAAAAAACACTTTGATTTAATCTTTGTAATAATGTCTGTATAAAATGTCTGTGTTTTTCAGGTCAGATTTATGCTGTTGGTGGTCACAATGGAAGCAAGCATTTAAGCAGTGGAGAGGTGTTTGACCCAACCACGGCCAAGTGGAGGAAGATTGCATCCATGGTTACACAGAAAACTGGCGTGTTAGTATTCTGATGGTTAAGTCTTTAAAGTCACTGGAACTGAGATTATTTAATGTTTGTTAGAGGTTAAATATATTCTAGTTCTTTTTAGCTCACTTAGCTTTACCAGGATGAGCTTTTCTAATGGAAGATTATCCATTTTGATTCAAACGACATCTCTTCTGAAACCACTGGGCCAATGTTGATGAAAATATGCAGGGATGTTCCTTGCATGAAGCTCTACCAACACTGTTCAAAGAATTCCATTCCATGCAGAACTCTGGTTGCTATGAAAAAAATAGGAAAATTTCTTCTCTGAAACCATAAGGCCTAGGGCTTAGATACATAGCATGTACTGTAGCATTTTCTAGTAGACCTCTACCACAATTGTTTAAATTATGATCCCAGGGTCAAAATTGACCCTGCCCGGATCACTTGATTTTGCATAGGATTATATAGGGAAAACTTAAAACACAAGGCCCACAAGCAGAGCTTAGATATTTGGAAAGTAACTATGCATTGTGTAGTGGACCTCTTTGAATTATGTTAAAATCATGACCCCTGGTGTTATTGGCAATTGATATACAGGTGAGCGATATAGGGCTATCTTGGCCCTCTTGTTTTTATTGGCATTGCTGATTAGAAAATGACAACAATATTTGCTCATATTTAATTCCCTAGTTTACACTCCTTTTTGTATAGGAACATCCAAATCTTTTATAGGCGTGGTTTGGGTTTGTCCTGTCTTGGCGGTGCAATATACGCTGTGGGTGGGTTGGATGACAAGACTTGCTTTGATACTGTGGAAAGGTATGATCCCATTTGTAACAACTGGACACAAGTTGCTTCTATGAACTTGCCGAGGGGAGGTGTTGGCATTGCTGCCTTAAAGGTGAGGAATCTACTTGAGAAAAATATGTAATTTTACTTAAGGTAGCTATCGATACTAATTTGCTTTAAAATCGCAAATTTCTGTTTTTATGCATTATTTTATGTTCAATTTAACTTCTATATATAAGTGAAATCAAAGGTGCAGAAAAAATAATTAAAACGTGCTTTATGAACCGTTAAAGTTGATCGGTATGTATTCCAACAGCGTCGCGCTCTGTGTGTCAGTAACCGTTCATAGCTCCGCCCCTTTTGAGGCGCCGATAAGGGATAATCAATAAACTGGTAGAGTCAACCGGTATTGATCAGTTAATTGTTTCGATGATTAGATATGCACGCTTAGCAATTCAACAATTATAAATGAACAATTAAAAATTTGGATTATTTGTTTGAATAAATAGTCATCCCACTGAAATACTAACTGCATACTATCAAAGCGTAAATCAAATTCGTTTTTATTTTTGACAGAATCTATTGAAATGAATGCAAAAAGATAAACGAATATTTTACGCAAACTAAAATTATTCTCTTTACAAATCCTTCCACAAAAGTCGGCATGTGAAGAAATGTGTGACCTAAAAGCATTTGAATATTAGAATTCATAAAAGTTTGTGAATTACTTTTTTCAAAAAGTGAATATGCATTTGATCTGGAAAAAATGTTGTAATACCGGTAGAAGGTTTCGTTTTCAAATAAGAAGGTGTCTTGGTAAAGCTGCATATGCGAAGACTAAAAGTTTATCATATAATCAAATGTTCACTAAACAAACGGGGTTGTGATGCAAAGAAGTTGTAAGCAGGTACATGTATAATGATTCTAAAGTTAGAAAAAAGTGTTATCATTACTTTTTCGTGGATGTATTATCTCGGTACCTTATCATGAAAAATACATTTCACTGTCGTAAAGGCATACCTGCTCATCTAATAATTACAATAATATACATGTATAATGTTTATATTTTTTGCCGAATGTTTAACTATCATTCATAAATCGAAAATTGGGAAATATGAAACGAAAAGAAATTTTTCAGAATAGGACTACATGGAGACAAATAAACAGGATAATTTTTATCATAATATAACTGGTTTTTATTGAAAATTTTACAAACGAGTTTCAAAGCGTTAATAAATCAGGATACATAAATTATCTTCAATCCATTGTACTGTATGAGATTAACTAATTTACAGCCTCGGGCATTATCAGTATGACGCGCGATCAGTAATAGAAAACAAGATGCCGAATCATTCTGGCTCTTAACAACAACAACAAAAACACTAAATTAACAGTAAAGCATAGTCTACAACAAAGGAGTGAAATATACCTATATAAATGAACTATTTATACTAACTTATTTATACACTTGGAGCCACTTCTAACCCGTCACTTATATAACTCGGTATAACTGCATTATTTGTATGCGGATTTCGTTCAAGTTTAGAATGTGATTGATTCAAAACATCATCCATATTTCTGCGAAATTAATTTTCTAGTTGATTAAAGAATACATATAAAACTTAACAAATTGAAAACATCACTGTAAACTCCGATTTCACAAAATGACAAAAAGGTTTTTTCACAACGGTACAGTTTACTATCATAGTATTCAAATGAATTTGCGTTCTTGACAAAGTCATTTTTATCAATTTTCATAACCTTTTATTATATTATATCTTATAATTTGTATAAAACAGTAACTGTTGCACAAAGGGCACTGCATTGTAGTTGTGTTTATTATTTACAGATGTTGCCGAATTTTATTCATCGCCTTATAAGCTCAGATTACTAAATGAATTACTTTTTTTGGGATCAGAGTTTTAACTAATTGTATTTTTTAAAAGTTATGAAATGCTTAAACACCATTAACATGTTTTCAAGTCGTTTACAACAGCTTCAAGTGTAGGAATTATCAATTACACCGCCGGCTCTACTGCAGATATAAGTTCTCGTTCAACTTTCTCCATTTTCCCCGCTGTGTACCTCAAATACTTTAGATAATCACGTGACCGTCTTGTCGAAATACCGTAGAAGCAATAAAACACGAAGAAAAAAGTTGTAAATATCCCATTAAAATGATTTTGTGGGCGGATCTTGTATTTTTTCTGATATGACAGGGTGAACTAGTGTATGGATTATCATATAATTGTACTTACGTATAATTGGATGCATTTAAACGGGTTTTGTTTCATATAATCCAATCAAATTATGAGTGTCTTTAGAAATCGGCGTTTTTTGACACTTGCTTCGAAGGAAGATGTGTCAACTTTGAACAAGCATAATTTTGTTAATTGGAGGTCGATTAACATGTGGTTTGGACCAGTTTAAAGAGAATTTTATTACGGAGGGATCCGTGTCAGGAATTTTTGATAAATTGGTCAGGGGATTAATTATCTTTAAATGCGTAACAAGCCGTCAGAAAAAAAGGCTGCATTTTCTTTAATGTTAATTTTTGTTTGTTTGAAGAATGATATGGAAAATCCGTGACACGGATCCCTAGACATTATACTTATATACATTTTTTATGAATTTGGTGGTAAAAATCGCAAAAATAGCTTTGCTATCGGTGTTCAAAATTTTACGAAATTTATCAATATCGTACAATATCAAAGGCAAAAAACAAAAAAAAGTTTTAAAAATCATGAAACGACTTGTTTTAGTCATAATCTATATAAAAGATACAAAATATATGATACAGTTATTGTCTAAATGGGTAATTTAACTCCACTGAGCCGACCCAAAAGCGCTACCTTAATGCTAACTAATGAAATACTGTGAAATATAGAGTGATTATATAGATTTTATACCACACATAGTAGGTGATATAGGTCTGTCGGAACTACTTTTTTTAAGTAGTGCATATATATACATAATTTTGCTTTTGTTTTAATAGTTGCATACTGGTTTAGCGCTCGTGAAAATATTACAATTGTATCACTTCTCAGTGAGATATATTTCATATCCACTCAAAACAAACAAATATTCTCTATGTAGTTTGTATGAAAATGACTGTTGACAGTATGGCAATCATATTGAATAGCATCCCAAATTGGCTGATTTGAAATGATAATTGCCATCTATTGCAAGCAATATTTGCTGAAACAAGCATAAAACTAATGTTCATGTAAAAGGTACAGTTCTAATTGCCCAGGGTATCCTCTGTCTATTGCCAGTGGTGCCAGATGCTATAAAAAATATTTCTTTCTGATAAGGTTTTCAAAAATACTTCAATTTAACTCTCATTTTCAAGAATTTAGACAGTTTTTGAAAATTTTTCTCCCAAATTAGCACAAGTTATGATTAAGCAACGGGAATCCTACATGCTTTAAGTACTCTGCCAAGATTGAGAGCCACATACTAGTAAGCTACTAGTGAGTTACAGAATGGTCCAATGGTCATGAAGTACTACACAAATTGTGGTGTGTTTGAAGTGCCAACCTAAAAAGTTATAGAAAAAATTGTAGCCTTTCTAGTAACTTACTATTGCTACAAAAGAAAAACAAACCATGGAAAGGAAAAGGAGAGAAATAGTTTGGACAGCAGGGAAAGAATATGTTTGCTCATTTAGAAAGTTTTATAAAATTATGTTTCTGTTTTTAAATCAAATTTAGGGAAACCTGTATGCTATTGGTGGTAATGATGGATCATCTTCATTGAACAAATGTGAATTTTACGACCCATTTATCAACAAGTGGACAATAGTGGCGTGTATGGGGAACAAACGTGCTGGGGCTGGGGTTGGTGTACTGGATGGAGGCATTTATGCAGTAGGTGAGTAAAACTATTTTAAAACCAGTTCTTGTTTTTCCTTGAAGTCTGAAATTTGCACATTTTATACGCAAGTTCTGTAAAATTGAATGTTTCTTTCTGAAATACAAATGTACCTTTTTAGCTCACCTGGCTATGCCAGGGTGAGCTTTTCTGATCAATGATTGTCCGTCGTCCGTCAACATTTTGATTCAAATGACATCTCCTCTGAAACCTCTAGGCCAATGTTGATTAAACTATGCAGGAATGTTCTTGCATGAAGCTCTACCAAAATTGCTCAAAGATTTCCATTCCATGCAGAACTCTGGTTGCTATGGCAACAAATAGGAAAAACTTTAAAAATCTTCTTCTCTGAAACCACAAGGCCTAGAGCTTAGATATTTGGCATGTAGCATTGTCTAGTGGACCTCTACCAAGATTGTTCAAATTATGACCCCCGGGTCAAAATTGACCCCGCGGGGGTGGGCACTTAGTTTTTGCATAAGCATATATAGGAAAAACTTTAAAAATCTTCTTCTCTTAAACCACAAGGCCTAGAGCTTAGATATTTGGCGTGTATCATTGTCTAGTGGACCTCTACCAAGATTGTTCAAATTATGACCCCCGGGTCAAAATTGACCCCGCGGGGGTGGTCACTTAGTTTTGCATAGGAATATATAGTAAAAACTTTAAAAATCTTCTTCTCTGAAACCACGAGGCCTAGAGCTTAGATATTTAGCATGTAGCATTGGCTAGTGGACCTCTACCAAGATTGTTCAAATTATGAGCCCCGGATCAAAATTGACCCCGCACCGGGGGTCACTTAGTTTTACATAGGCTTATGTAGGAAAAACTTTAAAAATCTTCTTCTCTGAAACCACAAGGCCTAGAGCTTAGATATTTGGCATGTAGCATTGGCTAGTGGACCTCTACCAAGATTGTTCAAATTATGACCCTCGGATCAAAATTGACCCCGCACAGGGGGTCACTTAGTTTTACATAGACTTATATAGTAAAAACTTTAAAAATCTTCTTCTTTGAAACCACAAGGCCTAGAGCTTAGATATTTGGCATGTAGCATTGGCTAGTGTACCTCCACCAAGTTTGTTCAAATTATGACCCCCGGGTCAAAATTGACCCCGCACCGGGGTCACTTAGTTTTACATAGGCTTATATAGGGAAAACTTTAAAAATCTTTTTCTCTGAAACCACAAGGCCTAGAGCATAGATAATTGGCATGTAGCATTGCCTAGTAGACCTCTTCAAAGTTTGTTCAAATTATGCCCCTGGGGTCAAAATTGACCTTGCCGGGGGGGGGGGGGGGTTAATTGTTTTACAAAGGCGTATATAGGAAAACTTATTTGGTATATAACATTATCTAGTGATCTTCCACCAGGCAAGTGGACTTGTACCAAGGTGAGCAATATAGGGCCATCTTGGCCCTCTTGTTTTATTGTTATATTGCGAGACTGCAACTAGATTTTGTTTTCAATATTAGTGCGTAGCAATACTATCAAAGGTGGTTGTCACTGTATTAAAATAGATATCTAGGCTCTTTCATAAGCTATCACCAGTGAAAGTAACAATAAATAATCATGTTTTAACTGTTTACTGCCAAATGCTTGGTAAGGTGGTTTATCACAGGCATGTAACTTATCTCTCTGTCTTTAATTTGTACTTTGGTCTATCCACAACACTCTAGTCTGAAATACATCTTCTAATTTATTGAAATTGAAACTTGGGAGCATATACACAGTAGTAAGGGTAGCTGCAGTCAGTGAGATATTTTACTTCAAATTCATTACTGTATAACCTGCCTCTCTGCTACATTTCTCTTGTCTTAGATTTAGGTGAAGGAACACGAAGGAAAGGCGGAAAACCAGTGGCCGATCATGAAGGGGGAGGTGGGGAAGAAACAGTATTGGTTTGTGATTGAGGGTGGGGATAGAGACATGGAATCGGCCGTGGTTTGCCGACCCGGATCGATTGAGATTTAAAAGCTTCCTGAGTCCTGCTTGTCTGATATCCTTGTCTGATATCAGCTAACAAACATATAAAAAAAGCAGTAAAATTGTATTCTGTATCTATTTACTGATACAATATTTAACTGCTTTTATAGTTATTTGTGAAACCACTTTGTTATTGATAGTGTAAGGAACTAAAAATAGTGATGACATGGTGAAACTATCCTGATACGCAGTAAATCATATTGAACATAGTTATGCATTCTTGAACTTTAATAGGTGGTTTTGATGACAATGCCTCACTCGATACATGTGAGAGGTTTGATCCTCGTTCTGGCAAATGGACATCTGTAGCCAAGTTATCATGCCCACGAGGAGGAGTGGGCGTGGCATCACTGGGGGGCAGGCTGTATGCTGTAGGTGGACATGATGGGTGTAACTATCTCAACACTGTGGAATCCTACAATCCCCTCACAGACAGGTAAATATTCCAGTAACTCCCAAGATTTTTCTTACGTGCTGTAAATTGGGTGATATTTGCAGTGATTTAATTTTTGCTATTTCACGATTTTCCACTTCAAATTTACAAATCTCGCTAAAAATTTATATCACATAGATTTGCTATCAGAAGATTTTCCTTTAGCAAATAAGTCTGTCAGCTCACAAATCGTGAAATTTTTGTCACACAAAAATTATCCAATTTACTTTATGCTCTGTAAATGGCTGAAGGGAAAGGTGTTGGCATTTTGAATGTCAGCAGTGATTGAAGCTGCACTGTACCAATAGTATAACCATATCATAATCATAAATATAGTTAAAATAGATATTAACCAGTTTGGTACAGTGCTTAAATTCTTTTCATAGCTTACAAAAGATGGAAGTTATAATTCCATAAAAATATTTCAAAATAACAATGTTTAAATCAAAATCTAAACATCTTAACATTTTGCAAAGTAATAGAACACTATTTCTATCAACTGTTGCTTATACAAACATTACTCAGACAGAAAGTGCTATAGCACACCCAGGTTCACCACATATGGTTATTGTAATGATCTTGAGATGAGTCAGGACTATTTAGAAAGGAATGGCAGTTATGTTTGAGATAGATAATGACATTGTAGAGTCGAACGTATGCGTTCTTCATAAAATGGCACAATGAGTTTACAATTTTGTTTCAATAGCGGTTGCAAAATAAATTAGGATGTTGATGTAATAGTTGTCTAAGTCAAGGTCTTGACATACTGAGTGAATTATACCTGTTTATAGTTGATTATCACAATGTGATGTTTTAATAATAATAATAATAAATGATAACATAATACCTTCGTGTTTGTCTGTAGTTGGGAAAAAGAGGCGAATATTGAGATATCCCGTGCTGGTGCTGGAGTCGTACTCTTACCGGGACCCGTGTCTCTCATACCGGACAATTCTGAGCTTAATTATTTCACAAATTGTGGGGGAGCAGGTATGAATAACTCCCCTGTCATAACAATGTGCTGTGCCAGTGTTTAGCATGCAGAATTAATGTGTCATTTCTATATTATTTATATATGTCTGTACATTTCCCTTTTTTCTTTCATTCAAGTTTTGTTCTTGTCCTGTATTATTTAGCTACATGTACATTTGCTTATTCTCAGATTGCATGATACAATAGTTATGCCCCTTTTAACTTAACCTTTTCCATTGCATGAATTTCATATAGCATAGATAGTTTGTGGAGCAAACTCCAACCTCAGTTTTCAAAGGAATCCATTGCACTAACAGTCATCATGAAATTCAATAGTAGATGTGCAAGACACAATTATTGTGCGTATCCATCTAAATGTTACAGAGTTATGCCCCTTCAAACTTAGGCATTAATTTGTGACAAAGAGCCATTCAGTGGAGGGGGGATTTAATCACAGCAGTGATAGCTCAAGTTTTACATGTTTGAAACTCTTAGCAGACTTCTGAATATCTGAATATAACATATCAGCATACCTCTGTTTCTACACATTTCTATATGTCAAACTGTGACAGATGTGGCAGAAGCTCATCGAATTTCTGTATATTGCATGTTGCATTTCTTGTCTTGGTGAAGTTTTGTCTACATGTATATTGGTTAACATGAATGAATGTTAACACACTTAAAGTATGCCTTATGCAACCCCCACTACCACCACACTCCTCCCTTTGTATGATTGTGTCAGACCTTAGTTCAGTGAATCTTGTACAATTTTGTTTGGAACTTTGTATTTTGTATGAACAAGCAATCCTAATTTTTGTAGAGCTCACGTATCTCACAATAGTAGATCTTAGTTCACAAGCCTATGCTTTCACATGTATCTAGAAAATAGTTGTTTTATTGTTATAGAAATATGTACCTTATCTTTTCAAGAAGAAACTAAAATTCAAAGGTAACTACATGTACATGTATAGCTTTGTAGAATTATTCTTAGATTCTGTAGATATATATTAACTTTAAACATTGAAGATACTATACCAGTAGTTATGTTGAATGTTCATTTTGTTGTTGGTAGACATCCTCTGTGAGAAATATAGTTTTGGCATTGTCCATTTGTTCAGAGCAATGTCTAAGACACGTTTTGAAGTAGTTGAATAAAATATGGTAGAAATGTTTACTTTATGGGGAAATTTGGCCCTGCAAGTATCAGAATACCAGAGTTATGGTCCTTAGTACTGGCTCTTAGTATACCCCTTATTCAATTTTGAAAGTCATTGTCAGAATTAAATACAAGGTACAAATAATCACCAAATCTTTTGTTTCCAAACTGTTTAAATAATCTTTGTCAAACATGATGGCTTCAGTGGGATTGGATAGTTTTTACCTAGTATATCATCTGTACAGAGAGTTACACCATATACTTGTTTTAGAGTAGTGGTCAGAATTAAATTGAATTTTGTTCTGATAGAAAACCCTTGTTTTAACAAATGTAATCCCTTTAGAAATTATGTTGCCAGGATTTTGTACTGCTTTGTGCTCTGCTGAGGACAAGGTGCTCATGGTGAGCTATTGTTACCACTCTATGTCCGTAGTGCATCATCAACAATTGCCAAACATTGACATCTCCTCTGACACCACTTTAACTTCATAAGAATGAGCCTTGAATTGTCATCATGCAAAATTTTCAAACCATTTCAGTCTGCAACACAAAATGCCAACCAGAGCTAAAAGTAGAAAAACCTTTAAACGATGTCTCCTCCCTTTCCAATGGGTTAGATTCAACCAAACTTCACATAATTCTTCCTTGGATAGTCCTCTACCGAAATTGTTCCGCTGCACAGAATGGCAAATTACAAGGCAAATTTCAAATAAAGTGTACAGGATTTTTGCTTGGATAGTCCTCTACTAAATGTGCTCAAGCTGTTTGACTCTGCTGCACAAAATTGCTGCCAGAGCTATATATGGGGGGGGGGGGGTCTCCTAAATGTGCTTAACCTCTGGGCCAATTTCAACCTAATTTCACAGGAGTGATCATTGGATGGTCTCCAGCCAAAATTGCTCAAACTGGTTCATGCAGCTGCACAAAATAGCCACTAGACATGTTTTCCTTAATCACTGGGACAACTTCAACCAAACTTCACAGGATTGTTTCTTGGACAGTCCGCTACCAAAATTTGCTCAAAATGGCCGTCTGAGCTAAAAATAGAAAAGAATCAAGCAAACTCTCCATCTTAGCAACTAGGCCAATTTCAATCAAACTTGACAGAATTGTTGCTTGGATGGTCCTCTAACCGTTCAGCTCCACTGCTTAAAATGGCCCCACAAGATAATAATTATCTTTATTTAGGGGAAATTCACAGATCTGATCATGTTTTGCAGATGTTCTCTTTTCACCCAGGTGAGCAATGAAGGGCGATCATGGCCCTCTTGTTTCGAAAAAAGTCCCCTTAGCAAATGAGGCAGTGTATAGTCGTTCATTGAATTTGCATGTTGATATGTGTATTACCCTGGAAACACCATGCATCACCTACTTGTTATGTGAATTTTAATATAAAAATTATAAGCTATCTAAGTGTTTGTTTATTTGTACAGCACTAACAACAGATTTTATTTTACTAATAGTATAATCATGTTCTGTAGTGATAAATCTTGGTAAATAATTGGAAATGAATCAGGTTTGCTTTTTTCAAACATTTGTATCTTGTTAAGTACTGCTTTATGATGCTGTGCTTTCCTGTTCTGAAGTGTGCTTTAAGAAAAGATAAAAACTAATGGTTACTATTGAATAACTTTTGTGCTGTGTCTCAGGATCTAGTGTTCCTGTTTCTGAAAGAATGAACTTTTGTGTAATCAGTGATAGAACAATACATACAGTTGACTCTCATTATCTCGAATTTCAAGGGACCAGACATTTTACTTCGAGATAAACGAAGTTCGAGGTAAGAACGGGGGGCTTTTAGTTGTTGTTTTTTGAATAAAAAAAAAAATGCACGAAAAGGCACAAAATTCCCTGTTTTCAAGACACACACTATTTGTATTTATTTTATTGATGCATTTTTCCTGAAAATTGGAACACAAATTCAATTTTAATTACTTTTATTTTTGCATATACCCAAACAGCCCTTAGTAATAAATATCAGCACATCTACATACTTGTATCAGCCCAAGCGAAAACGAAAGCAGCGTCGGGCTAAAGTGAAAGAGCTTCTTGAACCGGAAGTCAGAACATTCTATATTCTAAATTACAGCTCTAACTACAAACCAAAATATTTACGACTGATATATTCGTTCAGAAATCATCTTTTTTGCCCCGAAGGGTGGCAAAATGCACAGCCCCCCCCCCCCCCCCCCCCCCCCCCCCCCCCCGTCTGTCCATCCGCCCCCCCCCGTCCGTCCCCCCCACTCCCCCCCCCCCCCCCCCCCCCCCCCCACCCCTCGTCCGCGACTGTAACTCTGTCATGCTTGAAGGATTTTAAAATAACTTGGCACACATGTCTAGCACACAAGACGACGGGCTCCCGTGCAAGACCCACATCCCTACCTCAAAGGTCAAGGTCACACTTGGAGTATGAAGGTTATGGAATCCTCTATATATGCACACATTCGTGTCCGGACTGTAACTTTGTCATGCATTGAAGGATTTTAAAATAACTTGGCACAAATGTCTAGCACACAAGGACGCGTGTCGCGTACAAAACCCACGCCTAGCTCAAAGGTCAAGGTCATACTTAGAGTTTGAAGGTAATGGTTCCTCTATATAATTCGGTCCGGACTGTAACTTTGTCTGCATTGAAGGATTTTAAAATAACTTGGCACAAATGTCTAGCACATCAAGACGACGTGTCGCGTGCAACCCATGTCCCTAAAGCTCAAAGGCCAGGGTCACACTTAGAGTTTGAAGGTAATGGATTCCTCTGTATATCATATATGCACACATTCGTGTCCGGCCGGTAACCTTTGTCATGCATTGAAGGATTTTAAAATATTTGGCACAAATGTCTAGCACATCAGATGACGTGTCGCCCCCCAAGACCCCCCGCCCCATCCCTACCACAAAGGTCAAGGTCCCTTAGAGTTTATAGGTAATGGAATCCTGTATATATGCATACTTTGTGTCCGGACTATAACTTTATCATGCTTTTTGAAGCGGATGGGCCGTGGTTGCAAGACCCAAGTCCCTACCTCAAAGGTCAAGGTCACACTAGTTTTAAAGTAATGGAAAACTGTATGCATGGTTCTCTGTCATGCATGGAAGGTTTTAAAATTACATAGCACTTTATTGAGCACATGGAGAGGACACAGACTGTGAGGCACCTCATTCGGGGCATTCGTCCTTGTGAGGGACGCTCTTTGTTTTTATATAAAACCCACTATTATCTTTAACCTCTCAACTAAATTAAGTCTTTAAAGTAATTACCGCATTGTTCATCATTATTACACGTAGTCACCGGCAATTAAAGTAAATCCATGAAAAACAACAACAATCATTACGACACCTGTGAATTGGCAGACAACGCCTCCACCAATGCTTTGACCCCCCCCCCCTTTTTTTCCCCCCCGGGCACTTTTCGCACTTCCTACCCGTGACAAACACTGGAATGATTGCAAACAACCGGACCAAAACCCCCCCCCCCCCCCCCCGCCCCCAATATGTCAAATTTTGTCTTAAAGGAGTTAAAGTACGTAGTTAAAGAAGGAAATTTGACGGGACTTTAGAATTTCTTCGACTTAAATGGAATTGAGGTGCGGACGCGTACTTTGGTAAATTGAAAAACATTCCGCCTAGTTGTAGCGTGTGTTCAGTTACTCTGTATCTTCAGCAACACACGCTCCTCTGTAATTTGAACAAAATATCTCTTTAATATTAATATCATAATGTAGGTAGCTGATATAGTTGTGATTTTATTGATCTTTTCAGCTGGGAAGTTATGAATGAGATGTACATGACACGTGCAGGAGCGGGGCTTGCTGCTTGTCCTATCACAATGCCAATTTTCTCGGGCATGTGCAACAAGGGAACATCGACTGGACCACTCTAAAACAAGCATTCCAGAAGGCGGAGTCATCTTGCAGCCTTAGACCAATGTTTTCATACTGCTTTGTACAATTTTTTTCACATTCTATGATTCTGTCTCAGTTATTAGTCCTAAACAAGTTAAAGACCTGTTGGGGACTATAGATTTGCTAGGTTCTGTCCTTTACTCAGTCCACACTTCGTGCCAGGCTGTAGAGTGTATATGCATTGACGAATTTTCAAATAGCTATACTGTAACTTTACACATTTTTTCCATACCACAATGGTCTGTCATGCTTTATAGCCAGGGACCTACATTGAAGGTCAAGGTCACACTTAGGGCCCAAAACCTGTAATGTAAAGTTGTATACCAGAACTTAGTGTCCAGGTTGTAACTTCTACATGCATAGACTGATTTGGAAATAATCTCATACAGTTGTTTTCCTAACCCCAATGGTGTGCCATGCACCTAATCACAGGAGCTATCTTGAAGGCCAAGCTCACACTCCGGGTTCTAAACCTGTAATGTTGGGTTATATTCCAGTTCTATACAGGCGACTCTCGTTATCTCGATTTTTTTGGGACCAAAGAAAATAAGTCGAGATAACGAAAAATCTAGATAACCGAAGTTGAATGAAATATAAAATATGCTCGATAGGGGGAGGGGGTGTTTAACTTTCTCTTCTTGCCCTTGCACCCCGGTGCTGAAAGATTGGACAGAATCCTCATTTCTTGCTGTTTATAAATGCAAATTTATTTACTCAGTTTTGACACAATTCAATGCAAATTACTCATTCCGCATATTACACAGCTTACATCGCAGACAAACAATTAATTTCGGGTTGTTAACCGAATCACTGAGTGAATACCCGCGCATGGTGTTTTTCACACCTCTGATAGCAGATAACAATTGAGCGAATACAATCGCGTGCAGCTTTTCGCACCTTGTTTGGCAGGTGATAAATGTCAAATCGAGATATCGGATGTCAAAATAGAGGAAATTTCATAGTTGGGGATCAAAAATTTAGTCGAGATAACGAAAAAATCGAGATAAACAAATCGAGATATCCGTAGTTGATTTATATAGAATAAGAAGGAAAAAATTGGGACCAAGAAAATCCAGTCGAGATATCGAAAACTTGAGATAACCGAAGTCGAGATAACGGATGTGGTCGGACCGTATGTCTGGACTGTAACTCCTATATACATGGACCGATTTGAAATAAGTTCACACAGTTGTTCATACCACAAGGGTGTGTCATGTGGGAGCACCCAGGGAGCTACATTTAAAGCCAAGGCCACACTCAAGACTCTAGCTAATCATTACAGGTAATGTCCTGGTATTTAGTGACTGGGCTGTATCTTCTTAATGCAGAGACTAAGTTTGAAATAATTTCTCACAGTTGTTGTCCATACCTTGCCTGCTCAAAGTCAAGGTCACTTTTCAGGGTAAAAGGTCCCAAAAAAAACCAAATCTCCCCAACCCCTGGAAGGAGTTTTATTAAAACTTGGGCAAAATGTTCATGTCATGAGACAACATGCAATATCCATGTTTGAACCAATATTGCTCATGGTCAAGGTCATTTAAAGGATCAAAGGTCATGTTTCTGTATCTCCCAAACCTTTTGAAGGATTTTTATGAAACTTTGGGTAAATGTATTGAAGATAATGTAAAGAATCCATTTTTCAACCGTGCTTGGCTCAAGGGCAACGTCACACTTAAGGGTCAAAAGTCACCAGTCCATATCTACGTAACCCTTTGAAGGATTTCATCAAATTTGGGTCAATGTTCATCTCATCATTATGACAAAGTTCAATGTCATTCTTTGGGTCAATGGTCAAATCACTACGTCTTTAAAACCCATTGAAGGATATTTATGAAACCTTACACTTACATCATCTCACCTCATCATATCGGGTTGGGGACTGTGTCAATTCACTTATTTTTGACAGTCTTTACTTTCGAAACAGCAGGTTCTATTTTCATTGTTACGAGAAAAGGTTAACAGAGATTTAAATACCGTATGCCAAAAACTTTTTATAAGAAGAGAGGTAGAATCTAGATGTATAATCTTTGTTTCTGGTAGCAGTGAGTTATTGATTGATACATCATGAGCTTCTATACAGGCACGTATTTCATCACCTCATAATGATCATTAATAATCATACAGGCCTGCAAACACACAATTTTAGATAAATAATCTTATATATTATAGGTTACATGTGTTCTTGCCCATAGCAAACATTACTAGATGTGTGTCATGATATATTTTCAAATGCAATATCTGTGTTGCCCCTGTTATATGTGTTAAATGGAAGAGGAAATCGAAATTCTGGTATACAATGTGAAATCTTTATTTATATTTATGTGTGTGTTTTCCATTCTACAGTCAGGTGGTCAGCAATTTTTTGTTTTTTTATGTTGCCTGTTATGCTCTGAAAACACTTTAAATTGGTCTTTTTTTGTCATTTTCTTGTTTAAACAGTTGCAAGTTAGCATTGAAAAGTTCGAGTCAGCAAGATCTTTCAAATAGAAAATTTCATCGGCTTTCCGATGAAACCATTTTCATTAAAATTGGTATTTAAATAACGAAATGATGGGCAGTTTTACAGACTACTATTGGATACCTTAGGATAGAATACCAGTTAACTTGCTCAGCGTGACAAATATGCTTCCAGGTAAAAATCTGTAAACAAGACCAGATCATCAGTACAATAAGACGTTTATATAGGGCGTTTCTAGACCATACTGTTTGTAAGACCTTGAGGTCAGCCAATAGACTAGAAACACACAAATATTTTTTTAGCCTTATCAGGAATAGAAAAATTCTTACGAATAATTACCGTCTCTTTCAGTAAATTGCCGGTTGAAATATATATTTATATTGCTAAGTTTAAAAGGTGTAAACTGATTGGTGCAGAAATTAAATACATGAATTGAGGAGATACATTGTACAACAGTCTTGCTCTCCAAAACATTTTGAACACGTGTGACAGCTGATTTTTCTTCTCTGCTTTGTGGCAGTTAACTGTGTTGCATATAAAAGTGCTATTCTGTGCCATAAATTACATATTTTAGTAAATTACTGATAGTTTCTAGTGGACACAAGTAGAGAGTCACATATACTTTGAAATTATAGATATATAATTACATAGATTGTTTTATTTTCACAAATAAGGAATTGTGCACATGGTGATAGTGTATATTTACATCATTCATTTTTGTATTTCACATATTTTCACCCAAACATGAAGTTGTTAAGGTAGTTGTGGTCACCCAGTGCCAGGCATACACAATTGGTGTGTTCAACCAATCGGCTAATTTCATACAGAACTTATCCTAAGCTGATCTCTGATTTGCTTTTGTAACCCAAGTCAAGTCCAACTCTGGTTGCCATATCTTTGTTAATATTTTTTTTCAGAGCCCAGTGGTTCAATTGCAAAATAATCTCATGGTGGGAAAAAGTTGTCAAAAAAAGTATTTCAGAGGACTTGCCTTAGATAATGTCTGTCAGGAAACATTAAAGTACTATTTAAAGTGATGAGCCAGAATTTCATATAGTTTCACAGGAATGATCCTTCTTCTAAAATGTTCTAAAGATGTTTATTCTGTAAAAACAACACTGCTCATTTTAATTACCGGTAATTGACGTCTATGGGTATATAGAAGAAAATCTTTATGGTATTTCATAAGTGATCCAAATGTGACACTTTCCAAAGAATGTTCATGAAATGCTGATTTATCGAAAATGAGGCTACAGAAGGGTGGGGCAATATCCATTATAGGATGAGTAGAAAATTTACAACTTCTCAAATATCTGAGGCTGCATATCCAGTGGAATTAGCCTATATACTTTAATTGGTCTCCAAATGTGGGGTTGGAAGTGTTCAGGAAATGTAGTGGGACTCAGTTGATGCAAAAAAGGCCAGGTCCCTCTTGTTATGGAGTAGTTATCATATTCAAGTGCTTACTTGTTGTGATAAAAAATTGGTAAATAGTTAAAGTTGACAGTTATTACATTGTATTTGTAAGTTCAACTTTGTTCAGCTTACTATAGTTTGAATATAATGTACAATAGTGTAAATTTGGTAATAGCTAAGAGGATTCGATTTGTTTCTGAATTTCCTACTTTGATAATGTGAAAACTTAACAAAAGGTTAATTTCACATTGATTTACTATAAAAAAGATTAATTTCACATTGATTTACTATAAAAAAGATTAATTTCACATTGATTTACTATAAAAAAGATCAATTTCACATTGATTTACTATAAAAAAGATCAATTTCACATTGATTTACTATAAAAAAGATTTATGAGAGAATTCTCCTTTTGAGAATTTAAAATTTGTGAACGAGATTGTCTTTTCATAAATTGAACTTTTCGTCTGGTGAAAATTATCTAATTTTCATCAAACTTGCTCAGACGGTTTCCTGCAAGATGTAGATGAGCCCTACTGTTTTGGGGTCAGTGTCTCAAGGTTACAGTGACCTCTGTTAGCTTTTCCTTGATAACATTGCAAAAGATTTTCACAAAACTTACTCGGAACAGTCAAGTCAGCCCAATAGAGTGATACTGGCCCTTTTATGCCTCTTGTTGGAGCAAGAAGTCCAATTTGTGCATAATATATAGATGATTGTCTAGATGATATAGTGGTAAATGCTTTCATCAAGAATTTTGTCATGCAGGTTTTTATATTTTCATTGACAATACACAAGAAATCCAGATTGATAACATTACTGAACAGTGAATCATGGATGTGCCAATTAAAATTTGTTGTATTTTTCTTATACATCTTAAATTGCTCAGCTAATTGAATTGATACATATGAAACTATATCTCTGCTGTGGAAGAATTAGATGGGGGAAACTATATCTCTGCTGTGGAAGAATTAGATGGGGGAAACTATAAATCAATTTGGACAAAGAAAGCAAAGAAGTACATTTTCAGATCAGAAGTAAAGCTAAGAGACCTAAGTTCTAAAACTGTCCTGATCTTTATTTTTTAGCTCACCTGGCTATGCCAGGGTGAGCTTTTCTGATCGATGATTGTCCGTCGTCCGTCAACATTTTGATTCAAATGACATCTCCTCTGAAACCTCTAGGCCAATGTTGAAAACATGCAGGAATGTTCCTTGCCCCTGCATGAGCTCTACCAAAATTGTTCAAAGAATTCCATTCCATTCAGAACTCTGGTTGCTATGGCAAAAAATAGGAAAACTTTTTAAAATATTTTTCTCTGAAACCACAAGACATAGAGCTTAGATATTTAGCATGTAGCTTGTCAAGTGGACCTCTACCAAGATTGTTCAAATTATGACCCCGGGTCAAAATTGACACTGCGTGGGTGGGCCCTTAGTTTTTGCATAGGAATATATAGGGAAAACTTTTAAAATCTTCTTCTCTGAAACCACAAGGCCTAGAGCTAAGATATTTGGCATGTAGCTTGTCTAGTAGCCTCTACCAGATTGTTCAAATTAATCCCCCCCCCAAAATGCCCCCTCACCCCCCCCGGGGTCACTTAGTTTTGCATAGGAATATTAGGAAAAACTTAAAAATCTTCTTCTCTGGAACCACAAGGCCTAGGCTTAGATATTTGCATGTAGCTTGGCTAGTGAACCTCTACCAAGATTGTTCAAATTATGAGCCCCTGATCAAAATTGACCCCCCCCCTTTGGGGTCACTTAGTTTTACATAGGCTTATATAGAAAAACTTTTAAAAATCTTCTTCTCTGAAACCACAGGCCTAGAGCTTAGATATTTGCATGTGCTTGGCTAGTGGACCTCTACCAATATTGTTCAAATTATGACCCCGGGTCAAAATTGACTCCGCACCGGGGTCACTTAGTTTTGCATAGGAATATATAGTAAAAACTTTAAAAATCTTCTTCTCTGAAACCACAAGGCCTAGGCTTAGATATTTGGCATGTAGCTTGCCTAGTAGACCTCTTTTAAAGGTTGTTCAAATTATGCCCCTGGGGTCAAAATTGACCTTGCCCGGGGGTCATTTGTTTTACAAAGGCGTATATAGGAAAACTTTTTGGTATATACATTTCTAGTGATCTTCCACCAGGCAAGTGGACTTGTACCAAGGTGAGCGATATAGGGCCATCTTGGCCCTCTTTTTTAATTGATCATGTACATAAATGTGTACATGTATTTTCATGTCCTTAATATGTTCACATAATTAACGGGAAAAAACAGAAGTAAGTTTGATTCATTTATTTGTTAAGGTGTATTTTTTATACAAGATATTAGACACTTCATAATTAGATATGACCTATTGTTGTATCATTTTAGCATTAATTGTTATTTTCACAATATGCCTTCTGTATACATGTAGAAAACTGTTTCAAAGTTAGAGCTTAGAAATGAAATAAGCTTTGTTAATATTTATGTATATAAATGTCACCTAGTGTTGTGTTACATTAATTATACTTTTTAGCTCACCTGGCTACGCCAGGGTGAGCTTTTCTGATCGATGATTGTCCGTCGTCCGTCAACATTTTGATTCAAATGACATCTCCTCTGAAACCTCTAGGCCAATGTTGATAAAACTATGCAGGAATGTTCCTTGCATGAAGCTCTACCAAAATTGTTCAAAGAATTCCATTCCATGCAGAACTCTGGTTGCTAGGGCAACAAATAGGAAAAACTTTAAAAATCTTCTTCTCTGAAACCACAAGGCCTAAGACTTAGATATTTGGCATGTAGCATTGTCTAGTGGACCTCTACCAAGATTGTTCAAATTATAACCCCCGGGTCAAAACTGGCCCCGCAGGGGTGGGCCCTTAGTTTTTGCATAAGCATATATAGGAAAAACTTGAAAAATCTTTTTCTCTGAAACTACAAGGCCTAGAGCTAAGATATTTGGCATGTAGCATTGTCTAGTGGACCTCTACCAAGATTGTTCAAATTATGACCCCTGGGTCAAAATTGACCCAGCGGGGGTGGTCACTTAGTTTTGCATAGGCTTATATAGGAAAATCTTTAAAAATCTTCTTCCCTGAAACCACAAGGCCTAGAGCTTAGATATTTAGCATGTAGCATTGGCTAGTGGACCTCTACCAAGATTGTTCAAATTATTACCCCTGGGTCAAAATTGACCCCACACAGGGGTCACTTAGTTTTGCATAGGCTTATATAGGAAAAACTTTAAAAATCTTTTTCTCTGAAACCACAAGGCCAAGAGCTTAGATATTTGGCATGTAGCATTGCCTAGTAGACCTCTTCAAAGTTTGTTCAAAGTATACCCCTGGGGTCAAAATTGACCTTGCCAGGGGGGGGGTGTGACTTGTTTTACAAAGGCATATATAGGAAAACCTATTTGGTATATAACATTATCTAGTGATCTTCCACCAGGCAAGTGGACTTGTACCAAGGTGAGCAATAATATAGGGCCATCTTGGCCCTCTTGTTGTATTAGCGTTGTGACATTTTTCAGATCTGGTCCATTGCAGTTTTGTTCCGTTGAACTTACTTTTCTGTATAAGAGTAGACTTTCCTTAGGTTGTATTAAGGGGGGGGGACTTCTATAGTTTTTGTATTGCAAACAAACTTGGTGCAGTTAATCAAAGCATTGCAGAATTAACTTTCCATTTTTGCAGGTATTCTAAAATGTTACAGTGTGTCTGAATTATTACCTTTACCTAAAACATTGCAGGCTTATGTGCAAATCCCCCCACAAACCCCAATGTGTTGCTTGTGTGATCTACTGCTTATAGCAAAATGATAATGGATACAGTACATGTTGTGTCCTTAGATTCAACTGCCACTGTAGCCATCCCCATAAAAAATCTGTACAGTATACTTTGTATTTCCAGTGTATCAGGTTTATCTTGTTTTGTACTTCATTGTACAGTTGAAATTGTGATTGTTATTTTCAGCATGTTGTATTTGAGCCGGACATTGTGTCACCTTCTCATAGTGATCTCCAATAGGATACTCCTAACATACACATACTCTTCTCCAACGTTGATGTTGCATTTACCATTAATCTACAGTTAATATGAACTAGCTTCTCTTTACATGGACTGGGTTCAAGCCTATTGTTATCACCTGAGCATGCCAACAGTTCACTGTCAGTTTGTGGTATTATTGCCTTAGCCCTGTCTCCCCAATTCTCACATTTATTTTGTTACTTTAAGTGTGTATCCCACCACTCTCATTGTCATTAAAAATCAGACTTTTTCTATGAGATTGAGGCCTACAATAGTTAAATGCACTGTGTGTTTTCTTGCATATACATCCCCTCATTTGTTGTATTTTGAATGCAAGGTTAATTACTGGTTATGTGGCTTCACATGCAAATATTTCATTGGTTCACATTTTAATGTTATTTTTCCACTGCCATGTTTCACCATTAACAGTTTAGTATATTTAGTCAACAAGGCATCTCTTACTATATCTTCTCAAATCTGTTTCCTATGCAAGCCCTGTAAAATGGCAAATCAACTTATTACCACTAAAGACATGATTACATTGTAAAAGCACAGATATCTGCTCAATACAAATTGTATGAAATTTCATTATGGCAGTTTGCAACTTTCTCATACATTCAGGTGTTCACGTTTATTATTTCCATTTTTTTTTCATCATTTGTGATACAGTTAAATATTGCTTTCAGCTCATCGTTTTATATATGCCATTTCCCCTGATTATTTACTTGCTGTTTATACATATAAGGCTATTTATGATAGATATTAAAACAATTTATTCTCACAATCATGTTACGAAATAAATTTTGTTGTATTTTTTTTTTTGTTGGCTTCGTAAATAAATGGTTACTAGGTAATTCTGTGTCATTTTTCTTTTCCTAAAAATAGGTGGAGCTATTCTCAGTACAGTAACGCCAGTGTATTTGAAATATACAGATAGCTTTTAATGAACACAGCAGCTTATAAGAATCTTTCCATTTTTTGACAGGAACGAGGCTCTGCCAAGTTACCCCCAAAAATAGTTACCCAACAGCAGCATTACCCAACAGTCGGATATTGCCATCCTCACCTGCAGCTAGTGAAGATTCTCCAGCACTGGTGAAAATTGCAGATTTCCCAATCTGGTATGCAAGAAAAAGAAAATGATACCCAATCTACATCATAGAATTTTGATATCGACCCATCTATTTAAACATAAAGGATAGATCATGCCCCTGCCCCCCTCACAACTACCAACTCCACTTTGTTCTTAGTGGGGAGTCAATGATGGGTTGAAAAAGTCTGGGTGTTGAGCCACAACTAAGACAACTTGTTTACGTGTTTTAATGACGATTTAAAGTACATAGAACAACTGTCAAGACTCTGGAAATAGTTCTAGCAGTTGTTTTGCAAATGGATGAAGTGGAAATCCCATAACATTGAAGTAATCTCCATTGATTCCACGGATAAGTGTGCTACCCAATGCCTGTATACCATAGCCACCTGCCTTGTCCCTGAAATGAAAAGTACTTGAAATATAATACTTCTGTGTTTATGTAGACAAGCAGAGAACACTTGGAACCATAACAGATTTTACACATGTACTGGTACATGCTTGTCAAAAAATAAAAGCTCGGAATTCTTTTAACATTGCGTAATCTTTTCAAAAATTATTTCTGGTATTACTGAAATTCACTTTAAAAATGACAAATCAATAGGGCACAATGATAGGTGATACTTTGGTAGTTCAAGGTCCATAACTGATGACAGTTTCAGGAAATCTCGCTTGTTGAACATAGCCAAGATGTCATTCCCTCTCTGACCCAATTTTGTGATGATTCATGATTAGATTTTCATTAATTTTGTAAAATGTTGGTTGTTCAAGTGCCGTAACTCGAGTGTCCTGGGCAATCTGGCAAGATAGGTATACAAAAAGAGCTAGATCCTGAGGTTCCTAGGGAACGGACCGATTCTGTAGTGATTAGTTTCTGTTGTGTGCACAAAGTTGTATAAGAAGCGAACTTACATAGGTTCACCAGTATCTACATATGCCTCAATGATTTGTGGAGTAAGCTCTCCCATAAACACTTCTGTGCATGTATGAAACTGTGTTAAAATATACTTTGCCGAGGTAGAACCTGTAATATAAAAGAATCATGTTTAACGGCATAACAATAAACATGCTCAACCTTAACATTCTTCAGTACATGACTGGACCAAGATACATGTGTGTTAGGAAAATAGACATGTAAATTGCCGACGTAAATCTGCTAGCCAAATAGTCATAATATACAAAGATGCCTGTATTATGTATAGTCTACAGGATTTATAAAGGAAGTGTCACCTTGTCTGGTCTCGGACGGGGAAACCCAGAGTCTGTGCACCTGCCATTACCATAGTAAGTCAGCCCAGTTAACTCAGTTGGTGGAGCACGAGACTTGTTATCTTAGGGTAGCGGGTTTGTTTCCCAGGGCTGACCAACTAAAATTACTGTCTTTCAGATGAGACTAAAATGGAGGTCCCATGTACGGGTGCTATACATCTGGCATTATAAAGAACCAAGGGTGTCTCTGGCATCGGGATGCTTTTTGTATCTTGCACTATCCTCTAAAACCTAAAATAACTAACCTCTTCTGGGAGCGTTGGCCATGTGGGAAACTGGTACCAACAATAAAGCACTAATTTACTCATTTTCACACCTCCTTAAACTAATATCTTGCAAGTCTATTTTTTCAATGTAAATTGCGTATTCTAAAGTGTTCAGACTGAAAAAAAGTAAATAATGATATTTTTCATGTAAGTATGATAGCCCTAAAATGGGATAAAAAAAATAGAGCTGGATAAGGAGACCCCCCCCCCCCCCCATTTGTCTCCCCATCTGTCTGAACAAGTAAAACATTCAAGTTTTTCAAATTAACTACATGTTTTTCTAACTGTGTAGTAATTTACAGTATATGTACCTGATTTAGGTGTCACCAACACAACTGAAGTGAACACACTGTGACTGTTCCCATTCAATCTGAAATAAAAGATAACATAGAATCTGTTTCTAGTACTTTGGAATTTCTGTCATTAAGACAAGGGCCAAGAAAGTCCTGTATCACTCACCTGAGGTAACAAAGATCACCTGTGAATGTGATAAATATTCTATCACTGATTGATTACTATATGCAGCGGATCAGAACTGCTTAGGTACTTCCAAATAACATTTCTGAAAAGTTTGGTCAAAATCAGCCTAAAGGTTTAGGACCTGTTTTTTCCACTTTCAGTTACAGTACATGCATCAAAATCCTGAAACACCTAAATTCAGACTCCTTCAAAATTCTGGTGGACATTTTGTGCCTGTTAGCTACCAGTTCCAATCATTATAATAAATACACTACCTTGACAAAATACTTATGGCATGGTCCCTAGACGATGGCTTTTCAAATATGTCATCACCATGCGTCACAACGGTATCTGCTCCTATGATTAGATCAGGTGGTGGTCCCTGCAAAAAAAAGATAAGATTAAGATTAACGCTTTTATCAAATATCAATAAAAATATATATTTGAGTAAATCCTTATATATTCATGTGAATTAGTACACCTCAAACATATCATTACACAGATAAGTAACCTGTGACACCAAGAACTGCATACCTCATCATTCTCTAAAAACAGGGTCCGTATATGTAATATACGAACCCTGCTAAAAATTAGGAAAACATTTTTGATTTCAATTCTGTGAACCTTTGTGTGATATTTTGTAAAATGTCCAATAGACATGCATTTAAAATGTAACCTCATCTATGTCAGAAAAACTGTCTGCAAAATATTACTTGCCTACCTGCAGCATGCTATCCAGACATATATAAAACTAGTCTCAATAGGAGTGATCGTGTTTGCAAACAAAACCCGGTATTGCACAATAATTTCTACTGATGAGATAGATGTGGTGGGCAGCGGTAGGTAGTCCGTGTTTCTGAATCGTTAGGGATGTTTTTTTAATGACCGTAACTTTTGTAAAACTAAAGATATTTTAAAATGCTTTATATCACTGGAAAGCTAATAAAATATACCTTTTATTCATTTTTTTCAAATTTTGTTAAGATTCAAAATGAAAAATTCGCGAGAGAATAACTTACACTGTTTTCATAAATGATTATAGCAATAACAAGCCGTTAATTAAAATCAAGTGTCATTAAAAACGGTATTTCTTATAAAAGAGATATTTTGATGTAAAAATATGAGTATCAAGAGCATGTCATAACTTTTTGAATTTTAAAAATCCTTCAGATAGCAAAAAAGTTATAAAAATTCAAAAATCCCTTTCCCATACATAAGCATGGTAAACACAACTGTTACTTCCCACCAGCAATCTTATCAAAATTGCCGTTGGACGCCACGGCGATCACTCCTAAAATTTGACTCCAAATGCAGACCCATTTTACATCCTGACATTTTATAGATATCTGCGCTTTTAGTAACGTTTTACAGAGGCTGGATATCGCTTAGCAAAAAGTGTAACGATATTCATCCGTTAAATACAATTATTCGGACTAATATAAAACATACCTGACTGCCATACAACCTCTCAGTAACTTCCAGTGTTTTCTGTTTACCTGTCTCAGTGACATAGTCTAATGGCGTGCTAAAACTCCCTTTGTTCAAATTCTCTTCAAATTTTGATGGCACAACATCAAATTTCAAACCCTGCAAAAACAAATTTATCACAACCAAGTGTCCTTAAGACCATGCTAATACAATGTATGCAATATCTTACAAAGCAAAGTAAGATCAGAATCATTATAAGCAGGAACTGTATGCAGTTAAATTCGTCAGCGTTTACAATTAGCAACATCCTTAGCCTACTGGTTGGGGACCACCAAACCCGGACGACCATCAAACCGGACACTTGTTAAAATGCGTGAATATTTTGTTAATATTCACAATTATATGGTGTAGATCAAACAGACACTTGATTTCCATCAACAAAGTGCAGAAACAACAGTTTAATGTAACTATTTGACCAGAAATCTCACCATTTATTTTGTCAGTCACTGAAAGCATGTCGGGGGAAAAGTGGAAAGTGACAGACTGTGCATGCGCAATATTTCTGTGAGGCCCAGCAAAACAAAATCACAAGTTAAACCTTTTATTATGATACTTCATTAATGTGTCGAATGATTGATACAGTTAACATGATTTAAAAGCTAACATCACAATTAAACAAATCTACTTAAACTACCTGTCCGGAAACATGGTACAGTTGGTTAATAAAATACAGCAATTTGGTAACCCCACAGCCGGGCCCCAAAAATGTGATTGATTTAGACTTATGAATTAACAAGTTAGCTTTTCGTTTCGGAGAAGAACCTAACTTTCTACTGGTAAAATTTTGATTGCTAGATACAATAATTGTCAGAGTTATCGCAAAATATGTTTGAAAAGTGTCCGGTTGTAGGACTCTAGCCAGTAGAGAATGACTGCAATAAATTACTAATCAGTCAGCAAAAGACGTCAACAATGACTAACTATTTGTTCAAGCAACGCTTTACGTCTTGGTGATGTGCTTGCAAGTACAATCTTCTTGCTGTTGAGGGAATTCAAGATGGGTTGCAACATTCTGACTCCTTGTGCAATGTGTTACTTCCAAATGAAAGTAGATTATACCGGAGTCGTTTATTATAGTTACCGTGAAAATTACTACCAGGGGTCGCAGATAACCGATAAAAACGGGCCAGCCGATTTTATAGGCTGATATGTTCTAGTTGTTAAGATAACTAAAGTTACATATCGATTATAAACCTTTCATATGTGTATCATGTGAAGCACGCCGGTAACTGTGTTTAACAATAGCTACATCGGTAAGTACAGTATTTAGGTTAAATGTTACGTAACGTCCTTATACAAGCTTTTTGCATGATTTGCCCGTGCAGTGTCAGGACAAATGTGAAATCGGTCAATGTCTGCCGCTAATCCCTGAGGTTGCAGGTTCGAGCCCCACTGGGGTCACGACCACATCATATGACACCAGTTCTGGTTTTTCCAGGAAGCGGACTCGAGAGTGACTCGATAAGCTATAAACTTTCTTCACAATCGAGCTAATAAATATTAAAAAAGAAAGAAGTGGAAGATGTCTTTCACAGCAACTATCACCTGTACAACAAGCTACATATCTTGGTATTGAACTATCTTCAAATCTCTCATGGGACATCTCGTATGAATAAAATTACCAGCAAAGCTAGCCAAAACCTTGGAGTCCTGAAGCGAAACTTCCACTCAGCAATACCAGATACCAAAACAGCAACATACATATCCTTTGCCAGACCAACCCTAGAATACAGTTCATCAGTTTGGGACCCTTACCATGAGAATGATATTCAGAAACTTAACAACGTTCAAAGAAGAGCTGCACATTTTGTAACAAACAACTACTCCAAGGCTCCTGGAACAGTAACAGACAGCCTTAACGTACTACAGTGGGAATCCCTAGAGTGAGTCGTCTCACTATTTTCTATAAGATCCATTACGGGCTACTTGATATAACACTGTCGCAATACATGACTCCTTACACTAGACACTCAAGACATTTCCATCATCTAGCATAACAAATCCAACTTACACATTCAGACTATAATTATGAAGTTCTAATTTTTCCCCATGTACAATAGTTGAATGGAACTCTCTACCGGTCTATGAAGTCAGTGCTTTTAGGGCAGCACTGGGGCTACATTGCCGAACATACCTTAGACAGTACAGAGCTTTTATCTTTTTAACTGCACTAACATTCTTGTTTTCTTCACCACACATACATACATACATTGTAGGTATTGCACTAGTGTAGGTATTTTAAGGCTAAGCTAGGCTTTTGCACTTTTTTATCATATTGCCAAAAACCTCCTGGGTGGACTGCGTAACCTAGGAGACTTGGCAAATCTTTCTAAATATATTGACCTTTGAATCAGTGACCTTAACTTCCATAGGGTTCATTTACTGACCATTGTCCCTACCGTTGAGACTTGTGGGTCATATGGGGCCACAAATTGCATTTAATTCAAGGAAGTTACTATTATTGATTGCCAAACAAGACTGGCATGAAATCATTTATCAATCTCACAAGCATAAGGTCTTTGATTGGAATTAATGTCACCAAATGCTGCTGACTTTTTTTAATACTCTATAGTAATGTGTATTATACTACTCTATGGTGCTTTAGTATTTCCACAGTACTGTGAAGTTTGGCAACATTTAATAGATTGGTTCATAAGAAGCCGTTTGTTTTCCTGTTTGCACTGGACCAGAACCATTTCATGGATTTTGAAGGGGGACAATACACAGATACTTCTACAAAAGTTATGCGACATTCCATCCATTGCTTCATGAGCTGTTAACCGTATGCACAGTAGCAGAACAATATCATCTCTTTTGAAAGAGGTCAATGCAAGGATGATACAGAGCAAGTTTGGTAAAAATCCCACGTGCAGTTTCTGAGAAGAGCTTCGAGTGAAAATGCTAACAAAATGCCTTACTACCCATCCATACAAGTAGCTCATCCGAAGCAGTCAGCTCAGATGAGCGAATTAAAACTCGACTAGTAAATGTGACCCAATGCGGACTCCAGTCACTTTAATCACAATGTCACAGTAAGGTATATGTATCATAGTCAAATGTAGTACCTAGTATGTCATATACCAATTAATTCTATCACTTGTCATTTAAGACTTTGGGAGCTTCAATTTTTTGTGTTGGTGATTTATTCAAACTAACTTCTCAACACTGTTTCCTGGCCAAGCCAGCTGACTTGATGCCACTCCTGCAAAGCGTTTTTCCTTGCTTTCACATGTGTACACTGTACAGATAAAGTGGGTACAAAAAGAAGAAAAACAGAATTTATTGAAGCAAACAAAATACTTTATTAATACCAATCATGTACACTCGTATAACAAAACTGATGAAAACTGATGACAATAACGTATGATGGTTGATGATACATGTTTGTGTGCATGAACCTTTTGATAAAATAAAAAATCATTCTGTTACATTCAACAGCGTGTAAACTATATCTAGAATGTTTGTAAGCTTTAAAGATTGGGTGAAGATCTGACACCTCCTGTTGTACATGTTCACATACTACTATCATTCACTCAACTGTTTACTGTTGGCAGAGACATGAATATCCAGAATGAAAAAATGCATGTACATCAAAATAAGGAATTTTTGTTGATGAACCCTCTTTAGCAGGAAAGGTATAACTGTAAATCAGATATTTTTGCATTGCCAAATCTTTTGGGAATTATATCTTATAACTGTTATATACTGCAATGCAAGAAAGTTTTAAAATTCATGTAGTGGCAAAATTTGACGAGACGTTTGTATTTAAATGAGAAAAACTTCATTGGCAGTCTTAAAAATTTGGCAAAACACTTCAGTTTGTACAAATTACAAAACTTGCAAATATCAAAGTGACGTCTCTTAATTTTCTGGCAAAATTTCCAACCTTTTCAGCATCAACAGTTTTCCTGTTCATGTCTTAGTATTCACATATAAAATAATTTGATTTTCATTTTTAATACATTTTTTTTAATGTACGTTCTTACTGGCCAACAGCCCTTTACCAAAATGTGACAGAAATGTCAGGTTCTTCCTTTTGTCCCCACTGTAAATTACAAGCAGTTATAATGCATTCAAGTCTCAAAACATTCATATAGTACACCACACTGAGATCTAGGAATAACTTTTCTATCATTTTGTTTGTAAAAAAAAATAACAATAATTACTGTTGTAACATAAGATTACAATTATTGCATCAGTTTTATAAGTTTGATCTCTGTAAGCCTAAAAATTCTAATAAATAATAACAACACAAAAACACACAGAACTAATAACTATATATATTAAGAGATACAGATAATATATATTGTAAATTTTTCGTTTTTACTAAGGCAGTATATGCATTATCATAGACTTAGAAAATAATTAACCTGAAAGTCCGTTTAAATGACTATTGTTTGAAACAGAAGGATGGATTCATATAAATGTAATATTTGAAACCTATTAGAAAAGTTTTTTCCCCCCAAGGTCTAGTTTCTCAAAACAAAAAAAATCAAGAAAGTTGTACCCAATAGCAAATATTTAAAGAGAAGCTAGAAATTGATCAAAACCAACCAGGATATAATTTTGAAAATTTATTACAAAAAATTCTGGGTTTCCTTCAATCAAATGCGGTGTGCATTCTAGTTCCTGTCTGAAATCTTGTCAGGAAAACTATTTCTATATAAAAACAAAGCTCGATGCTGAAAACATATACTTCTTTATCATCAGCAGTAGTCGACTTTTTTCTTGAATACTTCTGGGTTTTTGATACAAGTATAAAAGTACCTGACAAAATTTTCAAGCTTCAAAATCAAATTTCAGTACCTTGTCTATGGCACGAAAAGCAGGTAGTATCATTCAAACAATGTATCCCTATTTGGAAAAAAAACCCCAAAACAACCCCACTCTTAAAGACATATCCTATCAAAGGTATGAGAATCTACACAACGTAACTTTCAACAGATCCGAGTCAGTCAGCAGTCCTGAATACTTTTCATTATGGAATATAACAATCTATAAAAAAAACAAAGGATTTCAGTTTCACTTTTTAACATGATATGACAAAAGATTTGCATCTTTCAAGATTCAACAATATAACAGTAGCTATGCTATGCAACCATTCTCGGACTTTCTGTACGTTTTTTTTCAAACTATAACTGATGCTTTGTAACATGATACACAAATCCCCCTCAAAATTCTATGATTACACATTATATAAAGCCTTGTGAAATAATGTGAAATATTTGCTTCAAGCACTCCCATCATGCCGTTGAATTTGACAGGTATCTGTAGATTTTCTCTACTTTGTAAAAACAATGCCAATGTTTTACCACTACCTGACCAGTCAAGTCTCAAATTCTAAGTCATATCTAAAACCAAACAGTTCCACAAAGTTTTTATTTTGCCACGCGATGGAGACATTATTTTGATCAAAATAAAGAGTTTCAATGGTGGTTTAACTGATTTCAATAGGCTAAAACAATGTGTCTCTAGACCTCTGGTGGGGAATGCATATGGATATATATTTAACATGTCTAATGGAATGTGCTGCAAAAGGCATAGATATCTGAGCACTGGTTCAAGCATATATCCTAAGAAAAAAAACATTCCTGTCACTTTAATGTGTGATATGTACATCACCCTCTAACTAATGTTATAAGAACTATTCTGAAAATGGACTGTAAAGATTAAGGCAGAGGTCTTATCAATTAATATTTGAATTATGCATGATTCTATCGTTAATTATAAACAGAGTGGCCCGACAGACGATGATCCTTAGAAAGGACAGTGGCCTTAATCAAGAGAGAATCAGCAAAAAAATATATATTCAAACTTAACAAAATATAAACTGGGTATGAAATAAATCGGAATAAAAATATGCGAGAACAAAATCATGTCATCTTACTGACTGAATGATCGGAACACAAATCAATGAAGCTGAAGCAGAAATGATCAATTAAAAGTAATTTATTTTTCCCCGTAATTTTCCCCAATTACAATTTTTCCCTATATTTAATTAAATCATTGATGAATAAAAAAATTGCATTCTGTAATCTGATTATGGAATCATTGCTATAAGTAAGTTGCTTGCTTGGTGAGAGTGAAATGTAACAAAAACCTATAACCATGGTAACAAAGACTTTTTTCTTAGTAACAAAACATTGAAATATGGAATTAACTTGCGAAATTAACAACTTATAACAAGGAAAGTTATGGCCGAGATTAACAAAAGAAAACAAACATATAGCACTAGTTTATAGGATAGTACAAACTTTCAGGAATTTTATTCTTTTCAAAGTAGGTTTTCAAACTATGATTTCCATTTTATCTTGTTTTAATATAAAATCACTGACGTATATGTTTCAATTTTTTTTTCACAAAGTATTTGTATTAATTTTACAGAAACCTTTCTTCTATCTTCTTATTACAGTTAACTAAAGCAGAAAGTGCAGCATTTAATCCTTAGCCTGGCTTATTTTCTTCAAATGAAATTATTTATTGGTAAATAACATCTGTTAATACCTTGCAATGTTTCTATTCAATTTCTATACCTAACATTTTTTCGAACTCTTGAAGTAAAAAGTTTATTCGACAAACTATTCACTTGATAACATCTAGTATCATTCATTCACCTTTTGGAATCATGAGGATGAGAAGTCCCTGAAGAGGTATAATGCCAAAGATTTTGAATAGCACACAATGTGTATTCATGAAACCTTCACTGCTGAATTCCACTGTTCTCAAGTGTGCACATCTTAAGCATGGACAAATTAGTTCATGGCATCAAAACAACAGATAGGACAAAATAAATAATCTAAAATAGAACTAAATATCTAACTTATCTACATAATCTACAAAAAAACACACTCCAACTTGCAGGAGTCAAAAAGCAAAACCAATCAAGACTCGTAGGATAATATAATTAAAACACAAACAGAAATTTCAACATAGTAAAATTTTAAACTATATTCAACACCGATTGCTTTTAATTTTCACTTGAAAATCCTCAGTCACTGCCTGTACCAATGTAACTCTAAGAAAATTAAACTTTAAATCAAAATGAAACTGAATTTCTTGTAAGATTATACATGCATCCATTTCGCATCTTGGTTGCTAGTGATACATTTAAACAGTAAATACCATAACCATGATGTTACAATGTTTATTTAGTAACTATGGTTACAAGTTCTTACTTTGTAGATATTTAAATCTTCATAAATAAAGGTCTTTGTGCAAGTACTGTGCATTGTTTCCATAAATGATGACTGAATGCACATTAAACTGCTAGAGACTTCTTTGCCCAAACTTTACTAGACAGGATAGGTAATTCATGATACTTCAACCTGCGGTTACCTAATCTCAGAAATACAAAGTTTCTGATTCTCCTTAAAGTAATGCAAGTACCATCTCTAACATCACTTCTTGCAATATACTTATTTAGACTCTGGAATTAGGCCAAAACTTCAAAGACTGTGATACAAAAATAATGAGGCTGTCATCTAAGAATATTTATTTTTAACAAAACTACACACTATTTTCTATATTAAGGTTTCTCAGAAGGATTTGTTTTTCAAAACAGTACAGAGGCAAGATATAACTAAAACTTTAAACAGTATAACAAATCTAACTCATTTTTACGTGATAACTAAGCTATATGGTAACCATGCACAACACCAATAACTGTATAAAAATTCTATAAACAACAAAAAATAATATCCACACACAAAAACAGCAAGTATTTTATTTCCCCCAAAATGGTTTAAAAATGCGAGCAAAACTGTTGTTTTATATTAGTTGCAAAACAAAAGAACACAGAAAGTCCTTGAAGACCTTGGAATGAAGCAGCTTGAAAACAACATATAATATATGGCAAAAACATTTAACATGGTGAGAATGAGTATGAAAACAGTTAATAGTGGTCTCCTTGGACACGCATGTACGATAGAAATCTCTATAACCAATAACTACATGATAAATATATATAAATAAATCATATAAAAATGAAACTCCATCCTTTTGGCAAAATATTTGTATATGATCCGAAGGCCCCAAAATAAATCAACACAACACCGAAAGCCATTAACGGTCAGGCCATGATTTTGATTGTTTCCTTCACATAAGGCTGACTATGTATCGAGAACTATAAGTCTCCCACGATACTTGTCATGACTACCGAACATATCAGGTGAAGCATATGATAATGAACATTTGGCATTAAGATTCAATCCAATAGAGATATAAGCACATTTCCTGTTACAATTTACAACCACAGAACCTACATTAAAGGTATTCCTATGTTACCAGCAATGACAAAAAAAAATGAAATACAAGACTCCTCTGCTACAGTAAGTTTGCCAACATCCATGATGTGCACTTACAAAATGTATTTATGCAGAGCTACAAACAGTTCAAACAAGCCCGCACAACTTTTTAATTCTTAACAGCCGATGAATTAATCTCTAAACACTTTATACAGCCTTTATATCCCCATCCTTTCTTCCAGTGGCAGTGTAGCTATATCCAGAATGCTGAACAGTTCAGTAACAGGAAACTGGGCCTACAGATTCTCTTTATTTTGACTTTTAAGAAAATTTTATTATGCGAAGTGGAAACTGGTTATATCAGGCACTTTATATTCATAAAAAAATTCATTCATGCAGTACTTTTCAGATGCCATGGCGTGACCATTTGTACAGTAAAAAAACTACGACAAACACCATACAAATACAGGTATATAATAACCAAACATAACTATAAACAAGTCTTTCGTTTCAATAACTTTCAACTGTTAACACATGCCCTCTCCCAGCATCAGATCTGGGACATTTTAACAAATCTTATTCTGTTCAATGCAGTATGTTCAACATACTACCATAATAAAAATACATGTCCTTCCCTGCAGTTTACAATTCCTCACTCTTTTCCTTTCAGAAATTCAACTGCAATCACTTTTTTTACTTATTTTCAAAATCTGTCCTACCTCCAAACTTAATAAGCACTTTTCCCCTTTCTATTTACCAGTATCAGCAACAGTCACAATTCACGGATATCAGTACACATTTTTCAAGTGTGTTACAAACTTCTTTTTTACTAATGCCTGAATCCCCATCAAAAAATAGAACACAACTCTGAAACCATGATCTAAATAAAAGTCTGGATCAACCTAAGAATCCCCATACATGAACCTACAGCATTGAACAGAAGAATCATAACATCGCAACAAGGATTACATAAGATCAACATTATGCACCAATGTTTAAATTATCAACAAGACCCACGACAACCATTTTTCTGGATTTTTTTTCTTATGCCTTTGTACTGCTAAATCACGACTCACAACAGCCAGTCATGATTGACATGAAAATAAACATACAAACCACCAATGATAGTTTGCCTTATTCATCAGTCATCAGGATTGAACATTTAGTAACTATTGACACAGAGATCATCACTCGGACTTTCCACAACAGAACATGCATCACGTGTTCCTCAATCAGTCCAACAGTCTAACCAACGCCAAGAAGAACTCCATTTAAGGGCCAAGTACGTTTCCTTCTTACTTAAGTCCTATGTTCATGGCTATAGCCAATGACAGGCAGAAAAGGCATATTTTTTTTCTACAATATAATGCAATCATACCAGAGACATTTGCTTCAACTTATTTCAACATTGAGCAATACAATGTACATGTTTAATTTGGTCCACAGTTCGGCTAATTTCAGTGAATCAGATTAACAGATTCATAAAACTGAACTTTCATTGAAAAAAAAAAAATCAATCTAATACTATCCAATAACATGTATTTAATGCATTTTTTTGTTAGAAAACTAACAACCTCCCGAACACTTCCTAAACTTTTACACATCAAACAAACGTAGCACTGTAATTGACTAAAGTAATACACAACAAATTTCTATACACTACATACTTCTGTAATATGTTCATCTACAAAACCCACACTTGCATATTTTTTTAATTGTACCATATATCTCAAGGCATTTTACTTGAAACTTGTAAAAAATAAAAACAATTAAAGCATTTAACAAGCATTTTCAATGAAAACATGCAAAATTGGTCAAAACTGATTGAAATTTCACGACAATTTTTTTTCTATAAAAAAATGCAGATGTATAACAGTAAAAAATACCCCTACTTGACTGCGAAACTAAATTTGAACAATTGGCATAAAAAGCCAAGAAGCACCCGACCAATGATTGTTTGCAGTTACTAAGGTAAACAAATGGTTGCTATGACAGTACTGAAGATGAGACCAATGATTTTGATTGAGTATTTATGCTCCTTATACAAGTAATACAGTAAAAACTTCAACAATGGAAAAAATTCAGTGCTATAGTGCCAACCACAACAAAAACTATTAAGCAGTTTCCCCGAACATTTTCATCATATAAAGAGATTTCTTCATTTCCAGTTACTTTTCATTTTACTGAAAACATTTTCTGTACAACTGACTTTCAATGTGCTAAGTCAAGTCCAAGAAAAAGACACACCTCCAACAACGTTTTGTTGTATATCTGTTTCCACAGTGTGGGAATAATTGATACAAACATTTGTACAAAGACATAAAATGACAACAACTACAATATTAGGAAGACACGTTAGGCAACCAGTACGCTAGATTACAATAAGGCTATCAATATTACATATATGTATGCCTGGTGATTGAAGAGTGTAACTCTTTAACAAATATAATATGCATAAACTGAAAATGAAATTCAACAGGTTATACTTTTTATTCATTTTTTGTCTTTTTTTTCAAATTTATTTAACAAATTGGAACACATAGCCAGCCACAAGCCTTATTGTATTCTTCTCTTTACAACATGGGACACAACCTTTTAAGTTTTGAACACAAACATAACAATGCTTCATCTGAGTTGCCTCCCTTGCATCAGAAAAAGCATAACCCACATGCAAACCAAAAACAATTTTAACACCATAATTGGTAAAAATTTGATTTAAAAAAAGAGATTTGTACTAATTTCAGTTTCTGAAATAATTTAAATAAAAATGCATATATACTACAGCAAAATATAGGTTATATAATCTACAAGTTTTAAACCACATTATGTGACTACAATATATCAAATAACTGTCCAAAATTTTGCACAATCTAAGTACTAATATTCATGAAATGTACAAAAATATTCATATATGGTCATTATATAAATATCTCAATTCCAAAAAACCCAACAACATAGATGATAATGAGAGCAATGAACAACAACAGAAGTGAGCAAGATAACTTTGACACGTCCATCAACTGACACCTACCACAAACACGTCACTACAATTATAAAACTGCTTCATTTGTTTACGTTTTTAGCACAGAAAAGCCTAGATACTTAATTTTCATCCAATTTAAAGTTACCTTTGTCATTTACAAATTTGACTAAATCAAGGAATATGTTAGTTACAACTTAGAAGGAACTGCAAATTATAATTTGTGCTACAATTTTCCAAGGCTTTTCTTCAACCAATGTTTTGACTTGGATGAAGACCTCTGTGGTAAGTATCGATTGGTGGACTTTGTCCAGCATTCTCAAGAGGTTCAACATGCTATAAACCTCTCTCATAAGCTGTGGAGCAAAATGGCAACAGAGTATGTTAAATGCATTTAAAAAAAACATCTTATTTTTTCCCCCTTGGAAAAAAAGAACAAAACAAAAAAATTAAAAAAAAAAAACAATCACTAAGCTAAATGATCAGTGTACAGTAACCCTTAACCCAACTTTTGCTACAACTATCTTCACCTTATCAAAATAAATGACTTTCTCAAAAATACTTTGCTACTAACAAATATGGCATATAAAAGTCTTCAATGCTTTTCGTTTTGTTCAACTATAAAAAATGACATAGAAAACAATCAAGACATTGTCATGTAAACAATAGGGCAAGGTTCAGTTTGAATAATAACAAACAAAACAAACAAAATTCAAAATCTTTGCTCAATAATTGCACTCCTTCATATTTTTGATGAGAAATGTATCACTCACTGCAGAGATGCAGATGCTCCTGTGGGACTTGTAAACTTTTACCCACTTTTGGACGAAACCATCCACTTGGAGCCAAATTAATGCAATTTAGGCAATTTTACATGGATTTTTGTTGCCAATTTAAATATATTCCTTCCCCACTGAAGTTTATCGCACTGGACAAGTCTGCCAAATGGTTTAGGAAGGCGACAAAAGATCTAGTATTTGAAACTGATTCAGAGTACAATCAAAATTAAATGCATTTTATTTCATCGTTGCCAGCATATTAAAGAATGAATCAATTTTTCCGGCTTTGTTGATTACTATAGAGATTGCAAGATCTGTGAAATTTCTGAATGGATTACCCGTTGCAAAATCAATGTGTTTTGTATTAATGACACTAGAAACCCTTTCTTGTTGCTTGGTAACAGAGGCCACATGAACACAAGGTCAAACTCACACTAAGAACACTAAACTGGTAGTTCCAGCACTTACACAATTATGTAATATTTCCCTCTCCAAGAGAAACTGATGCCGTTAGAGGCCCTGCACTGGTCAAAAACAAATCTGAACCAAAATAAAGTCTAATGCTAACCATTTCATACAGATTCCTTTCATGGCCTTTCTCATTTAAATATCACAAATTCATTTCCCATAATCATAAAATAGAGTACTTGTTACCTTTAAGGACATGTACACAGAAATATGGGTGAAATGAAACAGCCTTTTATTTAGCACCAAAGTGCAATTCATGAAAATTCCCTGATTTTATTATAAAAAGTAACAACAAGGGTGAGTGATAGAATGATGGATGGGGAATGATTCAATCACACATTGCTAATCAATACAAACTGAATGACAAATATCCAGCCTATGCCAACAATTAGTCAAACAAAAACAAAACCACCAACAGTCATTTTCTTCATTCAATCGGCATGTTTTCTTTTCACACAAGATTAAATTGCTATACACTTTACACTGTATGCATACTTTAAATTTTTTCTCTTTTTGGTATTTACGTACAGCAATCTATGTAGGTAAAGGTATCTAAATTATCTTAAATCTCTTCATTTCTTCAAGCTAGTTTAAACAAAATTTGTCTACCTTGTTCGGACAAGCCTGTGGTTTAGGAGATAAGTCATTTCCCAGCCTTTATTAATTAACAATCCTATCTGCCTAATTATCTAGCATTAAAATAAATGGATAATGAGTTTAGGATGATATAAGGATTTCTACAATAATCGGCATGATAACAAGTTAACATCACAATAAGGTCTATGGCACATTTTAGTTTTGGATTACTAAATTCATTGTATTCATTATCGAATGTATCAGACACAAAGAAAAACACTAAGCGACATGAACTTTTGTGACCTCTGTACCAAGTGACAATTCTATTTTGAGAACAAAGAAAAACAATCTATAAATAGCAATGGGGGAAAGATAACTTTGAACAAACAGACTACCCTGTGTTTATAAGGTTACGGTTTCTGCAGTAAATATTGGGTACAATTTATAAATAGAGTATTGAACAAAGGAAACATAACAAAGTCCTGATTCATATGGCAAATAACATTAAATATTAATCTCTTATATTATGACTATGTAATATAAATACTAATGCAACTGGAACTGGAGATTTCGGAAGATTTTCTATCAAAACTAAAGTAATTTTAAACACAAGCTGTAACTATGGATAGAAGTATTCAAATAATAAGTACAACAGATGTTGCAATGATTCAGCTTTTACCCCAAACCACTCAATACCTTTCAAATGATAAAGATTCAAAGGTCATCTGAATAGGTAACCTCTAAAAGCTGTTCCACAAAAGAACATTAAATGGTGGAAAATACTTATCAGATAACTGCAGGGCTTAAACCTATTAAACTTTTCTTCAAGACCAGTCTCAAACTCGTACTGCTGATTGGTTAAAAATTTGAAACTTGGCTCACTTCATAACCATTCAAAGACTGGAAATTTGAGACTGGTTCCAAAGTTTTTTACCCAATGCCAATGTTCCTAGGTAATTCAGAATATTGCAAGCTGAGGTAGCTCTGAAATTAAGTATAATGGTCCAGTTTTACTATAAATCAATAAACTACATAATTACCATTAATTCTGAAGAGAAAAAACAACAAAAACAAGACAAAATAAAAAACAAATAACTGCAAAAAATGGTGAATTTGTCTATGTATACTGATTGTATTAACTAGAGAGAAAAACAAGAGCCATAACCAGTTGAGAATTCCAACACTGTGCACAACTAAATTAAATTATATATAACATTACATAACAAAAACAAAATAAGGAAAGCTACAGTGGCAATTAAATAATAATAATAAGCCGTGCTTTAGCACAACAACGAACAAGATCTATCACAATAATGACAAAATAATCATAAAATAAGTCAACATTTTGTTCATAAATAGGAACATTAAACAGTAATGGTGGACTTTTTCAATTATGACAGCCTGTCTCTGTACAAAAGATACAGAGCATTTAATAAAATGCATATGCATTCAGCTAAATACTGACCTTCGGAATCTGCTTCATTTGTCATCATAACAGCTCTTGTACTATTCACAACTGGTCAATTAACATCTACGTGGACATTACAGAGTTGCTATGGAAACAGATGCAATACAATGCTTGATTTGCAGTTTTTACACTATGACTAGCAACAGGCACATGGCAATACATTGACAAACCCTTGAACAAGAGACTATTGCCAAAATGCCTCTCCCGTAACAAAGAATATTGAATTAAAAATCTTACAAAAATTGCCATACAAAATTCACATCAATAGCTAGCACATTTTCTTATTTAATCGTACAAAGTACTGTGTTTTTTGTTGAATGTAAACCTGCTATGCTTTTCCCACATCTGCTGGTGTCCCAAAAGGACGCAACATGCAAAAGCCTCTATATCAGCAAACAAAGAAATTGCCCTTATATTCCCAGACTGGGAATCTGTGCGTATCTGTAGATATACAGTCTGTAGTCTTTGCTTGCAAGAACCACTGAGCCATCATCCATTAAGGCTACATCGAAACACTGTGCATGCTTCACTTTGCTCTCCAACGCGTTAATAAGCTGACCGTCCTGTGTGAAGATTGTCAGATTGAAGTTGTTGTGGTTGTCTGCAACAAGAATTTCCCCCTGACTGTTGATTCCTACTCCAATTGGGTAATTTGTGATCCCTTCTCCGCCTATCTGTCGCAGGTACTGACCCTGGTAATTGAACACTTTGACACAATGAGCACGATTGTCACTGATAAATATTTCTTCCTTATCATTCACCACTACACCATTTGGAAACTCCAGGTGCTTTGAGCAACCAAACTTGTGCAAGGTGTTGCCATACTGGTCGAAAATAATCACGCGCATGACTTTACACTCAACTATGATAATTCTTCCTTTATTGTCTATGGCAACACCCCTGGGATGTTGAAGAATATTGGCCCCAAACTTTCGGACAAACTGTCCATACTGATTGTACACCTGTATTTGGTGTGTCGGACTTCTCTCAGTAACGATGATATCACCAGATGTCTTCACAGCAGCAACTCGATTCGGATACAGCAACTGTCCATCACGCTTCCCACACTCTCCAAACTGAAACTTGAAACGTCCCTCTTTGTCGAAGATTTGGATTCGGTGATTATTTGTGTCAGCGACGACTATGTCGTTCTGAGCGTTTACGGCTACACCACTGGGCTCTGTAAACTGACCTTCCATGACTCCAAATTCACCGAACTTGCAGTGATAGATCATCTTCTGACGTTTGATCTGGGACTTTGGTGGGTACAGATTGGTTGAGATCAGTTTACTGGTAATATCCATCAACGGATAACTGCTTGTTGAGAAAACATCAATACCATTCTGGAAGATGTCTAAGCCACCACTGGACCATTTCTCATACAGGTTAGAGTCACTGTTTGTTGTGAACGTATCTGCTGTAGGGAACAACAGATTATTAGTGGATTCAAATTGATTTGTGGTGCCGAAGTTGCTGGTAGGGATGGTTTCAATACTGGTAGGATCAAAAAGATGACCATTGAGCTGGCCATTCATCTGTGTGTTGCTTAGCGACACTGGAGGTGGAGTCATGGATGAGACGATACCGTTAGGTCGAGCAATCGGTTGAGGTTTAGCAATGATATGTGAAATATCGCTGGGTCCCTCTCGCACGTAGCCGAATGTGTTTCTTACACCAGTCTGGATTGCCTGGAAGTTGGATATGAACTCAATATCATGATAACTTTCATTGTCTGTATCAGGTGAGAAGTTGAACAGATTCTGAAACCGCTGTTCAACCAGGTTTTTGAACATAAGAGCCTCTGGCATCGTTGCAAACTTTGTAATCTTATCAACGAATTCTGTGCCAAGGTACATTTTGTCAATGTGTTCCTGAATTTTAGCACCAAGATTGCTTATCAACAGCTGCTTGCTGTTGAATGCTTGGTCTAGCTCCTTCAATGATTCCTGTTTTCTCTCTTCCAGCATGGCGCGATAGAAGTTGTATGTATCATTGATGTCATTCTGTGCTTTGTGGTATTGTACCTGTAATCGACTTGCAATGTGATCAGTGCTTTTTGACGTTGTTTTAAGTTCTGTGATTTTCATTTTTGCATCTTGTTCCATTAGGTGCATTTGCGCAATCTGCTTATCACCAGTGTCAGACAAAAACTGACAATCATGACCACGACCGTGATCAAACACTGTGCATTCTTTGCATATAGGAATTGAACACGTCTTACAGAAGATTTTCAATTCCTCAGCCTTGTGACGAGGACAGTAGAGGGGCTTCTCAAGCTTGCCATTCTCCTTGTTATTTTTCAGATCAGTGAGGCTGCTAACCCTATGTCCTTCAAAACAATGCATAAACTGATGTGCCATTACACAATTAGCACAGAGGAAGTTAGCACAATCAAAGCACCTTGCGACTGCATTGGTGTCTTTGCTCTTGCAGCCCGTACAGTGTAAGGCACTTGTGTCTAGCGCGGTCTTTTCCAGCAGATTGCTCACAGCGTAGTCAGGCAACAGTCCACTTAATCCATTGGCACCAAGAAATGTGTCTTGGTGACACTCTGGACATGCTATCTTGTCAGGGACTTCTTGGGTCTTCTCCAGGCATGGTTGACAAAATGTATGAAAGCAGCTAAGCACTTTAGGAATAGAGAAAGTTTCATGGCACAATAAACAACGCAAGTTGGGATTTCCAGCTGACTCCATCTCCGAGTCAGAATTGGAAGCAGTTGTGACTGTGTCACTTTGTGAAGGTGTTGGGGATGCCATCACTGAATCAACGCTATCACTTTCAGCAGGTTCTGAAAATACACAAAAAGAAACAAATTTCAAAAACATTGAAACAAACACATTGATTAACTCTATAACACTGAAAATCCATTCAGAAAATGGTCATTTATTATCAAAATTAAGTATATTTAAGGTAAAAATGGACAAAATCGAGCAGTTTATACTCTATGAGCCTCCACTTTCAGCAGCTAGCCAAACCCCCGTAATTCAAATATATATATCTCATGTAATATCAACTTCTAAGTAAGTCCAGATTTTTAAAAAATACTGCACATGCAGCTGTTTTGACTTAACATCACATGGTACTTGTGGGAAGTCACACTGGTGCTCACTGTACATGTACCTACTTCCAGCTTTGTATTCAACAAGTTCTCCCATGTTAAGTACTTGACCCTATTATATTACTGCTGTAAGCACAAACTATAATCATAAAGTGACCCACTTCTTAAGTTAACAATCAACCAGATGTAAAACCTCAACTGGTCCAGATGATAGGTTATGCTTCTAAGCCACATAAACATTAAAGTGCCTCCATGTTTATAGCAGTGAGGCAGTGATTCAGTGACTGACTTTCAACCTATTTTACTGCCTGTCTAGCATTCCTGTATCATATAATAAACCTATCACATTTTACATTATATGCAAGCAATCATATAAAAAATTATTTCCTCTGATGTTAATACTATCTAAAAACTTCATAATTTTTTATGTTTCTCAATAAACTGCTTTGACAAATGTATGTTGGTATGTAAAAACAGAAATAGCATGCAAGAGTCAGACCTCGGAACAGATCCTCCAAATCCAAACTCCAGAACTGGTCCCAGTAATCATTACAGTTCACACAATCTATCCTATTCAGGTTTAAATCATGAATTTCTATAAGCTTTAACACACTGATCTCAAACTCCATCACAATTATTATAAACCCTTCAAATTGTTACAATATTTTAAACTTGATCCCACAGAAATAAACGCACACTGATCTTTATCTACCATGGACACTGCTATTTATCAAAAAATTTCTCCATCCAAGTTCCTTCACCTTACTTATCTAACATTTTCAACAAAAGCTGCTTATGTTTTAAATAAAGTTGAATAAACTGAACAGTGCTTGTACGACCTGTATTTGGTAAAATTGAAATTAGTCATCTTTAAGAAAATATTAAAGAGTCAAAGAACTTGTACAGTATGTACTGATAGTTTCACCAATATCTCAAATATGTGAATGACCTGTATTGAGTAGATACTTCAGGGCATGCAAATAAACCATCAAAACTCTGGTTCATTCAAAGGCAAACAAATATGACTGAAACCTAAATCCTCTGAAGCACTCTTCATTAATTAAGATAAACAAATATGGAATGTTCATTCATTTTCAATCAGTTGTCCAAGATGATGCTGAATTGTATGTACATGTATCTATACATTATGTCAAAAGCTGGATAGTAGCTATAAAGAAATCATCCCTTCTACAGTACTTCAACATTTGAAAACTACAATGATATATATTAATTAGAATTTTGTCAATGCTGTTCACTGGTGTTCGGCAATTTTACAGTTACGTACACGCTGCAGAGTGAGTTAAAGGTCGCAATTTCTCAAAGCAAAATCTTCTGACGTTAAAGTTTAAGCTTAGATTCAAATACCCTAAACAATATCTCAACCAACTTCCATAACCTTGATGCTACATAAATTGTTTATGATATAACATTTGTTGCCTTGCAAAAACTGTTCAAAGGTCAAAATGAAAATAATGGATTGATGCAAAAACTATGAGCTGACAAACATTACACAAAGAAGAAAGAACAAAGGCAGACAAAAAAATGACCAATTTAACATTATCCTGTCATAAATTATACTGACATCCATCCTTAAAAAAAATGTCACACCACAACATAATTTCATATTTAAAGATTACAGGCCATGTGCAGCTGTTGCTAAATCTATGAATAATTAACTGCATGTGTAAATCAAATTGTCTGATTTTCTGTTATAACTCAAATATAGGGCATAATGTAGTTTCTTTAACAATTTTACTGCCAAGCTTCTGAAAAATGCTGACTGTTGCTGTAGGTCTGTGGTATGCTACTGACACGTGGCAAAGGCAAATTACCATTAATTTGTATCCCTTGAAAAAGTTTATTTAACAGTGTTCAGTTAAACATCTAACAAAAAACACTTTATTTTATCCCTTGGTCTGCCACTGAATAAAAACAATGGACATAATGTTAAATACTTGATAGCTGAAAGAGTTCACTGACCAAGTGGACTACTCTCTTGTCAGGGTCTAGCAACTCCAATCGCCAATTGTTCATTAAACCTTTAGCTATAAGGTCAGTGTTCTCCAGTACAAATATTCATTTCTCACAAAAGCTGAAAACAACCAGTAGCATTTTCCTCAAGCTATAATATCTTCAGTACACCTAGCAGCAAACATTAATGTTTATTGCTATTCATATTTTTTAAGGTTTATTGCGATCCAGATTTTTTAACGTAGTTGCCACAGCTGCAACTTTTTTTCATATTATGAGATCCCTTAAAGTACATTGTATCCTCCAAGGGTTAAAAAACTGTAAGACTGGTTATTATAAAATCAAATAATGAACAGATGGCAAGTTGGTTCCTTCATCTTTGTTTTCATTTATGCATGACACACACGATCAAGTCTCTTTGTTGGCAATATTTAATTGATTTTCAGACTGCCGACAATAACATCTTAGTCATTCTTATTTTTAGATTTTACAGTGTGTACAAAAACTAAAGAACAAAGAGCTATGTCACAGATGGGTTTTATCATGGAGTCAAGCTAGACCCATTTTAGCACTCATGCAGTCGTGCTTGATCTGTTCTGACTATGCTAATTCTACTATAGTGCTGTTTTTTTTCTTCACATCCAATTCACCCATTCCTTGGTAAGTTCAAGTCCTGTAGTGAGCAATACAAGATGGTGCCCTCAAAATCAGAAGCATCTGTCCTTGCATTGCAGCAATGACAAGCCCTGGAGTTTCTGAATTTTGCTCTAAACTCTGAACAAATTAACATCTGATTTTTACTTGCAGACAGCATTATATGCTGCATGTCAGAGACATAATTATATAACACATCAAATTCAAATAGCATTGTTGTTTAGGTTACATAATATCAAACATCAGTTTATTCAAAGTGAACATGTATATCAGTAAAAGAAAATACAGGGTTTGCTCTGGCATTAGCCAGTGCCAATATAAGCTACAAAAAAGTTCAATTGTCTCAAAAGAAATTTAATTGGCTACAACTTTTAAGCAAGAATATGCTTTATGTGCTATGCAAACAATGCCACACAAAAATGGGCAAGTGCTAGCCCTGCAATACCAAACTTCATATTTTCAGTATTATGTTATTCTTTAGGATGATAACTTGACCTCATTCTGGTAACTTAACTCTATTTACAGTTTAACTGAATACCATTCTGGTACCTCATACTATTCCTTAATTTACAGTCTTAAAAAACTTGTTAGCATACTGGCTCAATCACTTACAGGAAAATCATGCATTTTGTATAAAAAAAGTATAACTATGCAATGCAAGCCTGCCTTGGCACAGCTGAGGTATGCAAGAAAGAATGAAAGAATTCTTACTGTGGGAAAAAAACGAACAATGTATTGCATAGCGGACTTGCAAGAATCGAAATGCGAGACCCTCTGATACAGCTGGTGTTCATATTGAAGAAATTTTCTTTTCTGATGGGAGTAATTGTAAACACATGCAACCTTGACACAAAATATCCCTGAAGTACAACTGCCTAAACACAATACTCCCTGTATCTAGAGTATGTGGATGCAAAACCCCAGCATTCATCTAGACCCACACAACTCGGAACCTGTCTCAAGTAAAATTATCTTCAAAATTACAAAACCCCGAAAATGCTGAAACAGCTAGTTTTAAATTTAGTACTGACAATAGATGATTGCTCGTTTTAGTCAAAATTGAGCTCTACTAGATAAAGTGCTCCAAGTTTCAACATACCAGATTGAGAGTTCTGGCTAGAATAGGCCAATAAGAAGTTAAATGTGTACCAATTCTGCTGTCCGCATTGTTGACATACCACAAACGATCATGTGTCAAACCATGAACCAAAACTGCATCTTTTCATCTGTATCAGTGTGTAATTGTCTTGCTATGATACACATCACAAATTTTATGTTTTATAATAAATTCAAAATGAAACAAAAATCAATAGGAATCACTGAACATAGAAACAGCTTGCCAGGCTGAACCTTTTACATAAATATTTTCACATTGATCCGGAGCTCACCAACACAAACTGTGACTTTACTACACTGTAAGATTTAGTTACAACACTACACTCTCTTTAACTTATAGTTAAACTATAATTAAGTTAAAAATGAAACTGCTTTTCAGTCCAGCTAATGCTCAGAATAACACATATGGCAAAAAGGATGGGTTATACGAAATAATTTTTATGACAAGATGTACCATTTACAAATTTATGACTTGTTTTTTTTTCTAAATAAAATGACAGAGTGCCACAACAAAATTTAATGCACTCAACATGAGACTCAGAAGGTTGTGAATTGAAACCTCACAGTCACAAAGTGTCATGACAACCCTTCTATTTCTGATATAGGTGTCATGCTGTCAACACAGTCTTTTCACAGATATCTGAGTGGAGTGTGATGCCTCTGTCACAATTAGGTTAACATAAACTTGTAAGCAGAACTTAACCAAAGTCAGTCACCTAAAGAACAACCATGACTGAAGTAATATTTACACATGAAACTGTCCCAACAAAATCAAGTAAAACTGGCACTGCTGGAAGACAACAAAGGACAGGGCTTGAACATTATACTGTGTGCTGTGAATATTTATTTCATGGCAATAAAATGCAACAGAATATGTCAAAATCAGACAGCGAGACTGTAGAGTTTACAGTCTGAAAGCCAATTTAGAAGTCTGTAAAAGTAATGGCTGACTGTCTTTCATCCCCAGACTAGCATAATAATTACTCTATGCATTTATAAAGTCAACATATATTGTAACCCAGACCACTTTTCCCTTTACCTCTGACAGTACAGATATTACACTGAAACATAGTTTCTCAGTTAGACCAGGTAACATTCTGTAGTCAACATCTGGCGGCCTTTGTCACTGAACCATGAACACAGCTGCCTAAAGAATTAAACACAAGTCTGTAAGATAGGCGAGAGATTGATAGTTTGATACACAGCTTTACATGTACATTTTGTAATGCCTCAAGAAACCATTCTTTAGCGACCACAAGTATTTCATTTTCAAAGAGTAACTAGACTTAAAAGCAACTCTTGCAAATGCTGAAAGTCCTATTAAACAGTTCTTAAACCCAGCAGAGAAAATTTAATTGGTATATTAAAGAAAATATACTGATTGCTGTAGAAGTCAAGTACTGACAAGTAGCACTTCAATATATATTTCACGCATTTATAAATACAGGACCTTTGCATAGACAAAATATGCAAAGCATATTTCACTTCCTAGCAATATTGGATTATGCCAGGCATTTCTTGTGAAGTCATAGGAAACCCCCAGCTCCAGTCTTGTAAAAATTTGGAAAATGGACAGGAGGCATTGATTTAAAGAGCTTTTCTTCACTTCTAAAAATTGTCTTTTCACCTATGAAACCAAACCCTCTGTAGACAAAAGCAGTAATCTTTGTTTCTAGGCTTATTCTAAAAATGGTTAAAACCAACTGAAAAGACAGGTAGTTCAGACTTGCTCGCTTTAAAGCTTTTTATCAAGAGGTAAGATCTTGAAATCACTGTGCTAATCTCCAGATCATCGGTTTTGCACAAAAAGGAACCTGTAACAGGATACAGCACAAGCAATGTGGCTGAGAGCATTTAACTCATTATACCCGTTTGACTTCGTAATCACAGGAATTATCTCATTAAAAAGACTAAAACAGATCAATACCGTACTTATAACAATAATAGATTGTTTATAACTGAACTACAAAAGCATTATTGAGCTCGGGTTAACACTTTGTTTACTTATGGGTGACTCAATGATTAAAATTGTAATTATTGCCTCTAAAGATAGTTCATGGTCACTTTAAAAATTTGACAATGATTCCTTGAATTGGATGAGACTAGATGTTATCAAGACTGTTTAACATTAAATGTAACTCTACTGTAGGCCTCCCCCATCTCCCCTCACACCTAGTAAATGACAAGGCTAAACAAGAGGGCCAAGTTGGTCACTAATCTAGAGCAAGCTGAATTTTAGCGGTCAGTGGCCAAGTAGAGATTTGTCATTTATCCCAATGTTTATACTGACAACCATTTTAGTTAAATTGTCAGGGAAACACCCATTTGCCCACCAATCAAATCACTCAGATTTTTTTCAAATTTATATATATATAAACGTCTTACTTTTTTTATTAAAACTTACGACTGAAATCACATAAAATTATGAAGAATTTGCTCTTAAGAGAAAGCACTGCCCATGCGTCAGGAAATACTGCAAGATCCGCCTTATAAGTAATCAAAGTAAAAGAACAACGAAGTAAAAGAAAAAGTACAAAATATTTAATGCAAAAATAAACCAGTTTTAACCAAGTAATAAATGCAGTACATTATTAATACATGTACTGGAATTACAATCATGTTTATCTGAATAAGAAAAAGTGAAAGAAAAGACACTTTAATACACTCGAAACTATACTGATTCATTTTAACGTGTTACCATACGTTTGCCATCATTTTTAATAATAATAATAATCATTTGCCTTATACATTTTGGAATAGTAAAAGTTTCGTCAGAATCGTCAGACGAGGCCGTCAATTTAACATTGGAGTTTTCATGTTTGGTTTTATGTCAGAAGTGTCATTTTTCGCTGTTGCATTCAGTGGTAAAATATCATTGCTGTGACTTGCAGCCTTTATTCATAATATTGCCTGTAATCTGCAGCTCTAAGCATTTACTTATATCACTATTCCCCATATACAGCATTAATTTTGTGACTTTTCATGGCTTTATCACTGTATCAATAACTAGATGCCCATGTGCAACATGTCGAGCCAGCCAGCTGTCAAAAGGACCAACATCAGGGCACTAGACAGCTTTTGGGGACAGGTACCCATACCCTTTGGAAGGGGAATTTTTCGTCGTTTTAAGACTAATAGGGGAATTTTTAGCCGTATAAATATTACTACTATTCATACTTTTTAATACTGTTTTCAATCATTTCCAACAGATGTAGCTACATAATAGTTTTCTGACAAATACAACAAAGATTATGCAAGTTGTTCTAGATCTACTATATTTATTTTTTTCTTTCATGAATTAAAACATCTCAGTGACACATGCAAACTTTATTTGATTATGTAACATTTTTCATATGCTAAGGACAATATTCGAAAAATCCTAATGAACAGGGTTCTCTTTGGGTTAATTTTAGTTTGCATATCATAATTTTCTGTTCGTGTTCTGCAGCACCATGAATTCAAAAATGAAAGTAACTGTATGCATTCCCCGTTTGACACATATTTTCGCGACCTCGCATGTCCCTGAACTTATTATCGTACATTAATGTTTCTTCGATTTTGGCGATTTAAACACTTTTAAATAGAACACAATTTGTCAAAAGTATGTTTAAAGGTTTAAAATAAGTATTGATAAGTATTAACGAATACTGAAGGTTTTGAAGGCGCCAAGTATTGCCAATAGATATATTGGGGAAAAATTGACGTCCAGCACAATTTGCAACTTGAAAATGCACAATGTAAGTCAATAATTTAATAACTGTCCCCGAAAAACAATGCCGAAATTATAAGTCTGTTGTGACACGTGATTATCGGAAAAACGGGTATACATGAATTGTGTTATGATCACCCGAAGCGCAATCTGTGAATTACGTAGTAAAAATACACAGAGTCGTGTCAACCAAGCATCGCTAATTAAATCCGTGTAACAAACAACGTATTATAAATTCGCCGAGATCTACTATATTATGTTTTATGATTGTTTATCAATTAACACCTCTGATAACGACCGAGACGGCCTCGTGCGCGTTATCAGATAGCGTCTTATTAGCTCCGCCTTCTTCCGTAAACGGGCCAACAGACGACGATCGATTTTTGATTGACACGTCAGAATTGCCGAGATTATTTTGTTGGCGCCACTAAAATTCGCCAACTGAAAGAATTTTGCGACAAAATTTATTTTTTGTCGCATTTGGCGCCATTGGCGATAGTCTCAATAATAAGACTTCAAACGCAGACCCATTTTACATACGGACATTTTATAGTTATCTGGATAGCGCCTAGCAAAAATTATAACGATATTCACCCGTTGAGTACAATTATATGGACTACATTGGCCAAAGACAGCGGGAACCCTGTAATGAATATTTACCGACTTGTTACGAGAAAATTCACTGGACAGTCAATCAAGGGAGAAGGCTCGTGAATGTTTAATTGGATTCGTACTCAAAACTATTCGTTTTTATGTCCGGCCGACGAGTAACTTCGTGATTTTCCTTCCGATTTTATTTTTGTTTTCGAGGGGATTTTTTTTCTTAGAAAGGGGAAAAAACCATATTATTTTAGGAGGGGAATGGGGCCGATATTCGGCCCCAAAATCGGCCAAACGAGTGCCCTGAACATTTATGACACAATTTAAAGAATGATTTAAAGTCGGAGACAGTGACATGGACAGTAAGTCATAACTTTCGGAAAGTTTGACCTTTGCGACAGGGATGAGGATCTTGCACATCACAAATTGTCTCGTTGTGCTGAACATTTGTGCCTTGTCACTTTAAAATCCTTCAATGCAGAGTTCGACACTTGACTTTTAAACCAGAAATCCTGACGGGACTCTTACTTTTGAAATCAGAAGTCCCGCCCAAATCAGAAATCCCTCCTACTTTTACTCAAGTCAACTTAAAAACCTATTATTTCACTCATATCATGCAAGTTTAACCTGAAATAGTATGTTAAAAATCAACAAAAGGGCTATTTTATTCAAGCAGGCATTACGATGTGGATTGCATAGAAAATAATTGATGTTTATACAAAATACAAAGAAATTCTAAATATTTAGGTTGTTAAATTCCTTCCCTATAAGCATTATAATCACATGATTTTTATTTTTTTAAAATATGCATGTGAATCGCGAACGGGCCGAAAAAAGGAAATAACTTTTAATTGCATTTTAAAGTCATTTCTCTAAAAGTACATGGCCAAACAATAGTTCAAACTATATTAAGTTCGATAGTGATTATTTCTAAATAACTTGAAAAACGGTGGCGGTAATTAGCAGTCATTAGTCTGCAAACACAATAATTTTCGAGTCACTAATTCAAACACGCCGGTATTTTGATATGCATATCAAAAATTTTACACATGAGCTCTTTCTATGTCACTTTTAATTTGTAAACTGTCCCGAAAAAAAAAACAGTTTCTCCTCTGCATAGACGCTGCTTATTATTGCTACACATTTTACAAAAATTAGGCATTAAGATTGTCGACGGTTCCAAAAAATAACTGTAATAAGCCATTAATTAATCAATCTTATGATAATAATTAATTTAATGTCAATTCACAGCAGACACACCGCAAATTAAAGCATCATTTAATCTAGTTAAAACAATGATCGAGTAGATTCGAAAATTAGTTGTCGGTAGTTTCTTTACTTAGGTCCTCTTTTTCTTGCAGTTGTTTAAACTGCTCGCAAGGGAGGTCACTCTGACTACAAAAATGGCGTCTGGTATTTTGCGTGCTTACAAGGAATAGAAAATATTGTTCAGTGTTGACTGTTATTTACTTGTTTTCGTAAAATTTTATCAAAAAAGTTACTAAGGTGTGACAATAGATTGTGTACTTAACTACTTTTGTAGAAAAATTTTCGATTATATAATCGAAGATTGATTGAAAACAGCTATCTGATTTTTTCAGATCATCGATTACCATTTCTGTCCGATTTTGAAACCCTAATTTAATCCCATAGAATTGATTAACGGGTGTTACGACCGCCTACCTGTGCAGTAATTAAGTATTGGAAAACCTCACGTTCTAATTGGTTGAGAGCACAAAACAGACCACGCCTTTACATTTCATCAGCTGTCAAGCTGTGTATTGTATATTGCGGTTATTTTTGACACACGTTTCCCAAAAATTTCATGCGTCCCGTCAATTCGTCATCGGATTTTTTAGCGTCCTTTTGTGAAAAGCATGAGTACAAATAGCGGAATAAAGCGTCCAAAATTATTAACAGAACTACTGACTTTTCCCCTGAAAACTAAGGAGTCCCAACGGAACAACAGTCTTGGAAGTTAAGAAGTCCCTCCCTAGATTTTGGTGTCCTCGGGATCGCGGGTCTGTGTTAGTGTCGAACCCTGCAATGCATAACAGAGACACAGTCTTGACACAAATTTGAGCTTAATTATATCCAGGATTCCATTACATGTAAACTCTCAAGGGTTGGGATGTAATAATCCACTCACCTGTTTGTATTAGAGAAACAAATTTTATGGTTGGGTGCTTATCAAGCATCTGAACAGACAGCAATGTTCCCTGAGAATTGCATAATTTTTCAACATGAACATTAACTAATCGCAGTCATAAAATTATTAACTTTATTGGAAATATATCTGGATAGGTATCAGTGCATGGATAGACACTAGACAATCCAAGTTTAATTTAAACAATTGATATTATGTTTTGTTTCCATACCTAGTACCCAAAATGCCGAATGTAAATTGGATTTAATTTAAATTATACTTTTCAATGAGCGACATCTATGCAGATAAATGACAGAAAAAGAAAATTTGAACAATCTTGGTAGAGGTCCACTAAACATTGCCACATGCTAAATATCTAAGCTCTAGGCCTTGCGGTTTTAGAAGATTTTTGAAGTTTTTCCTATTTGTTGCCATAGCAACAAGAGTTCTGCATGGAATGGAATTCTTTGAACAAATTTGATAGAGCTTCATGCAAGGAACAGCGCTGCAAAGTTTCATCGAAATTGGCCAAGTGGTTTCAGAGGAAATGTCGTTTGAAGGAAATGGTGGATAGACAGACTGACGCCGGACAGAATGTGATCCTAATAGCTCACTTTGTGCCAGGTGAGCTTAAAAACTTGCTCATAACATCATATATTCCAAAACATTGTTTTTAAAATCCAAAATTATCAGACTATTGTCAAGAGCTACATTAACATGTCTAAATCAAATATCTCGGTCTTTTTGATGCCACATGCTTCACTAAGATCAGGCAAACTCACATGTACAATGTAGCGTCTGCGATCGTTCTTTGATCTTGTGACACCTGCAGCGTTATCTTTATGATTAAAAGCGGTTGCAGAAAAAAAAGGTTATTCATTAAAATAAATAGAGATTAAATTGTTACTGGAAAAACGTTGGCTTTGACAGTTCCTGAAACAATAAATGACTGGATTGCCGTGATTTTCCCAAAAAACAGAACATTTTGTTTTAAATGAAGCAGGGCTCCCTCTGGCATTAGCCAATGCCAATATTGGCTACAAAAGTTCACTTGGCTCAAAAGAAATTGAATTGGCTACAACTTTTTAAGAAAGAATATACTTTATGTGCTATGCAAACAACGCCACACAAACAATGGCTCGGAGCAAAAATGGGCCAGTGCTAGCCCTGAATAAAGAACGGTTGGAACAATTATAAAATTGACTGGATTAGTTTCGTCTTTCTTTGTGACAGGCCATATTGTTTACACCTATCACGAGTGACAAATGCTAAGGCATCAATTACAGCAGAATTTTAACGGAAATAAATATTTTAAATCAACACAAAGGTGAAAAGTATTTTAGGTTCAGATAAAAATAACTCAATACTTTCTGAAATAATAAAATAAAACAAAAACACACAGGCTCTGATAGTATACAGTGTTTTTTTGGGGCCTTTTTGGGGCCGAAATTCGGCCCCATTCCCCTCCAAAATTAATATATATTTTTCCCCATTTTTGACATAAAATTCCCCTCAAACTGTTGAAAAAATCTTTGATTAATTTAATCAAGATTTGACTAAACTTGTTATAAAAACATAAGATTTCATAAATTAAAGCACCAGAATATAGAAAATAGAAATTCTTCCAACTTCTTGACACGTTACATGAGAAATAGTCAGGCGAAAATCGCTGATTTTTCGTTTGTCACCTATTTTCGCGACCCCGATTTTTGTTATTTTTTCAACGGAAACAGTGTTCCAAAGATGAATAAAGCAGACCTGTTTACCCTATTAAGAGTCTTTCAGTAGTTTGGACAGCTACTCTCAGTAGTTTTGGGCTGCTGTCCGTAGTTTTCCTTTCACAGATATAATAAGCATTAAAAGCTTTGTTAGTTTGTTTTTTCGCTTTTTTTAATTCCAACCGTTTCTTTTTCATCATCTGCAGACGGCGTTTTTCTGCCATATTGCGTGACATCCGAGCCTCTGGAACTAATCCTGTTCCCGAGAGGCTTGTTATCTAATGTTTTCTTATCATGCAAGCGTCCGAATGATCACGATTACTGTCTAAATACCCACAATACAGGCAAGAACGGAAATCCTTAAACAAATGCCATAAACGAATCCGTAGTTTTTCATGTCAGTCCGGGCGTTTTTACTGAAACAGGTCTGATAAAGATACTAATACAATGTTTTCAAATGAAAATAGAAGTATTTCTTATTATTCAAGTGTGTTTTAACACCTATGCTGCTAAGTTATGTTCCTGACACCAGATTTTTATATAAAATTTTGTTATTTTAAATTGTTATGTCCTCTCTTTATATTTGGCAAAAGAATAATGTCATTTACATACTTGATAGTTTTGTTTCTTTTTAATATAACATTTTTAAATGTATTATATTTTGTACATTTTCTAAGAAATTCCCCTATTCTGGCAAAATGACGTAAAAATTCCCCTCCTGACGGGCCCCGCCACCTTTCCCCTCAGACTGAAAAAAAACACTGGTATACAGTAACGGCGTACGTTGGCTGAGATGTTTGATTTAATCTTTGTGATTCATTGGATTTAATTTCAACAGGTTGCTTTTACGTGTAATTTACCAACATTTTAATTAACAAATATTTTCACTCAGTCACTCCAAAATACTCCAGGGTGTCCGGTAGGCTTTGAAACTCTAGGGCCATTGACTCTTCAGTCTAAATTTTCAAGGGTCAAAATCAAGTTTTTGAGAGTCAATGTGAGAATTCTTAGGGTCGAACTATGGGCCAAAGGGTTTCAAGTCTTGTACTCTAGGTTTGCAAATCATATTTTTCAGTTTGTGTTCTGAAGCTTTGCTGTTGAATATTCGAAAAATTTCGAGCATTGCCCAGTAGCAATTTAGCAAAGCCGGTAAAATAAACTGAACATAGTTCTCTGAATTAATAGAGTGAATCAAAATCAAGCACGCCATTAATCTGGCTCCCATTTGGTCACTTTTTAGTGTTCAATTCTACGTTCAACGCATGCAGTGATGAGAACCAGTCTGCGTGATTTTTGTCATTGAGTTGCAGTGTTTTTTTTCCGTCTGAGGGGAAAGGTGGCAGGGCCCGTCAGGAGGGGAATTTTTAATCATTTTGCCAGAAAAGGGGAATTTTTTAGAAAATGTATAAAATATACTGTTTAAATATGTAATTAAGAACAAAAACTATCAAGCATGTTAATGACATTATCATTTTGCCAAATATAAAGAGAAGACATCAAAATTTTATATAAAACTAGAGCTATCACTAAATGTGATTAATACCCCCAAAAGGATTGCTTTAAAATGAAGAAGTTCGTAGTAACTAATCCTTGCAAACAAACTAAAAAGAGATATTGTTCTAGCAGTTCCTCTCATTGTGCTTGACCATTGTATGAAGTTGTATTGAATTCCAACTTGTAGTTTTAAAAATGCTCCTTACAGGGAAAAGTAACAAAGGGCATAACCCTGTAATTAGTCAAGATGGAGTTATGGTTACTGTGCCTGCACCCCTCTCACTGTGCTTGACCTTGTATGAAGTTGTATTGAATTCCAACCAGAAGTTTTCAAGTTATGCTCCGGACAAGGAAAAGTAACAAAGGGTAATCTCTGTAATGAGTCAAGATGGAGTTATGGTTCCTGTGCACTGCACTTCCTCTAAAGTACTGACCTTGTAGAGGTTGTACTGATTCCAACTAGTAGTTTTCAAGTTATGCTTCGGACAAGGAAAAGTAACAAAGGGCAATAACTCAGTAAATCTCAAGATAGGTTATAGTTCTTGTACCTGCACTTCCTCTGAGTGTGCTTGATCTTGTATGAAGTTGTATTGAATTCCAACTAGTAGTTTTCAGTTATGCTCGGAAAGGAAAAGTAACAAAGGGCATACTCTGTAATTAGTCAAGTGGGTTATGTTCTTGTGCACTGCACTTCCTCTCAATGTGCTTGACCTTGATGAAGTTGTATTGAATTCCAACCAGTAGTTTTCAAGTTATGCTCCGGACAAGGAAAAGTAACAAAGGGCATAACTCAGTAATTAGTCAAGATGGAGTTATGTTCTTGTGCACTGCACTTCCTCTCAAATGTGCTTGACCATTGTATGAAGTTGTATTGAATTCCAACTAGTAGTTTTCAAGTTATGCTCCGGACAAGGAAAAGTAACAAGGGCAACTCTGTAATTGTCAGATGGAGTTATAGTTCTTGTGCCTGCCTTCCTCTCAATGTGCTTGACCATTGTATGAAGTTGTATTGAATTCCAACTAGTAGCTTTCAAGTTATGCTCGGACAAGGAAAATGCAACAACCCCGACCGACCAACCACCAGGTGACTCCATACCCCCCTAAACTTCGTTTTGGGGGTATAAATACTGGTGTCAGGAACATAACTTAGTAGCATTGGTGTTAAAACACACATGAATAATAAGTAATACTGCTATTTTCAATTGAAAACATTGTATTGGTATCTTTTTTAATCTTTGGAACACCGTTTTCATTGAAAATCGGGGTCGCGAAAATAGGTGACAAACGAAAAATCGACGATTTTCGGTCGACTATTTCACATGTAAGGTATCAAATTATTGCAAGAAATGATTCTGAAGCGTTTAAATTTATGAAAACATGTTTTTATAACAAGTTTGACCATTTCTTGATTACATAAATCAAAGATTTTTTCAACATTTTGAGGGGAATTTTTTGTCAAAAATGGGGAAAAATATATATTAATTTTGGAGGGGAATGGGGCCGAATTTCGGCCCCAAAAAGGCCCCAAAAAAAACACTGAGTTGTTTATACATCTCCGAATCGTAAAATTCAACTCTGCTAGTCATAACAGCAAATATTATTTAAAGCGATCCAAGAAGCCAGTTGGCATCAAGAAGCTATCCAATTTCAGATTTCGGAACTGTTCCCGACAGTGTACGGGTGCAATTTCAGGTACCGTCACTTCTTTCAAAGAAACACAAAATTGCAAAATTGTATCAGACAGTGGTAGAAATGAAGAGAATGTTTTGAAAAAAGTCAACTTGTACCCTACGTAATCATTCATTTGAAGTGTTACTAAAATAATGAATAACGGGACTTTCGAAAATTGTTCTATTTTCATCATGTAAATGACAAAAATGTTTATTTCAGTTCAACTTAGGTTCTTTAAGACAAAATAGGCCCTGGAACATCGAATTTAGGTTTGTAGACACGCTCATAAAATTAGTTAATCTGCTTCCGATTTATATACAAAAAATTTGTGTGAATCCATTTATCATTTCAGATCAAGTGACAGTAACAATTAACTGAATTTTGAGGAGACTACATTAGTTACTTCTCGAACAACAATTTAGTTAATTTCAACTGTTTAATATCTGAAAATTATACAATATTGACTATTGAGCACTGTAACAGAGATCTCAATAAAATAATGATGAATTCCAACGTTTGATTACATATCAGTACCTTTTGTTCCTGGTTGAAAATATAAGTTTTGAAACAAAAGGTACGAAGTCACTTCAGACACTCCAAGCTCACTCGAAGTCACGTTATTTTTCCCCAAGTTACTCACGCGAAGTGTGGCGTGAAATACACCACACTTCGCATTTTTTGCATAATCATCCAGGCCTGTACTGTAGATGAATTGTAAGTTTTGAAACAAAAGGTACGAGTTGACTACAAAGGGTACGAGTTGACTTTTTGAACCGTACGAGTTGACCAATTCGGGTACGAGATGACTAAGGTACGAGTTGACCTGGAAGCCGTGATTTTCGATTTTTTTCCCGCGATTTCATTGGCTGAAAGTTTATTTGACACAAATTTAGCAAGAGTATTATATTTTTCTATCGTTCCGTAAGGTTTTTATGCGCAATGAAAAATGAAGGCTCTTCAATGTGTGATTGAATCTGGGTCCCTCTTAGTCCTATCCAGTGTTAAGCTACCAACGACCGAAAGGCAATGATTAAAGTTTACAGACAATAATGTCACTAAGTAACAAAATTATAAACTAAAAAATTATCCAAGAATTTCAAAATAATAAGATAAACAACTAAAATTGTTCATACCTTGACTATGTTTCATCTCAGACCACTCCCAAAAATTGTTTTTGTTTGTATAATGTCACTTCAAGTAAAGTTATATGAAATTATCCACAGGTAAAATATAAAATTTTGTTTCGTCCTTTGTCTCAACAAACACAACTGGAACTAGGTACTCTGTGAGTCAGACTGCAACACTCAGTCTCTGATGTGTGAATCATCAGAATCCTTACCAACCCGTTACACAAATTTGAACAAGCAACTCTACGACTCTACAGTACAATAAAACTGTTGTAAAACAGACGTGTTTCACTTTCAATGTAGTCTTATGTCAACAGATAAATGTTAAAATTCCATTTACGTAGCTATTTTTCTTTCTTCTCTGTAAACAAAGGGACCTCGAAAAATGACACACTCGTAATTTTAAGCCAATCAGAATCGGCGTCGACAATTTGCCCGTGCTTGATCATGTCTGCAAATTTTGACAAATTGACCACGTAATTCTAAACTGCATGCATTTTAGGCCTACCGCATATTAACAAATGTCAATACAACCAAACATACATCAAAGGAGAAACACCTTAGTTGGAAATTGCATGAACAAACAACAAAACATATGAAATAGACTGAAATTAACTCATAGTTTTAAACGAAAACATCGGCATTTGAATATGAAAGAACGTGCACCGCCAAAATTTTGCAGATCGCATTATAAATGCAAGCGATCGTCATTTCCTAGTCGCAAATGTGAAGCATGAAAGACTCTTTTAAGCAGACAAGTATACAGCTAGTGTCAATACTTACAAATCGAGCAAATATGAGTGAATAATTTTCCTTTGGAAGACATGTGCTAGCGTCCCGCCATGACAAAGAACAGTTTGCCTCGTTTTGAGCATGAATACCTAATTGCATTAATTAGGCTTGAAGCGCCATCTAGAACGGGCACCTTGCAGCGCGCCAAAATACGATTCGTACTCTTTTTTTTTTCGCCTGAGCAGTGCTTACCCGCCATTCAAAGGGAAAGCGAGTTACTTTAATTTAATGTTTAAGAGGTCATATAACATATTATGCAGAAAGTATAAAGGGATTAACTGATTTGTTTAATTTTACTTGAATTAACTGCTTTCACATTACGATCGGCATCAGCAGCCAAATGTAAATTAACAGACCAGAGGAATTTTATCCAAGCTGCTTAGCTTTACAAAATGACCAGTAAGATGGATATTGAGAAAAATACTGACTTTTCTTTTTATCATTGTTTTAAACAGTAGATTATTGTGTTTTTAATCTTCATCATGACATGTAGATGTATATAAAAATGAAATATTTAACTCAATCAAAACAAATGTCTTGTGCACAACCTGGGACGAATATATATTATTGCTCCAGGCACAACCTAATCAATTTAGATTAGGGAAAACATTATTCAAAATTGACTTAGAAACTTTAATGTTTATATTGGTTTAACCATATCTGGTACAATAACTATATGATACTATATGGATTATATGAGAAAGTGCTCAGCTTATCCAGACCATGTAGGATACGTATTATAATGGTGAAATCTCTTCACTTGTTTTTGTTCATAACTATTTGGAGCGTTTGTTTATTTTTGTATACAAAAAGAAAATTTTTATCAGGTTATTTGAAACTGCCTGCAGGCATTTTGTCCTTAAATCCCTAAGAATATGAGAAAACAGACTATGTGATGATCGTTGATGAAGTGAACAATTTAGATTTAAATTTCAAATATATCTCTTCCCTTGCATTATGCCGACATTTTTACCTCGTATGTTTTTATTTGGCACCAAAACGTAGCTGTTAGCTGGGTCATAATATAACCCAGCTGTTAGAAGCAAATACCTATAATAACTTGTTAGAAGACAGGATAAAATATCAATAATGCAAGGCACACGAATACTTTTTTTACATTTTGTATCTGAAACGATCTTCTTAAATTCTTCCGGTACTGTACAAAATCCCTTTCTGGAGCATTGTCGTATAAGGTGTATATACAAAGTGTTGTGCGGGGTAAAATTGTTCAAATCTATAAAAAAAAAAAGCAACAAACATCAGTTCTCTGGAACTATGACACAATGACTTGCTATCACATTTTAGTCAGTTTTTCGGTTGTGGCTAGATGTTCCACAGCCTGATAACTGTGGGGAAAGCAGTAGTGCTTCAGGACATCAGTGCGGAAGTAAGGTAGGTGGTATATGTGTCTTTGTTCACGCATTCAGCTACTATTTTCGCAGGAGGTTATTCCCTTCCATGGTAGGCACATCAGGTGAACACCCGAGTAAACTACTGGTTGAGGATGGTTGCCTTCTTGATGGGATTATGGAAGAGCTTCTGGGGGCTATCTGTGACCAGGTCTCGAACAAATGCATGATTAGCCTTACGACATTCATACTGCTTGTCTTCTTAGAGTTTCTTGTTTAGATGAATGTATCATCTGATCCAGTTAGCATGGCTCTGTTTTACGCTCTCTTCTTGCATCTGGAAAGGCCTTTGACTGCCCTCGTTAACCACGTCTGACTGTGTCTTGGATGGTACCATAGTCTCTATGAAGTATGATGTACTGTCCACAAATGCTGACCACAGGGCATCTTTGTCCGTGTAGATGATATTTTGTTGGATTTAAAGATCTGTATAGTCCTGTGCGACAGTATGGATAGAGTCTTGGTTTACATCTCTATACAGCAAACTCGGCCTGTGTGATGCCTTGGTCCTGACAGCGCTTGTACGTGCCTGCACAAAGAAAACATCCCGGCCACTGATTCGTGGCATCTTTAAACCAGGAATAAGTGGTTCATAATAGGGGTTTGCGTCTCTGGTTGCAAAGGCTACAGCTTGCTCAGATGAGGTATCACAAACCGTGTCTATAGAAGTCAATTGCTCAAAGTTCTTGGATAATTTGATACAGTCACGGAGTTTGAAGTCCAGTCAATTAATACTAAACGAAACTTCTAACGCACCACCTGCCTTTTTCCTTCTTTATTTCATTATCAAACGTTCCAGTATCTGCCAGTTTATACTGAGCTATCGGTGCACAAAAGCTATCATGTATTGCATTTATGAAGACACTGGGTAAATACTTCCGTTGCGTGAATTTCAAAATGATCGAATGGTACAAATTATATGGCAAAGAATTTTAATTTAACGTTTAAACATCCGTAGACTTAACATGGAATATTGCCTGAAAGCTCTTCCTTTTGAAACCCACCCTTACAATTCTCTTCCATATGAAATTTGTATCACTAAATCATTTTGAAATTCATGTAACAGAAGTACCTACCCAATATTGTCATAAATGCAAGACACGATAGCTTTCGTGCATCGATAACTAAAAATAAGCTGGCGTATATTGGAAGGATCGAGTATTAAAATTCTAAGTTTAGTAAACATATTTCTTCGAGAACAGGAAGCCTTTACGGGAAATTCCTTGATTTCCCTTTCTTTCCCGGTCGTGAAATTTCTCCACTGAATAATGCCAGATTAACGTTGAAGACCATGAAATTATGAAATCGCCGAGTTTTGACATAAAAATGTGTGACAATCATGCAAAAGACCAGTTAACATGTTTCGCAACAAACCGATATTCTAATATAAAGAACCAAAAGTATATATCGCAATAACAAAAATAAATCACAACTATTATAGAGGCTAATTAATTATCTAAACGAGTAATAAAGACTGTACACATTAATAAAGTCTTTTTTATATAAATTATTCTAAATACATATCCATTGGGGATGAGGAGAGAGACAGGGCGAATGGGCAACATACTTTGTTGTACACCGTGATTTTCCAAATAATCCTATCTACACTTAAACAAATGGTAACATGTATAGGAAAACGATCTACTTCTAAAATTACTGTCAGAAAGGCAATAATTCAAATATGTCAGGTTTAAATATATTGGTGAGTTATCCCTCTTAGACCTAGACTATCTATAGACTTCATAAACTATACTGAAGTATGTACATTTGCTATGCAACAGCGCTTTCAGGCTTACAAAATGCAACAAACGAAACTAAAGAATAGAAACAAGCGAGTAAAGGCATACATGTATTATGTCTTTCTTACAGAGAAATAGTTCTACATAAATCATTATAACACCCACACTGTCATATGGCACACTATGCTTCAAACTTTAGCATTTTCCCTGTCCCCGGTATTAACACTACTAATTCTGATGCAAGGCATCAAAGACGTCGCAGTAGTTTTGTAACAGTCTGTGGCATAGATGCATACTTCGATCTAAATGGTAATGAATTGATCACAGCCATTTATATGTATAATGATTATCCAAATAAATGAGACTTCGGCAATGAAATAAATAACAAAAGATCTTGATTGTCAACTAATTTTTACATGCAGTAAAGATATAGAGGATATTTGTTCGTTTTGGATGGATACGGATTGTAATATTTTCACGAGTTAAAATGTGAAAATTGTATCATTTTGAGTTGAGATACATTCCATGTCAACTTAAAACAAACAAATTTTCTTTTTATTTTATGATAAATATTAAAACAAAAGCAAAATTATGTATATGCACTACTTAAAACAGTAGTTCCAGTAGACCTGTGACTGATATGAAATCTATATCATCACTCTATATTTCACTGATATTACACAGTATTTCATTAGTTAGCATAAAATAAATATTTGTTCTTCACCATGCAAAATGATAAATATACAATCTATGATGACGATTCGTAATAAAAATATAAAGATAGGACATGCAGAAACCAGTGTGACCACGTGATTACTTCCTCTATCAGTAACCAAACGTTTCACTAGAAGAAGCAAGTGCGCAAATAAAATTGTCTATTAGAATGGTTTCCAAAAAGTGGTTCTAATAAATAAGATTATACATGTAACAATCTTCGACCAAACGTTTTTTCAGGTCGACATTATGATGCAATTTGATTTAAATCTTTTCGTTAGACCTCCATCCATTGCCTACTCCTACATGGTAGAGTCTGGTCTTTGAAAGTTCATTCGAGGAACAAAAACGAATATAGTGTTCTGTTGTCTGGTCTGACAGAACATTTTGTTGATGAGGACAGCTTCAGATTTACATGTTTATGTGCATTGAGTCTATTGTGTGAATTGTGTGATTTTTTCCATCTATTAAATATGTGGCAATCATCTTTGAATGTCTTCGCTCTTGTACTTGTTTTGAGGACTACGAGCTTTTCTTTATATATCCATTGAGCTGCTGGTCGCCTTTAACTCCTTATTTGGGCAAAATGTTCACCATCTTTTGCCAAGATCTCCATACTGTGTTGGTATCCGCCGAAGAGACACATTTCTCGCTTAGTCTTTAACATCTGCTAAAACATCTATATCCAGATCACCTGGTGCCTCCTTTTGACTCTTCGATAGTTTTGATGCCTGTATGATAATTTTTATTTCTGCCTGTTGATACAGTGCTTATCCGGTTGTATGATCACTGTCTCAGACAAACTAGTTGCATAATGAAAATGCCAGCACAACCATTTTGTAAAACAGTTGCTGCAGATTCGCCTGTATACACATGGGTGGATGTCTCTGATGGATAGTCCCCAGAGATGACGATATTTGACTTCGATATTTTCATTTGCCACATGTCCAGGCTAAATATACTAAATGAAACTTGTAACGCATCACGTTTTAACGTTTTAGGGAACCCCGACAAGAAAAACGGAGAGCTATGGTCAGATGTACCGGGTCAGTGTGGCAATCTCTTACATACAATGGTACAGTGCATTTTCTCGCAATGCCTACATCGTCAAGAATACAAATTTTCGAACGGCTACAACGGAAATATGCATTGCTCGTTCAGCTTACATTTTCTTCCAAGTTAGTAAAGTTTGCTTCAGGTGAGAACATGCTAACTGAAATCGCATGCCACTGGTGAATCTTTGCTCCAAGAGGTCGTCGTTGAACGGTTTGTTATTAGTGATTGTGCTCCTGATCCGGGGAAAAGTTTTTTTGATTTCATACCAAAAAGCAAGGTGAAAAAATATTTCACTGTAATTAAAACGATGTCCTGGGAATCTCCAGTTAATGGATAATATTTTATAGTCCCACCCGTCATTAGGATTTCTCCTCAGATGATAATGCTAAGACTCCTGACAGGCGCAGGTTGAGGATACAGATGCAGATACAAGGGAATATTTACAAATAAACCCCTTGGTTCTATAATTTGCCTGGAGTATAGCACCGATACACGCGAGGATTCCTCAGGGTATCTAACCAGTTAATCTCTAGATGGGTGGAAAACTGCATGGCGTTTCTAAAATTTCCAGTGCCCAGACCGGGATGGAGAAACATATAAAATGTATACTGTTTATTTTCAAATGAGTTCGCCAACAACGTGGTACATGTTAAAATATTTAGTTCTTTTGAGAGCTTATAATGAGACTGTAATACGTGCACAATCTGATTCAATTGCTATACTAGAAGATTAAGCACCATAATATGCATAAGATGAATAGAGAAATTCTGTGAGACCAGATAAACGACACAACAAACATATACAATATAAAGTGCATTTCACCTCCATATGCACTTCACCTTTAAATTCATACCCCAACATGCCTTTTCTGTATTCCTGTCAAAACACTAGACATGCACATTGAAAGCCCCAGGATCACTTTGAATCAACTCAACAAATTGTTTCTTAAAAAAAAAAGAGTTGCAAGAAAGCCTTTCTTATATTTTTGCAATATCATTAAAAGCAGAGTGTGAAATGTTTTTGGCACAAATAAAGGTCATTTCTGTCAGTAAGATATCTTTCTTGATAAAATGAGAGTTACTTGTAAATGTGATCCTGGAACTTTAATTGTATAGCTGAAAAGGGGTTACGATGTGCAGCTTTGCTAGACCATTTTAACTCAACACAAATGAGTACTTTTAAGCTATGTCCTTTGAAAATATTTAAGCAAAAACTGTGTATTTCTTTACGGTAAATTATCACTAGAATAGCAACTAATCTAAACATCCATTTTGGACAACAAGCAAAAGAATGTACAACAAGCGATATTGCTATCTCTTTTTCAATCGAAGTAATTGTTAACAAATCTGTAAAGAAGTAGTAGTTGTTCAACTGACTACCACAGTTGTAGCTTCTCGATGTGTTCCGTCTTCATCTGTTTGATAAATCTCAAAAGTTTTCTGCAATTACTGTCCAGGTTGATCTGCTGTCACCATTTTCGTCACAAAATTGTTTGGTGATTCTCAAAACCGTTCCGCTATTTTTTCCATGTTAGAGCTAGCCTTCATGTAAGTTAATTATCCAGGATTCCCCATGTCATTGTTCCAATATAATTTGCAGTCCCTCCTGGTTTTTCCAAGGAATTCACATACATATGTGGCTTCCAGGAAACTATTATTGCAGCCTTTGATGATGTAGATAATCTTTGCCTCGGGTAGCAGGTAAGTGGTAATTAGGAAGTTCAATATAATTGTTATATGTTTACTTCTTTCATGGTAGTAGTTGCGTGCTGACACAAAGCATAGTCTGATAATATTCCCCAGAAATAGGACACATTGAAACGTCGATTGGGCTAGAATACCACGTGTCTGAGGGAACTTTAACCATTCAGTCTAAGACCACCACGAGGACCACAGATGTTGTGTATTATTGTAGAGTTGCATTTGATATGGCTTGTTAATAGGAAGGTTGAAAGAGGCACTTGTAAACGCCCTCTGTTCCCTTTTCGCACTTGGATAGTCAGCAGAGAAGGACGTAAGTGAGGATAGATTTCTGTATAACCAACTTCCTTTGTTCACAGAACTGGTTTGGGTCATCCTCTTTCTTTTAAATTACATTGTTCTATATCGCATTCTTAAAAGGAGCAGAGTTGTCTCGAAATCAGTTTTTTTAGTTGGCGTATGTTATTTGTATCTAAATGACCTAACTCAATTCGTCATACAAAATATAACATTTTTTCGTAACCTGGTACATGTTTGATCAGATATTAAATAATTGTAGAAACTTTAAACAACATCTGCAAGATCAGAACGAATTGTTGTGCCACTCCTTTCTCGCTTCTAGCTGCTCGCCAGAAGTGGTAGTTGGTTATCTGAAATTGGGCATATGGTAACGATTTCCTCAAATTCACTTTCTGATATAAAAATGTTGTCAACAACGTTTTGGATACCAAGTATTTTATGATTGAACATTTATATTTCAGACTGTAAGCACAAATAAATATTGATTTTAATAGTTTGGTTTTCTTTTTCGTCAAAATGTTTATATCTGGATCAGAAATTACATCACACTTGGGAAACAGTGATCATCTTAGTATAGAAATTGAATTAGATCTTCAACAAGATTGTAGTGAATCTATACTTAACAAACGAAATTATTTCAAAGGTGACTATGTTTCTGCTAATAGGAAATAACAAGAAACAGATTGGAGCCAAATGTCTGAATTGAATATTAATGACTCTTGGAATTTTTTTTCATCTACTTTAAAAATAATAGAAGAAACTGTTCCTATAAAAACTTAAAAAGCACCATGGATGGATAAATACACTATTAAATTTGTTGAAGAGAAATATCGTGCTTGGAAAAGATATAACTTTTCACGCAGAAGGGAAGATTACTTGAAATATTGTAAAATAAGAAACAAACTAACAGCTAGTGTAAGATATGCCAAGAAAAAGTATGAAAAGGGTATTGCATTGGGCATAAAAAAATCCTAAGTGTTTCTGGAAATTTGTTAGACAAAAAACTCAGTGTAACAGTGGCATTGGAAACATTAAAGACTCGGATGGAAATTGGATTACAAATGATAAAAAAGGCAGAAAACTTCAACCAGTTCTTTGCATCTGTATTCAATAAAGAAGAAAATATGAATCTTCCTAGTTTTAAACAAAAAACCATTTCAACTATTTGTGATATTGTTGTTACCCCGGCACGTGTTAGTGGGCTGCTTAGAACTTTAAATATCTCCAAATATGTTGGACCTGACGAAATTCATCCTCGAGTACTTTGAGAAACAGTTGATAGTATTACACTACCAGTAACTTTACTTTTCAATAAATCTTTAAGTAAAGGACATCTACCAGATGAGTGGCGTCTTGCAAATGTTACAAGTATTTTTAAAAGTGGCGACAAAACAAAGTCTAGTAACTACCGCCCAATAAGTATAACTAGTATTCTGTGTCGTTTAATTGAAAGGGTAATTAAAGATGAAATCATGTCTCATTGTGAACAAATTAAAATTTTCTCAAACTCTCAATATGGTTTTAGAAAAAGTAGAGGTTGTATTTTGCAACTTATAAAAGTATTTGATGACTGGTCTAAATTTGTGGACAGTGATATTCCAGTTGACGTTATCTACCTGGATTTCCGCAAAGCTTTTGATTCTGTGCCTTATGCTCGTTTATTGCAAAAAAATCAGGCTTTATGTATTGAAGGAAATGTCCTGCTTTGGATCAAGGATTTTTTGACTAACAGACGTCAAAGAGTTTCTGTAAACGGTACTTTCTCTGATTGGACAAGAGTAACAAGTGGTGTTCCACAGGGATCGGTATTAGGACCTTTACTCTTCATTTTATTTGTAAATGATCTACCTGAAATTGTGGACTCCTACTGCCAGATGTTCGCTGATGACTGTCAAGTATATAAAGATGTAGCCAACATCGAGGACTTTGACTCGGTACAAAATGATCTCTTCAGACTATGTGATTGGACAACAAAATGGCTTCTTTTCTTGAATACAGAAAAATGTAAAGTAATGCATATTGGGAGGAAAAATCCAAATTATGAATATATGATGGTTGATAAGTCAGGTGTAACGTCAAAATTGAATTCTGTTGAAGTAGAGAAGGACCTTGGAGTTCATTTTCATCAAAGCCTAAAGTTTTCAACTCACATAAGTACATCTGTAAACAGGGCAAATCAAAGAGTTAGACTCTAAACATCTTGATAAAGATTCACTCTCACAATATACAAATATATTGTGCGGCCAATTTTGGACTATGGATCAACAACTTGGTTTCCCATACTAAAGAAGGATATTCGTGCAGTTGAAAATGTTCAGAGAAGAACCACTAAGTAACTCCCTGAACTTTCTATGCTCTCATATGAAGATCGTTTAAAAGAATTAAAACTTACAACATTGGTCTACCGTCGCAAACGTTATGATCAAATCCAGTTATTCAAAATTGTGAATGGTATCGACAATATTTCAATGGATGGAATGTTTGAGTTTTCAAATTCATATACTCGAGGACATAGTAAGAAATTAGTTCTTCCTCGTTCACTTAAAACTGTACGTCTAAATTCTTTCTGTGTACGTACCATTGACACTTGGAATTCTTTACCAGAGACCATGGTTAGTGCTAAGTCATTCCTTCAGTTCAAGACTCAATATGACAAATACTTTTCATATACCAAATATGACACCAGTGTCATTTATTAAAACCAAAAATAATATCAAACAGGGAATGCCACATACCAAAAACGCAGCCTCCCCAAAACGAGCCCATCGTTGAAAAGCAATTCAGTATGATGATTTATACACCGGAAGCCTTGTTTAAATTTGAACATATTGATGTAGATGATGAGATTATTAGATCTCAACAACTCTACACAGACCAAGTAAGACCAAGTAAGACCAATGTGGATGTTAATAGACAGAGTTGATATTCCATGACCTTCAAAGCTGGTATTTCTGAGGGGAAAAAACGAATCACTAAAATGAAAGTGTGAACTGTTATCACATCATCATAGACCATTAGAAGCATTCACTTCGATGTAAGTTGATGTGGAGATCCGAGTACAATTGATTTGCCATCAGGCAGTAATAAACAGGCTTCGCCGTATAGAGCTGCATGTGTCTTGGTTACCGGTTTGTGACAGGATCCGCATGGATATGTTGAAGGGCCTGCATTTACAGCAACATTACTAACTTCAAGATAAGTGCAAAATGAGTTTAAATTCTCTTATTTTGAAGAATGGTAGACTGTGAAATAGGTCTTTATCAACTTTATTTAAGACGATAGAACAAAACATTGCTATAGATAAATGAGATTAAATTCAAATCTTGAAGTCCTAGAGGGTGACAGGCGCCTACTTTCAGATAAAGGAGTTCGGTTAGGAGGAATTGGAGAACGTGGGTGAAGTAATTTTACACTTAAGTATATAGGAACAGTCTTGTAAACAAGACAACCATGATGAAACAAAAATAATATCAAACAGGGACTCTATTTCGCTCTCCTGAGTGAAACGCTCTCAACGAAAAGATCACATGACATAAATCGTATATATTTTCTTTGTTTAGGGTTTAAACAAGGTCAGAAAAAGGGAATTTTTAAACTATTAAATGTTGAAATGTATCAAAATATATGAAAGGATACATATAATGAAAGCTTACGCAAGAGTGCCTCAAAGGAATGAAAGTAGGTCAATAGGTTATGGTCAAGCTCACTTGGGAAACTTGGCCTTGATTTTAGTCACGTATTTTCATTGTAAATATGATTAGGATTAGTGAAAAAATGGAGGTCCTAGTGTGTAAACTTAAACTATTGCAATTTTTGTTAAATCAGGACCCATATCTCCAAAAGTATTACTTTGATCGAATCCATAATCGAGCTTATCTGAGATCTTATGGTCATACACATTATGTGTAACTATGATTAAAATTAGTGACGCAAAGAATGTGTTAAAGTGTAAACACAGTTAAATACTGCAATTTTTAATAACTCGGGGGACATAAATCTTGAAATGTTGATCCAATCAAGCCCATCATCGAACTCATCCCAGATCTTATAGCCACACACATTATGTTCAATGTAGATTAGGATTACTTCAGGAATGTTAACCCTAGAGTGTAAATAAACCAAATGCTAACGGACAACAGGCAATCATGATAATTCACTTTGAACACTTTGTGCTCAGATGAGCTAAAAACGTGCTCAGTTTCCCGAGTAGGAGTGAAATTCTTATTTGTGTGCGGGTATTTTTTCGTGCCATAGAGGTCCTATGCTAACGAGTAGCCTTTGTTTTTGAAAAGACAGTCGTTTCAAAACCTGAAAACATAGGAAAATGCTAAACATTTGTACTTTAATCTGCCAATCTGAAATGGTTTCGATGATCTGAAGGTATATACCATTAAACAGCTTGTTATTTTGATTATTCTAAGATGTATAGTATTCTTTACATTATGTTATTGGAAACCTTATAATCACTTGCCAAAACACAATACATATAATAGTTCTATATTTAGAGATACGAGGTCAGTACTCCATTAAAAGTCAATCTGACAGTCTTAGTGCATCAATAAGAGATAATGAATTTATCTATATCATACAAATTTGTTGCGCTTCATCGGCAAAGAAGCTTGATGAATTCTGCAAATATTCATTGTACTTGTGCTTATGAGATGTCTTTTTTGCTAAACACTATAAGAGATGTATTTAGGATTACTCTCTGCCTTTTAAAGTTATGAATGGTTTTACGCTGTCTATGTTTTTCCCGATAAAAAGCTTGTTGAAATATCTCTGTTTTTAATAAACTTAAAAGTTACGACCCCTAAGAGACATCGCTATTGTAACGAATAAATACAGACTCCCGTCTTCATCTTCTCCCACTCCATTAAGTGCTGTAAGAAGAAAATTCAATGTAGTATTTTTATTTTATTTTTGCGAAAAAAAAAAAAAAATAATATCAAACAGGGAATGCCATCCAAAAACGAGCCTACCCAAAAGAACCCACCAGAGACCACAACGAAGCCGTGCTCGCTTTTGACCTGAACTTGGTAATCTTTCAACCGCCAATTAAATGATTAAAATTAACTCTGCAATGCGCCATTTAATTAGATAATACCAAGTGGAAAGGGTCAATAAAATACTCTTGTGTTTTCAGTCTTTCATGGATAGCTATATAATTTTAGTACGTAAATATATTAATAGGTTGTTACCTCCAAACTAATGTTAAAGGGCAATGCAAGTCAAAATATATTATAAAATAAATAAAATCGGATAAAAAAGAAAAGCTATATTAAGAAATCCATAAGTTAAAAAATATATAAAAATATGCAAATTAGACATACTACTACACATGCCCTTTTTTCAAAACTTAATTTTGAACCCCATTTACTTTTTTTTCATGATTGTTTTTCGCCTGAAAGTGGTAAAATTAATTAAGTGTCATGTAGGTTACCATGTTTTAATATATATTTGAAGCTGATGTTTTAAACTTGGCAGCAATGCCTGCATGGAAATTTAATTACAGCACTTTGACATCACAAATTCAAAATGGCCGCCTCCTTGATCCTCCATTTTTGAAATGTTCAATCTTCAATATCTTCGCATTTAATACTCCCAATAGAGAAAATCTTTTAACAGTGTATTCCTCTTAATAAATTCTTCAATTTAAAGTCAAATTATTTTCTGATTTGATTTTCCCTTTATTTTGAGTTTAGAGTAATTATACTTTCTCAACCAGCGAATAACTGGCATTATTATATTTTCTATAAACGGATACTTTTTGATTGGTCTAGACACCTATGATTGTACCAAAATGTATTTCATAAATATTTGGTTTTTCCCCGTTGAATATAACATTTGAATTTAGAATGACGTGATGTAGTCATTTGGTTCGTGCAATTCGTGCAATTCGTTATATACATGTACAGTATGGCCACGATCAAACATATTTCATTTTCAAGTGAACAGTTAATGGCTTCAGAGAGTTTCAGCTGTATCTTATTAATAACTCTTTTTCAGTTGAAATTTAGTGATGGTTCGCAAAATTATTCTATTCAAATGTCTATTAAAGACCCATGAATAAAATATAAAAAATACATGTGAAATTGAAATTTTGTTGTTGTTTACTGCAGTTCAGTCAAAATATTTTTTTTCTTCATGGACATGTCACGGTACGGACTGGAGAAGAAATGAGTAAGGGCCGGTAGTCTAAGTCGGGAGAGCATTTTCCCTGAAAGCGGAGGTCACGGGTTCGCGGTCAAGATGCATCACATTTTTCACACCCCTACGTGCCATTTGGCGCATTCTTACTACACAAAGATAGAACTTGACAGGATTTTTTACTATGGAATCTAGCTACCCTTCACCTTCATATATCTTTTTTTAAAGATAATTCTTGTTAGACATTCGGTAGTTTAATAGGCATTCAACAATTTCTGAACGATAAAAGATCAGGCTAAATCGGTTTTAGAGGAAGCAGCATTTTGCAAACTTTCATTAACAAGAAAATTATCATTCTGCAATCATATTTGGCGACTGAATGGGCGAACATGTTGTAAAGAATTTCATGAACAAGATAATTGCATGTGGAATAATTTAATGACAAAAATCATTACAATCGTGGGGGACTCAAATCTACAAACTTATTTTCCAATTATGTGTGGTCAACATTTTTAATAGATTTCACCACTGAGCGGGTTGTCTTATCGGGTCAAAACAAATTCTTAAGTGATAAAATCATGTCGTTTTCGTTGAAAAACTTCCGTGCATTTTATAATCCTTACACGTTTTAACGGTACAGTCAGTGCTTTGATTGAAACAAAAAAAAAGAAACTGTCAGGGGAAATAATCATTGCGGACCCGTGATTGGTGACCAGCTCATAGAGAGGGAACCAAATTACCATGTTCCGAACGATCTGCTCATGCGCATTGCTTAACTTTCACAGTAATGGCGACATGTGCTCAAAAATATTTGTTGATAAAATGTTTTGCCAGTTTTCTTCTCCTTCACTCACTTTTGAGTTCTAATTAAGTATCGCAAATAAAATTGCCATTGATCTAGACCATTCTGACAATCAATAGTCGCTGTCAGTCTGAAAAATGAATCTGTAAACCAGACAAACGATCGGACAACGTGGCTGACGTCCAAAATAGTTGCGCAAGTGCAACAGATTCCAGCAAATATGTCGTTTTTGTTGTTATCCAGCGCAGGTATCAACTGATTGAAGAAATGTTAAAGATGTATTGACTGATAATCAAACCGCCGTTGTGACAAGGTCTTGACATAAACGGCATACAACGCTATAGGTGGCTAGTTACAGAATCTGACCTCCAATATTGCAGATATTGGGACATTGTATTTATATTGTTTTGCAAAGTAGACAGCAATATGTCATTAGCAATGACAACAGTATCGCAGGAAGAAACTGAAAAGTTTCAGACAAAAGCTGATGAAACTGCTGTCACTGAACAACCGCCCATAGAAAATGTATGGGCAAAAAGAACACTTGAAAAACAGTTGTCTGCATCTTTAGCAGAACATAAACCTCAAGCTGAGAATGAAGTATCGGTTGAAGTTAAAAGCTCAGCAGACAAAGTAGAAAGTGATGAATTTCAGGAAGTGAAAAGTAAGAAAGACAAAAAAGATGAACGTAAAGATGAAAAATCAAGAAAAATTGAGAGAAAAGACTCAGACAAAAGAGAAGCAGAAAAGAAGGACAAGAAAGGTGATAAAGAAGAGAAGAAAGAAGAAATTGTGAAAAAATTTGATAATGTTAATTATGTTGAAGCACCGTTACCAAAGACGAACCCATGGGCAGTGACAAAAAGTTCCCCAGTTACTCGAAGTCAAAGTTCTGATGCAGGTGCGTTATATAAATTAGTTATTGCAGCTCTTTGATTATGTTACTTTTAATGAGCTGTTTCATTGTAAAACTTTTACATGAAGTGGGGTATGTCTATCAAACAGGTGTAATGATTCATCGCGTTTCTTTAACTTTCCAGGTCCATGACTCTCCAAAACCAAAATTTACTGCTAGTATTCAGTGTAAAGTGAAGTAACCGCTTTGAAGAGCTCAAATAAACTATTTTTGTTAAAGACAGGGCACACACTGGGCTGAAAAAAGTTAAAACAAATAATGAAAGAAGAGTGTAAAAGGCGCGACGGTGTTACTGTCTTATTATACTTTCTAGTAAAAGATCAGTTCAAACAAACTTATCAACTAATTATGTTTTTATAAAACCGAAATCGCTTTGTTATCATTTAATTTTCCTTTTATCGGCAAAAAAGCAATCAACAAAAAAAAGCGTGAAAGGTGTGAAAGTTCTTCAACATTTTTGTGTCATTTTATTTTGATATTAATTTTGTAAAAAGTCATGATCAAAATATTTATCAACATTGTTTACTAATAGTTGTGTTCTCTTTTGATCGGAAACAAATTAATTGGTATGTTCGCAGAAAAAACGAAATAATTGCAACAAATCGCAATTGCTGAACTCAACATGGAATCTAATTTTACACATCTTCCCAAATTTTTAACCGTGATATCAAGTGTATACTTATGGAACTGATTTTTTTTATGGAGATCAGTCATTTAACATGCTTAAAATGATCATTTTCACTTAAAAAAATATGTTATTTTCTTACGGCTATAAGTAACACACAGCATGACAAGTATGGCTACCAATCTTATTTACAGCCGAATGATGCTCATTTTCAAAAGTGCTACAAAGTATTTTTAGCCATTGTAACGGGTTTGCAAATACTTTAATGGATTTATCAATGATTCTTGAATATAATTCAATTAATCTTTTTAACACAATAACGACACAGGTACGAAAATTCGTGACAGCGTAGACCGTGGTTTGGCAAATTCCGCCATTTTTTAGCACAGAAGTTAAAATTGGCCCAAATTTACGAACTTTTCCTTCATAACTTACCCGCTTTTTAACAAAATGAAAAACCTAACTTAACAAACCCTTTTTCCATGAAACGAAACCCATATTATTCACGCAAACACAAAAGAACGACAGAAAATCGCTACAAAGCTGGGCTATGTTAGCCATAGTCCGCCATTTTTTCACCTTCCCGTCAAACATTCTTACAGATGATCAGCACTTGAAAGGGCATATGTAGCAAAAAATCGATATGACTTCACACACAAAACTACTCAGTTGATTATATCTTGCACATTTGTTATGTAGAATTTCAACGTTGGAAAACTGATATTACTTTAAAATGAATGAATATATTTATCGATGATTTTCTGTTTTCGCTTACTTAAAATGGCGTCGTTGTAATGATGAAATCTCGCAAAATCTCACCGAGACAGAGAATTTGTACTTTTTGCACCGTTTCACAATCCGTTAATAACAAGTGTCTGATTTTAGCCTTTTTTGAAGGTGGTGTTTGGAAAGAATCATTGAGCGGACGTTTCTTACAGTCTAAAGAAGCCATTGAAACAGATGTTGACAAGTGGCGTTTTGGACAAGTTTCTGTACCTTTCTATAGTCGAGGCTGTGAAAATTGTATTTTTCAGGAGTTTTTCTTTTTATTTTGTAAAAGTCTTTCAAAAAAAATAAATTTTTTTTATCGGCAGCAACTTTTAAGTACACACAAGATATTGTTTATTAATTGAATGATTCTCCGAAATTAAAGGCATCAAACATCTAATCAGCCGTAATTACAACCAGGGATCACGTTTGAAGGCGTCGTGGGCGAAATAGTCGCCGTATCCCCGGCCATTTCGTCATGATCGCATAGAAAAGGGAAAACAAAGTCGCTATATTTTTTGTAAACACTGACAATGTTTTCGAGTGTCAATCTCGATACCGCACCGCCTACTCGCTACCGTTTGTTACATCAGCTTTCAGTGGTCAATAATAAACTTTAAGCCAAACAAAAGCAGCGAGACAACACAGCGATTAAAAGGTTGACATGTGCGCTTTGACATGTATAATGTTTATTGTCAATTTAATAGTTGAGTAAACATCGATTATTACACGGATTGTTTGGTTGCTAATTGATTGCAAATTGCATTTTTTCTCGTGTCAAGATGTTTATTGAACGCAGACTGGGTTACAATTTAGAACAAAACAAATATGGCGGTCTAAAATAAGGAGATTTTTTTCATTTTCGCCACTCACGATTTTTCTTCGCCACTTTGATCGAAGTTTCGCCAAATGGCTCGAGTGGCGAACGACAGCGTGGGCCCTGAAAGAGATTTTCATTGGCATAGAAATATTGATTAACAAATTGCAGTGCATGATTTAATTGATTTGGCAAGCTTTCTAAAACGTCCCACTCATGTTTAATTGAAAAATGCGTTGGAAAAACTTTGGTTGCCAATTTGGCAATAATATGGTTTCCATATTGGCGGCAATGAAAATAAAGTATGAAATCCTTATGCAAATTGCAGCCGATTACTTTTATCTTAATAAATTTTTCTGTCCACTTGTTAAATTCGGAATTTTTATCCATTCAACTTCTTGGAACAGTAAGTGTATCGTATCAAACCATTACATATCGTATCGCAACTGTATCATGATACTTATAGTGAGAAAAGTGTATGGTTGCACCTCTACAATCAAACAACTTGTAGCATATACAGTCCCTTTTTATACTATCGGAATAAAACATTTTAAAATGAACTGCATGCAATATTTTCTGGTAATTTCATGAAATTTTGTCACCTTCACAGATCTTTTCTTGTTTTCAGTAGAGCAATTCTGGCCCAAAAGTGTATCAAAAGATACCAGACTCCAGAGAACGGCATATTACGGGATGAATCTCTTCCACACTTTATTACATAATATATTTAAAATGTACCCAGCAAATGTTCCAGATGCCTATCAACTGAACAAATTAATTTCATCTTTTTTAAAACAGAGGCATTGGTTCTTGGTCCTCTCTGGTTTAAAAAAAAACAACAACAATTTTTATAAAAAATACCTGCTGTGAGGCGTTAACACTGTACTGTGTAGACTAAAAATCGATAAAATCTTAAATTATATGTGTCTCTAATGTAGGGAGCCCAGTTCTGTCTTGAAGCTTTGCAAAGTGTTGGATGCTGCTATGTCTTCAGACAACTGATTCCACAGTTGGACTGAATAAGGGAAGAGTGAGTCTTGGAATGTATCTGTCTTGTAGAATGGCAGAAAGTATCTGAAGGTATTTCCTCTAGCTGCTAGAGCAGCTTGGTGAAAGAACATGGGCACAGGGATATTGACAATGTTGTTAGTGGTGCTACATACACGAGTACCAGCTTGGCATCAGTACTGCACTGTAATGATTGCCATCATAGAATGATGGTCATCTGGCTAGTAGTACTTGTTTGTTGACAATCTCTGGCTACGAACCATGCTGCTCACTTCTGGACTGCTTCTTAGTGTATCTTGTTTTCGGATTTCGGGGATTTTAATTCATTATGCTGTTGCACTTTGCTGGGTTGAACTATTTCTGCCAGTTTAATTCCCTCTGTTCAAGCTTCTGAAGGTTTTCTTGCAGGATGGCTGTCTACTGTCTAGACATTTAGTTTATTACTTGAAAAAGTAATTGATTAAATTATGATTATATTGCTTTTTTAGCTCACCTGAGCTGGCTCAGGGTGAGCTATTTAATTAGGATCGATGTATGTCCGTCGTCCGTCCACATTTAGTTCGTCAACACTCTAGTGGTCACATTTTCCCTCAATTGTCACAAAACTTGGTCAGGATGTTTGTCCCAGTAATTACTCGGACGAGTTCGAATATGGGTCATCTGGGGTCAAAAACTAGGTCACAGAGCCCAAAAATAGAAAAATCTTGTTAAGGCTCTAGAGGCTACTGTTTCAGTCCAAATATCCTGGCAATTTGTCAGAAAGGTTGTTTCTATGATTTCTAGCTCAAGTTTTAATATGGGTCATCTGGGGTCAAAAACTAGGTCACAGCCCAAATATGGAAAAACCTTGTTAACACTCTAGAGGTAACATTTTCAGCCCAAATATCCTGGAAATTTGTCAGAAAGGTTGTTAAGTTGATTTCTAGCCCAAGTTCGAATATGGGTCATCTGGGGTCAAAAACTAGGTCACAGCCCAAATATGGAAAAACCTTGTTAACACTCTAGATGTTACATTTTCAGCCCAGATACCCCTTGAAATTTGTCAGAAAGTGCAGATCATGATCGACAGCAAAATAATGAAAGTGCAGATCATGATCAGACAGCTAAATTATGAAAGTGCGATCATGATCAGACAGCTAAATAATGCATAGCAAACAGTGCAGATCATGATCAGACAGCAAAAAAATAAACCGTGACAGTGCAGATCATGACCAGCCAACATACAATGAATAGCTTACAGTGCAGATCATGATCAGACAGCAAAAAAATGAATAGCCAACAGTGCAGATCATGATCAGACAGCAAAATAATGAGGCCTAGAGCTTAGATATTCAGCATGTGGCAATAATTGACTCTCTACCAAGATTGTTCAAATCCTGACCTCAGGGTCAAAATTAACCCTGCCTGGGGGGCCCAGTGACTGGGAAACCCACCCCCCGCGGCCATTTGCCCGCCATAAAATGCAAAAATGTCACATAAAATCCATCAAATGCGCCCTGGTCAAAAAAAAAATCGCATACAAAAAAAATCAAAATATTTTGAGTAACAAAGCGTGTATCGACCAGGCGCTCTTACTGTAGAGTATACTTTGCCAAAAATACAAGCGTTTATATGATCGGTGTCAATTAAGCGCTTCTTTCATGAAATAAAGCGCTTTATACTTTCGACGAAAATTTTCCCCCCCCGAAAACTAGCCCCTTGCCCCCCTGGCCAAGTCTCGCTAAATCTTACATAAAGGGCGTTGAAACCAAGCGATCTGGGTATAACACAAAACGCTGCAAGACTCAATTAACATATCTGTAGACAAAACCAGTGTTAAGCTCAGCTGGAAAATACCAGCGAGGTGAATGCAGTTGCCCCAATCTTCCTCCACTTACAAATCCAGCTAAGACTAAGAGGGAAACTAAGAGGAAACCAATTTACAAGCCATGTAAGGAGCATGACAGTGGGTTTAAAATATGGCCCTGGCAGTACAAATGTGTGGGTGCCTTGTTCTGTAAACCTTTTGTAGACTCTGGAAAGCACAATGCTTTTTGTATCTGGTGCAAAGTGGTCACACATGTTTTACAGAACAATAACATTGCAGAACATCTTAAATTCAGACAATGAAAACGGAATAAAATTCTTCTAGGAAGTTCTACAATCCATTCTGCAGAACCAAATACCGACAGCAATCCTTCTTCCCCCTTGCACCATTAGAGATTGAAATAAGCTGCCTGCAGATATCATGTCAGCTGGGTCAGCCGACCTCTTTTCTGAGCTCAACAGTTCCAAACACTTTATCTAACTTCCTCTTGTTTTTATCCTTCACTGTTAATATTCTCAATTTTATTTCTATTTTTCCTCTTCTTGCGCCACCCTGGCAATAAATCGTCAACCAGTTGAAGGGTGGCCATTACTTTGAAGAAGACAATGCACCCTCACTTCTTCGACCAGCCGGGGCGATATTGATAATTCTAAACCAAGTGTCTTGCACTTTATTAATATGTGGCTTGTAAATTGTCTTACTTCTTAGTGTCACATACATTTTCTTAAATGTCACATAAAAATTTCAAATGTCACATAACTTTTCACACATTCGTGACATTTGTCACATAGAAAAAATCCTTTCCCGGTCACTGGGGGGGGGGTCTTTTGATTTTACATAGGCTTATTAAGAGGATATCATGAGCCAAAGGTAAAAATTGATCCTTTCTGCTATTAATAACCTTTTTATTTTTGCCAATGGTAGACAGGTGAGCGATACAGGGCCATCATGGCCCTCTTGTTTCAATAATCGATTACTTTATGATTACTGCATAGTTTGCAATCAATCAATTATGATTATTTTCAATGAAAGTAATCATGATTTATGATTACTTGTTTTTGTAAATGACATGTTGAAACACAGATCCATCAATCTTATTTATTATACCCCCGAAACGAAGTTTGGGGGGGTATATAGGAGTCACCCGGTGGTTGGTCTGTCGGGCGGGCGGTTGGTCGGTCGGTCAGGCGGTCTGTTGCATTTTCCTTGTCCGGAGCATAACTTGAAAACTACTGGTTGGAATTCAATACAACTTCATACAATGGTCAAGCACATTGAGAGGAAGTGCAGTGCACAAGAACCATAACTCCATCTTGACTAATTACAGAGTTATTGCCCTTTGTTACTTTTCCTTGTCCGGAGCATAACTTGAAAACCACTAGTTGGAATTCAATACAACTTCATACAATGGTCCAGCACAATGAGAGGAAGTGCAGTGTACAAGAACTATAACTCTATCTATAGTAATTACAGAGTTATTGCCCTTTGTTACATTTCCTTGTCCGGAGCATAACTTGAAAACTACCGGTTGGAATTCAATACAACTTCATACAATGGTCAAATACATTGAGAGGAAGTGCAGTGCACAAGAACCATAACTCTATCTATAGTAATTACAGAGTTATTGCCCTTTGTTACATTTCCTTGTCCGGAGCATAACTTGAAAACTACTAGTTGGAATTCAATACAACTTCATACAATGGTCAAATACATTGAGAGGAAGTGCAGTGCACAGGAACCATAACTCTTTCTTGACTCATTACAGAGTTATTGCCCTTTGTTACTTTTCTTTGTCCGGAGCATTACTAGAAAACTACTGGTTGGAATTCAATACAACTTCATACAATGGTCTAGCACAATGAGAGGAAGTGCAGTGTACAAGAACCATAACTCTATCTTGAGTATTTACAGAGTTATTGCCCATTTTTACTTTTCTTTTCCCCATAGTAAAACTTGAAAACTACTGGTTGAAATGCAATACAACTTCATACAATGGTCCAGCACAATGAGAGGAAGTGCAGTGTACAAGAACCATAACTCTTATCTTGTCTAATTACAGAGCTAGTGATCACATTTAGTGATAGCTCTAGTTATTTCAATAGTACAATGAAATAAACTGATAAATATCATTATTTTTAATTCTCAATGTCACAGTGTCAGTTCTACACACAGTTTATGTGTTGCATAGTGATGCATATTGCATTTAATCATCATTAGCATTTCAAATGTCATATCTCTTGAGTCCAAACCTCTCAGGTCGAAAGAACCCTTTCAGGAATGCTAAATATTAAGATAAGCGCTCAACAAGAGCAGAGGTGACTGCAATATACACAAGTATCAGTGTTCCAGCTAGGCCTAAATAGCGGGGCGCGGCGCCCTGCCCCTTTTCTGCAGCGCCCTGCCTTTTTAATAGCGCCCTTTGCCCTTTTTATAAGACAACTTTGTTGCCCTTTAAGAAATTTTAAATTTTGACAATGTACATCATGACGCATGATCGGTCATAAATAGCAGCTGCTGTTTTCCCGCCTAATTGATAAACACGTGTTGATGACCTCAGGCTATAATCGGATTAACACTAATTGATCAATGCTCGATTGTTTCGTTTACATAACAGCTTGATGTTTGAGAACCATGATTGATAAGTGTCAACACTTTATGATCTTTGTAAATGCTTGTTAGATATGTTTAATTATAAATCTCAATTCCATACGTAAGCGTAGTTGCACAATTATGTGTGCGAAAAATGCATTTATATATAATACAGAAATTAAGAAGTTAAAACAGTTCTCTATTTTTTATTTGTCTTTTTATTGAATCACACTAGGTTTTCATGGGAACTGTATATGTTATTGGAAAATTATCATTACGATTTTATTTCAAATAGTTTTGCAGTTAAATCTTACAGTTTGCTGATTTTGATTACCTCCCTTTTCTAAGGTTAAATTATTGTAAAAAAAAAAATAATAATACTTTCACTTACTAAAACATTCGTAGTTGTAGTCAACTTTTAATGCAAAATTACTGCAATCTAATTATTTTTTCTTAGAAAATTCCCCTTTTGCTTTCAAAGATTTGACAGTTTATTTAAAGAGCAAAAATAAATTTAAAATGTTTTTTTGATAAACAAATTTAATATGGTTTTTTTTTTTTTTGTCATCAGTCATTCCCATTGTAGATTTCCTGCATCAGAATAAATAAAATTAGAATTAATAAATGTAATACATGCTTAGTTGATTGAGAAAATCTAACAAAATCAGGTTAAGTTAACAAAAAAAAGTCTTATATTTCCAGTCAATAAAACACATCAGATGTCTTCTTTAATATGTTAATTTATAGAAAAAATCTTAAGGAGCCCCGACCCCTTTAGGGGGTGACCCCCTCCCCCCTCACCGCTTTTCGGCTTTTTTTTTCTTTGCCCTTTTTTCACCAGCACCCTGCCCTTTTCAGATCCTAGCTGGAACACTGAAGTATTTCTTGGCAATATTTGGATATTTGCCATGGTGTTACCTTCAAATGGGTCACAAAATTGAAGGTTGTTTTAATACTTCCAGATATGATTGCTTGGAAAGGTTCGCATTGTGCTTTCACTGTCCCTGCTGATGAGGCATCATCAGGGAAATAAAAAAGCTTTCAAGCAGACATACGTCACATAAGGAATGCATGACAGTAAATGAGTAATTAACAGGCTGCTCATATTTAAGAATTCTGAACTAGATTTCAAAGGATTAAGCAAGGTTAACATATTTTATCTGAAAAGCAGTTTATTCTATTAAATCGGTGTATCATTATAGTTTTACCCCAGATTATCCAAAAAATATAACTGTTCTAATGTGTCATAGACCATATAGTAAAACCCGAGGGCTACTGTATGATAGCTTTAACCATGAATAAGTGAAAAATAAGTGTATAATTGGTGTTTAAACAATGGAAGTGTCGGTCAATGTTTTTCCTATAATTAGTTATATATACATCCAATTATTTAAATGTCTATTTAGTAATAAATTGAATACAAAGATATAAAGTACTATTAAAATAATCATAAAATAATCATGATTAGAGCCCATATTTTGGTGTAATAGATTGAATTATGATGAAAGTAATCAGAAAAATGCCCTTTGGGTGACCAAGCTTGTGTGGACACGATGGCTTGACATCCGGGTGATGGGTTGGAAAAAACACCTTGCATGTACTGTAGCTGGAACACTGATGTCATTTATACTCGGAAGAAAGAGCAGTTAGCCTAAAGCTGAGCTGCGTAGGTGCTGATTGGGTCGACAAGGGTCTGCTGATTTCTGCTGGTAAGGAAACTCTTAGTCCAGTGGTGTGCGTTGCCCCTGATCCCATAGTGGTGTAGTTTCTGTGCTAAGTGCTTTCTTGCTAAGTGGCAGTGGGGGACCTTCCCATAAGCCTAACTTACGTCTAGCAGGATCACATCAATCTGCTTTCCATTTTCAATGGCACTGGCAAGGCCTTGAATGCTGAGAAGTTAGCTTTCACACCATTTCTTCTTACAGAGGCTACATTTGTATGTGCATCTGTGTGTGTCTTGTGAGACTATAGATGTTTCGTTACCTCTGCTGTGTATTACATTTTCTAGTAGGTTTCTTGAGGTCAGAGATATGGTCTATAGTTGGCTGGTAGTGTGCGGTCTCCCGTCTTAAACATGGGTTTGATATACACAGTGTTTGAGCCATTTGGCACGATACCTTGTTGAATCAATGCCTCAAATACCAGTGTTTGTGCTGGTGCAATCTGTGTAGCAAACTTTTTTGAGCAATCTATGAGGTAATTGTCCGGTCCCTGTGGATCGAAGCAAAGTAGTCCTGAGCTACTTGATGCCATATTCAAGTCCAAGTTTGTCAACTTCAACACCAAAAATGCAAACAATTTTGAAACAGTGTTTGATAGTTTCTGAAATTTTAAACATTTTTCGACATGTTGAATATATCTCGCTCATTTCTAATCCTTTATCCTACCCCTATAACAAGCGTTCAAACAATCTGTTAGTGGAGTATTACACATTATTGCCCTTGTCTATCACTATTGTAGTATAGTATTTTATGTGTTAAATTCCACCCCACCCCCCTGTTAGTTTGGAGGGAAATAAATGAATAGTCTTGTGTTTGTCCGTCCATCAGTCTGTACATAACCAGTAGGTATAATGGGGTTAGGTTTGTGTCCAACCGTGCAGTCCGTTCTACTGCCATTTGTTGTAAAACTTTGCAAAATTGACTAGATAGGTGGGCATTGAGTTAACACATACATCAGTGTAATTTCAAGATTGATCAAAACGTTAAGAGTTTGATTGTAATGATTCAGCATAGTACACTTATAGTGTCCTATGACTATGAAGCTGAACCCTAATAAAATGCTGTCACAAGGCATATGAAAATATTACATCGTACAAAATTAAATTGATATATGGTCAGAACAACTAAATGTATGTAATGCTGTAGTTCCTTACTAGTTTACACCCTTTACTATATTTTTGATGTCTTTTGAGTTACGCATATTTTATCAGCATATTAAGTGCTAATAAGTTTTCATTGAGTTGTGGCCCTTTGGTCTTTGGAAGTGCCTTATGGGATTATGCAAATTCAGATTCTGTCATGCAATTTATTTAGTTTGATGAGATTCAAATAAGTTACAAACACAGATCAATAAAGTTCCAGGATACAGGTATATTTGCAAAACCTGTATTTATGAAACATTAATGTTTATCGAAGTGACAACTTGAAAATAATAGCTTGAAATTGTGACTTCATTATTTATAATCTGAATGTTCTACGCAGTACTATTTGACATGAACGGACTATACATTATAAGTTGAAATAACAGCTGTGTATTTGACAATCTCCCGTAGGAGTTACCTGTTGGTAATTATATGATGTACATTGTGCAGATTGTTTATAATCTGTCACAACTTCAGAAGACCCAAAAAATGGATGATTGACTGTGACCACAAAGCGAGTGTGTACATATTTCAACAACCCGTATGAATGCTCCCCCACCCCCCTCCAGGTCATATCATAGAAGAACCTTGTGTATGCAATTGACATTCCATTTTTCATTGGATCTGCAAGAAACTTGGTCAGAATGGTTGTCTTGATGAAGTCGGGGTGGAGTTTGAAAATGGGTAATCTTGGGTCAAAAATCTTTGTTCAAATCCTGCGCCTGGGGTGAATATTGACCATGCCTATAGAAGGGTGGATTCCTTGTCTGTATATAGAATTACAGGAAAAACCTAGCCTCCAGTTCCTATAGCAACCAGAGACTTAAGCAACCAGTAACTTCCTTAGTAAGCATTGACTTCCTTAGTATAAACCAGGGACTTCCCCCATCAACCGGTGACTTCCCCTTGGAAGAGGTAACTTCCTTAGCAACCAGTGACTTACTTGGCAAGCATTTACTTCCCCTAGCAACCAGTGACTTCTCTAGGATCAAGTGGCTTCCTTAGCAACCATTGACTTCCTAAGCATCAATTTAGTGCCCTAGCAACTAGTGACTTCCCCTAGTAACCAGTGACTTCCTTGACATCGTCTTGCCACCACTGACTTTCTTAGCATCCATTGACATCCTTAGCAACTAGAAACAGTTGTCTTTACCAGTCACTGACCTGCAGTTACCAGTGATTCCCTTAACAACCGCTGACTGCCCCTTGGCTTTAAATGAGAAGAGCCCTTTTTAGCAACAAGTGGCTGCCTTGTAACCAAGGACTTCCTTAGCTAGGTGCTTTGTTATTCAGGTGATCCATATAGCACCATTATAATCCTCTTTTTCATATAAAATTTCAAAAAGTAAAAATAGACATCTGTGTTAATAGATAATAACATCCAGGACCCACATCTAACCAGCCTGGTTTGACAAGGAAATAAACATCTCACTTTGTATTACCTAAAAAGGAAAAGTGACAAAAGTGCTGTACAATTGACCTGACAGAAAATTTAAGGGAGATCATTAATTTTGAAGAAACTTTCTTTGACTGCCAGTCCTATGAAAGTTTGCTGTTTTTTGCAGAGACTGCATTAGTATCCATTTTGTGTCTGACTGGTTTAAAACATTGGTGTCATCAAACCTGATGACTGGAAAAAGTCAAATATTTGTACAGTTTTCAATGATCAGTGAAAAATGTTGAATGAAAATTGGCATGCACTTGATGTAAACTGAAGAATAATAACAAGATTTTACATCACAACCATGCAACATGTTTAAATGTGCTTGTTACTTGCTCAGACATGTGAAAAAAGGTCGGCTAACTCGGTATGTAATAAAAGTTTGTCAAGTTGCTTAGATTACCTCCCTTGTTTCATGCTTCTTGCCTGGGGGTTTTTACCATATGGAGAATTTGCTGATGGTCACATGTGTCAGTGTTTATCCTAGGATTTGCTGACTTTTCTTTTTCTGGAAATACAGGTAAATATGCAATATGTGGAAATACGTATGTTTTAATTATACGGACAGTGTTTGCCAAGTAACTACACTATTTGCTATCTGAAGGTTAATAAACAACATATGGAGGTAAAGTGGAACAGTTAAAGTTTGATAAAACTAAAACAAGGTTAAATTAACCACACTTCTGTTTTGGTGGGTTTCTATATGGAGGACTTAATCGTGTCTTGTATACAGCAGTCTTTAACATATGGAGTTGGAAAGAAATTGTTCATGTTGTATGGTGTTGGTCTATCCCAGTCAAATGTACATATCCATCATAGCTTTTAGCTTTTTTACCCCCCCCCCCACTTCAGTCATCAAAGAAGTTATATGTAATTGCGCGGCCTGTTTATTTGGAAATTTGTTTGCATTGAGTCGCAGTCATATCTTGGTTAAATGCTGTGAATTGAATTTTATCCAAAGTTCGAGCATCATTAATATTGTAGAGCGTCAAGGACATGTGGCTAAAGTCTTTTACTTCTAATTAAGAAACTTCTTACTGAGTGAGTGTCTTTTAGTTCAAGCCCTGGTTCTGGCCCTTTTAACAAATTATGGGTAGGTAAACTGCTCATCAGTAAATACTGTTGAAATGGGTGCTTAACTAAAAATGACAAAAAAAGAGTATGGGGAGTATGGGGATGTGAATGGCAGAAATCACGTGGATACTCGGCTATAAGGTCAGGGTCACACATAGGTGTTAAAGCTCTGCTTCAGGTGTTAAAGCTCTGCTTCAGGGACATGTAGCACATAATGACATTGCTTGTTATGATCCTCAACTAAATATTTGCAGTGTCAGCCGTTTTGGAGTTTTATTACCTGGATCAAAAAGATTTACCTGTCAGAATAAAACTCATGAAAACTATCAGAGTTGCCCTGTTGGAAAAACATTACACTTTGACAAAAGTAAGTTATTCAGTAAGCATAAATCATTAACGAATGTTAAGGTTATTTGAAAAGATATATCGTGTACTAAATAATACATTTGATAATGAAGTCACTGATTGCTTGCATTGAGGTAAAACAAATACCTTTTAATTTGGTCACAGTACAAGTTTCCAAGATTGAGTGGTGAAATATATTTGCTTTTATTTTTACATGCATTTGTGAATTACTTTCAACTAAATAGTTTAAATTGAATAGTTTAATATTGTATTGCTTGAGAGCTGTATTATACATTGAGTTAATTACATTGTATGTGTAGTATGATACTCCATAGAATTCAACACTACACTTGCCATAAATGTACAGGCCCTAATAGTATAGACAATTTAATCAACTGAATTAGATTGATAGCATATGGAGGATGATATTCAGATGCATTTTTTGTGGGCTTGGACCCGAACCACTAGGAACTTACCCTACTTCAGGGCTAGCTCTATCTGTAGCCAATGCCAAAAGTAAAACTGGCAAAAAATACTATATTGCAGGGCTTTTTCTCCCTATCACCAGGGGCCGAATATCGGCCCCGTTCCCAATCGAAAATAACCTTCATTTTTCCCAATTAAAAAAAAAAAAATTGAAAAAAAAAATGAAAAAAAAATTGATTTTTTTTTTTAATCTGTCCTTACACTACATAGCATTATTGGGACTGTTGCTAACACAGATGGTTTTTTTTCCAACCTATAAAATTGTTCTAGATTTAAGAAAAAACAACAAAAAACTTTGCCCCTCCCCTACCTAAATTTTTGGGACCATTGCCCTAAACACGGATGTTGTTTTTTTTTGTCCTAAAGGTAATAGATATTAAACTCATACATAAATTCCCAATTTGATCAGAAAAACGCCGCGTTTTTTCCCAATTAGGGCCAGGGGCCTTTTCCCAAAAGAGCCAGAAAAAGCCCTGTATTGGCTACACTGTAGCAGCCCTATGTGGAAAAAAGTCACTCGAGAGAAAAACCGGACCAGTGTTGGCCATGCTACTGCCCTGAAACCCTGCTACTAAAGTTTATAATCTGAATTTGACCCTTGAGCTACAACCTTTATATATTCCTCAGTTTTTGCCATTGTTTTACAATAAGTTAAAAGTACCTTCGCGGCTCAGTGTTCGGACTATACTATGGGACCTTTGTTTGTTTTTTATCAGCTGTAGACCTGTCAGTTTTCACCAGTCAGGTGACAGTTACCTCAGTTGTGACCAGTACAGCTTGCACATTTACTTGACACTTACTAGGAAAAGTTACAAAAATGTACAAGCTACAGATTTGAATGCCTATTTTGTATACCAACAAATGTTAAATATTCATTATGATTTACACTATTTTATGACAGTGTCAGGACATGCATGCTGTTATCATCTTGTCAATTGACAAGTTTCTTGGTTGAAGATTGATGTATTAAGTTAAACATGCCCAGGTCACTGTAAAACAGCCCTGTTAAATGTATATTAAATATGTTCATGATACTGACTGCTCCTTACTACAAATGTACCCTTCTGTAAGGCAGTCAATGAAATGGAATTTTGAAATTAACTGGTCTGAAAAACAAATGAAATTGCACTACACCAAATTTTTTTTTTTCATCTGGCTAGTGACTGTTGTACCACTGGTAATCTAGATGACTTATAGGTGCTAGTTTTTAGTTTGCCAAGCATTATAGACATTATTGTTGGCAATGTTTCTTGAAACTTTTCTATTAATAGAAGCCAAGCTGACATTTGACTGTTTAATACCTGTCTATATAGATAGCGTTGAGACATAGACATTAACTTTATTACAGTTTACAGTGACATTGCCTGTATATCGGAGTGTGTGTACAGGAAAACACAGATAAATAAGGTTGATCATGACTTCCGTGACCCTGATACATGTATTAAACACCTTATATAGCTTTTATGTCATTGTGCTTCTCTTATACAATACAGTGATGAGAATGTTTACATATTAATTTCTGTTTTCTCTATTTACATCATTGTGCTTTAAGGTTTAATTGAATGTATCATGCGAACACATGATCTATTGTAAAGAAGTAATTTAGTAAAGACAGATATGTATTTAATAAGTACACTTTTTCATAAGGATTATTATTGATAGTATTCATGAGTTAATGTATGAAATATTGTAATGTACCATCAGCCTGCCAGCGTCATTCAAGTCACAGGAGAAGTTTGGATGTTAGCTTAGTTGTAGTTCTTGTATTTCAAATAAAGATTTCTTTCAGGCGAAATTGACCATTATTTCTAACATTGTTTTTTAAATCAAAAGTATGGGGATGCTATATACAGCACATTATTTTTTTATGCCCCTGAAAGGTGGCATATTAAAATGGCACCATCTGTCTGCCGTGTCTGTCTGTCTGTCTGTGTCAGCCCTTACATTTTTACATGTCTGGGCTGTTTCTTTGTCAGGCATTAAAGGATTTTGAAATAACTTGGCACAAATTTTAAGCACATGAAGACAATGTGTCACATGCAAGACCCACGTCCCTACCTCAAAAGTCAAGGTCACTCTTAGAGTTTGAAGGTAATGGAATCCTGTTTATATGCATACATTTGTGTCCGGACTGTATCTTTGTCATGCAATGTAGGATTTTAAAATAACATGGCTCAAATGTTCAGCACATCAAGATGATGTATCGTGTACAAGACCCACGTCCCTACCTCAAAGGTCAAGGTCACACTTACAGTTTGAAGGTAATGGAATCTTGTATACATTGTTTATGCACACATTCTTGTCCGGACTGTAACTTTGTCATTCATTTAAGGATTTTAAAATAACTTGGCACAAATGTACAGCACATGAAGACAATGTGTCATGTGCAAGACTCGCGTCCCTATCTCTAAGGTCAAGGTTAACACTTACAGTTTTAAGGTAATGGAATCCTGTATACATGGTAAGTCTGTCATGCATGGAAGGGTTTCAAAATTACATGGCACAATTGTTGAGCACATGGAGAGAACACAAACTGTGAGACACCTTTTGGGGGCATTTGTCACTTGTGAGGGACAGCTCTTGTTTAATCAGTAACATTATTTTCCTGATCAAGTTTTTTTAGTGAAGAATTAACAAAAATATGAAAGACATTATCTAAGAATGGGATGGTTTATACAAATTAATAGACTGACTTAAAGCTAGACCTTGATCAGACAGCAGTGATGTAGGATTGAAGGTCAAGGTCACACTAAAGCATGGTTCATACTCACCTTACAAGTGTTTGAATTTCAAGTTGATGCTAAAAATGTGTTTAAACAAGTAAATTACCCTTAAAAGATACTTTCATTTGTATTTGTCGTTTAAGTGTCTGTTGTCACAGCGAAATGTTCTTGTGTCTGTTGTCACAGCGAAATGTTCTTGTGTCTGTTGTCATAGCGAAATGTTTTCAAGCCTTCAGAAGTACTTGAATATTCCTAGTCCTTAAATCTTATCAAAAAGTTTTTCCTCTGTCTCAACAACTCTGTTTAAGGTAAACCTCAATTTCTCATTTATTTTATCTTATAAATAAAACTCAACCAGCAAGATTATAAGAGACCAGAAACTCCATCAAAAGCATTGAAAGTAAATTAGAGTTGGAGGCTGCTTTCTTGTGTTAAATTCATTAAACTGGCTTGATGATTACACTTCCTCAGCTGACCAGATGAAATTCCCAGTTCATCTATACATCACTTCCTCTGCTAACCAGATGAAATCCCTGTTCACATACATCACTTCCTCAGCAGACCAGATGAAACTCCTGTTCACATACATCACTTCCTCAGCTGACCAGATGAAATTCCCAGTTCATCTATACATCAGTTCCTCAGCTAACCAGATGAAATCCCTGTTCACATACATCACTTCCTCAGCTGACCAGATGAAATCCCTGTTCACATACATCATTTCCTCAGCTGACCAGATGAAATCCCTGTTCACATACATCACTTCCTCAGCTAACCAGATGAAATTCCCAGTTCATCTATACATCAGTTCCTCAGCTAACCAGATGAAATCCCTGTTCACATACATCACTTCACCAGCTGACCAGATGAAATCCCTGTTCACATACATCACTTCCTCAGCTGACCAGATGAAATCCCTGTTCACATACATCACTTCCTCAGATGACCAGATGAAATCCCTGTTCACATACATCACTTCCTCAGCTAACCAGATGAAATTCCCAGTTCATCTATACATCACTTCCTCAGCTAACCAGATGAAATCCCTGTTCACATACATCACTTCCTCAGCTGACCAGATGAAATCCCTGTTCACACACATCACTTCCTCAGCTAACCAGATGAAATTCCCAGTTCATCTATACATCACTTCCTCTGCTAACCAGATGAAATCCCTGTTCACATACATCACTTCCTCAGCTGACCAGATGAAATCCCTGTTCACATACATCACTTCCTCAGCTGACCAGATGAAATCCCTGTTCACATTCATCACTTCCTCAGCTAACCAGATGAAATTCCCAGTTCATCTATACATCAGTTCCTCAGCTGACCGGATGAAATTCCCTGTTCATGTATACATCAAATGCCACCCTGCAATTCAATTGAAAGAGCCAAACATTTGTGTTTTGGTCATCACGTGTTAAATGAAGAATATTCATTTTAAGATTACAATTTTCGCCAGTTGGGTCAGCGTATTTCTTATATTTTCTTGCATATCGGATCTGCATTTTTGGTGATTTTACCCATGCCGGAAATATTTGTCTGGCACAGGAGGGTTGTCTGGCACCCCTCCTGTGCCAGATGACTCTCATGAATTACTTCTGACATAACATTATTAACATGTCTGGATTTCTTTTGTTTTGTATGAGAATGCACCATTTTGATAAGTTTGCATTTAGAAATCTACTTTAAAGTGCAAGATGGTATGCAAGAAAAGAATTCTATCATGAGTCATTTGGTGTAGATGGAAATCTCTGTCACCTTTGTTAACTGTTTTGCGGAGCCTCGTTCTTGCCAAAACAGTAACCCTTTGTGATGGATATTTGTATCTGAACCGAATACTCATGACAGAAATTATTATTCTATACACAGATAGAATAGTTAACATAATAGGTTGATATGGATACATTGTTTACTTACAGCTGCTGTGCCTCCGCCGAAGGTGGCAGAAACTATACCAGCCCCAACAGCAGAGCCACAAGATTCAGAAACAGATGGTGTCAGCAAACCAACCAAGGTATGTCTTTTGTTTTCTTCTCCTGGATAAATGAGATAGTGTTGCAAGTAAAATCCCATTGATACTAGACAATCATTTATATGATTGCCATGGAAATTCAGTACAGATAAAGAAACTTTGTTTGGCAAGGTATCCCTGCAAAATACCTGATAATTTTTACTACTGCACAAAAAGGATTTGTTGTGAAATCGAAAGATGTTTAAAATGAGTGAATTCTGTTCATATAGTGAGTTGTTGTCATTACTACATCAGGGCATTTTCAGCCCTTTATGTTGGTAGATTTTAAGTGATTATCCTGGTTTTTGATGAAGAAAATGGGCAAAATATTCCAGAATTTTTTTTTTAATTAAGCAATTATGGTATGAAAAATGTCTTTAGAAATTATCTTAATTTACAAACATCAATGTTAAAATGATGAATTTGATAAAAAGGTTGATAAAAATGGATGGGAAATTTTAGAAGCATTCAGGGATATTTTTAATAGTTTTGGAGAAGAAAAATCGGCTTCAAAGATAGAAGCTAAATACCCCTTGTGAAACATTTAGCCTAAAGTTTGATACTTTGAATTCATCTTCATTGTGAAATGTTAAACTGCTCAAATTTTCGTGAAAAAAAAAGTTCCGAGCATCCGAACTGTCTGAAAATAACATATCTTAGGACTAATCAGAAACTGCTTTAACTTAGTATTTATGTACTTCAGGACACTGCAGCATTGAGTGACGAGAACTGGCCAGCACTCAGTGAGGTGACTGAAGTCGCCCCAGTCATTAACAAAAAACCTCAAATGAAACCAGAACCTAGTCCAGCAATTACCACAAACAGTAACCAGTCCAACAGTGACTCAGGGGGAGATGACTCCTCCAAAGAAAATAAAGAAAACACCTCTTCCAATGATGAAGGACAGCGGACTCCAAAAAGAAAAGGTAAAGTTTATTGAATAACACCAAATAAAGAAATGAAGTTGCAAAGTGGTTCACGCACCAATGTACTCTGGCATTGTGTGCCTGGTCTGAAAGCTCGCACACCTATCATTTGGCATACTGGGGTCTTGACAAGTTAATCCCAAGGTTGGCTTGGGCTATAAACACTTAAGAAAAAAAAGTATACTGAACTGAAAGTGTAGTCTGTAACTTTGAGCACCAGCTTCATATTTAAGTGTAAGTCATTGACACTAGGTCTGTTGACATGATGCCTTTTGTTTTCTCAATTCCCAATTTCACATCATGAACAAGTACAATTACTGAGTACAAATTATAGTTTGATTTAAAAAAGAATCGCCCAAAATCTTGGCCTAAAGATGTTTATAGATTAGATAACAGATTGCTGAAAAAGAATGTCTGGAAGGAGGAACAGATATCTTCCATATTGATGCCAGCATGAACAAACTTTGACAGTAGCAATGCCTTATTTCAGTTTTAGTTTGTCTATCATTGCTGGTAGACAGTATTTTGGGTTCATTTTAGAGGTCCAGTTTTACATTTCTTAAGTAGGGGGTTATGTTTTAATTATATCTTTGCTTCTTCCACTTCAGGCATGAAACAGAAATGGGTGCCAATGAATATAGATCACAAGTCCGGGAGAAACCGAAGAAGTCGCAGTGCTGGCCGAGCACCTCGACCGGGTTCTGCTATGTCTGATAAAAATATAGACCGGAATAAACCAGAGAAACACAGGGACAGATTTGGTGAGTTCTCGATACTTTGCCGTGTTTTCTCAACATTTCACCATAGCAAACTAGAACTTCAAGTGCAAGCACACTGTCCCGAGAGGAAGCATCCAGGAATAGAATTACTTGTTGCAGAAATAGCACAATTTTTCACTGTTTAGAGATTTGGCACCTTTATATACTGTCACATTTTTGTACATGTACTTAAAAAAACTAACTTTTAACAAAGAAGCAAATCATCCTTAAAAGTGTCTCATTGTGTAGAAAGCTATTTTTCCATCATCAAACATGACACAGTAACTTGTTAGTTTTGTTATGTTGTTATTTTGAGAATTTTAAGTATTTGTTATAGTTCATTATGATGCATTGACGAATATAAATTGGTTCAGCGTGGCGCAGGCGGCATGATTAATTTATTTTAGTAAATGTATCAAAATGTACATTAACGTACTTTAGCATTTGAAATTATTTTTTGTAAATCAGCATTATTCTTCTATTTACTGACTTGGTATATAATTAATCATTGATTAACCCAAGTTAAAGTGCAGCCAATACTGCACTGTGATTGGACAAAAGATAATTTCCAAACACTAAGGTAACATGAGGTAAGGAGCAAAATTTTATTAAGTTAAGATCAGGATTTAGAGTTGCACAGTAAGGTTACCAATTTATACAATGTACTGCAAACTGATTAAATGACCTACTTTATGTTCATGCATATTATAAAACAGGTAAGTTATGCAATAGTAATAAATATGGCATAAAAGTTAAAAACTGTTCTGAAGTTTGCCAATGTCTCAAAAAGTGAATATGAAGCAATTAAAAATAATGCAGGCTGTTGTTGAATATGAAGTGTGTCGTTTAAAGTAAGTTGTAAATTAGATGCAAAGAATGTGTGTTAGTGTAACAGTTATGGTGAAACGCTTGTTTTATAAAAAGTGGTCTTGTTTTTGGTTAAGAGACAGTTCTTAATTACAAGGACAGTTGTTGTAGCTTTTCAGGGCTGAAGTTTTTCTTTTGACTTGTTGTATTTGTGGGTCAAAGTAAGAGGTAAATAACTGGTCAGGGGAATAAATTAGCTTGCTAATTTTGATATTATGCAATCCGTTATTCCTAAACACATTAAATGTTATATGATTGGGGAGGGTAAAGGAGAGAAGGCTCATCACATAGATGACTACTTCTATCTATCTGTCTGACGACAGCATAACAGAACGGGTTAAAAGCATACCTGTTTTCAGGGGTATACTGAAATCACCCTGTCTGTCGGTGGGCAGGCGATCCATTTTCATAACATAAGTAACTTGTGGAGTGGTGTTGCAGAGTTTTTCCCTTTTGAAAACAGAAATTTCTGATGTTTAAATTTTATGTGACATAGGTTTATTGTTGAGCAAACTCGTGTGTCCTTTTTGAAAGCGTAATGAATGTATGACTGTACACATAATAACCATGGACAAAGTGCCATTGCAGGGGTATTTTATCACGACAGTGGTTGCTCTAGTTTGTAAAGTTAAATGTTTAAACCAACAGGTTCGGAGTCTGACAATTGGAGAAAAGATATGCGCCTTCCGAGTCCTAGAGGGCATGCCAGAAGAGGTGGTCGTGGTGGTGGTGTCATGAGGGGTCGAGGACGTGGCGGTGGCCGGGGAAGGGGAAACCGAATGGATGCTGAGAGTTTGACAGGTATGTGTTATACACAACACTTCACAGGTTCAAGGTCATGTAGATTTCTTCCAGAAACTCTACTGCCTACAGGTTTAGCAGAGGAAATTCCATTAAAAAGGAAGGTGTGAGAACATTTTAAAGCATTAAGGTTAACAGTTACATTGGATCTTTAAAAGAGTTTGATCCAGAGAACTACAGCTAAACAGTGTGAATCCCTATTGTCCTGATGTATGCTGAAATAAAGCATGTGACATAATACCACTTAAAGAGTGATAATCATAGGACCAATTAAACCATTAAAACAGGAAATGAAAGGCATATGTGCAATACAGTATTGATTTTAGCTTCATGTCTATTAATGTAACTAATTCATGTAAGATAACAGCTGCTTCTGACATGTAAACAGTGTGTATATAGCAGTATAAAAACATGAGATTGTCTTACCATATCTAGCTCATCTACATATGCAAATTTTGTGAATGTATCTAGGTGATGATGAAGGAAAGTGAAGGGTTCATACTGTGTGAACTGTCGTTAAAAATGTAGCATAATTATGTGATCAGGTCTCGACAGAGATTGAGGTATTTTTATTATGAGATTGTAAATGGTTGTTGCTATTATTTATTGGCACAATATATTTTAGCAGAACAACACCTGTAACTCTAGCTTTCATCAGGTTTTGTTTCCCTTGTTACTTTTTGTCTTCAGTGTTATTCGCTGATTAAAATTAATTGTCTCTTCTGACAAATTTTGACAAGTATTTTGTTGTTTTTTGTTTTCCAAAAAAAAATTAAAAAATATTCATGCATTTTGAAAAAAAAAAGTTTTTAACATAATGTCATTAAACAAAATTATAAAGACTTATTGTAGTGTATAAGTAGGTGTAACAATTGTAAAAGGGAACACAGATAAAAAATCAAGACTTAGCTTAGTTAAAGAACAATCTTTCTGAACTTAGCAATTACATTTCAGTTTGCCAACAGCATTTTGCACTAGCATCAGAAAAGAAGAAAAGTGCATATGGATGTGGAGAATTTGGTTTTTTAGGTCTAGTCTTTAGCCCTTAGCGGACATCTATGACCGACCCTGCAAATGAATGTAGAGATGAGATCAAATATCTCACTTTTAATTAAATTTGTGATTTCTGGCTGTGTGCCATTATAAGTTGGTGCCTAGAGCTGAGTTTGAAATTTGCAGAACTTTGTTTATTGTTATTAATACTGTCTCAGTCGCATATTTGGTTATGTTGTAGGTCCGAACATGCACTATGCATCCCCAGAATTCACCGATCCCTCTCTGCTGAACAGTCCATTGTTACCAGGCATTGGGGGAGCAGTGTTTTTCAATGTACCTTACCTTGATGATTCAACGGTCAAAGACTATGTGAAAAAACAAATGTAAGTATCGTCAGACCATTATAAAGTGATTGTGAAACAAGTTCTTACAATTTACATTAATCACTAGTGAATAATCTAGCCGTGCGCCCTGCGTCATAGACGCACAAAAAATGCAAAGGACGCAAAGATTTGAAATAGCGCCTTTTAGGCGCAGGCACACGTGAAAATCGAGACTTGGGTACAAATGTATATGCTCGCCTGGCAGTTTGTTTAAAAGAATATCGCCCCCTGAACTTGCGTTTCCTGCGAAGTAATTTAGAAGATTTTCGCCCCATGAAATCGTTAAAAAATCGCGGCCTTCGAGGGTGTTAAATCGCAGTACTTAGAGTGGTGTTTCAGACGCTAACAGGACTTTAAATTAGAATTATTTTTTACTTTTGTACATTTATCAAATTCGAAAATATTTGCCGACCAACGACATTTGTATAGCTTGATATAGTGCATAACCAAAATAAAACTTACTCATATTATACATTGTCTATTCCAAACTAGTTTTTATAATCCAAAATAATCAGACCCGTCAAAATATTCGGTCTTTTTAATGCCACGTGCTTCGCTCGGATCAAACACGAACCCCCCCGCGCGCGCGTGCTTTGATCTCGTAACACCTGCGGCCCCGCTTTATGAGTAAAAGAAGTCGCTGAGAAATTATTTTATTCGACAAAGTTAATTCTTTAAAATTAATACATTGTAGAAGAAAATTGTTACTTAGAAAAAATCGGCTTGAAGCGCCGCGATTTTGTTATAAACATAACGTTTATTTTAAGTAAAGAATAGTTGGAAGTTATTAATGTTAATTAGGTCAATTGAAAATACTTTTCGTCACATAGCTCGAAATTTCAAAGTTGACGTAGTTAGTTTGTCATCCTTTATGAATGCTCTTATTTTTCACACCTACCGCGACATTCGCGAGTGACAAATGCTAATTGGAGAATAAACCTCGACTAATTACAGCAGATTTTTCAACGGAAAAAAATATTTAAAATCTACGTAAAAGTTAATTAATATTTTCAGTAATATTTTCAGAAACAATTATATTTGAAAAAAAACAAAACATCACAGCGGCGATTCGCAACGAAAATAATTCGGCGGGGATGTCCGATTCTATTTTCTGACTTTTTCGGAAAGGGACTCATTGTTTCATAGCTGGGACTCATTGTTTTGAAAAATGTGCGTCCCAGGGACTCATATAAATCAAAACCTAGATTATTCACTGATCGCTTTTGAGACTCCCATCGAGGGACAACTCAAGAGGGCTTTGCACACTGAAACCAACCATAAATGGCATTGGTGTTTATTGAACCCGAGACTCCTTAATCCCAGGGCCAAAGGGCTACTGCGCTATGGTGTCCCAAAATTTTGTCCCTTTGCTGTCCACTTATGTGCAAAGTTTGCTTTTCATAGCCAGAACCATTTGTTCCATTTTCATCCAACTTGGGAGGAAGCATCAGTATGAAGTTGTTGTGCATATAACAATGTGTGGTCATGTGGTTAAAAGTCAAGGTCACAGCAAATATTGCTTAGTTCTTGTAGGCTGTTGGCTGTTCTGGTAAAAGTTTTATCTGAAATAGAGTATCTTTTTCAAGAGAAATCATATACTGAAATTACTGACTGATCTTTGCCTTGCTCAGTGCACCAGTTATATACATGTGGTTGTGGTGTATAGTAATGAGAGCTGAACTGAGTTTAAAAAAAATTGCCGAAAACTTTTCTGTAGAACTATGTATTGCTTAAACATGTGTGAGTAAATCATTCCCTGTTTCTGTTTCAGTGAGTATTACTTCAGTTCTGAGAACCTTCAGCGTGATTTCTTCCTACGACGAAAGATGCAAAAAGGCGGCTGGATTCCAATAAGTCTGGTTGCCAGCTTCCACAGAGTACAGGCTCTCACACAAAATGTGGCTTTAATTGTGAATGTAAGTTACTGTAATTAGAACAATTGAATTTAAGTATGAACAGGTAGTATATTTAAGCATGTTGAGATTATCCCAATGGCTATATACCCTGAACTATCTGTCAACTAGGAGAGAAGTTTATAAATTGAGGGCAGCGTTATTAACATTGTCGAGGGTTCAACGCAAAATGGGTGTAAATCCTTCTTCATTTCATATAGCTTACGAATATTTTGTATTGAACCATTGATTTGTTTCAAGGCAATAAATGGAGAAAAAAAAAACAATTACTGTCTAGGTCCTTGCATTTCAATGCTACACTGGGATTAACAGGAAAACTCGCTGTTATGATACAGACTGCTTATTTCCAGACATGTTGATAAAAAAAAAGATATCCACCACAGACATGTTGATGAAATTTAATAAAAAACATGTATTTGTTTAAAGGTGGTCACACGTCTTTTATCACAAGGTTTCAGACAGCAAAGAATTTAGGTACAGTGTAGAGGTACAGAATGGTAGAAAATATAAAAGATAACGAGGTTGAGTGAGATACTTGAAAGAAAAAGTCTGATGATGTAACTTGCTTGAGTATGGTTATAGTTATTACATATTCCTGTGAACAGTGTACTAATACATAGTTTTGGTACTTAGGCTTGTGCTGAAAGCAAGTCATTAGAACTGTCGGAAGACAGAACAAGAGTACGAGGGAAGAATGACCCAGATAAATGGCCACTTGAGGAAGCTAACAGCATGAATCCTGCCTCGCCAGGGGCTTCCTCCAAACTGCATGCTGATGTGCCAGAGTTCGTTCCAGGAAAGTTACATGCAGATGTTCCAGAGTTCGTTCCAGGACAGATGTACACGTTTCATCCTCCTACAGGTAAACACTGCTGTACAGGATCAGTAGATAGATAGCAAATACATAGGTATACTCAACAAAAAAGACAGCTGCTTGTCTATTAGTCTAATTTGACTTTATGTATTTACACTCAACAGGTTTAGAAACGCAAAAGTGGCAATATTTATTTTAACAATATTATCATGTATTTATTCAAATTTCATAAAAAAAATCAATTCTTTAATGTGTCAATAATTCATCGCAAAAAAAAACTAAACAGATTTACATAGCGTCTTCAAAATGTTCAACAGGGGAATTCCCCCCCTTTCCTTTTCTATGTTAAGTGTAATAAAGTTCCATAGGCCACTTTCCAATAAAAGGCTGAATACATTACTGTTTGGAAAAATTTACTTACACTGCAATCATTTAGGAGGGAACACCCTCTGGAACATAGCAAGGATTTGTTGTAGAGAGATGTTGTTCTGAACACCCTCTGGAACATAGCTAGGATTTGTTGTAGAGAGATGTTGTTCTGCAGAGGTCTATTCCTCATATAATTGACAATATTGGAAAGAAATTGTGTCTTTTTAGGGAGGTTGTTGTTCAAGGGAGGTTGAATTGCACATTGTAAATACATTTGTCATTCTGAAATTGCTAAAGATGAATGTTATGTTGTTTCAGAAGATGTTGATCAGCAGAGTTCGCAACCTAAAGGTAAATCTACTGACAACCTTGATGACATCTACACACCAGTTTTGTCCTCGAGTGCTCCAGAGTTGCAGGGAGAGTGGACAGAAGTTAAAAAGCGAGCCAAGGAAAAGAAAGAGAGAAGAAAGGAAAGGGTAAAACACTATGATTCATCTGGTTACTCTGTGTAATTGCCTGCACTTTACTTAACAAAAAAGCAGTGCATAAATGGTTGAGTAATTACTGTTATAAAATCAGTTGTAAATGTCATTGAAGAAAGAAATACTTTCTACTGTGAACAAGAAGCTGTTCTTTTGCCCAAAACTTACTTAACAGTAGATTCTGTTAAGTAGATTCCAAAGGAAGAACACTGATAACCTTAACAGTGAATGCTTTGGTATTCCCAATGTTAAGTACAAGCATTGTACTGAATAGAAACGCAGAAAATTAAAAAAGCATGTAGACTTTTCGAGTTTTACAGAAGTGCATACTCGTCTTAACAAAGTACAGTAAATTGGGTAATTTTTGGGATAAGAAAATTTCACCATTTTTGTGAGCAGACATACTCGCAAATTTTTATATACGAAAAGGAGAACTCTCCAGTTGTATATCTGTGTGAAATGAATCTTCCGGGAGATTCTTCAAATAGTGAAGTGGGAAATTCATGAAAATAGTGAAAACTAAATCCTAGAGAATATTACCTAGTTTACAGTAGCAGTCTTGTTCAGTGCTGATGTATTTAACTGTATTGTTATAGGAGAGTAAGATGGAGGCAGGTGAAGAACAGGAGGAACTGGACTTCATGTTTGATGAAGAGATAGAACAGTTAGAGGGTGTAGGTCGTAGAAATAACTTCACAGAATGGTGAGTTGAAACACAATTTTACTTTTACTTGAAAATAATGTGATGCTCAAATCTATAAACGTTTTCTACAGTTTCCTATATGTAAAACTTTCTCTTTCATAGAATTTCTTCAAACAGCATGTTGTCTGAGAATCAAGTTTGAAACAGAAATCTGGAATAAAAATTATAGGTTGCCAACATCAGAAATTATAACAAAATGCTGTGTTAAAGGGCAGATCATTCAAAATCTGAATCACTACCTGGTTAAATGCAAACATCTTTTTTGTATTTTCCATATTGACAGCTTGTTTCTTTGGCAGTGGTTAGATGAAGACATCTTGCTCTCTTCAAATTTATTATCAGCTACAGATTCATGCTTGTACAAAAAACTGGACATTTTATTTCAGGTCTGATGATGATGAAGACGATTATGAGATCCCTGACAGCGAGATCAACAAGATCTTAATAGTAACACAGACACCTCCATCACTGCGTAAACATCCGGGCGGAGACAGAACGGGTGATCACACGCCACGATCCAAAATCTCCGCAGATATGATGAAATTGATTAACGACGGGCTGTATTATTACGAGCAAGACCTATGGGATGATAATACATTGATGGTGGGTATGCCCTCTGCCATTAAAGGAAAAATTTCTCAGGTGTGTTAAGTATAGCTAGCCTTACTAGAGGTGATGGAAGTACCAGCTTTAGTGTACATGTAATGGTAGCTAGTGAACTAAATGTGGTGTGGTAGTGCTTGTGTACTAATACATGATTGTATGCTTTTCTCGTCCCGCGTTGTAGGATATACTGCCTGATAGGTGCAGGTTAGTCTGACACACAGACATTGTTATCTTTTTCAATACAATTTAGATACTTTGCAGGTATACCAGATCCTAAATCTTCCACAAGTGAATTGTTTGTGTAGCAGCATTTGAATGAAATAGAAACTGTTAAAAAAATATGAAAGCAAGAAAATCCAATTCACATTGCAAATTAAGTATTTGAAACGTTTCTAACATGCATTTTTTCAAACGTGTTGTTTACTGAGTGCTCTCCATTTTATCTGTCCAGAATGCTTTTCATCAAGTTAACAGATATGAAAGGTTGTGACTTAAAACTTTTTAAGTTTAATTTTTCCATGAAAATGTCATCTAATGTTCTCTAGATGCTTATTTTACAATATCAATACGAAAATAGAAAATTGTTGTTCCAAATACAGGAAAAAGTTCTTAGAACAGATACACAGATTTTAATATGTTTCCAAACACAAATTTTCCCTGTAATTACCATTTTCTGCTATGACAATAATTATACTACACATAGTTCAAAGTACATACTCAATCTTGAGGCAACTGGTAATCAACTTGTTAACGGAGATAACTTTAGTCAGTATTTAGGACTGGGAAAATCTTGCTGAGAAAATAGTTTATTCAAAAGACATGCAAAAGCACTGTTACGAGTTTGATCTTTTCTTTGTGTTAGCTGGCTTCTGTGATTAAATGGACAGATGACATTGAGTGTGAAATGCTTCTTCCTATATGGGGTACAAGGTGGAAATACAGAACAACAGTTACTGACCTTGAATAATGTTCTTTAGTGTGTTTAACCTGATACTTGCCTTTAAATGGGACTCTATCTGTGTCCTTATTCAATTAAAAGAGCAATTAATAGATTGATGGATGGTCAATACAATCTTGAGAAAGCAGACCAGATGTTGTTATCATAGCATCAAGCGTCTTTGTTACTGTTTTGTTTGAGTGTGTGTGGTATTGATTTATCTTTACATTTCATAAATGTTGTTTGACAACCTTGTTTAAGGTGGCTACCAGTGTCAAGGTATGTAATTAATTTTAATTGTAACAGGCTTTTGAAAGAATTAATGAGCATTGCTGGTTAATTGACAGGTGTTGTATGATATATTCTTTTTTGAGGCTTTAAGAAAGGGCTGCGCAGTTTTTACTTGTCAACATGTATGCAAGTAGATATATAATTACCAATTACACCAAAGGGTGTTATGTTGTAATGTTTTACATCACCAAGAAGTAACAAATCATAACAAATGTAGGAAATCTTACAAGAGATTGTATAAACAAACATCTTATGGACAAATATTCTAGCTAGGGATGGGAACGAATACTAAAATCAATATTCGAATATTCGGTTTGGCATATTCGAATATATTCGAATATTCGTTTTGTGGTGTCCATGTATATTTTCTTAACACGACGGATACGCCACTACAGTATGTTTAGTATGAAAGTGTTTATTTAAAACGGTATATAAAGAAACAAATTATTAATTTTCCACAAGGGTAGTTTGGCTAACATTTCACGATTTTATCTTTTGTATTACGTAAAATATTTGTATGTATAAAGATTAAAAAAACAAATTTGTATTCTTTCAGAATAGCCGTTAAAATGGAATTAAAGTAAAGAGATTTCTAAAACTATGAATGTCTAACTGTATATAATTTTATATGGAAAGAAAAATAATTTTCGCAAATAAAAGTTTGGATAATTTTCAACCGGTTTTTATATTTTTCTTGTGTATAATAATTTTTTTTTCTCGCTGATGGAGGGCTGTGGGTTCGTGGAGTTTGTGGCAGAAAACTCTAAATCGCCTGGCAAACTGAAATACTGTTGAAATTTGCTTTACTTTAACTGGATTAATTTTCCAGGGAAGATATGGGAAAACAAATAAATAAATAAACATTGATAATTTTTATTTACATGCTAAAGATCAACATGTACTAGTACATAAAATATATCACACGTCAATTTATCAAAGCATCAACTAAACAGATGCGTGAAATAAGCCAAACACGCAGGAGGCATGTTATTGATAGGCGTACAGTAAATTAATATCGTTTAGCGAAGATCAAACTTAAAGTAAGGATGTTAAAAATAATTTGAAACATAAAGGAAAATAGTTGAGTTTTCTGATGTTGGACACGAAAGAGTTATATCAGTATAAGCGTGTTGGTTATTCGTTTCCGTAAACATGCGTTGATCCTGGAACTTGTGAGATAAACACTTTTAAATTTGTGAGAAAAACAGGTGACAATTAAAATGAACAAAAGATAAAAGTCCCACTACACCTGATCAAACTGCAATCCGTAGCGATGCCCCCTGTCATTATGCTTGCATTTTCTGTTATTGGGAAATTTTGACACTCTGAACAAACAATACAGAACAACGGTTTTCGGCTTGCTCTTGTTGCTCCAATTTAAAAAAAAATTTTTAATTTAATTTGTTTTCGCATTCATATTCGGCATTTTCTCCAATTCTAGCTATACTAATGGTATACACTAGCAGTGTGGTTAAACATTGAAGTAACTGTAAAAGTAAGCAGTTCTTATTTTCTGATAGAGGATTCATTCTTATGTCTGTAAGCTTGCTGTTGATGAGTTTTGTGTTTGATGTCAGAGCTTTTTTTCCTTCTATAGTAGGGGCCTCTTACAGGGGTCTTCCTTTCCCCTCTGACGTTGCCTTTACCTCAGGATTTTTCTCCCTCCCTTTGCCATATTACTGAGCTAATTTTCACCAAACTAAGGGTGTGGGCCCCTTCCCCCTCTTAGTAAAAAAAGCCCTGGATGGTGTTTAGGGATAACTTGATATATTTGATCTTTTACTTTGAAGTAGAGTTGGCATGTTGTTATTGTTGTAGGAGTTTGACGCTCGCTTCAGCCATATTTTGGTCATATTAAGTGGAATGTATCGAGGATGTAAAAGATTGCCTGTGTATAGGAATTGGTTGCTGAATTCATATTGCCACTAAACAGTATTTAGTCACTACAAAAATACACTAACGTTCATGTACTGCATAAAATGCCCTATAGTGCTTACCCTGCACCCTTAGTAACAACTAATAAAAACTTTAATTTCATAAAAAATGTAACAAACTGAAGAGAGTTTAAACGTAATGCAAAAGTCGTCATGGTTTAAAACCTTTAAAGTAGTTGCATATTTACATCTATTTAAACAATTGAAAAAGCTTTACATATTTCATGTACAATGCATTTAGAAAGGTTAAATGAGGTTCTTAACGAGCAGTGTTAATTGGTTTGATGCATGTTTACATAACAGACGTGACCGCTGCACATCGTTTACATTCATGCATACATACATGTATATAGCTGCCTATTTAGTTGACTTGAATGAGATGCTTTTATTATTTACAGGGTGTTTTGATAGAGTTGTATAGTTTTAGTTATACCATATTGTGTCATATTGTAGTTAAATAGCATCACTACATGTAGGTGTCTAGGTGTAGTGGTTGGTTATGGGACTTTTAATCTGTAGGTTGTTTGTTTAAAACCAAGCAGTGTAATTTGACTTACCTCCACAGTGAGTACTGTTCAAAAGCTGTCATCAAGAAGAGTTCAGATGAGTTGCAAGAGAACTGAGAACCTCAGCAGGCACGCTGGGAAACAACACTACCACTGATGATAATCAGGGCATGTGTTTATTCATGAGTCTAGCCTTAAACCCGAGAGCTATCAATTCATTTTATATTTGTTTTGCCTGCATTCATTTCAGTTAAATCTAGATAAATGTATCAAGATTATAATACGTTTTCTTTTGTATTTTAACAGCAAGATTTTGAAAATTTCAAGACAGTAAATGTGATATCAAAGGAAACATTTGAGCAGATAGTACCGCAGGACAAAGTGGAGAACCAGGAAGTACCACCTCCACCTCCTACTGTAGTCATGCCTTCAGGTAAACTTCTTGTTATCTTCCCGGTGTTGGGATGCAGTCAAGTAGATCCCTAAACTCCCCCACCCCACCACCACCAAATCTTGCCATGTGTCAGGTTCATGCTACCTGTTCACCCACTTGATAAGCTGCCTTTATTAGCTGCTGATGACGTGCCATCTGGTTAATGCCTTAGCCTGCACCTTGTATTGTCCTGCCAGATAAGCTCCACCTTTCTCATTTACTAGTTCATTTCATTTATCCAGTAAATTCTGTCACTGGTTTCAAGTCATTAGGTTAGATCCAACCTGCTTGCCAACTTCCTTTGCTGTTTGTTGTTTTCACTCTCCTGTGTTTTGAATTCTTTTATCAGTCATTTTGAATGCATTAAATGACAGTTCATCATAAAGCAGTTGTAGGTTGTATGAAATAAAGAAGGACTTGCAACTTTTTCATGATGAACCCTTAATTTGCTTCTCCAAAATGTGTAGGATTGCTGATGCTATAAGGCAAAGACAATTTCCTTTAAACATTTGACAAATATAAGATCTGTTTAGCCATTCTCTTTGTAACGTTTTTTGTCGTCTCCTTCACCTTGTCAGATTGTATAGTAGCACTACTTTCCAACCCACTGTTACATCATCAAGTTATAGTGCAGTTTTGTCGAGCCGCTTGCGAAAGCTCGATATAGTTGTCCAAAAAGCGGTTTGGTGTATGTGCGTGCGTCCATGCGTGCATCCATCCGAGTTTAGCTTGTCCGTGCTGTAACTTATTCATGGATCAAGGGATTCTAGAATAACTTAGAACAAATGTTCATCATCATGAGACGGAGTGTCATGCACAAGAACCAGGACCCTAGGTCTAAGGTCAAGGTCACACTTAGAGGTTAAAGGTCAAATTAAAGAATGACTTTTTCCTGAGCATGTCTTCTTCATGCGTGGAGGGATTTTGATGTAACTTGGAACAAATGCTCACCACCATGAGACAGTGTCATGCACAAGAACCAGGTCCCTAGTTCCAAGGTCAAGGTCACACTTAGAGGTTAAAGGCCAAATTCAAGAATATCTTTGTCCGGAGCATTTCTTCTTCATGCACGGAGGGATTTTGATGTAACTTGGGACAAATGTTCACCACCATGAGCTACCTTTGTTTTTAGAATTACTTCCCTTTGTTGTTACTATAAATAGCTTATATTGTAACTTTTATTACTGGCCGTAGCGAAAAATCGAGACAACTTTTCTGTGGTACATCCAATATTAAGGTGTATTTTGACCTATCTCTACTTGGTAAGGAGCTAGCCCTTTAGACAGCTGGCGGCTCGACGTGTTGCATGTGGGCATCTAGTTATTGCATCATAACAATGTTGTTATTTAGTTGATATTTCATAGAGACAGTCTCTTGTCTTCCATAGATAAATCAATGCTGAGTTGGTATGTAACAAAAACCAGTACTAAAAGAAGTCTTCAAAATGTTAGACAGTCCATAATTTTCTGTTTTAGAAACTGTGAAAGTTCCGAGTCCTAGAGCAACACAATCAGACGAAGTGGTTGCAAAATCACTGCCAACTTATGTACCTAACACTCCAGGGAGAAGGGATCATGGGCCACGCACACCTCGACAACGCAATGACTCCGAGAAAGTCCGGTTTTACCCAGTTACTAAAGATTCGACAAAACCTCCAGATCCACAGGTTTGTAACAGTATAAACTCCTCCAGGTTTACAGTTAAAACAATTGATGTCATTAGACCAGAGAGGTTACATGAAGGGTAAATTTATATTTTAGATAGTATAGAAAAGTGCAGTTGTGGTTTTCAGTGGACAAAACTTTGGGCCTTCAATCTTAGAAATACAAGATTAATCTCTGAATTTATAACAGAAAATAAATTCTTGCAGATTTTAGACCGATATTAATTTTGAAACTGAAATGGTATTTTTGGCTGAAATTGTAGTTTAGGTATTATTGAATCTTATTGCGGCATTTCATCGTAGGATTTCAGTTTTGTTTGCTCGTTGAGCTTCATGCAAATCTAAAAATAGAATCTAAAAAGAATTTTTAAGTGGATGAAATTGCACCAGTTTTGTAAAAGAGGAAGTATAGTTGGTCATAGTTTGTTGTGTGCAATGTTAGATGCAACTATAACCTATTTTAGTACCGTATTTAGTTCCGTATTTAAGTTCCGGTTTTTGTAATGATTTATAGACACCAAGAAAGCGCAAGACAAAACACAGTAATAATCCTCCAGTAGAGGGCCATGTGGGCTGGGTGATGGATTATAAAGAACATCGTCCATCAAGGTCAAGAAATAACTCGCAATCTTACAGGTAAGACATTTAGTTATGTTTTGTATACATTTTATTTGCAATTGTCTCTTGTCACCATCAGTTGTTAACAGACAAGGGGACAAATAGAAAGTAATGAGATCTGAATATTGCTTTGAAATGAAGATGAAGGACCCACATCAGTTGTCAAGTGGTTAAGGCAGATGACTTAAGATCACTAAACCTCTTGCTGATATATGTATATGGGTCCTGGGTTTGAGTGCAGCAGCTGCTACTTACCTGACGGTGTCAGGAAGCTGGCATTTTCTTAAGGAGGAACAATGGTACTATTAACTGGTTAGCTGTACATAAATGTGAGTTTGACAATATATGATGAATGATTGATCATTGATTTCTCATCATGCCGAGTAAAAGGGCTAATGCCAGTTCAGTCAGATGCCAGGTAATGGCAACCTTTACTCCAATAAGTTCCTGGTAAAATTATTTGCAATGATATTTACTCAGTAATGTTATTTCAGTGAGTGTGAAATGGCTTCAAGCTACGGATCTTACGGCAGCTACAGCAGTACTCCTCATGCATTCCCGAACTTCCAACATCCGTCACATGAGCTGCTCAGTGAAAATGGCTTTGTATGGCATGTGTATCATAAATACCATGCGAAATGTGTGAAAGGTAAGTACTTTATTTTTGCTGTGTTTACTATAAATTGCATAAATATTGATTGTTTAAAAGCTAAATAGTGGCCTGAATATGAGTGGTTTAGTTAATAGGTTTTTTTTGTTTGAATCATAAATCGAAATTGATGCAACTTAAATGCTGTAAAAAGTGAAAAAATCAAATGAATTGCTGTAAAGAATTCTGTCACATGATGATGTTAGGTTGACAGAGACACACAATAAACCAGAGTATTTTATTGTCTGAAATCTTGGTGGCTATACTGAGACTGTGTGGTCACTGTAAGGCCGGACATATAACACTGACACGTGCCACTACCAGGGAGGGTGCTGCTGGGTGTTATAGGTCAGACACCCAGAGCAACACTGGTGCTGTGTCGTACAGAGATAGACTCTCTGTAGTCTTATCTCCGGGGATAGGGATGGGTTTTTAAGGGGACAATTGTGTCAATGATGTCGTATTTAGTAATCTGATGACAGATTCTTTACAGATACTCAGAAAGTGCTTAGATTCCAGATAATGGTGCTTTTAATCTCATAGTAATGTCATTTAGATGTTTAAAAGTAAAAGCTGTCGAAATCCACTGTGATGTGATATATTGTGTTTTAAAGCTTTAAGTTTAGGTTTTTAGCTCGTCTGGCACAAAGTGCTAGGGTGAGCTTGTTATAAGGATTGCTCACCATCTGGCAATTGTCTGTTCATCATTTCCTTTAAACAAATTTTCCTCTCAGAAACCACCAACAAGATTTGGTAAGGGAATTCCTTGCATGAAGCTCTGCCAAAATTGTTCAAAGAATTCCATTCAATGCAGATTTCTGGCTGCCATGGCAATGGTTAGGAAATTTTATAACTCTTAAAAACTGGAAGGCCTGAGCTTAGATACATGGCATGTAGCATTGTATAGTGGACCTCTATGAATATTGTTCAAGTCAGGACCCTAGGTCAAAATTGATGCTTTCTGCGACACAATTGATGATATTGGTCCTCTTGTTAGCTCTTATGCCATGGTGGTTTGCCCGTTGACCATCCGTTTCTCTATAAACGTTTCCCTGATAAGACTTTACAGGTCACAATTTTCATTTGACTTTCATGAAACTTTCTCAGAACTTTGTATGCATTCTGTAGATGATTCCTATAAATTTTGGGGTAAGTGGGTCAAAGGTTAAGGTCACAGTGACCTGAACTTTGAACATCATTAATTTTACGCTCAATATTTTAAGATCTAAATATCAACAATCATGAAGCTTCACAGGATGACTGGTCTTACTGAGTAGATGATCCCTACTGTTTTTTGCGTTGATGGGTCAAGGTCACAGTGATTTCTATTAGCTTTTTTATGCCCCCGAAGGGTGGCATATTAAAATCGCACCGTCTGTCCGTCTGTCCGTCTGTCCGTCCGTCCGTCTGTCCGTCCGTCCGTGCGTCCCCACCCCTTAATTCGTGTCCGGACTGTAACTTTGTCTGCATTGTAGGATTTTAAAATAACTTGGCACACATGTCTAGCACATCAAGACGACGTGTCGCGTGCAAGACCCACATCCCTACCTCAAAGGTGAAGGTCCCTTGGAGTATGAAGGTTATGGAATCCTCTATATATGCACACTTCGTGTCCGGACTGTAACTTTGTCATGCATTGAAGGATTTTAAAATAACTAGGCACCATGTCTAGCACATCAAGGCGACGTGTCGCGTGCAAGACCCCGTCCCTAGCTCAAAGGTCAAGGTCATACTTAGAGTTTGAAGGTAATGGATTCCTCTATATAAGCATATATGCACACATTCGTGTCCGGACTGTAACTTTGTCATGCATTGAAGGATTTTAAAATAACTTGGCACAAATGTCTAGCACATCATGACGACGTGTCGCGTGCAAGACCCACGTCCCTAGCTCAAAGGTCAAGGTCATCTTAGAGTTTGAAGGTAATGGATTCCTCTATATAAGCATATATGCACACTTCATGTCCTGACTGTAACTTTGTCATGCCTTGAAGGATTTTAAAATAATTTGGCACAAATGTCTAGCACATCAAGCGACTTGTCGCGTGCAAGACCCACATCCCTACCACAAGGTCAAGGTCACCTTAGAGTTTATAGGTAATGGAATCCTGTATATGCTACATTTGTGTCCGGACTATAACTTTTATTATGCTTTGAAGGATTTTAAAATAACTTGGCACAAATGTCTAGCACATGAAGCGGATGTGTCATGTGCAAGACCCAAGTCCCTACCTCAAAGGTCAAGGTCACCTTAGTGTTTAAGTAATGGAATCTGTATGCATGATTCTCTGTCATGCATGGAAGGATTTTAAAATTACATAGCACTTTTTGAGCACATGGAGAGGACACGCTGTGAGGCACCTCTTTCGGGGCTTCTCCTTGTGGCGTCTTTTCTTTATAACATTGCAAAAGATTTTCACAAATCTTGCCCAGAACAGTCTAGTCAGTTTAGTAGAGCAATACTGGTCCTTGTTTTTTGTTAGAATCATAGATCATTGATAAGTAAATAAAATGCTGTATAAAGTTGATAAAACAATCAAATGAACTGTACAGGAGACACTTGTAGTAAAGAATTCTGTCACATGATGATGTTAGGTTGACAGAGACACACAATAAACCAGAGTATTTTATTGTCTGAAATCTTGGTGGCTATACTGAGACTGTGTGGTCGCTGTAAGGCCGGACATATAACACTGACACGCGCCACTACCAGGGAGGGTGCTGCTGGGTGTTATAGGTCAGACACCCAGAGCAACACTGGTGCTGTGTCGTACAGAGATAGACTCTCTGTAGTCTTATCTCCAGGGGTAGGGATGGGTTTTTAAGGGGACAATTGTGTCAATGATGTCGTATTTAGTAATCTGATGACAGAGTTAGATTCTGTGATGCATAACTCTGAAGATTTGTTTCATATCAAAACATTTAAATGTTACCAAAAAAACCCACAGTAGTATGATATTCTGCTTTAGAAATTTAAGTTTAGGTTTTTGCAGATTTGCAAGTCCTGGGATTAATTTAGGGATTTGCAAGCTGTGAGATCAATTTAGGGATTTGCAAGAGAAGACATTAATTTAGGGATTTGCAAGTCATGAGATTAATTTAGAGATTTGCAAGTCATGAGATTAGGGATTTGCAAGTCATGAGATTAATTTAGGGATTTGCAAGTGAAGACATTAATTTAGGGATTTGCAAGTCATAGGATTAATTTAATTATTTGCAAGCTGTGAGATCAATTTAGGGATTTGCAAGTGAAGACATTAATCAAGGGATTTGCAAGTCATGAGATTAATTGAGGGATTTGCAATTTAAGACATTAATCAAGAGATTTGCAAGTCGTGAGATTAATTAAGGGATTTGCAAGCCATGAGACTTAAGTTAGGGACTAGTCTATTATCTACCTTGTTGTTCTGTCTGTTGGTAATTTAGAATTACAATGTTATTTATTTCAGAGCGAAAGAAGCAGGGTGTTGGCCAATCACAAGAGATGAACACGATATTTAGATTTTGGTCATTCTTTCTACGACAGCATTTCAACAAGAAAATGTACATCGAGTTTAAGACTTTGGCTGTTGAAGATGCAGTAGAAGGCCACAGGTGTGTACAATGACAATAAAGCAGGTCTTTCTTAGATAATTCTCTTTTAATGTCCTCTAATACCCACGTCCCTACCTCAATGGTCAAAGTCACAGAGTTTGAAGATAATGGAATCTTCTATATATGCACACATTCGTGTCCGAACTGTAACTTTGTTATGCATTTAAGGATTCTAAAATAACTTGGCACAAATGTTCAGCACATCATGACGATGTGTTGCGTGCAAGACCCGCATCACTACCTCAAAGGTCAAGGAGTTTGAAAGTAATGGAATACTGCATGCATGGTAATTCTGTCATACATTGAAGGATTTTAAAATTACATGGCACAATTGTTGAATACATGGAGAGGACACAGACTGTGAGACACCTTTTTCGGGGGCATTTGTCACTGGTGAGGGACAGCTCTTGTTTGGTCATTGAACAGACAGTTTAAGTAAAATTTTAATTTAAGCACAAATGACATGCACACAGCAGAGATAACAATGTGCATCTTGCAGCCATAATTAAGAGATTGTATGTTAAAGATAAATATTTGTGATTGACAAATTCCTGTTTCAAGCAAGCACATCGCTAGGGCATAGGTGTCCATAGAGCACATATCTTATATTTCATAAATGTTCAGCAGAGATATGGATTGCATGATGAATGTGTTGCACACACAAAACATGTCTTAAAGTTTATTAGTGTGTTTGGTCACATCTCGTGTTCAGAGTTGTTGAACTTAAGATTTATGTGATGTAAGATTTCACACAGTGTTCTGTTCGACTTTCAGATATGGTGTGGAATGCCTGTTTCGGTATTTTAGCTATGGGTTGGAGAAACGATTTCGACTAGACTTGTTTAATGACTTCCAGGAGGAAGTTATACGAGACTATGAGCTTGGTAAGGAGGAAAATAAAACATCATGAATTTTGTAAACTACTGTAAATTTGCGTAATTTTCAGGAATTTCCTTCTTCGTTAATTTAAAAATCTTATGAAATCTTACATTTACTTTTATAGAATTCTCTTCACAAATCCAAAGTTTGCGAATAAGTCTGTCTGCTCATAGAACACAGAAGTTTTGTCACACGTAAATTACTCAACTTTCAGTAACTACAATGATTTGGTTGAACTTTTAACCGATTTTCTACTGCCATACAAAATTGGCATCTGATACTCTGGCCATTATACTTCAAATTTTGCTAAATAATTGTAATGTATGTAAATGGGCTTCAATATTATATTGAACAGCATAAGACAGCTTTAGGTAAAACAAGAGCAAATAGGTCAAGGTCAAAAGCAAACAGGTCATGGTCAAAAACAAAAAGTAAATTGTCAGAAAAATCTGAAAAAATAGTAAAACATTTTCTATACTACATCTAGTTGGTAGAGATTATTAAATATCATTGCATAACTTGTGAACACTTTAATAGTATGTATTTCAAGACAAACTCAACGAAACCAAAATGCATGTTCCACTTGGAAAGGCAAGGGGAAAGTCAATGTTGCACGCACATTTTACAATGTTTAAAAAATTAAAATCTAATTTTTTCATAAATCTGACAAAAGTTAATGTGTTGAAAATTATTTAGCATGAATAGTTTTTGAAGCAGAAGGGTGGATATTATGCTCATATGTCAGGATAACATACTGAGGTCAACAGTGATAAAATGTAATTTTGTTAACTTTGGTAATCATGTTTTTCACCTTCCTTCACACAAATAGTCTTGCGGTTCATTCGTGAATGAAAAATACAGTAGTTGCTTTAAGGTTGAGGTGAAAAGTGGACACCAAGAAACAGAATAATTTTTTATACACATTTATTTTTCTCGATTGCAAAACAAGTTCTTACAATTTGTATTAATTGCTCTCGAGACTCACTCCAAATGGAATCAACCTCAAAGAGAGAGAGGCAGTGTGGAATTATTGTGTCTTGCCTAAGGACACAACCACAACTTGGCAATGGTGGTTATCAAACCTGGATAACCAAATCATTGGACAGAACATTATTTGATGTGCCATTCTAAAACTGTAGTGACATAAAAAGGCCAGAGGTGACAAAGGCGACAAACTGTAACATTTTATTTTGTTAGTACAAAGGTGGAATAGGAAAGAAGTGAACTTTTGGTATATAGATGTAATGAATTTGCCGTTCTTAAATAAATGATTATCTAAGGTTTGTAACATGCTATATAAACTCCTTGCCTTTGTGTGGGGAACTGCAAATCTATACTTAACACCTGTTTAACTGGTAATGTTTTTTGTGTGTTACAGGTCAGCTGTATGGTTTGGAGAAATTCTGGGCATTTTTAAAATACTCGAGAAAACATGTAGATGTGGATCCCAAACTGAAACAATGGCTGAGCAAATATAAACGCCTTGAAGACTTCAGAGTGGATGTAAGTTTCTACTGAGCGTTTTAAAATATTTCTTAAGCTGACTCAGAAATGAAAATGATGTGGATCTTCTTCTTCTCTGATACCCTTTGCTGGATTTTCACAAAACTTTGTAGCAAGTATCAGTATGAACTATAGTTGTGCATATTTATACCCCCAAAACGAAGTTTAGGGGGTTATATAGGAGTCACCCGGTGGTCGGTCGGTCGGTCGGGCGGTCTGTTGCATTTTCCTTGTCCGGAGCATAACTTGAAAACTACTAGTTGGAATTCAATACAACTTCATACAATGGTCAAGCACATTGAGAGGAAGTGCAGTGCACAAGAACTATAACTCCATCTTGACTAATTACAGAGTTATTGCCCTTTGTTATTTTTCCTTGTCCGGAGCATAACTTAAAAACTACTAGTTGGAATTCAATACAAGTTCATACAATGGTCAAGCACATTGAGAGGAAGTGCAGTGCACAAGAACCATAACTCCATCTTGACTAATTACAGAGCTATTGCCCTTCGTTACTTTTCCTTGTCCGGAGCATAACTTGAAAACTATTAGTTGGAATTCAATACAATTTCATACAATGATCAAGCACATTGAGAGAAAGTGCAGTGTACAAGAACTATAACTATATCTTGACTCATTACAGAGATATTGCCCTTTGCTACTTTCCTTGTCGAGCACCGAAAACGGGAATTCAATAACCTCATATCTTGATCAAGCACAATCAAAAAAAATAAAATAAAAAGAACAATAACTCTATCTTGACTAATTTCAGAGTTATTGCCCTTTGTTACTTTTACTTGTCCGGAAAATAATTCGAAAACTATTGGTTGGAATTCAGTACAACTTCATACAATGGTCAAGCACATTAAGAGGAAGTGCAGTGTACAAGAATCATAACTCTATCTTGACAAATTACAGAGTTATTGCCAAGAACAATATATCTTTTTAGTTTGTTTGCAAGGTTTTCTGTTACTAGGAACTTCCTCAGTTTATAAAGCAGTCTTTTGGGGGTATTAATCGCATTTAGTGATAGCTCTAGTTTAATTTGGGGTCACTAGCTTGAAGCTCAAAGTCACAAGGACCTAAAAACTGAAAATTTTGTCCGCACTTCTCCAAAAGCCCTTGCTGAATTTTCATTAAATCTTGCAGGAGTCTAGTTGTGCATATTATAATTTAGGATCACTAGCTCAAAAGTCTAGTTCACAGGGACATAAAACAAATGAAATCTTTTCCAATGCAGGATTTTCATCAAAAGTTTCCAAAAGCATCGGCAGTAAGTCTAGTTGTGCACATACCGGTAATTTGGGGTCGCTTGATCGCTAGTTGTTTTTTATGTATTCATGCCTTAAGAGTAAATAGTCTTGTACTACTAGCATTCAGTGAAAAGGCATGTATGCATTTTATCTTCCAAGACATTGTTGATACAATGAACAACTAATAGGTAGGAAAGCTGTTATTATACCTATGTTGGTAAATAATGTGTTCAGTTGCAGTATGTTTGAAAATTACCTATGAATGATATTTTGATCCAATATTCTTCAGTCTGTAGAAGAGGATACACATTTTGTGCATCACTCCAGCCTTTCATCAACCGGCCATAAAGTGCGTCATAGCTCAGGGCAGAGTGCTGGCCAATCAAAAGCCACCCATTCTAAGTCTAGCCAATCACATGCCAGAAGTGGAAACCAATCACAGCAGGCATCGCATAGCAAAAACAGTTCTAGCCAATCACAGCAAGGTTCACATGGTAAAAGTTCAGACAACAATAAATCTAGCCAATCAACTGCTGGAAATAAAAGTGGTGAAAATAAATCTGGCCAAACACAACAATCTGCCAGGAGGAGGACAAATTCACATTCAAAAGGAGCCGCAAACACATCAAACCAGACAAAAGCTTCAAGTTCATCAGAAAAGCCAGCACAAGAGACTTCACAGAGCAGTAACCAGTCAGAAAAAGCATCAGAAAAGAAAGCAGATGGTCAGACTAAAAAAGTTGACGCGGCAAAGAAAAGTAGTACAGATAAAGACAAGAAGTAGGTCAACCAGAAATATAATGATTTGAATTTTAGAACTGAAGGATGTACTGCGCTGACAGAGAATGTAGGAAGTGTTGATGCAATTTTGTGTTACCGTATATCATAGCTTTTCAAAAGATTTATGGCAAATTTCCTAGATATTTTAAATAAAAGAGCTCAACTGTGATAGGAATCCGACTCTGAAAAAGTGAAGGTTTTAACAAACAGAAGACAAGCATCAAGTGATTTGTGTGTCATTAACAAAGTTAACAAGGATTTCTTTGTCCTTACAGCTATGCCTAGAAATATTTTACCTTCTGAGCAGTGTTTGGAGAACTTGTAGAGGTAATGGGAGGAATATTTCCCTTTCTCTATTTTGCAAAAGTGTTGTCACCACTAAATTCCACTTCGGTTGTTGATACATTTTTCTTGTTAAATTATACCTTTGAAATGGATTGCACATTTTGTAGATATAAAATCAAAAAGACAAAAAATGCCATTGGATAGTGAATACTAGCACATAAAATATCATTTCATTGCCTGAAACACGAGACTGATTTACAAGTTTTCTGCAATACTATTACTGACACTATGATATTTATTGACGACTGCTTGTATGTAAACCTTGTATCTGCTTTGCTGCAACGCTCTGTTTAAACTGTTCCAAGGTATTTTACGTGTAAGGCCATGCCAATTTGTGTCTGTGTTAAGTGCTCTCTTGTAGTTTGTTTTGCAGATTTTAGGTTTTAGAAAAAATGAAAACTTGTAAAGTTTAAACATGTACATTAAATTTTACATTTTTATGCAAGAGATCATCATTCATGTAACACACAAAGATTTTAGTTGTATTTTTCGGTAATAAAAGAATTGGGTGTGATGCATGCCTTACAATACACTTGGTATGGCCTAGGATGAATTGCATAAAATAAGTAATTGTTTTGCCTAAAGAGTGAAGTCATCTATGGCAGTTGGTGAACTCCATGCAGGATATTCTCTAGGTCCTGGAACAGATGGCTGTACTCAAATTAAAACACATAGCTCGTCTGACAGTAGGAGAAAGAAAAAAAGTTTTTGTGAAGTTTTCTACAGTTTCTTGTCACTCGAGCATCTAGAATCATTTCATGATGTTTACTTTACACTTGAATAAGGGTAAAAACAGGACATTTTTGTTTTCAAGACCTCCATTTGGCTAGGTAACTAAACATGATTTATATCAGATCATTACTGAATATTGCCAGCTGTGTCTTTAAAAAGATGATAATTCTCAGTTCAGTCATTTGATATTTTGTTATGGAATTAATGTTAGCATATTGTTGATATTATACCTGAAGTTTGTTATCTCCAAACCAACCAAATCAGAAACATGTTCACCATTTCACAACAGGGAAAAGAAATGCATTTACAAGTTATGCAGGTGCTGACCATGGCAAATGAATTAAGTAACTTGGTCACATGTCCATGGCAACATGTACACAGTGACCACTAGACTGTAAGGTTACCCAACAGAGAAAATGTTACTATGGCAGACAATGGCGTGGTTCGCTGAACAGTACTGAAATCTTAAATGCTTGAGATGTAGGAACATTTTAAGACACGAAGATGTGAACTGTTTCTTGAAAACTAGCTATTGAAAACACGTGGAAGTTAGAAGCGTTGAAAATGTGTAGGTGCTCGGATCCAAGAAGTTCTGCATGTTTAGTGTGCTATGTTAAGCAGATCTCAGTAGTCAGTGTAAAACTGTAAGCAACCTTCAGTACTTGGTTATTTGTGAAACAGACTAGCTGCATTAAGAAATGCATTTAGAACTGTTATTTTCGTTGTGCTCAATATCTTATTTATTTTATGATCTTTCATATTAAAAGGCCATAGATATGTGCTGTACTGTAAAAATGACTGGCTCACATTTTACACACAAAATGTTCTGCTGATGTAACTTGAAAGCTTCGGTGAAGTAAGCACACCAGTCCTGTACATCGGTAAAATGTCTATTTTCACACTTCATGGTTAATGCTGTTTGGAACAACAAAAAGGCAAGTGAAAATTATTGCTAGTAAAATTACTCAAACTTGGCAGGTTGATTTTTTTGTCTCTTTTTCACCAAGGTCTACAGTTGAGTGGAGTAGGTTTTGTAACTATTGTGGGGCACAAACTGGCAAAATGCCAGTACAGGAAAGGCAATTGTACTAGGTATGTATGAATATTCGGTTCTTCCATTTGTTGAGGAAGTACAAAGTTATATAAAATATATTTTGATGTTTTGTGTCGGAGCATAGGAAATGTGTTAGACTTGAGCCAAGTCATCTTGCATACAGCATTACACAGTGCATGATTATGTTGACTGCTTAAAGTGAGTGTATAAAATATGTGTAACTGGAAGAGTAAACGAAGTGTAAACAAGTGTTGAACTATCAACTAGAATTGCATTATATAGTCGGCGTGCAAGTCATTCTAGACAACATAGAGTGTTGAACATATTTTTGCCCATTGTTTTTAGTTTTAAGAAATTGATACCATGACTAACAGTGTGACTAAATGGTAGTGTTACAGGCTAATTGTTGAACTTTTTTATAAAGGGAAGATATCTGGAGAAAGGGAAAGTATTGGGACAAATGGAAGATATTGGGAGAAAATTCAGAATAGGAGAAGTATCTATGAAGTGTGATAAAAGTATATACTTGGAATTAGAAGATTTATATTACGTACATTCACAAGTTAAAGAATACTTCTGCACAAAATGACAATATTGAGGTGTCCAATTGTGTACAAAATGGTAATAACAACAAAACTACAACATTTTTCCAAGAACATGAAAAAGGTTTTAAGCTTTCAAGGCTTCTGATTTTCTTCAAGATATAAGTCTCCTGACCCTCTCGGGGTGAAATGTGTTTGTATGTTTGACCTGTACTTCATGGTTACATGTTAATCTCCTGACTCTAGAACTTGACACATTTTCATTTGATCATACTATGTTCTATGTTATGAAGTTGGGAGGATGTAGATGTATGAAAAGTTTCACTTATACTTGACTTTGTCATCATACACTGAAAGAATTGCAGAATTTGAGGACTGAGTGTGAAAAAAGAAAAACTTGACCTACTTGTAAGCAAGGCTTAGATCTCTGATCTTGTTGAAATTATAAGAGGAGTACATGAATTGTTAGATTTAAAGTCCTATGTGCTACATGCGGTTTTGCTTGACTTGTGTACAGGCATGTTTGTTACAGTGTTGTGTTCAGTTGTTAAAGGAAATCCTTGTTAAGGGTGAAGACAGACTGTATATATAGTACTGTAATAAAAGCCATAAAAAACTATACAAAAAAATCTACAAAACTACCAAAAAAAGTAGAAAATAAAAATCATAAAAAGAAAACATTGTTGCCATTATCCTGGGTATAATTTTTGTTTTCACATTATAGTAACTGAGTATTTTATGATTGTTTCCTTTTTTTCATAAGTAAATGTAGCTAATTGCATTTTTTATAGTCTTTTTATTTTTATTCACTTTTCTTTTTTAAACTCACTTGAGCTCAAAGGGCTTTTGACGAGCCTTTAGATTGTTGAATGTCTTTTCCCTATCCACATCTTAAGCAACATTGAAACCATTTTGTGATCTTTTTGGATTTTCATAGCAGTCAGTGCATGGTCCTGTATCAAATCTAATTCAGCATGCATAAGTTTGGTTGCAATGACAACGTACAGGAAAATATTTGGTTTTTATTGTGTGCCTGATTTAAAAGTTATTTTACACAAATGCACATTGGCGAGTCTGCTAAATTATTCTTCAAGTATTCTTGATTTGTCAAAAAACAAACTATGACTGCAAGGGGATTTGACTCATTGCCTTGTATGTTTGCAGATACTTAGCCAAAAAAGCAGTACCAGATTTTGAAAAAATCTTAGAAATCATTCAGCTAGTTGTGGACAGGGTGTAACTTCCCTTACAAAAACCAAGAAATATATTGGTAGATTTCTTGTAGTGACTCTACCATGTATTAAAATGAAATTTTCTCCATATTTCTGACATTCCAGCAGCTGCAGTGTAACTCTGGTGAGAATTATACGGACTATCATAGCCCACCTGTTGGTAACAGAATCATTAAAAATTACGTTATACCTTTTTATTCAAATTGAATAGAGCTTATTATTATTTTGTGTGTTATGGTCTAACTTAACACTAATGAATATACTGCAGGTATTCTGCTGAAGAACAACTTGCCTATATGTATATGTGCTATTGAGTGCATGTATGCGGTACTTGGTACATATATGTGCTATTCAGTGCATGTATGCGGTACTTGGTACATATATGTGCTATTCAGTGCATGTATGCGGTACTTGGTACATATATGTGCTATTCAGGGCATGTATGCGGTACTTGGTACATATATGTGCTATTCAGAGCATGTATGCGGTACTTGGTACACATATGTGCTATTCAGTGCATGTATGCGGTACTGGGCACACATATGTGCTATTCAGTGCATGTATGCGGTACTTGGTACATATATGTGCTATTCAGTGCATGTATGGTGTACTTGGTACATATATGTGCTATTCAGAGCATGTATGTGGTACTTGGTACATATATGTGCTACTTTAAGTACCATCTTTCATTTTAAATGTAGCCTGTTTTACCTTAGTTTTTACATTGTGAATCATATTTTATTATTCACTGTTAATTGAGTGAGTATTGATATTCAGGTGTCTGTTTACAGTACAAATAAGAGACTCTGACCTGGAGCACTAACTGTAGGAAAGCAGTCTTGTTATAATAGCCCTACAAAAAAATCAGTGTACTTGAAAAGTTTCCATAGTTATTACAGCTGTTTGTGATGCAATTTTTTTAATGAATCATTTTCAGAATATTAGGATCTCAACAACTCTGTGAAACTATATGAAGTAAGGATATATTTTGTTTAGAAATTCCTTAGTAAATGTTCTTTTTTTAAATTTCCTTTTTATCATTTTAAATACTTGTTTAAGACAGGTAAGTCTTGTATGGCTGTTGAATGTAAAGTTCTAATGGCAGTGACAGATACAGTCATTTAAAACATTGTGTCTTAAGATAGAAGTAGCAGAGATTAACTGATGTATACAAACAGAAAAGTTAGTTATTCACTTGGCTATTTTATTTATAAAATAAAGAAACATTCATGAAAAAAACGAAAGCTGTAACAGTGACCTTGGAAACAGACCGTTTAACTATTAAGGTACAGAGTCACATTGATACCAGCTGATATGTCTCAATTAATTTCTTAATTAGTAAGTAGAAGGCTAGTAGTGTACATGACATACAAATTGTACTCTTTCTATATACTCAGATAAAATTGAGTGTGCTTTACGATATGTGAAAATGATATACTTACATTATAACAGCACATGTATAATATTGTTGAGTTTCATTAATTGTTAAGGCTTTGTTACAATTAGTATATAGTGCACTATTAAGGTTCAAAACCAGTTGTTAAATCCTTTATCAGATATGTAGTTAGAGCATGTAATTGGTGACAGATTCTGTCTTTTTAATTTCCTGTCCTTTCTGGGTAATTGGGTACTTTCAGAGATCATTTGAGATGATTCAACAACATGTCCGTTTCCTTTCAGTATGTGATATTAATTTTTGAGTTACATGTTTTAAAGAGCTGATGTTAGTGATGTATTAAAATCAGGTCGTAAAATAATGAATTTCATTGATTCACGGTCTCTTTGATAATTTAGTATATAGACTTCTAGTCTACAAAACTCGGAAGTTACCTTTTTGTTGCTGATAATAAATCATTTTTCAAACAACATTGCATATCAAGTAACATTTGATAATTTTCTGAATATTTTTTGTCTAAAACCATGGCTCAGTTACTTGTTTGTATTTGTGCTTTTTGGGTCCACCATCCTCGTTCGAGGTGACGTACGACCTGATGGCTCAGTTACTTATTTTGGTTCTAGACTTTTGTTGGAGACCAGTCTGTAATCTCTGGTGTCTGATTGGCTAGAAATTAGCTCATCTGTTAACTTGAACCAATCACATGCCACATATCTCAGACTGGTATAGACAGAAAAGTTTATGACTTTATTTTTACAATTTTATTTCTAATTAAGTATTATCAGTTTCTGGTATTTCTCAACTCGGTGTTTTCATGTATGCAGTCATTTGGTACGAGGGATATAGCCTTGTATATAGTTTCATCAAGAAATCATTTTCTACATTTTTTTTTTTTTTTCACATGACGTATGCTTATAATTCCAGATCATATCATTCTGTAAATGTTTGCATAATTTGTCTGCACACTTCGTTATCAATTTGTGATCTACGTGTTGTTAGTACACTCAAACGCTTGGTTCAAACTCATTCGTGCAATTATTTAGTCAATCTTCATTTTGCTTTGGCTTACTGCAGCATACTTATGCAAACACTTCAAGCTGTACATAAAAAGAGTAAAAATTACAGATTTATTTATGAGAGGGAAAATTTGTCAGTAATTAAGCAGTTTGGTTTTCACTTTGGATATATTGTGTGTGATAAAGTTATAAATACGGTGCTTGTTCTGTGAAGAGATATGTCAAACAGATAATGTGTTGTATTTAGTAAATGTAATGTTTGTTATCATTTATTTTCCGATGTGTTCTTTTTGAGTTTGCTTTGCAATTTTGATATATAATGTGTAAATTTTATCATGTTGGGCTTTTTTGATCGTTTAATTCCTCTTTGAGAAGAGTCTCACTGTTAGTAGTGTGTACAAACATGTATCACTGTTAGAAGTGTGTACAAACATGTCTTGCATAACAACCATTCACAGTGTTTAAAAAAATAAAAACACTGGGTACATTTGCAACCAGTAGGAATCTAGATTAGCAAGTACAACTGCACTCTGTTATCTGGATTTGTACTGTTTATGTAACAAATTAATAAGAATGCAATATACGAGGAGCAATTTCGGGTTTACTTTAGCGTCTTTTCTCTTTAACAACTTGTTTTTTACTTGAATAATTGATAAATTTGTGGAAAATGAATATATATCCAGTAGCTGATGATAACATATTTGTATGTGAGTACTGTTTCCTGCTGATTTCCATATGGTAATGGAAGTTTATTTCTTGTAATTAAGTGTTTAATGGTGTACAATGATTGATAATTAACTACAGTATAAAGAATAATGTATATTTGTTTCCCTAAAATGATTTTTGCTTCATGTGTAGGATTAGGTCATTAAATTCTCAAAAAATCACATGTGTGTTGTTGTGATGTTCTCCTTGAATGCTGAAGTCGGGTCCTTGAATGCTGAAGACATTACCTTGAATGTTGAAGTTGGATCCTGGAATTTTGAAGTCGAGTTGTGGTGTTGCATAATATGGAACATACCTTCAGGCCTTATTGTAGTAAGACTGTTCCGAAATGTTTTCCACTAGCTGTTCCTCACAAGAAGGAACATTACCACCTTTCCAGATTGTAATACTGTATATGAGAGAAGAAATTTTTACTATTTTGCTAGTTAACCAAATTGTGCTTTTGTTTACAAACAGATGAGATAAAAGTAAGTTTTGCCAAAACTTTGGGAATTTTGAGGTATTCTGCAAAGCCCTTAAATCTCAAGCAAGCCTCTTTTGTCTCCAATAGCATTGATATTCCTGAAATTGGGAGCATTCACTAGATACATTCAAGATAAAGAGCTTACAGTATGCCAGCACTTAAAGATCTACATGTACAAGTATGAATGGTGGATTGACCTAGATGATCAAACCCCTATTCATTTTATAAAGATAATACTTTCAAGTTTGCAGAGAGAATCAATGAGTATTTTAGGCATTGAACAAACCCAGCTAGGGATCTTATAACTTCATGTAAATTTGTACCATAGCAACAGCTAAAGATAGTATCCCAAAGCTTCTGACATAAATTTTCAAACCACCTTCCAGCCATAGATACATTGCTCTTCAAAGTGACCAAGATTATAAGAGATTTCTACTGGAAGAAAAAGGCAGTAGAGTATTTCAGTTAGCCTTAGGAGTAGAGTATTTCAGTTAGCCTTAGGAGATGGAATTGAACATTATGGTTCAGGTCTACTGCACATTGGCACCACTATCACCCCCCCCCCCCCCAAAAAAAACACAAAACAAAACAAAAAACAAACATTAAAATTAATCACTTCTCAAGAACCAAAGATGGAATGACACCAATATTGCTCTGTAGCATTTTTGCATTCTATTTTTGAAGGAAGGGTTAGTAGTTCCCCTTGTCAGCTTTGGTGCGAGTGACAATGCTATCTTAACCCCACTATTTAGATACTTATCTGTCAGCCCAGTTAGCTCAATCGGTAGAGCATGAGACTTGTAATCTCAAGGTAGTGGGTTCGATTACAGGGCCGACAAACAAAAATTATTAACAGTCTTTGGGATGAGACTTAAAGGCAGGTCCCATGTATGCGTGCTATACACCTGGCATATTAAAAGAACCAGGGGTCTCTGGAATTTGGACGTGCTCTGTATCTTGCACTATCCTCCGAAACCTTAAATAACTAACCTCTTCTGGGGGCGTTGGTCATGTGGGAAACCAATATCTACGATAAAACCCTAATATACGATACAATTTGTAGCATCTAGATCTTTATACCCCACATGAATCATGCTATACTGATGATGCCACTTTGGTACATTTTCTAATGCAGCAAACTATGGCATTTCAAATATATCAGTAAAGACCAGAATTTTTTCGAAAGAAACCAACAGTTGATACACCTTGGAAATATGAACTTGTCCAGTTTCCAGTGCTTACTTGATAAAAGTGAAGTTGATTCTATCAAAATTTACTTCATTACAGTCATATTTTTCAAGCAAAAAGATTGTTTCTGCAGCTGCCAGGGTATTAACACAAGACAATCTATTTTCTATCAAACTGAACAGCTGCTCTTACCATGTGAATTATTACATATTTTTTGGGGATCAGATTAAGGTAACCACTTTTGTATTCCTGCTACCATAGCAACCAAACTTCAATATTAAACTAGATGGGTTTTTAGTGGAATACTTGTCACCTTACACTTTGTAACAATAACAAAATTTGGCGGCATCACGACCCTTTTGTCATGAGCAATGCAATTTGAAAGAAGGGTGAAGAAATCTAAGGAAATGGCAAGAAGTTTTAGCCAATGTTAAGTTTTTGTGACAAAATTTTAGTACATCAAGAGCAAGACACAACAGCATGCTCGGTACCTGCCAATAAAACAATACTTTTATCAGTAAATAGCAAACCGAATTCTGTTGACTTTCTTAGTATAATTAGAAAACTGTAATCATAAAAAAAAAGAGTCCAAAGTTATCCATAGTAACTTAATTTTTTGATACCCCTGAACACTATTGGTAAGTTTCAAATAACTCCTCTAAGTGGTTACCGAGTTGCACGTAAAACTTTTACCACTTTTTAAGTTCAACAAGGGTTATAATTTGATATAAATTCAGTCACGAATCATCTAACTTAATTGTTTGATACCCCTGAACACTATTGGTAAGTTTCAAATCAATCCCATAGGTGGTTACTGAAGTATGTGCATGTTAGTTAGCACTTTGCATGCAAACCTTAATACAAATTTTCAAAGTCAAACAAGGGGCAAAAATTTGAATTAAATTCATACAAAAGTTATCTTACTTGACAGTCTGACACCCCTTTAGACTTTAATGAAGTTTCAAATCAATCTCATAAGTGACTACTGAAATATGTGTATTATAGTACATTGCATGCAAAACTAACCAACCTTTCCAAGTTCAACAAGGGCCATAATTTAAGATAAATTCAGTCAGGAGTTATCTAACCTGATTGTTTGATACCCCTAAAGACCATATTGAAGTTTTGAATCAATCCTATGTGTGGTTACTGAGATATGTGTATTATAGTACCTTGCATGCAAAACTTTAACCAAAGCTGCAATGCAGACGCCGACATTGACACAAAAGTGACTGTAATAGCACCACATATTCTATGTAAAGTCAAGCTAAAAAGGGGCAGAACTCTGTCAAATATGACCTTGACTTACAAAGTTTGGCAGATTCACAACCTTTTTGTCATAAGCAATACAATTTGAAAGTTTAAAGAAGAAATCTTAAGAAATGGCAATTAAGTTTTCGTGACAAAATGGAAGTACAACAAGAGCTGTCAGTAGGACAGTGCGCAAGACTTTTTTAGTGCTTGCCAATAAAATAAAACTTTGACAGTTTAAAGGGCACACAAGACTTTAACTAGGAATTTCTAAGTACAAATCAAGAAACATTTTCACAGAGTTATCTTCTCTTGCTTACAGATAGGTCTCATGATGGTACATAAGTACTCCAACTTTCAAAGTAATATCTCAAATGGTTAAGTTAACAAGTGGACAAGAATGAAAATTTTAACTGAGTTTCTAAGTCAAAAAGGGCCATAATTCATATAAAATCCTTGACAGAATTACCTTCTCCTGCCCATGTTTTGGGATCATGATGGTAAACAAGTATTCCAACTTTCAAAGTAATATCTTGAACAGTTTAGTCAAAAAGTGGACTGGTACGAAAAACTTAACCAAGATTCTAAGTCGATAAAGGGCCTTAATTTTTAAAACAAATCCCTGACAGAGTTACCTTCTCTTGCCTACAGATGGGGGTAATGATGTAAACAAGCATTCAAAGTTTCAAAGCAATATCTCAAAGGGTTAAGGCAATAAGTGGATTTTACCCATATTCAATGTATTTTCTAAGTAAAAAAGGGGCATAATTCTGTTCAAAACCTTGACAGAGTTATGAACTCTTGTCTGTTGATGTAGGCCATGATGGTAAACAAGTATGGTTAGTTTCAAAGCAATACCTCCAATGGTTTTGAAATAAAGTGAGGTGGTACGAAAAACTTAACCAAGCTCAATACACTTTCTAAGTCAAAAAAGGGCCATAATTCTGTCAAAAACCTTGACAGAGTTATGTACTCTTGTCTGTAGATGGAGGTTATGATGGTAAACAAGTATGGTAAGTTTCAAAGCCATACCTCTAATACTTTTGAAATAAAGTGGGGTGGTACGAAAAACTTAACCAAGGTGTGACACCAACGCCGACGCCTTTTCATGTAAAAGTCGAGCTAAAAAGGGTCATTACTCTGTCAAATATGACTTTGACGTACAAAATTTGGTGGCATCACAACCCTTTTGTCATAAGCAATACATTTTGACAATTTGATGAAGAAATATACAGAAATGGCAAACTTATAGCCATTGTTTAGTTTTCATGACAAAATGTAAGCACACAAAGGGGCATAACTCTGTCAAATAAGACTTTGACATACAAAATTTGGCAGCATCATGACACTTTTGTCATCAGCAATACAACCAGAAATCTTAAGAAATGGCAAAGTTATAGCCAACGTTAAGTTTGTGTGACAAACTGACGGACAAAGCAATCCCTATGAATCGCCTTTTCTCTGACAGGGCGACACAAAAAATGCTTTTCCTCATGTGCTATCACCAATGCATCTACTAAATGTATTTTTTTGCTCAAGGAAACTGCAAAGCTATTTCTGCTGTAGTGATTTTTGGCATTAAGGCAGGCAAAAACATACACAAGAATTCTGTTCTTAATTTTTATTTCCAGCCATTAAATAAGATGGCACAATAGTGTGTAAACTTGTGATGTCATTTTTATATAAGATATATAATTATATAGATAGATGTATAAATAAACATAGATTTATATGTGAAAATATTTACGACAACACAAATTTACAATACAAACAAAAATAGAGGTCACACCACAAATATCCTTTTTCAACTTACAACATACTTTCTCTTAACCATGACAGTTGACTGTGTAGTAAAAAAAAATCCTTTGTTCTCTGCATTAGAAGTCCATGCTATTAAAGAGTGAACCCATATTTCATTGTACCTTTATATTCTAGGACTAGATTCATAGATAACCACAATGCAATTTGTAGAACAACTAGGTCCTCTGTGTAAAACCAAACAGCGGCTTTACCTCTGCAGTCCTGGCAAATACAGACCAACAACCAGTATCACAATGGAAACACAAAATAATTGACCATGTGCACTGCTATAATATCATTCAGATTGTTGGAGATGGTACTACAAAGACTATGGGCCCATATCAGACTAGGAATGCAATGCCTCCTGTCAGTTTTCACACTATCGAGCTCAATTATACATATAGATTGAAATGTAAAGACAGTCATGAAAAATTATGTATTACATATTCTCCATTGAAATATCAATCTTAAACTATTTTTCAGCCAGTTATAATTAAATAATTAAAGGTCCAATACTAAGGAAAGCGAAAATTCAAATATACTTTAAAAAGCACAGAAATAAGTTATTTTTAATAAAAAATGAAAGTTGGTATGTAGAAATTCTAAATAAATCACAGTACATGTACAATTATTTTTCTATGCATTATGAAGAAAGTTAAAAAGACCTGGGTGGTCATTTTGTCGATTTCAACATAATACGCATACTTTTCTTTGTGTTCCAAACCCTTTCTGTAAATCTTAACCTGACAATCTTTATTATTTAGTATCTTGCATAAAGTTATATACTTGCCATTGAAATAACTGTCACTTAATTTTTGCTTAGTAGTGGACCTTTAATAATGTAACATATATTCGAAGGCAAAAGAAACACAACTTTTTTCAATTTGTAATCATTTGTAGAAAAAGGCAGCACACAATTTTTCATAATTTCTTGCAAGTGGTGAAGTTTGCAATCAGACTGCATTAAGTTATGATGAACTAATTCATTCAAAACTGTTTTCAATTTGTGTTGGAATGTCTATCTCTTAGTACCAGCCCTGGTCTGACCATATCTTGTGATATATTACCTTTCACTTGTAAAAATACGTTAGAAAAGCTTAAGTAAATGGTAAATGGACATTAATCCTAGGACATAAGCCACCAAGCTCAATTTTGCAAAAGCAGACATTAGCCCCATCATTATTTTGCAATGGCAAACATTAGCCCCTACAACTTAACAATGACACTAAATTAAATTTTAAACTTAGAAAAATGAAGGGACTAATGTTCGCCTTAGCAAAATAATGTAGGGGCTAATGTCCTCCTGTGCAAAGACCGAGATTAGGGGCAAATGTTCTAGTGGGTGAAGTTCTACATTCAGGTTAAGTGCTGTGTTTAAACACACTTGGCAATACCAAACCAAGCAGCAAAATCTATCACCCGAAGTACCATGTTATGCAGACTTTTTTTCTAAACGTAATTTCTACAAGTTTATTGTATTGTTCATAGACAAATGTATGCTTAAACTTAATTTTATTGAATTATTTTTTTTTCATGTAAGATAAAAATATAAATCCACAGGGCAATGAAAATCTCTAAACTTCTCTCTGGTCATTTCTGCCTGTGACAGTTCTTACAAAAATGACTGATACTACGCTATCAGGACTACAATGTACATGATTACATACTGTAATCCATAGTGAAACCCCTCATGAGCTCACATACTGTGGACAGACAAACAACATTTCTTTGAAACTATCTTAAAACTGACATCATCTGCTTTAGTGTACAATACAACCCTTGGCACATACAAATGTTATCTAACACATATTTTATAAACAATCACACAGTATACATAAACAATTGTACGAGATCAGTAACACACACATAGTATTTTATACATATTGTTTTTTTCTAACTTAAATGAAAGAAAACAAACTGCTCTTTTATCACAATTCTGAAAACCAGGATACGTTTCTGAATGCCAACTTTGTACAAACTAATACCATGCATGCAATTACTTGGACGGCAACTGTAAAAACAGTTTTCACTATTAAGTATCATGCACTGTGTAGACGCAACTGTCGAGATAGTTCAAAATACTGCAATTATACAACTGGCCACTTCTACATATCTTTATGGGTTCTGCAAATCACTTTAAATTTGGGTCAAATCACGAGACCATGATGATCCCGCTGGTTCACACTGTAGTAACAATACAGATCATTTGCGGAGAATTTAGCGAAACCTTTATTTCACAAAGGGGTGCTCTTGCGAAAAAAATGTGAAAATAAAGATCTCACAAATATTCATGATTTACAGTATTTAACAGGCGCAATGTTTGTTCTTCTGGTAAAAAAAGTAATCAAGGACTATTTGTACAAAGGTTACATTTTCAAAGATCTTTCAATTTATAGTAATGACAAAACAAATTCCTGAACCTTTACAAGCTTGTGTCATGACACATCTAGAATACTAAACTTTATACAATGTAATACTTTATTTGGTCTGCAATTTACATGAGTATTGCAAAAAATTTAAAATCTAATAATTTCATCATTGTTTACTTTTGGCAAGAAAAACGCTATCTAACCCTATAGTCCTATCTAATCAATTATGAGTATGTACATAATAAAAGATTTGCTATTTATGTACAGTTGCCACAATACAGTCTATGTAATATAACTTCTGTTTATATGCATCTCAAAATGTAATTACATTGTAATGTAGTATTCAGTTTTTACAAGAATTTGTCCGACATGTTAAAAAACATATGTACAGAACAAGAAAAAAACATATAAGTATTTTTTATACAGAAAAAGGTACAATTATATACCATCACTAAGGATATTTAACACCCGTATTGTGGAAAAGTCAAAATAAAGGAATAAAATATAATGGACGGAAAACTGAAGCAAACGTAAACTGAATGAACAAACTTATACTGAGAACGGAGATTTACATAAACTGCGAATACTGCCAGAAAGCTAGAATAACCCTAGTTGCTTTTGCAGCAAGCTGTGATGATCCTAGATTCGTTGGCAACCAGCTTGTCATGAATAACATTAGTTTCTTCTGCAGCAAGCCGGGATAACCCTAGTTTCACTGCAACAAGCTGAGATAACCCTAGTTTCTTCTGCAGCAAGCCGGGATAACCCTAGTTTCAATGCAACAAGCTGAGATAACCCTAGTTTCTTCTGCAGCAAGCCGGGATAACCCTAGTTTCTTCTGCAGCAAGCCGGGATAACCCTAGTTTCACTGCAACAAGCTGAGATAACCCTAGTTTCTTCTGCAGTAAGCTGGGATAACCCTAGTTTCTTCTGCAGCAAGCTGGGATAACCCTAGTTTCATCTGCAGCAAGCTGGGATAACCCTAGTTTCTTCTGCAGCAAGCTGGGATAACCCAAGTTTCTTCTGCAGCAAGCTTGAATAACCCTAGTTTCTTCTGCAACAAGCTGGGATAACCCTATTTTCTTCTGCAGCAAGCTGGAATAACCCTAGCTTCTTCTGTAGCAAGCTGAGATAACCCTAGTTTCTTCTGCAAGCTTGAAAAACCCTAGTTTCTTCTGCAACAAGCTGGGATCACCCTAATTTCTTCTGCAGCAAGCTTGAATAACTCTAGCTTCTTCTGCAGCAAGCTGGGATAACCCTAGTTTCTTCTGCAGCAAGCCGGGATAACCCTAGTTTCTTCTGCAGCAAGCCGGGATAACCCTAGTTTCTTCTGCAACAAGCTGGGATAACCCTAATTTCTTCTTCAGCAAGCTGGAATAACCCTAGTTTCTTCTGCAGCAAGCTGGGATAACCCTAGTATCTTCTGCAACAACTTGAATAACATAGTTTCTTCTGCAACAACAAGCTGGGATAACCCTAGTTTCTTCTGCAACAAGTTGGGACAACCCCAGTTTCTTCTGCAACAAGCTTGATTAACTCAAATTTCTTCTGCAGCAAGCTGGAATAACCTTAATTTCTTCTTCAGCAAGTTGGGACAACCCCAGTTTCTTCTGCAACAAGCTTGATTAACTCAAATTTCTTCTGCAGCAAGCTGGAATAACCTTAGTTTCTTCTGCAGCAAGCTGGAATAACCCTAGTTTCTTCAGCAGAAAGCTAGAATAACTTTAAGTTTCTTCTAAAGCAAGCTAGAATAACCATAGTTTTATCTATGGTCAGATGGACAGACAGGGAAGACAAAATAATTCATTGCATATAAATATCAGAAACAACAGAACAAAACCCCAACATGAGGGCAATGGAAACAAAAACAAGAAAACTGATAAAAAAAATGTTAACACTTAGAATGAATGAAACACTAATGGAAGATATGTTTTCTGAGATACAATACTGGATTTGTCACTTTGGAGTTCAAAATATACAGTCGCTAACACTGATTACATGGCCGTACAACTACACACAACAGCTGCTACCTCGTGACAACATACTCACAACTATATGAAGGTGGTTTTAGACATTCCTTTATCCCGAAAAACAAACAAATCGAGGGTTGATTGCAAAACTGTTGTAACTTACATGAAATAAAGGACATGCAACAGTTTTGCGGTCAACCCTCAAAATGAAACTTTAAAGCTGTTCACTCTCAGTTGCCATTGAAAACACCCTCTGGGGGCATAAAAATAAAATTTATAAAAATGACATACCAATACATAAATATAAAACTAAAGGCTAGAATCAACAATAGAAGTAAAAATCTAGGTAGGAATTTGCAAAAATCAATTGAAAATGTGGTTTTACTGCACCGCTACACTGTATGTTATATTGGAATTACAAAAGTGTTTGTAATGCTTTATCATTTGGTAGCATATTATTTCAAATCTACATAATTATATACTTTACATGAATTTGTACTGGAACCTTTTTATACGACTATATGTTCTATAAAATGTGTGTTTTTCATACAGTTTGAAGAACTTTATTTTTTTACCAAAATCTGAGAGCGAGCAGCTTTAATAGAACTATACTCATTACAAATAGAATGTTACTCTGTTATTTACAAGACTAATCTTAATGACTTTCATGAAGTGAATGGCCTTCGGTTAAGTTTGAATTTGAATCATAAGCAGTTGCAGAAACACTTGCCACTCAAACAGGACACAACTTTGTTAATTGTACTTCACAGTTATACTTGTGTTTTTAAAATGATGCCAAAAAAGTCTGTCCAAGACTGTTACTTTAAGATAACTCTTTTGCTAATAGAGGTATAGCTTGATTAAAATCTACTTTAAAAAATACAGGACATAGTTCTCTCTGTTTATTTCAATACCAAAAAGATATTAAGAAAGTATAAGATTTTAACTTTGATCACGTTGTAAAGTTGATAGAAAGCTGGGTTTTTTTTATAACTTTTGTCAGTTTATTGTTATTCCTTTTTGTAACAAATTTCCGAAGGCCCTTTTTTGTGACGCCATTTAGACAGTACGTGGGAGTACAATAGCTCGACTGTTAAAGACATAAAGTAGTTACGCTAAACATGGTTTGTATCTAACTTAAAACATGCATAGTTTTAACAAAAATATTCAACACACAAGAAATTTATATTGGTAGTTCACAAAACTACAAGAAATCTTTGGCAGATAAAGACTAGGTCATATGACCAACAAATCTATATCATGTGACATAAAATTGGTCACATGATCACACTTAAAAGTAATTCTGCAGCTAAAGTTTATAATAAATTGAACACATAGAATGATATATAAGTAATTGCAGTGCATATTAGCACAATTTATGTTTTTATATACAATTACAGGTATTGATATAAAATTCCAGTTCCTTTAAATTCTTTGTTCTTTATTTAAATTCATCTGAAAGAATATATATAATCACAGTTTATGCTTCATGATTCTATATCTTAAGTAATTTTTTGGTAAAATAAAAGCACTGCATCACAAATATGTGACATACTGGTCACTATATGGCATTCAAGAATTGGCATCCCGAAGACCTCTCATTTCTGGATACGCTCGTGTTTTCCCGCTTCTTATTGGTTTGAGGTCCGGTTCTCTAGGTGTATGTATGTACACGTCATTATCATCCCCTAACACCGACTGGGGTCTCGACATCCAACCTGAGCGTACGTCTGTGCCAGACATAGATCCCATATAACGGCTGTCCGACTCCTGTTTACTGTGGCCCTGGTATGGCCAAACTGTCTCTGGGTTAAGATAATGGCCTGTCTGACTACCCGCCCTACTTCCGTATGTTTTGTTGATTGGCTGTAACCTTGCTCCCTGCAATAATAAAGTCATTTCAACTACTAAGGTTACTGTATTTAGAAACTGCAATGATTTAATTTTTCCTGTTTTTTCGAATTTCTTACTTCACTAATAGTGCTGCAAACCAACCTGGATAGTATACATCCTTAGGCATGAACCGGTCTATATCTGTAAACAAAGGGTTTTATATAACAAAATGTTTGTTAGACTCTCCAGATTTCAAAACTGGATGTTGCAGTTGCCAAAACTGTGGTACATTGTCACTATTCAAAATGGTTGCCAAGATGGCCACCAAATTGTTGAGAATTAGATATATGGAACATCATTTCAGCATGGAGAAAACTGAAAAACAATTTGTGATATTTATGATATAAGCAAATAATACCCTTACTATTCAGTTTAAGGTCATAAAAGCCCCTTATACTAGAAGAAGGGAGATAATATAACACAAAAGACACATTTTGGGGGGTAATTTTACAATGTTACAAAAGATTCATTATGCCCCCGAAGGGTGGCATATTAAAATCGCACCGTCTGTCCGTCCGTCCGTGCGTCCCCACTTACAAATTCGTGTCCGGACTGTAACTTTGTCATGCATTGAAGGATTTTAAAATAACTTGGCACAAATGTCTAGCACATCAAGACGACGTGTCACGTGCAAGACCCACATCCCTACCTCAAAGGTGAAGGTCACACTTGGAGTATGAAGGTTACGGAATCCTCTATATATGCACACATTCGTGTCCAGACTGTAACTTTGTCATGCATTGAAGGATTTTAAAATAACGTGGCATACATGTCTAGCACATCAAGACGACGTGTCGCGTGCAAGACCCACGTCCCTAGCTCAAAGGTCAAGGTCATACTTAGAGTTTGAAGGTAATGGATTCCTCTATATATGCATATATACACACATTCGTGTCCAGACTGTAATTTTGTCATGCATTGAAGGATTTTAAAATAACTTGGCACAAATGTCTAGCACATCAAGACGACGTGTCGCATGCAAGACCCACGTCTCTAGCTCAAAGGTCAAGGTCACACTTAGAGTTTGAAGGTAATGGATTCCTCTATATATGCATATATGCACACATTCCTGTCCAGACTGTAACTTTGTCATGCCTCGAAGGATTTTAAAATAATTTGGCACAAATGTCTAGCACATCAAGACGACGTGTCGCATGCAAGACCCACATCCCTACCACAAAGGTCAAGGTCACACTTAGAGTTTATAGGTAATGGAATCCTGTATATATGCATACATTTGTGTCTGGACTATAACTTTATTATGCTTTAAAGGATTTTAAAATAACTTGGCACAAATGTCTAGCACATCAAGCGGATGTGTCGCGTGCAAGACCCAAGTCCCTACCTCAAAGGTCAAGGTCACACTTAGTGTTTAAAGTAATGGAATACTGTATGCATGATTACTCTGTCATGCATGGAAGGATTTTAAAATTACATAGCACATTTATTGAGCACATGGAGAGGACACAGACTGTGAGGCACCTCTTTCGGGGGCATTAGTCACTTGTGAGGGACAGCTCTTGTTTAACATAGATTCTCCTTTCACGGCTCACAAATTGCAAAAAAATTACGCAATTGAACATATTGAAACACTACAAGTTTTAACAATTTGACACATGTAAACTTTCTAGGATTTTACAGTGTTTAATGGTTATTTACTTAAAAATTGAGTAGAACTGTAGAACAGAAGCATCTGTAAAAATAATGGTTGCTCCCAGAAGCCTGCATTTACAGATGTACAGCACACAAGTTGTGTTCATGCAAATGAAAACTTAAAACAAAGTTCAATTCATTTAGTAATACATTAAAATTGTTACCATATTGTAGACCAGCAAAATGAAAACCAATAAAGGGAAGTAATTCAAACATAGGCCCAAATAAAGTTATGAATCTTGAACACTGCACTTCTTTTAATATTCTCTTTCCTTTGTGCTAAATATCATGTAAATCTGTTGAACAGTTTTTGAACTATGTTCCCTACAAGCATAATACTGCATGATAAAGGGAGATCATTCAAAAGGAGACAAGGTAGAGTTAGGGTAACTAGATACTGCATTTCCTCTAAATATCTTCTATCACCATCTCTTTTATCAAGCAAATCTGTTTCAGGGTTTTGATATCATTTATAATAGAACAGTTCTAACAATGTTGAAGAAGACAGTCAAGAGTGTCCTCACCCCTGTGGTCTGGGGTTAATATAGACTAGTCACTAGTCTGATAAAATCTATGTTTTTTCAATATACTGTATTTCATGCACTATTTCCAGTCTATTTTATATGATTTTGCTTTGCATACTGGGGCAGTTTTATCAGTTGGTACTACTTTTTTATTCTACATACTATGTGATTACTTTATTGGACAATGTTCCCACTTCATCAATTTATTATGTTTATTGTAAAAATTGTCTGCAAAATATATTAATACTTTACACGCTTTATTTTTCATTTGATTTTCAGAAAATTTTAATTGATGATATTATTTGGAGTCTGCATGATCTGTATAGAAACTGGGCAACTTCCCCACTTCACCAGGTTATTGCCCAGTACAGCAAATGAAATCAGGATGTTTTGTGCAAAGACCCCTAATTGTTAACACAAGTCATGTGAAAAGTGTTCCACTGTGCATCTTCATAAAAAAAATACTGGCACTCTTTATGCATAAGGCAACAAATCTAACTATGGAGTCATTTCAAAAAGTAAACTTTTATCACTGCCAGTCTGTGAACAAAATAAAACATAATTTCAATTCAAGATTTTCATCATGTAAATCCTATCTTCTAGTTTCAAGGTTCTAATGACAACTGACCACTAGTTACCACAAGAGATTTTATCGGCTGTATATTATAAACACCAGGCAATAAAATTTAATCACCTGCTGGGAGAGAACGGTCAAGATTTGGCATTGATTGAAGACACCAGTTTTCTGAGGTGTTTTAAATCGCCTTTTACCAGGCCCTGAAATCGGCGCTGAATAGTAGACTGGCTCTAGAACAAAATTGATTGATATTTTTTAGTAAAAGAGATATTTCAGGGCCTGGTGACCAGGCTAGGGTTATTAATGCATAGGTGCCAGGAATTGCAAATGTGTATCATAAAAGGCGACTAAATGGGTTTGGTGAGCTGAGGTCCCTGCAGACATGGTAAAGCCCCATGCAAGTTTAGGTCACTGTGACCTTGACCTGTGACCCACTGACCCCAAAAAAAATATGGATCATCTACTCAGTAAGACTAATCATCCTATGAAGTTTGAAGACTATGGGTCAAATAGATCTCAGCGAAAAATGTTTTCAAAATTCTGGTCACTGTGACCTTGACCTTGTACCCACTAACTCCAAAAAAATAGGGATCATCTACATGTTTCAGGGAGCCTTCTGTGCAAGTTTGATGAAAGTTGAAATAAAACGGTGACCCATAGAGCACTATCAAGGAAAATCTAACAGAAGTCACTGTGACCTTGACCTTTGACCCACTGACCCCAAAAACAATAGAGATCATCTGCATGCTGCAGAGCACCTTCTGAGCAAGTTTGATGGAAGTTGAATGAAAACTGTGACCTGTAAAGCACTATCAAGGAAATTTAATGGAGGTCACTGTGACCTTGACCTTTGACCCCTAAAACTATAGGGAACATCTACAAGTTGCAGGAATCCTTATCAGCATGTTTTATCAAAGTCAAATGAATATTGCGACCTGTAGAGCTTTATCAAGGAAAAGTTTATGGAAGGACGGACAAACCACCATGGAATAAGCTCCACTGGACTTCGTCCAGTAGAGCTAATAACACAAATGTTCATGGCATAATTTATATGGTACCTTATCTACAGGTGTTTGAGTCATTTTCCTAAGTGCCATTGTCTGCTTGGCAAATTGCGTCTTTTCTCTATTATCAACATCTTTCGACATGTACGTGTCTCGGTTCTGAAGTGGCTCCCTAGCCGAGATCTGACCGTCTGGCAACTCGTCATCTGGATCATAATCCATGCGGGAAGCTCTCGATGGATTTATAAAGTGCCGTGACGGCGTCGCCCGTCCTACATTCTCATTGTCTCGATCCATCAGTATCTAAATAAGTATGTGACATAAATAACAGTTATTGCAAACAGTGAACAAGTTGAACCTTCATAAACGTTGTTAAAACAACTTAATATTTCTGATATAATGGCATTTGCTTTGAGGTAACAGGTGACACTGTCTCTATGCAACATAGTATCTACATCTGCATGTATGTTTCTAACTCTATGTGATAACAAGTGTACACATTCACATACAAATCACAGATGAAAACAGTAATGCAACTTACTTTGTTCCAAATTAATCAACTTTCAGGTGGCAACCAACACATCCAAGTTTGTACCAAAAACTTAATTCCATTATCTACATTTTGTCTTGGTGGCATAATCAAGACTGCTTGATATACAATATTAATGCCTATATTCTACACCATTTTTATCAAGCGAACCCACCACCTTCAAAATGACATTGTATTTTAATATTTACCTGAACAATCTTCTTTTTCTTTTTCTTCTTTGCTAATTGGTACATAGTTCCTGATGAATGCCAGTCGTTGTTGTTGTCTGCCCTCCTATGAAGACAAGGACACAGTCACCCTCCATAATAACAATGGCTAGCTCAGGCTTTCATTCATTTTTTAAAGTTTTTCTGTCCTTTCTATAAATGGGAATACCTTTTTCTACTTAAACCTTCTCAATTTAATTAAAAGATGTACAAATCACAGATTTATGAAAAAAAAGGATGGATAAACTACAGAGAAAAATTAAGGCCCTAATTTAGTTGATAGTGAAGCATTTATAGTTTAGGAGCTGTGCTTTATCTTTACTATATGTATGTATTTTAGAGTTTTATCGTTGGTACCAGATAATCCATATGGCCAACGCCCCCAGAAAAGTTTTTAGTTAACTAAGGTTTCTGGAAATAGTGCTATATACAGAAAGTGTCCCATTCCAGATATACCCCTGGTTCTTTAACACACCCGGAGTACAGCATCAATACATCAGACCTCACTTTTAGGTCTCATCAGAAATACCATTAGTTATGTCAGTGGAGGAGCCGGGGATCGAACCTGTGATCCATGGACTACCAGTCCACACGATAACCACTAGATCACTGATCTGCTCCTTTACATTTACTGTTTCATAAAGAATTCTTGTATAACTGTATTTTGCTAACTACTAACCAGGAGCTGTCATGACGCATTGTCTGCTGTCGAGTATGGTAGACATCTGGACTGTCATTGTAATATGGCTGCACACTGACATACTTTGTGTGAGATCTCGTCTGTACAGGGGGACCTCCCACACTGATATTACCAAGTTCGCGATGAAAACCAAGGTCTGAAAAACACAAACATTTTGTCTTATACTCACTAATTCGATAATCAACTTCATCTCATACTTATTAAAAATAATATACATGTATATGCATGCTACTGCTACAGGTGTGTTGTGTCTCTAAGTAGAAATACAAATGTATATATGGTACATTTTACTAAAATTAATTTAATATAATTTTAAAAATTGCTTTCCAATATACTCAAAAGCAAATAAATCTTTTTCAATTTATTCTAATTTGAATAAAAATTCACAGTTTTTCATGAAATCATGTAGATGGTAAAGTTCAATATAAGTCTACATGAAATAACCACGCGCTTCGTTCACTTGAAAACTGTTTTCAATTTGTGCTGTAATGGCTATCTCTTACTACTGACCTCAGTCTAATCAAACACTCTATAGCAAAGATGCGTTTCTTTTGCAAGTATACTTCTTTCTGCTAATTTTTTGTGTACAAAGCAAAACTCAGAATCTGCTACTATAAGATTGAACAAGACTGCACTCTAGATAGAAATAAACCAAAATGTCACTAGCTTTATTTTCATTGGCCATGTAGTTTTGACCTGATGACCTAGATTCTTCATGGACAGAAAGCCTGATTTTGAAAAATACTGGGCACAACCCTGTCTAAATGACATTATGTAGAAGTTGTGATGGCAAGTTGCTGTCAGGTTTGACAGCACTTCTGTATTGGACACCGTTCCTAATGTTTCCAAGGAAACAAGAATGACTCATTAACAATCAAGAAAGTTGGTATTAACTAAATGACCGAGGATTCTAGCTTAAGACTGGCTATACACGCCAGAAACTGTTTTATATAACAGGTGACCTAATTTCTTGGCTTGTAACTCAGTAATGTGGTTAAACTAACAATAGAACAATGTGATAACTAAATACAGAAATGAACAATTTATAACCATAGTTTTCTTATCTTTCATTTGTTGTTGTTTTCTTTGAACAAAATACTTATTCTTCAGAATAAAATGTGTTCCTTTTACAATACAAGTGACAATTAATAATTACTTTACATACATTCCTGGGAAACACATTTTACCAGGTTTGAACCAAGACCCACTTTCATATATAACAGACCAAATTAAAACTAAAAAGCAACCTTCAGAGGTTTTTGCTACAAATATAATTATGTTGACTTCTATTAAAAATCTAAATAACTTGCATAAAAGGAACTATGCCTTCTATGGCAACGCATTTCCTATTTTACCATTAACTTGCATAAAACAAACATGTTTGGTGTTACGTCAAAGAGCAACAACTAAGAATAATCTGTAAAGATATGTATAACAACTATGTTCACGCTAGGATAGAAAGGGATCACACTTTCACACAAACTAGAGATTGTTTTTCACGAAAAAATGTATGTCTCAAAACCCCTATGACCTTGACCTTTGAGCTAATGACCCCAAAATATAATATACACAACTTGATTTCAAATTGATGCTTCATGGAAAGTTTAAAAATAAACCAGTACGTGGTTTTGGCGCAATGTAGACAAGATTTTCTGTTTTTAGGTTGCTATGACCATGACCATTGAGATTGTGACCACAATTATAATATGCATACATACTGATACTTCCTGCAAAATTTCATAATAATCTAGCAAGGGATATTAAAGCAGTTGCCCAGACAAACTATGTGACAGACTAACTGACAGCACAAAATCAAAATATCCCCATACCACTGTGTGATGGGAGGCATAAAGATTGAAAATGTTTCTAATTATAGCATTTCTAAGACTATCTAGCTCAAACACTTTTCCTGGTCAAGCTATGCATAATAGTGTGACTGTTTACATGAACTGAATGAAACTGTCCAGTACTAAATGACTAGACACATATTGTCTGTTATTTATATTTACTGTTATATCTGTTTATTACAATTAAATTAGTAACAAAAGAACAGTTAAAAAATGGCTATTCTTAGACAGAAGCAAATCTGTATTGCCATGATTTTCTTTTAAAAGACTAATAGATCAATGAATGTGTTACAAGCCTAAATGATGTCAATACCCTGTATATGGATATCACTTATAAATAACTATCTGTTCTGTTCTGTTCTGTGATATCAGTACAAGCATTTTAAGGAACTAAGAAGACTGCAGTTATGAACAAAATGATTGTAAGAGTTGTTAGTAAGGACAAACGAACACTGACAGTTAGATGTGATCAGGAGAGGGGTTCTGTTTGTTGAAGCACACACCACAAGGGAGGTAACTGTGAAACATTAATGCAGATGAATCCAGGTGCCAAGTTCTTAAAAGACAGAAGGTCCAGCTCAAATAGCATGCACTTGTCCTCATACTTGTTTATAGAGAATTTACAAGTTTATAAACTTAAAGAAGACATTATCATGTTGATATTATTCAGACAATTCTGATGTTATAAAAATATAATTATGTTTTAACACCGCTCTTTTTCAACTTAAATGAGCCACAGGAAATTATGATAAAACTGATGCTGATGATGATGTTGTTGTTGATGGTGATGATGATGACAAGAGCAGACTACGTTGGAATAGCTGATATGAATGCTACCACCAATGATAATGATTAAGAGTCCTGACAATGAAGAAAGAAAATTGATTGATGATGATGATGATGATGATGAATGATAATGATTATACTGATTACTATGATAATGTTTCATCACAGAATACCAAAGCAAAAAGTGAGGAAAGAGAAACAAGTGTACATTCAAAATAAGCATGAAAGAGTGACAGAAAAAAGAAGAGAAAAACAAGTGAGCATTCAAAACAAGCAGCAGAGTGAAGAAAAAAAACATGTGAACATTTGAAACTATCAGCAAAGAGTGAAGAAAGAGAAAGGTGAACATTTAAAACAAACAGTAAGTAGACTAAATGTGGTATGGGTAAGGGGACATAAGCCAGTCTACCTGTCCCCGATTCAACTGACGATACAGAGTCCCGCCGAGTCTCTGAAGAGAGAGCAAGTGAAATAACTTACCTAAAGTTTCATGTACAATACACGACAAACTAACAACATGCTATTCAACAAACAAACTCTTTATCTTCATTGATTGCATTAATTTTGCATCGTCAATTCAGACCATGCTGTTATATAACACAATTAAACTGATAGAATCAATCTACGAAAAAAAAAAACGTTAATATATTCATTGACAAGATACTATCTTAATATGCGCTCATTAAATCTCAAAGGTATTGCTGGAGTGAAACTTTTTACTTCGCATGACTGGCGTAGAAATGACCTGGCACACGCAGTGACAGTACAGTCGGATATCTAGTACAATTATTTGACTGGCACCAGCCCCCTGAAGAAAGTGCATTAAAATAATGCAGTGTTACAGAAATAGAAACATTCGTTACATAGACAAGGATCTTTTAATTACTTCTTTATCAGGAGCTTACTGTTTGTCAATATACTTGTTCATTTGACATGTCTATTTACGAGTTTTGTAATTTCTTTGACATAAACATACTTGTGAATAAAACAACATGGAATGTATTTGGCTCATGTACTAAAATTTTAAAGAATGAAAAATGAAAAAATAGTCTCTAATAAATATATATTTAAATGTTCTAACAACAGCTGTTTTGATATAAAAAAACAAAAAACACCCAAAGCCTTCTACTGTAATCTAGAACATCTACATGCTATACACATGATAAAAATGAAGCATGTGAATATTTCATACCTATCTACATTCAATAAGAGAGCCATTATAACCTAATATCACTCACCTAAGTTTAACTGTGACTTCATATTTCCTTTAACTTAACTAGGATATTTTTTTTTGAGAACTTTACTTTAGATTTATTCATGGCAACATTCAACAAATGTGTACTGTCAAACCTGTCTTAAGTGACCATACAGGGGAAGCCGAAATTGTGGTCTTTCTTAAGGCAGGTAGTCTCTTAACTCAGAATATATTGCTATCATCTTAAATTACAAGGGAAGAATATAAAGTGGTTGCATATATCAGGTTGTTGCTTAATAAAAGGGGTTGCAAGGGCAGGGTTGAGTGTCCTTCGCATATTTTCACAACCAACATAAAATGGAAGTTTCCTAACTCTATAAAGTAGTCTCAAATGAATTGCTGTTTGGTGAACAGATGATCTACTCCGGACAGTGAGTGGTCTATAAAAACAGTTTACCTGAGCATTATGCTCATGTAAGTTTAAAAATAAAACAGACTATATAATATCTAAACACAGTATACAGCCAAACTCCTATATAATTTAACAGAGCAAAACAAAGAGGGTGAAGCACTGCTGAAGTTAGGCGAAAACGTGATATATACTGTTATTTGTGAATGAGCAGACGGATGAGGAACGATAGACACTTTTTCTGCCGTCATCCACCGACATTCGTCGTGAGCCATCCGAGTTGTAGAAACTCGATTCTCTCACCATCTGTTGTCCATCTGCTGCTTAACAAGAATGGTTACATCTTAGTGTTACCATGGGTTACAGCTTTCTACGTGCATAGCATGCATGCAAATGTCTACTTATATACTTATAGAATATTTATTTCACCAGTGTTAATGCCTGTTTTATGGCAGAACTTTATCTGTGTGACATACTTTGCTTTTTTTGTTACACTCAAAATCTTACCAATGGTACTGAACCAAAGGATGAAAAGTTGCTCACTGCTTATTGGCTACACACTAAATAAATGAGCCCCTATCTATGTTCATATTGTAGATCTTAAATGTACGTTTTTGCAAACAGGCACTTAGTTTGTTCAATTAAGTTACATTAGACATTAACACAGCCAGTATTTTTATTCACAGAGTTTTTAACTCTCATAAAATTTAAATAAGGCAGTCCAGAGAATAAATTTTTAGTACAACACAGTGAAAGAATAGTTTGATGAGATCAAATACAGATGATAAGGTATGTCGTAAATATGACATAAATTGTAAGACACCTATACACTTAATAAGAGTATTTAGCCTGAATTATGTTAAGTCCAAACTTCAATCGCAATAAAAACAAAATAAGTAATACTATAAGTTTAGTCTGCATTGTTAATAGAATAGTCAGCTTACCGTAGTATTGGTTTTTGTTGCGTGTTCGTCCATCTTTCACGTTATAACCCCCGCCATAGTTGTTGTTGTCACGATCGGAACGATCCCTGTTATATTTGTTGTTCACACCATCTTGATTCTGTAACTATTAAAACACACAAAATAATATGTGAAAATAAGTATTATTTCATGTTCATTACACCATGATTTGCAATTACCTGTTTATATTACATATAATATGTGAGTGCCAAAGGAAACACATCTTTTTTGTTAAATGTCTCTTATATATTTGAAAATTCTGAACTTAATCAAATCAACCACCTGTATGGCAATTTTAGACTGTTTCTATAAAGCACCAAGTAGCATAAAATGACTGGTGATAAAAAGGTTACTTTAAAATATAAAACATGGTCAAAGGTTTGAATATATATGCAAGTATGCATACATATTTCCTATTTGCAATAACTTTTATGTGTTAATATTTAAAATATTATAATTTCTGCTCAACTGTTTGGTTGTTACATATATACACACACAACCATACTTCGGGACTTCTAAAACTTTTTCTCTGGATAATTATGAAAATGTTAAACAGTACTTGTATGTGTTTTCTAGCCATTACTAAGCTTTTCACTTAGAATAATAATGCGTCAACATAATACCAGCTTATGATAATACAATCTCCGTAGCAACAAATAAATACATGTATCATTTGTCTGGGACCTTAGCATCCTCGGTAACCCAGGCTATTCATTACCCATATTGAATATATGGACCTTAGTGACAAGGTTGGAAAAAGTCCTTACAAAATATCAGGATTACATAAAATTTACACTTCTTTACAAAATGTGTACATATTAAAGTCATTGCATGCAAGACCAGCACAACATGTACTGTATAAATGATGAAAAACTACTTCATTTGTGTAGGACAACAGAACTGTAATCTACAATTATCATAATTACATATCTACATGTATATGATGACACTTTATATGCTAGTATGTATTTTAACAATTTCATATAATATTATATTGATATTATATACATGTATATATATTAGTTATATATATAACTTTAGACTAGCTATGTCTTAAAATGCATAGATGGCTAATTTCCTTAGCAACTAAATATTTGTATCATGTTACAATTCAGAATAACTCCCTCTGTATTATCATGATAAGAGACAATACAAATACTAAGATTTTACTTGTTATCTGAATCTATTTAATGCCATGTTCTTTTAAATTTGTTTACAACTACAGCAGATTGGGTAATTTTTGCGATGATTTAATTTTTGCTATTTTTCCCAAATTTCTAACTTCCCTAATTTAAAAATGTAGCAAAAGATTCATTTCACAGATTTGCTATAAGAGAATACTCCCTTTGCCAATAAGTCTGTCTGCTCACAAATCGTGAAGTTTTAGAAAAGTGAACAAGAAACATGGCAATGCCACGAAACCAGGTTTTCAAAAATGTTGTTCTGATTCTATACTATAGTATGAATTTTGGAATGAAGATTGCTATGAATATTCAAAAGATTATAACATGAATGAAGGAAAAGATAATATTCATGAGAATACATGTAATGAGTAGGATGTAAATTTCGCTAACATACTGTCTGCAAGGAGTATACTTAATAATGAGACAACAATTTGAGTTAAATGAAAGCAGTTTGAGAGGGTTCTATAGATGTTTTGTACAATCATTGAGACATCAACTGCTGAAAAAGAAAGCAAAAGATTTATTGTTAAAATGGGCACAATTGTTAATCAATGTTATTACCCGACTCTAATAGCAGCCCACACCATTTTGTGATCCTCCAATAGGTCTCAAGAGTTCCACCTCTGGTTGCGAGGGCTGTACTGTATATCGATCCAAAGATGAGTGAAATCTGTTGTTTCCTCATGGATCACAGGTTTTGCTCTAAATTGCGACACATACCATCTACGAGTTTAGTACATTTGTAAGGTCTAGATGATTATATTAAATTCCAACTATTAAAGTTGGAACACCGTTGAGTGGGTTTGAGTGCAATGTTTTCACTGTGACCTTGACCTTGGAGCCAGCCATGGGAACATGCTTCTGCACGTCATCTTGAGTGGTAAACTTTGTCGAAGTTTCATCAAAATTCTTCAAAGGGTTGAAGAGACAGAGCGGACAGGTTTTCAATGTTAATGTCTGTGACCTTGACCTTGGAGCCAGCCATGGAACAGCTTCGCACGTCATCTTGATGTGGTAAACTTTGTCTGAGTTCACTTCTCAAAGGGTTGAAGAGTACGAGCGACACTTCGTTTGACGCCCGCCCATCCGCCCATCCGCCCATCCGCCCGCCATACCCCAACAACCAGGATTTTCAACCTGGTAAAAATACCTAGTTTACAGTTCTGTATTTGAGCTTAATAAAGTAAGCTTGTGATTACTGTGCCGTTCTTCACTTACTTCTCCATTAATGTTTCCTGGTTTAAAGTCAGTGCTGTCATATATCATATTACACCGTGTCCCAGTGCGGTGCATAGTAGTCGTGTATATATAGGTCACTTTGTATCTACGCAACCTGTTTTGAGATTGCTGTGGTGTCCCAAGTGTTCCTTTGTGTTTTTACTTTACATTCCCAGGCAACATTCCTAGGTACATTAAGGGTACAAATCCTGGCTTTGGCCTTGTCATAAATTTGTAACTTGGTGTATTATGAGATCATGTGGTAGTATCCCATTGTGGTCTGTATGGTTTACATCCAGGATAAACATTTATAAATTCATTCCTCTGTTTTAGCAACATGTGATTTCATACATGTTTCTATTCTAAAAGTTATCAAAACAATTTCAAACATGTAACTATATGAAATTTATAAACAAATACAGCATACTTGGACGTAATTTGTTAACCATGTACAGATCAATATCTTATCTTGGTTGACAAATTGCATATTAAATAAATGTCAGGTCTAAACAATACTACTGAATAATAATATCTTGTCCCAAAGTTTTATTGAAAGCCTATCAACTCTATTTCTTCCGATCCATTTCAATAATATTTTAACTCTTTTCGCTGGAACAATCTAATATTCTATCCATGCATATATACAGACTAGCTAAAATACAAAATCTCGAATAATAACAAGTATAATGTTATACAGGTGTTTTTCACCTACTTTTGGATTTCTGGACTTCCTCTTAGGTTGGTAATAGATATTCTGTGAAGTTCAAATATTGACATTTCAAGTTTATTACAAAAGACAAGGGAGACAAAACATTTCACAGGTACTTGACCAGTCACCACAAAAAGACCAACTGGTTTCAAAAAGAATTTAAAGTTCAATAAATGACTACTTAAAATTTCTCTTATCAAACATTTCAAAATTATAAAAACCTTATTGATCTTTGGCCTTCTATCTTAAGTATGGTAATATAAACAATGACCTGTGACATGATTAAGCTAAAGACCTAGTGACTTAAAACAAGTGTCTAAAAGATGTAAAGAATATATTGAAAAATTTACACATGACCTCTAAAACTACAGAAAACTTAAAAAAGAATTATTTTAAAATGATGTAGTATATTAACACTGATATTATCCTGAAATGTTGATAGTGTATTAATGCATATATGAAGTACAATTGTTTTACTATATAATTTTGGTTCTTAGACGCACTACCATTGTAACAGTGCCTCTGATTGGTTATGTCATTTAAACTTGTGACGGATAAATAACGTATATAAAGTCACAAAAATTGAATGATCAGAAATTATTGCACTTTAGAGCATTGTGCATTAGAATTGAGTTAACAGCTTTGTGATTTTGATATTTTGCTACAAGCTGAAAAGGCTATAAATGTATCTGCCCCATCATATGTATGAATAATTCTGTTTTAACTTTACTAAACAAAGTAAGATTTTTTTAAGCGAGTATTATTTATTCATGTGTACAGTCACACACAGTTAAAACAATTCTGGAGTGAGCTATAAATCAAGCTATGAAACAAATAGATGAGATAATTTCCTAGTTTTACTTCACTGACTCTTTTATTCTACAACAAATTTTTTACGAAATGATATGGTTGCTTGAGCTTTATTTCCAATATTTTAAACGTTTTCCTTTCCTTAATGATTCTTAAACTAGTACTAGTGCAGAAAGTGTTATGATGCCTTCAGTAGCATTTTTACCATGTAAACACTCCAAAATAACTGGCCAATCAGACACAAGCAGTGCGTGAATTAAGTCAAGTTTGTGAACTAAAATCTTACAGGATGAATTCATGTCTTTTTTCATACAAACTTTCTTCCTCCTAGAAGGCTATGTTTTTTTTCTTCAATAGAGAGTGAGGGGTGATCCTGATTTTCCAGTGTAAAGAATTTTCCACACAAAATAGCCGTGCAGTAAGCAGTCAAACATAGCAAGATGCATACTGTCAATTGGGTAATATTTGCGATCCTTTAATTTTCACTAATTTCACGAATTTCCAACTTTGCTAATTTAAAAATCAGGCAAAAGATTAATTTCACATAGATTTACTATCAGAGAAATCTCGACTTGAGAATAAATTTGTCTGCTCATAAAATCGCACAATTTTAGTCATGCAGAAATTACCCAATTTACAGTACGACTCTTCATGTTATCAACAGAAACTGCTTATTACCTTTGCGTCTGACAGTCTGTCTGTTATTGTTCTCATAAATGACACTTCCTGTTTCTGTTGTTGTTGTTCCTGATTCTTCTTCTGCCTCATGGTGGAGGATTTGATCCTCTGTAACTCCTGCTGTAACGTCTTGTCCAGGAACTGTAAAGTATCATTTACAGGTTTACACAATAATACCTACTGCTGAAGGATCTTCACCATGAAGCAATGGCAAAAACCACTGAATTTTACTTTCATCATTATATTCTCTATCCTCCATAAGAAACTACTAACTTACATATAATGACATGGTCTGTAGTGGGGCTCAAACCCATGAACCTCAATCTTTTTTAGGTGACAGTGATTTCAAGTCAGTAACACTAACCACTCAACCAAAGAGCCCCGATGAGCAGTTAATGAGAGTTTTATGTCAGAAGTCTGTACCCTTGGAGAGTATTTCAAAGTCACTGTGATCTTTCAACGGTATGTCTTTTTCTGTAAGTAACAGTTTTGAGTCACTGTTTAGTGTTGCTATGACAATACCATAGTCCTCTAGAACTTTAAAACAAAAATATGCAGGAAAATATAGAGGGTAATGGGTGACATTTTTTGTCACTGAATAATGTAGCTAATGTCTGAGGGTCCTTTTTCCTGTGACACAAGTCTAATATGCCTGTTTTACGTTCCATTTTTGTAGACAGACTGTGAATATGGCTAATTTTTATTTTTTGCACAAAATATGATCAGATGCTACAACTTACCTTTTTTCTTTCAGGAGGACTGTCTGAAGCTTTATGACTAATTTCTTGTTCCTGATTATAGGGAGCCTCTAAATTCACAGTAAAAGTGTTTGTGCGTGCATTTGAAGGAGGCTCTCTAGGGGTTAGAACTATTGGCTCGGGGGACTTACTTTTCAACTTCTGTTTGTTATCTGTCACAGTTTTTGAACTATGTTTCCTTTTAATGTATTTAGACTCACTATGAGTGTTGTCCATTTCAACATCATTATCTCTATACTGATCACTATCAAACTCTGTTTCCATTCTAACCTCTTTATTGTCTCTATTCCCTTCAACTAAATCACGTGATCTAAAATCAGGAAATGTTGTGCTATACTGTGTATTTATGTGCCTATTTGAAACATCTACATACGATTTGCCCTGCCGAGGCTCGTTCTTTTCATCACTATAACTAGAATTATCCACTACCGTTGAATTATTATTAGAAGCACTTTTCTGGGACCTACGATGAGAGGCAGATTTAGCGGGAGTCCGAGATCGTTCTTTTCTGTGTCCATCTAACTCCTCCTTCTCAATTATAGCATCTACTTTCATTTTCTCCAGTTCTATTTTCTCACGAATTGCATTTAATGCCAATTTTTCAGCATTGGCCTTAGATGTTGCATTTTTTGCCTGTTTGATATATTTACTCTGTGAGGTCGGATGTATGATGTTCTTCTCTCCCTCTGCTATGTCCATTTTCTCTTCGTTCTGATCTTCTTTATGTTCCGGTAATAAACCTCTTTGTCTCCCTGAGCGCACTGTTAAATTTTTCAAATTTTCGCTGGAAAATAAAAGATATAAACAAATCAAATGCAAGAACAAAGACAAGAAATCTCTTAGCCTAGCACTGATGATTTCTACTAAGTACATAGTGAATAACTGTAAACCAATTAATTTTCACACCCAATAAATACTCGTGTTTTTGCCAATGTCAGACTGATTAATGGATATTTAAATTTGCGTTTTTTAAAAAAGAAAAGAAAAAATATATAGTAACGGTGAATTATTCGAGTATTCTAAAGTTTGCAGAACATGCCTTTGCAAATATAGCGAAAATTAATTACACACAAAAATTAGTTTGTAGTAATACAATTTTAAAGCAACAATAGTTACAGAGAATTTCAAAAAGCCTGATTACTCAACAAGAGCATTTAATCGCTAGCACCTTATACTAGTGTTGTAACCTTGAGTTGCAATTTCATAGTGCTTTCCACTTTGCAATTTAGTAGTTAGTTAATCATTTAGCAATTACAACCCCTTTTATATAGCTAAGTGCAAGATCAGTGACTAAAACACAAGATCAGTGACTAAAACAGACAGTCATGCCAAGTTTTCAAAACACATTTACAGGATATTTTTGCTTTAAAATATCTGTAAATTGTATGAAACATCTGAAGATTAGTGAAGCAGAGAACAAAATTTTAAAGAAACATAAGAAATTCCAGCATTTTAACCATCAGTCCAGGATATATGACAAGTTCTGCTTAACTTGACATGGTAAAAATTAGGAGTCTAATAGAAGAAACAGGAAATTTGGTTATGATTTTGGATTAACCAGTCACAACTACGTAGAATACAGTGACTACCTAGAAAACAGTGCTTACAACTACCTAGAAAACAGTGCTTACAACTACATTTTGTACATAGAATACAGTGCTTACACTATGTAAAATACATTGCTTACAACTACATAGAAAACAGTGCTTACAACTACATTTTGTACATAGAATACAGTGCTTACAACTACGTAGAATACATTGCTTACAACTACATAAAAACAGTGCTTACAACTACATTTTGTACATAGAATACAGTGCTTACACTATGTAGAATACATTGCTTACAACTACATAGAAAACAGTGCTTAAAACTACATTTTGTACATAGAATACAGTGATTACAACTACGTAGAATACATTGCTTACAACTTACCTATTGACATGATCACTAAAGTCATTTTTGCGTTTTTTACTGGTAGTAAGAGAGTCTATGTGTTTGACTGGAACGGGATTATTTCTGTTGAGAAGACGTTCAGTTTGGAAAACCACATGATTCAAACATTCCTCTATGGAAAACCTGTCTGATGGTTCCAGTCTCAACGTTTGCTAAAATATATAACATCTCATACAGCATTCTGCAATATCAATGATTTACAACGGTTTGGATTTAAACAAAATTTGTGGAGCGGCCTTTGTGCAGTGGGAAAACATTCCCCTCCGGAGCGGAGAGTCCCCAGTTTGATCCCTACAGTGCCCAAGTAGTGGTAGTGCCCTTAGGCAAGACACAGATAATTCCACATTGCCTCTCTCAAGTTTGATTTTATCTGGAGCGATAAATATAAGTTTACATCAGTATATCTCAATTGTTATTTTATAATTCTGCAGGTTGAGATGAACATTGATGAGGTGGAGACTGGCAGAGGAGCTTAGTAACTTCTGCTCAGAAATAAGACACAGTCAATATATAAATCATGTTAAATATTCTGCTGATTATATTTCTGCAGCATTCTGTGTAACAGTCGAAAACGCAGAAATATTGTCACTACTTCTTCTTCTTTAATAATGGCTAACAGTCAATACTGAAGTACTGTGGCCACTTACATAGTACTAGTTTATGGTGTAAAATTTTTTATAATTCCTGTAATGTCACATGTCCTTACATGAACCCTTTAGAGAAGAATTCAAAAATATTCTATCCTTGTAATTTTATGCCATTTCCTTTTTACTGGGACTTATGCAATAACACATCAATGACACATCACTAAATAAATAGCTTTCATATCCATGCATACCATGTACAATGTACAAACTATACCATAAGGTAGTATTTTCTTATGCATGGTTTAGGAACGTGTACTTACATTCATGAAGTCGATCATTACACTGCTGAGGATACCATGGTAACGTTTCTCAATACTCTGAGGTTTAGATACGGAAGGGAACTGAAACATGAAACAAAATCCTCACTCATTTAGTGTCTTGAATGATTGAATAGTTAAATTACTTTCATCATGAATTAAAATATTAATGATAACAAAGAAATAAACATAAATGGGGCAGATTTGTTTTTATAATAACAGTTGAACTGTTTACAGACATGGAGAGAGAGAAGAAAATTGAGAAAGAAGGATCAAAGAAAGACAGAAGAGAGAACTTACATAGGGCCAGTCCTGCAAGAAAACAAAGAAAACAAGACATAAATACTGATGAAACATGGAAAAATATAACAAAAACACATAAAAAGATGGAAACAGAAAATGAGAAGAAAAAAGACAAATTAAAGAAACAGAAAAACAGAACAGAAATATGACAGAATATGAAAAGAAAGCAAACTTTTCTGTTATGTGCTGCATTCCAAATGTCTGCAAAGGGACAGACCAGTATGGCAAATTGTGATTGTTTAGGCCTAGAATACCGTATACATACAATATCTGCCCATCCATCAGTATTTTATCTGATTACAGTAAATTTGGTAATTTTCGTGTGATGGAAATTTCGCATTTTGTGACCAGACAGACGTCAAGAATTTCGAATTGTGAAAGTAGAATTCTCTTAGAGTAAATCTATGTGAAATGAATCTTTTGTGAGATTTTTAAAATAACAAAGTGGGAAATTCGTGAAAATAGCGAAATAAATCATTGAGAATATTACGCAATTTACGGTATAAAATGATTTTACAAAGATACAGAATGATCTATGTGATAGAGACAGAAGAGAAGCAAAATGCGACAATGATAAACCAGGTTTCTTATACAACATTATTTTGATTCCTGAGGTATAGACATGACTTACTTTAAGCCCTGAGAATCTATCATTATTATAGAAGAGATTCATCTGATCTGGAGGAAGCTGCCCAACAATCTTCTGAATGACATAGAGCTGATCTATCTCACTTTCTCCCGGGAACAACGGCTGACCATCCGCTAACTCACCAAGTATACATCCTATGGACCAGATGTCAACAGCTTTTCCATATGGTGCTCTGAAATTAATAGTCATACTGTTGATACAGTCCTGTGTACACTTCAGAATTTGGTTCAAAAACAACCACAAAGCTGATAATTATCAACATCATTCCTTTTCAGACCTGTTATTGTGAGTCTTGGCCTTTGCCTCATTTGTTTTAACACTGTTTCTGCCTATCAATGGTGCTAAGTTACTTGTGACTTGACTTTCAGTAAATTTTTTGTATAAATGTAATCTGATTCTTCAAAACACAATTAGTTTTTGATATTCTTAAATTGTCCTTGCTCTATGTATGAGCAATTCAAAGTATGTCAATACAATATAAATTCTCATATTTAGTGGTACATGACCAGCTATTTTTGTCCCCATTTTAATTAATAAATGTTGGTCAATTGAATTAACCTGGAATCTAGAACTAGGTTCTTGTATGTCATGTCTTACAAGATAATGTTATTGCAAAGTGCATAGGCTGTTTCATAAGGTAATTTCCTCCTTGAGAAATATTTACATGACACAGCCTATTTCTACAAAATCTATGTCAGGTCACCAGTTGTCTGAGTTATGTGTTCAAATCAATATTCTCAGGTTGTGACCCAATTGCACACCTACTGAAAAGTCAATATAATAAACCTACCTCTTCTGCCAAACTGTTAACATATCAGTTATGTTTTTGTGTTGGTTGGAGGTCACTATTTCATTGTTTTTATGTTACCATATAATTGTTTTAACAGTCCACCAAGCCCACCCACACACCTGTACAGGAAACTTCAACTGAGTTAAAACTGTCTACAGCGTTTTATTAATGGTTTGCAAACCTGAAACCTGTACATCTTCAGCAATAATAAAGTTGTCATAAAAATAAAATACAAACCCTAGGAGTAGTTCTGGTGATCTGTACCACCTAGTTGCCACATAGTCTGTATAAACTCCGGTAGTACCTCCATTTATTGTACGTGCAAAACCAAAATCACACAACTTTAAGACATCTGAGCTGCCTATGAGTAAATTCTCAGGTTTGATGTCTGAAAAAAAACCCACAACAACATGGAAATGAAGAAATTTACTGAAACAAAACAGTCGCCATTTAATTCTGAAATGTTACTAATAGACAGTAAAAAATTAAGTCTTATTTTTAAATTGATATAACACTATTTGATGGTAATGAGACATTACAGTGATTTCAAGTCAGTGACTCTAACCACTCAACCATGAAGGCAAACTGACACTGGCTGGAAAGTTTGTATGAATGTTAAAGTTTGGGAGCCAAGAACCACCCGCGTTTTATCAGGATTTGTGTTATATTAATGCACGTTATAAAGGAGTTGGAGTGTACATGTAGCACTACCTCTATGTATGATGTCATTACTGTGACACCAGTGTATGGCTTTACACAGCTGGTACGTGTAACTGCGTACTTTCTCTGGAGCTACACCATTTGCCTGTTCCTCTAACAGCTCTAGCATATTCTGTAAATATAATGGCAACATTTACAAATTACGAGTTTATCTATAACATTGTCACTGCGCAGTCTGCCGAATTACTTAGCTCTAAACAGAAACTTTAGCATTACATCAGCCCTGATCATTCACCTCAATAATATGTCAAAACCTAGGAAAAGCATTTTTTTCATAAACTTGAAAGAAGAAAAGATAACATGAAACAGAAATCACTGTCTCACTCTTGTTTAAATAAAGTCTTTAGAGGAAATGCATACATTCATTAGAATCAACATAATGACTACAAATATATATCTGGTCAAGATTGGACTAAAAACATACCTCACTGTGCAGTGGGGATAAATGATTATATTCATAATTAGAGGTTCCAGAAGATGAGTATTACCATTGGTTGATTTCATATTGCAATATAAACAGTCTTGCTATAATGACCCACATAGTATGCCTTTTTCAAATCAGACTACTGACCTTAACTTTTTGCACATACATTGTAGCTGGATACTAAAGTAAGAGGCTTAAAAATACAAAAAATGACAACATTGTACCAAATTTGAGATGCAGGCTTTAAAAAGACCTGTCATGATATATAACCAAGGTTTCTCTACAACCCAAACAAATGACATACATCTACTGTCTTGAAAAAATTCAATTTGCGAGGGCTGACTGCAAAACTGTCATAAGTCCCTTATTTCATACAAGTTACAACATTTTTGTGGTCAACCCTCACAATGCTTCCACTAAATTGAGAGACACAATATTGTAATTTCACAAAATATTTATAAAATAATCAGCCACGTCAGTTACAATTTCATGAATATGCAATCCCATCTCTTTCGAAACTATTTCCAAAACCATTAAATCCTTTTGTAAGAACAGCATGGCATTAAATAACACGTTCTTTTAGGACTATACAGAACAACCATGTAGGAATTTATTTTGTTTGTCTAGATTTTAAATGGAAAACATCACGATTTGATATTTATATGTTTTAATAATAAAAGTATTCTATTACAGCCGTTAATTACATAATGATGTGAGGATAAAAAAGAAAATAAAGTATGTAACCTTAATACTTTTTTGGATAATATTTACTTTGGTTTAAACAATTTTCTTTGGTTCTATTTGAAAAGTCAATAATAACTTAAATGTATGTGCTTTAAATTAGCATTGGCATCTTACAGTACCATCACTAAGGGTTTGTTCATTCTACCTGGACGCTGTTGTATTTTAGTTTCTGCTACAAAGGCGTGTCATAAAATACTTATTAAGAAGCAGGTAATAAATATGTCAAGTTGCAATAAAAAGAATTTCTCCTACCAGTATATAAAATGGGAATCAATAACTAATCAATTGATAAAGAAATAGTACACCAAAACTGCCAAGCTTCACTGAATGATAACACTGAGAAAACAGTTTATACTGCCCTATTTCATATCCACAAAGCTCAAGTTTCAAGTAAATTGCGGTTTAATGTTTAGGTATTAGGTTAGACATAAATTATTGACAACATATTTAATGCTGGAATTTTATAGCAGTTTCCGTTCTAAATGACAATATACTTTGTGTTTATCTAACAAACAGCAAAATTAATGCAAACATTCTGCCAAAGATACACAAGTTTTATTACTTATCTATAATTACATGCAGAACTGAGACATGAAATTAGAAGAGGGCCTTCTGTGATTAGCACTTTTGCCTCCAGAACAGGAGGTTCCCAGTTCGAACCCCAGACCAAGCACTAGGTGTGTCCTAAGACAAAGACACTGATACAACACATGTTTCAGTCTACCAAGCTGTAAATGGGTAACAGTGATGAAAAACTCACTGCCTCTATCTTATGAATGTGAACACTGTGTTCTAGAGCGTTTCAACAAGCTACGAAAGCTTTTTTCATAATTGAACTAAAATAAATAAATTTGTATAAACTAAATGACTATTGAGTTTCAGTAAAAGGTAGCACTTTTTTTACACTGTTTCAGCACAACAAGTTGCAATATCATTATTGTTGCATTCTGTCTCTTGGGTCACATGTCATATTGTGACCTTTATGCATTATCACATCAACATTCCTTTAGGATCAAAATGAAATGCTAAAAAAGGATTTCTTATCTTGCGTACTATACACTTAAATGCTTACTCTTTCAACATATTCAAATACAAGATAGAGTTTTCCCTTCCGTCTGAACGCTTCCCTGAGTTCAACAATGTTTTCCTGTTTGAGGGAGCGCAACATCTTGAGTTCTCGTAATGTTGTTCGACGCACATCATCATTTTCTGAAAGTATACATAAGTTAGTTACAGGTTTCTTTTTATACCAAAACGTTAAAATCAAATCTGAACACAGAAATGCATGCATATTTTAAAAAATAAAATTTGGCTGCCGCTTGCTCAAGAAGAGAAAAGTCAACATCATCTCATCTGATAAAAGTCAGTAAGACCAAGAGTAACCAGCAAATTCTACTCAAATAGAACTTCCCCTATGTCTCTCTGGGGTACACAGCTAAGGGGCAGTAACTCTGTCACTACTTTCAGATATTTTGACGGGATTCAGGCATCTGCAGCAATAAATATTTGTACCAAATAAAATCGAATCCTAACGATTAATTTTATATAGTCTCAGAACACTCCAGATATTCAACAAATAATGCACAGACTCACGAGGGCCAATGTTAAATCACTACAGTAACAATTCTGACCCATTTCTAATGGTAAATAATAAAATATAATGCTTGTTTTGACACTTCTGAAAAATATCAAAAGCAGTAAAATACTTGTTTGATATAACACGTCAAGGTTACAGTCCAATTGATTATTTGCTACCTAATAAGGTCATAATACTGGTACAATAATTGCTTTATATATTATCTGCCTGCACACTTATTGTATCTTGTTACAATCTTTAAATTTGATCAATATAGATGTAAAATTCGTGTTCAGTCAGTAAAGGAACAATATGTCAACACTTATTGAATTATCTATATGATATCTTTGTTAAGTTAACAAAATAGTCACCCTTAATTGAAACTGTACCAGATTAACAGTAATTAAGGTAAAACACAAGTATTGTGTATATATATCAAGAGGATTTTGACAACTTTAGTTTTGAAAACTACTTGTAAATGTCTCCTTGGGTAAACTGTCTGCGGAATGTTTGTTAAGTATATTAAATAAGCATTTTCTTTAATTTCAAGAAAGTCAATGCAGCTTATGGGTGATATAATTTCTTAACTGAACTTATCTGGTAATTGATAATGTATCATGGAGGAAAATACTTTTTCTTATGACCCAATTCATTATTAACATACATGTATTTAACATATGCAGTAACTTCTTAAACTGTCTTGTTTTAAAACTACATGTGTGTATAATCATATTCATGACAGTAGAGGGAACTATGTCACATTTAAAAAAAAAAGCTTCAACTTTGTGACGATTTTAGCATGGTTGGGGGCATATTTAAGGACATGAAATAAAGTATGTTAGACAGTAGAATACTGCCCAGTAACAAACATTAACAGGGAAACATTCACCTTTCTCTCTCTAAAGACGGGTGTAAAAACATATTCTTTAAACTATTGATAGACTTTTTCATTCCTCAAGCATGGGGCTTCATTCATGACAACAGGAAAGTGGCATCGGGTTTCACCTGAAGGAGACCACTTGTTGAAAATGTTCCATTCAGGTTCATTATATTTTTAAGACCACTAAAAACAGTCAATTAACCCAACACTTAATGTAAATGTAACACTTTATTACAATTCAAATAAGCTTTAGCAAGGTCTCAATTTAGTACCATTTAAATATGTAAGGTAAGTGAATGTACTATAATGTAAATTTATACTTATGATTATAATCTCTGCTAAACCGGCGAGTATTTTGAGACTAAATGGGAAAAAATCACGGCATTGGGCAGCCCAAGTGCCATAGAACCGGAGACATAAACAGAGATTGGTTAAAACTGAAATCCCGTCATGTCATCTTATTAGTCTGTTATTGAAGTAGGGCCATTTTCTACTGTGACATTAGCACTGCTGGCGGGCAATCCGGCCGTCCTCATTGAGCACGTTCAAATTAAAGATTATAAAAATCAGAAAACACATTTTGTTTGATCTGTTTTAAATTTTATCTTGCGTTAATGAAAGCTACTACATGTATTACAGATACAATGCCTTTAAAATGCGGAGTCGTACTATTGTAACAGCGTCTCTTCAGAGTTGACAGACTTAAAATAGCTTGAAATAAAGTCTAAATAAAGTTTCAGTCAATTTACGAGATTGGTATGCAGCCCATTTACATTATAATCTCCCTACAAAGGAATAAAATTTCTTGCATGTTCTCATGGTGAACATCATAAATCGCCTCTTTAATATCAGTTATACTGAGAGTTTTGCGTAGCTAATTAATCAATGAAATCCCATGTAGGAAATGCATAAAACTCGTAGATTATCTGCGGGTTTTATTTACCTGTATTGAACAAATTCAATAAAGCCCCGTTATTTAGACTGATTGAAAGTTTGCATGTAAACACGGGTTAACATTGCCGACCTAATCAATAGGTGTTTTTACAATGTTTATAAAAGCATGTAGTATTCTATTTATGACCTATTAACTTAATTTGGCTTGACAAGTTGAGTATTTCTACATGTATAATCACTCAATGTTTTGGGCGGAAAACAAAGATCAGTTCATAATCAATCAATAAAATCAAATTCTTGTACGGCTTGCTCAGTATTTTTCTTAGAATCTTCTAGGTTTTATGAATTGGTAAATTTCATACATGTACTATATATAGACTTTTCTCTTCCTGATAAATGATAAACAATCATGTGTTCATGTTTTTTATTCTGCAGCAGTAACTATTAGCTCTGTGACTCTGTATATTTAATTAGTCGCACAATGATCTTTGAAGTAAGATACTGCATATATTACTGCCTTTATATCTATTTCTAAGGTTACAACAAAAGCATTTCAAGACATTTCCTTTGCTTGCAATTGAAAAAATAAATGCAAATACCCGAGAGAAATCAATCTCAGGTAAACACAACTCTTGATCAGTAATTAACGGATAATCTATGAATGTTTAATGGAGGGAAAGTTCTCATTCAGTCAACATTGATTTACAGACCCAAGTTGCGCAAAATATATTGTAAATGATCTATACAATCAAGTAAATACAGGTTTGGGTTATGTTTGCAACAATCATGAAAATATTTTTAAAAATAAGTTGATCACTGTGAATTTGCTCAAATAAAATAATGCTTTAGTTGAAAGATAGAACTGTGTTTTATTTATTGGTACTCAAAAACAATATTGTATCCAAATTATTTCATCAAGAAAAAGTGTTTTCTGAGAGTGTTTCTTATTTTTTGCAGTATCATTGAAAAAATTCTGTGCATTTTTTAATAACAGGTACTTTCTATTTAAAAAGCAATTTTAGTTACATTTTTGGCACAAATAAAGGTCAATTTTGCCAGTAAGACATCTTTTCTTGGTAATAAACATCCAAAGTGATCATGGACCTTTCAAACTTATGAATCATTTGTGCTATAATTCTACTAGTACATGTATCTTTAAAGTTTTGCATTGCTTTCATGAATAAAAACTATCTAATTAAGCAGTCATTCAGAATCCCAGGCATACAGAAGACATGTCATTAAAAAACTAATACATTTTAGGTTTCATTATCGCTTCAATGTGATTGGTAACTACACTGACACCTCAAGCGTAATAACTACATAATGTACAGGAAGTGCATCCATGTTCAACGCAGGGGGTTTGGCGCTACAACAAGTTTACATCTAATAGGTTATTGACAATGAGTCTATAACACAAATATAAAACCGTTAATGAAATGAGCTAATGAAAATCCTGATTGAGGACAAAAATGTCATTTTTCCAATGCAATCGATATGGCACTACAATGAAACTTTTATGAAACAAAAACTGTTTTTGCAATCATAACAATATCTTCTTCCTAAGCCCAAATCAATTTAAAAACTATTGCATCCTGGATTTAAGGCACTCTTGGATTTTGTAACGACTTTTCACTTGTCACATGAGAGAAGAAAGTCGATCTGTGAAAAACAATTTCCTGCTAAGAACGGCAAAGTCTGCTAAAAATGAAAACATCCTGATTTGAAAGCCCACCATATGGAGTATCAAAATGGAATTCAGAAATCTGATTCTTTTATTATAGTAAAAAAGGCCTTCTCACCTTCCCCATCCTTGAATTTCTTAACAGCAACAAGTTCACCAGTTTCCTGAAAAACACAAAATACAAGATCAACTTTTCACTTTGAAAGTTTGAGATTTTTAACTTTTATTGAGTATTTTTTTTACTGACTTACTAAATTCAAACACTGTGAATGGTCCATGAACAGTGATACGACCAGGTACATCATCGCATGTATACGGTACTTGAGGTGTGACAATACCTAAGTTCCACCCTTACCCTGATAAGGAACAACACCTAGCAACATTATTTACTTTATGGATGACAACTGAAGAACAGTGTCAAAACAGTCACCATGGATTCGTCATAAACAGACAATCGGTATAATATAGACACATAGTCTTCTCACAGTATATTTTTGCAGAAGATTCTTAAGCTGATCAAAGTGCCCAAGACAAACACTGTCATATTTGTGCACTAGAGATGATTTATTTAATTCATTCTGACAGACAGATTTGTTTCTAAAGCATATCCCTACTTGTGCAACCTTTTGCCAAACAGTAACATTACAGTAACTGTAAAAATGAAGTATTTTTCAATTTTACAAGTACTTTGTCACAAAAACACTTCAAAATTTGAAGATAACAAAAATTTGACGGCACTTGAAAATGCCAAAACAAACATTGTTAAGTTTATGCAAAACATGCCCTAACTATGCAAACTCATTCAAATTAAAAAAGTTTAAAGGTTGATAAGTCATGTAGCGTTAATTCTTCTGTAGTTTTAAAGCTAAATTGAATGTAAATCTGAAAAAAATCTTACACTGAATTTATAAACGCATTAGGATAATTGAAAAGGAAAAGTACCTTAATACAAACAGATTAACTTTTTAATAGCCATGTTCCCTTAGTATTTATATAATAAAGATTAGAGTATTAACATGTCAAACAATCAGAAATGGCAGGGCAAATTTTTGGTTAAACTGTTTTTCCTATTTCGAGGGTTGACTGCAAAACTCTTGTAATTTCTTCTCCATTCTCCTCCAAGTATGAAGGTATTTCTTTCTACCAATTTTGGTACAATTAAAATAACTTCTGTCTCAACAGAAATCAGTGTCTGCACAGGCATGGGGTCACAATGAGGCTTCTAGCTTGTTATTAATCGCTTGTACTTAGGGCATTATCATTTTGATACAAACTGTAATCTGTCCTTTGATAAACTGTACCACCCAGAAAGTTGGACATGCGGAAGTTCTGTACCCTATGTTAATATAAAGCTTAAGATTACAAAATATACAGTTATACTTTTAAATACAAATTCAATAGAAGATACTTTAATACTTTATAACAAGGCTTGCCTTTTTCATTTTTTTCACTGAGAGAAAAGAAAACTTTAAAGAGGGGCATGAATGCTAAAACTTTCTGACAAGAAGAGCTCATTAGTATAATATATAATCCACAATCCCTCTGTATCATTCATTTACCATCAAGATGGAAAATGTTAAAATTCATGTCTTGAAAAATATTGTTATCAACGTTATACTTTATACCATTGTATAAACGCCCCTCTCTAATAAGCCCTGGGCATTTAAACAGGGTTAATGGTACATAACATGTACTTGTACTATATTTCACTGTCCCAAACATAAATTGCAATTTTACATCAGCCATGCCATTAGAAAATCTACTTATTAAAGTGATAGTGAGCATCTTAGATGACCATATAACAGATCACTGCAGCAAGATATCTCACTCTGTACATTAAACGTATGAAAGTTTTAAAATTGCAGTTAAAACTAAACGTTTACGTTTTTATTCCATATGAACATGTAGCAAACAGCAAACAAACAGATGTGATGCTGACATTAAAAGACTTCATTTGTCAGATGTTCATGACACCATTGTGATTTATTCTGTATTTTAAGTTTCTAAGGTAATGTTCTAAAATTATCAAAAAACATAACTTTGAGAATCTTTAAGTCTGCCTTTCTCACTGTATGGCTCATAATTATGCAAGTCAAAGCTAATAATAGCTTGAAAATATATTTCATGAAGAAAAAATAAATAAGTGATGTTGTGGGCATGCTGTTGGTTAAATATGCAAAAGCCACTGAGGTCATGACCTTACAGTAACCTCCTGAACGAAAGTGACTTGATATTTAACTTACAACTTAGTTTGTTTAATACCATTTAATAAAATCAGAAAAACAATATTTTTTAATAACATTTATTTACATAATTCTATGATGTTGCAATGAGAACAGAGGACTTTTTGTTCTGGTAGTACAACAAATAATAAACATTCTATTATCGTACATTGATTCTTTCAGTAAACAATTTTCTGCTTAATAAAACAACAAAGGTCTTAAATAGCATGACTATATTACACCAGAAACTCTAAACCAAACTTCAAACAAATCCTACGCTTGGTTTATAATGCTATTGACTTTTGATTTTGTTTGGTTCAAAGTTAGTTGGTTAGTTTGTACACTGTCATGCCTGTAATTACCAGTCTTACAAAGTATGTGTGCTAATACCTAATAAACCCACTACTTAGTGCAAAATTTTTATAAAGTTTTGGGGTTAGTGCAAAAGCACTGAAAACACTGGCTCACTTAACCCGAAATTAGATTTGTTTAAACAGAAAATCTAACCTTAGTTGGTTCATAATCATTTTAACATCAGTCAGGAAAAAAAAAACAGTACCTTTTGTGTAAAGGTAATGTGACAACACTGAAACAAGCCCCGAGTCTGTTGTCAACTTACTTCTATTGTACAATTTACACTTATTTGGTCATAAAAATCTCAACAAGGATTTTCTACAATACAATATCAAACGATTTATTTTACGCTATCGTATATCTCTCCATGGTGAATCGTTTTATCTATTGAATGGCTGTATCTTTTGTGATAGACTCTCATATCTATGTGTATAACAGAGCGAAGAATTTAACTGAATTGAAATAGTTGAAACAGATCGAGGGCTTGGCGCAAAACTGGTCCAAGTCAATTTTTTTCACAAAATCACTTTTTTACATAATTTAACAGTGTTCAGTAAGATACACATTCGGTGCAAAAATAATGACTAATCTCTTTACTATTTATGAAACTGTTGCTAAGAAACAAACAGGTCCATCTCAAAACAACAATCTGCATTGAGGCAAAAGAGGTCCAACTTGAGTTGGACTTGTTTTGCACTGAAACTATTATTGAATCCCAACTGAATATCTCAGATAGACTTATTTTGCATCAAGTTAATGGAAAAATATTAAAATAGTCAAAGGAAACAAATATCAAATTTCTTAGTATTAGCACATTATTCTGCTATGATGGCCTTATAAAAATAGGTTTGTTTCATGATACGGCCTAAAATAAAATATGGGCCGGTATGTAGGGAATTTTTTTTTTGCAATGGTTAACAGTACTGAACCTTCATGTTGAATACACCACATTGTATGGTGAAAGCAAACAAAGTATCTGACATACAGTACAGCACAGGGGGATTTCGTTTTTGCTGGGCTATAGCGCAGAAGGTTTTACAACGCGGGAGCAATAAAACCACACGGCATAGTGCGGCATAAGAATGTAGACACGGCATCTATATGCCGCTTGGCATTTTGTGAGATGCAACAAATACCATGCCACGTAACGCGGCATAAAGGATTAAATTTTTCCTCTAAAATTGATGCATACTGTACAATGTACACGTACATGTAATTTTATAAAAGGTTTTATAAAATATAATTTTACAGTATTTTTGCATGAGTTACTGGAATTTACTATTCTCAGAGAATGTTTTATAATACAATTAAAATTTGTAACATTTTCATGACTGTGTTCTTTTATTACAGATATCAATGTTTGTCGCAAGAATTATACTATAAGTGCTGGTTAATGATTTGTCCTCGTTTTGATGTTTTTTATTGAGCAAAATTGATTCCGAATTGGACCCGTGGTTAGGAAATCTTTGAGCACTAAATGTTCTATATACATGCATTTGAAAAACAGTCATTTTAAATGGATTCAAGGAACACGTTAGAAATATACATGTTCTTTTACATTACACATCTTAATTTAAATTAGCCGCATGAATATTTTCAATAACAGGAGCAAACAGCATTAGATTTTGTGTCATTTACTATTTGGACGCATGTTCGATTCCTACACGCGGAGTTAGACATAAATGTTTTACCAACTACCTAAGACATATGAACTGGGGACACAGGTGTTTGATTTTTTATGAAAAAAATAAAGATTATTATTTTCTTAAGATTATTATTTTCTAAAGATCTCACAAAGTGGAAAGTAAAATTAAGTGATGTCATAACATCAAACATTGCGACACACAACTGTAACATTAACACCTCCTGCTAAGGCTTGGTTTCAAACCCGGGACTTAACATACTAGTATTTCATTTTCTCTTTGCATAATTTTGATGATTAAATAGCTTATTTTTTCAATTTAGTGTAGTAGCATCTTGTTGCTATTTTGTCGTTTGAATGACAGTTAATTTTGATTTGAACTGAATTACAGTTCAAGAAGGAATGTACGCCCGTTTCAGTCGTGTTGTGGTCATTCTAACAGGCGGGCAGTTTTCCTTACTATACCAGTAGTACTTTCTTTCTAACATGGTCAATACCAGGGTCAAACCCATGACTCTCAATCTATGTAAGGTAATAGTGAGTTCAAGTCAGTGGCTCTTACCACCAGACCACGAAGGCTGACCACCTTACCTAGTATCGTACGTTAAATACATTATTGCAAACTAGAAAAGTTATCATGCACTGATGTATAAAAGATACTTTTAAGCGTTCCTTTTTGAAGTGAATATTGAAAGTCTCGTATAAAGCGTGGTCAAAATACTCATTACCTATTGAGTGCCAGGTATATAATGTTGCACAATATTGTTAATTTTTCATACAGTGACTTGACATCCTGAACATTATACCTTGGTGTCAGACATAACTTTACTAGGGATGCCAAATCACAGAAGGTCTACTTATTTCCAACTGTTCAGCCATTGTATTGCAATAAAGACTGTCCTCTCAGAAGTATAAAGCCTAAAACAGCATTACAGCAAGAATACACCATGATTTCTGTTACTCACTCAGACATAGCTTGTATGATGAGTCTAACTAGATGCTTAGTGGTGTGACTAGATTCAAAGTAAAATGTTTGATACTACTTTTAAAATTAGGCAATGGATAATATGTGACTAGCCGTGACAAAATGGGTCCAAATGAGGTGTTGGTCGAAAATTAGTTTTCAGTATATTCTGGTGCATGTATTTATTCTACAACTGAATTATAAGTTTCAGACAAAAATTCTTATTATAAATATGATACTGATACAGCGCTATGTCACATGGAAACCAAGCATATTTAGGTCTTGTTTGTCACTATTTGTTATATTTTGGCAATTTTTACCTCTTTTCTTTATTTTCTGAAATTCTGACACATAAACATGTGTGAATGAATTCATGAAAGAATATGCAATTTCAAACAGTAAATCACAGATTTACTGCTTCATTTACTAAGACAAAAATCAGGCAAAAAATAAAAAAAGATGTCACATTAACGACGTCATTCTCGATTGACGTTGCACCTCATTTAAGCCCAAAAGGTCATGGCACGACTTATATTTGAACAAGGCAAATATTGAAAAGGGCAAATACTGCACTTTGATACTAAAGCAGAAAGAAAAGCATCAAAGTTAAACCAGTGTTAAAGGCCATCTTTTACTACCGGTACATGCTTTCCAATGAGGATTACCCGCTTCTCAGGAACAACCACTTTCTTAATGGTCTTCGTACGAATTTGACAGTTAATTAGTTACAGTTGTCGAAACGTTATAGTTGTCCAAATTTGTGTATATTGTGTGTGTAACATGCGTATTACTTGCATGCGCTCATCGTATATTTTGTCAATCGTATATTGTGTATCATATCGCATTATTCATCGTGCGACATGCACCATATACTATACAAGATATACGATTCCCGGTGCACGATTCCTGGTACACGATAGGCCTATATGGTAAAGGATTTGAAGTTTTATTCAGTCGTGAATTGTTTTACTTAGCATGTACATCTCTGCAAACAGAAACAAAGTGCTGACTTCACATTGTATTATTTTTCACTCGTCAGTGCAATAAGGGCAATAATGACTTCCGGGACAGGTGGAAGACAGTTTACACCTGGTTCCCAAAATTAAATTATATTTTATTGACGGAATGGACATAATGTTTCTTCAATACCTAAACTGTTGTTGTCATGGCATTATTATAAGTGCAGAAGACAAGGTATAAGGAATTATTTTTTGACGAAATATAATGGGATCATGCTAATATTCACTCTAAAACATTTTTTAAATGATTAGGTTTTAAATAGTTTCGAACTGTTAACTCTGAAATAAATTTTATTTGGAGGTTTTTAAAGCAGTTGCTGTTACTTGGCTGAAGATATATTTGCCACAAAGTCTAACTTTTGTTTTTGCAGAGAAGGCGGGGATTTCCAGTTGTTAGTTACGCAATATTATTTGGTCCTGAAACTTTAAAACATGAGACCTATAATAAATTATTAATTTGGAACAGTTTTCCAAAAACAACTGTTTTTTGCAAGTTAGACCTAATCTGCTTTTAACTTTCAGTGCAAAACAAGTCCATTTGAAGTTGGACCTTTTATGCATTGAATTATTTGTTGCATAATAGGTCCAACTTGAGATGGACTTGTTTTGCACTGAAAAGCTCAGTGCAAGATAAGTCCAACTTTCTAAAAACATAATTAGACTAAAAATAATTAAAAAATAAAATCATTTACCAAATCTAGTGAGAATTTACACCAAAACTGTAAATTTTCATTCATGAAATCATAATTTCAAGAAATTTATTCAGTTTTTTGTGTCTCCTGAAAAGTTTACAAAAACTGAGTTGGTCCAGTTTTGCGCCAAGCCCTCGAGATATTCTCAATACTGTTTAACCTTCTAATGAAAATACCTTGTGTGCTAGGATAAAATCACCAAAGTTTTGCATGCAGAAAGATTTCAAATATTCTAACTCAGATGAGTTATTTAATATGTAGTCACTCAGGTGGTGTCATACATTTATGTAATGCTCGTTTTCAACAGTTACTGCAATATTATTTTAAATGTCAAGAAAAAATGCATTAAATAAATGTCAAGAAAAAGTGAAATAAATAAACATTTTACATGGGTGTTTTCTGTCTGTAATAGTGCAACCTTTTCTAGTTTAGTTTGACTTGAGTTAATACAGGAACATTGTCTTGCAATAACAAAATGTGAACATGCTACAAATTGCTCTTTTGCAACGACCCCCATGTCTAATGTTGATATATAGCATAGTACTATTCTCTACAATCACACCACAGACAGTGGATTCGTTAGATATATAAGAACAAACAGTATTGCTGACAGTAGACGCTTACTCATATAAGTGGACAGCTTTATTTGTCATCCAATGAAAATAACTTATTTCACTAATTTATCAGTGGCTAATATTCCTTGGAACAACTGTAAGATTTTACTATATTCAAACCCGTTAATCATATCATAATGCTACTAGCAACTTTTGTCAATACATATTAATTGTAAGTGAAATGGCCACATTGTCAAGCAAACACAAAATTAATATTCATAAGTACTTCTACTGAAATCTCAAAAATAAACAGTAATATATAATAGGTATTTTGTTTTAGTACAGTGTAGAGAGAATGTTAATCCTTGCAGGGATGGATCAATGTTTTTCTTATTTATTTAGTTCATATGTTTTTTCTTTTACAAACATTCTGGACTAAGTTCTTGCTACTTAAATTATTGTAAAATACTACACTTTTTATCATAAATTACGGGCCAAAATTCTGGACCTACTGATCCAATTGGGAAACATGATCAAGACATTAGGGTCTTACACATTCTATATGTAAGGTAAAATATTGTAACTCGGCAAAATGAAGACGCTACAGTGTATGATAGTTAAATACTACATGGCATTTAAGAATGAAAAATTGAGGACCTTACATGTAACTTCTGATCTTACTAAGACCTTGTGACCATCTTAATATATACCTATATCTTATCACTATATATCAGTACATGTGCCCTAGTATAAGAGACCTTCAGAAATTTGTATGCGGAATTCCTACAAGTGCTCTCCTTGAGTATTCAGCTAAGGGGAGCTACTCTAAAGGATATTAAAATATTCTCACCTTGTGTTTGCATTTTAAAACTACTCCGTAGGCTCCTGAAAAACAAAAAATAAACCATACAATCAAATGGGTAAACACAGAAAATGCTAGACTCCAGGTATGAGACGCCTAAATACATTTCCATAGACTTACATTATAAGGGTTTCTTCCGGTGCGACTACCCAAAATCTCACCGACTGCTGAAATGAACTTTATTTTGTAGAATCATCCTAGTCCCACATAAAAATAACAAAATTTATACATGTGATCCAATACTTTATGCCAGTAATTTGGAGCTCAATGACACCACCCCCATTTTTGTGGCAGTTGTAGTGGTCACCGACCAAATATGTCAGTATTTTCAAATACCAAATATTTTGATTATAATTTATATCCAGATTTTTCTCTTCATATTTCATTTGTGATCTATCATGCAGCGATTATTTCAAACTAATTTTTCTTGTATGCATCCACTTAGTTTCAGCCAATCAGCAATCAAACACATAGTGTAGGTCCGCATGTTCCCTAGACAAAATAACCTGCTTCCGGTTTTCACCGATTTAGGCGTCTCATACCTAAAGACTGAAACGATTGCTTTTGTACGCACTTACAACTCTTTCAAATAATAAAATAAACATTGCTATACCAAAGTGTAGCTTTGATTTAATCTGCATAGCATCACGATGCAGAATATACCTCCATATTGATGACCAGCTCGAGACGATTTCGTGAGCTGCTGCTGAGCTTTGAAATAATTTGTCAAATTGTTTCAATATCAGTTGTCACATCTGTAGTCTTTTCTTTTCAGAGTCGAAAATGTGAGTGGGCAGGGAGCCGAGTGTCTATTAAAAATATATGTGTTTATTTGGTTGATACATCATATACTCTTATTGCAATGGCATGTTATGTTACCCCACCCCTTCCAAAAATATGAAATTTTGAAGAAATTTTGCCTTATTTATCACAAAATAGTGTTCTAAAAAGCAGGATAGTATTAAAAATTTCATCAAAAACTACAATAGAGTTAAGGCTGTACATACGCACACCGTACAAACACGCTTGTTCAGTAAAAACCAGAAAATAATCATCTAGATGGACGTTCAGGGTGCCCAAAATTAAGAGTAATCTGCGTAGTATTTGAATTTCTAACACATGTACCATGAATTGTAAAGAACCGAATGCTTCTTAAGTGCCACTTTTTCATTAAAATATGAATTGTCACGGCTATGCATGAAATTTCAATTGAAATAGACGATAACTGACGCGATGCATCCCTCTGAGGCCAAAAAAGCGTATTTTTTTATACCATTTTAGAGTAATATTCGTATTTCTGAGACCGAAATTGCAAATGCGACAAGAAATGATGCATATTTAACAAAATTCGTATTTAATGTAATGAAAAACAATAAATTAGCTACAAAACTTGAGCAGATTTTCTCAAAAATTTGGTTTTAAGGCATTTTTGTAATTAAAGGGAGGTAATTCAAAATCTATATTGCCCTTCCCTATGCGTTCCGGGATATTTTGTCGCATTTTGTGGTAAGAATTACGTCGATTTTTGTTAAATTACAATGCTAGCACTGTTTTCACGCAATTTCATGGTCACTAGATCTATATAACACATTTTAATTACAACAGTATACTTGTTTGGTATGTTTTCAGCTCTAGAATCATAAGGTGACGAAAATCATTTACTAAAACAATAGCCATTTAGCTGATATTTACCCGTCTAGTTATTTTGAGATTCAGTTACAGGTCTAAATAACACAATTTCATCAATAAAATCACAGTACGTACTAAAATCCGAGCATAAACAGCTCGGGAATATACTTTGTAAATTATCATTTGTGAATTATATACCACATTTCACACTTCTATTGACAACATGTTATCTGCCCTTGCACATTTCTTTTCAGCATTTTCTCCACTGCTGGTCCCGTATATTGAAACTTTGTAACCATACCTGCATTCTAGACTAAAAAACCATCTAGTAATAAATTCAGATTTGCGCTGACATCTCTACACTCCGTATTTATGTGTGCACAACAAAATCAAACAGTTATAATCCCCTAAATATGACTGAGGGGTACATTTTGAACCTTTATTTTCATAAAAAATATCAGAAAAGCTGTTTTTTTTTCCTTCCAGACCTCCATTCAATGTAACTGTTACCAAATTAGCTATTTTGAATACAAAACAATGTCTAATATGAACTCGGGGACACACAGAAACATCGTTCTCTGTGCTATATTTAGGTATGAGACGCCTAAATACATTTCCATAGACTTACATTATAAGGGTTTCTTCCGGTGCGACTACCCAAAATCTCACCGACTGCTGAAATGAACTTTATTTTGTAGAATCATCCTAGTCCCACATAAAAATAACAAAATTTATACATGTGATCCAATACTTTATGCCAGTAATTTGGAGCTCAATGACACCACCCCCATTTTTGTGGCAGTTGTAGTGGTCACCGACCAAATATGTCAGTATTTTCAAATACCAAATATTTTGATTATAATTTATATCCAGATTTTTCTCTTCATATTTCATTTGTGATCTATCATGCAGCGATTATTTCAAACTAATTTTTCTTGTATGCATCCACTTAGTTTCAGCCAATCAGCAATCAAACACATAGTGTAGGTCCGCATGTTCCCTAGACAAAATAACCTGCTTCCGGTTTTCACCGATTTAGGCGTCTCATACCTAAAGGTCTTGCTTTCTTGAGATATTTAGAGGCATCTCTTATTTCAGACTGAATCAGACTAGAGACTGAAGGTCGAGAGTGGTTACCCTGCCAGGTTCTTTTTACTAGGATTTGGAGTCAAGCTGTGTCCAACATTGATCATATCTTTGCTAAGTCCCCACAACAGGAAGACTTTGTTTCAGTTAAATCTTCAAAACACTAGTGTTGACGCATTTCAATAAAAATGTAGTATAATATTATGACAACATAAACAATACTGAGAGTCTGACGATCAAAGGAAAGTGATGACATCATAGTGTAAGGCAAATACGTCTACTGAGGTGAGAGAAGTCAATAGCAACACATGAAATCAGATCTCCTCATAAATATTGTATCACAATAAAAAGTCAGATAGCATGCTACTGTGTACTTCCTAAGAAACACTGTTGCTATGTCTGGTCTGACACTTTGCATTACCATCAGGTTCATTCCTTACACACGAAAATGTTTTGGAAGAATGTACGAGTCAGAAAATGTCTGATAAGAACATTGAAATGGGTATTAACAGTGGTTGCCTATTTATTGGTACTTTCAAGATCGTATTCAGTATACATGCACATTAGTTCAAATGACATTTTATTTCCTTGAATAAGGGTTAAAATGAAAAATGAGGTTGACTTTAAAGTACTTTCAACACCAATTAAAACTCAATCTCAACACATAAAAATTCTTCCAACTAACCAGGATTAACACATTGCAGTCATTTCTTGAATTTTTCACCAAAGCAAATATTAAGTCTAGCTTCTAATCTCATAGTGCCAGTTAGTACAGCAATCTGACACAGGTTGGGTTAATGTTAGTTATTGCACATTGGGAATTTTAAGCAGTATTTTAGAAACTTCAGTCATTGAATTGGGAAAAAAAGCAGACTTTTGCAACTGGGGTAAATCCCAATATGGCCACCAAAATCAGGGTTAAAAAAGCCCTATATGTTAGAGGGAAATAGCTTACCTTCACCTACTACCCCTACAATTTCGTACTTGTTCATTACATCACAGCCAGGGGTCACAGGCCTCCCACAATCTTTGTCACACCTGAAATAATATAAAAAACTGTAACTGAACTGGCTAAAGTAAAATACTATTAATAATAATAAACTCTTTATTAAATGCGGCAACATATTTGGGCAAGCCTAATCTTCCATATGAGCCTCACAACACATTTTATTATATACCTATAAATATTCTGCCAAAAATACAGCCTATATTCAACCATCAAATACGGCCTGACAGAAAAAAAATCCGTATTGTATGTACGTGCAATACAAAATAGCAGGCAAATTTGTAAGAGTGTACTCAATTGGCCCTCAAATGCACATAATGGATTTAATAACATCGCTTTTGACTGGGTCGTCACTATTTGTTTATACGATGACGTCAATAAATTTACGTGCAATACTATTTAATATTTCGATGCTTAAAAAGGGTTCTTCAATTTTACGCTTAGCATGTCATTTTAATTTAGTTAATTGCGCAGACAAGTGTCAAATGGTATATAATAAAAGGTTTATTAGTATAGTGATGTGATCCAGATGCCGGATTGGCTCTCGTCAAATTATCAAAAAGCAAGACAAACAGTAAAATCACAGTACAAAATTAAAATAACATCATTTTACAGAAACAATTAAACTACAGTATTATCATATAATTAAGGATTTTTGCTTTATATTATCTATCAAGTGGTGTATTAAATCCAACCAGAGAACTTCCAGTGTTTATAATCTTCTTTCAATATATTAAGGTACCGCCAACTTTACTGAAAGTGACGAAACCTTTATATGATTTTTTTTTGCACCGAATAATTGAGTCTTCAATGGCTATCTTATATAGATGAGTTAGAAGGTATAAACTGACAACAGATTAAAGTTTTAGAAGTAATTATTTTGCTGTTATATGAAAATGTGTACAAAAAAATGCTAAACGCTTTTAAATTCAGTTGTATTTCACCGTACCAATATTCAGGGGACCAAGATATTTAAAATTATCATTGTATCAGGATATTGTAACAAAATTTGCACCAACTCCAACAAGAGAACTGATTCAGTGACATTACTGTGTGTGGAAGTACATATCAATAAAGGATACAACTATTACGGATGTTCTGCCCTTCAATAAAAGCCATAAAATATTAATAAGCATCGTTAAAATGCAGTATATTTACTTAAGAAATCCTACGTGGAAGTGTTCATGAAATATACATAAAACATCTTGAGTATTCTTAATGCCTAAAAGAAAGAAACATGTAAAAACACATTTAAAGTATTTTTTCTTTGTTTTGATGTACATAAGACCATTTAAAACATACAGAAATTGCAATAAAACATTGCTAAAACCCCTAATGCCCCTTATTTTAATTTACATGACATATCTTAAAGTGGAATTCCCTATGTGAGTAGGCTATTTGCTCATTTTAAATGTAAACAAGTAATGAGCTAAATGAATGTGAAATAAAAAGAGTTTTTCAAGAACATAACTACATGTACATCAAGAAATGTATTGTTTATGAACAGTGTGCCAATATAGCGATGTTTTATAATAAATCGCTATACACCCAAAAATTACAAAACAAAAATTATTGTTCATGGTTTTACAAAACTTTATATAATACATATGACTACATGCTATTTTTTTATCGCATGTTAACTGGAATTTTCAGCAGAAACTTTCTGGTTTGCCAGCAATTCTTTCAATTATTTGAATGAAAGTTGTTTGCAGGTTATTTAAATTGATCCCATATTTAGGGACCTGGGTATATGATTTTTTAAATTACCAATTTTGTAATTAATTACATGAAATTTCCCAGTTATAAGCAAGCTGCTAACATCATAAAAGTAAAGTGCCATACAATGAAGCAAAAGAAACATGTCAAGGCAGAGCTTTTGTTTCATTAACCTGTGATCCAGTGATCAACAAATTCAATTATTTGCACAAGATAGTCGTAAATGGAATGAACATTTGATGATAAAGTTGTCGGGATTTCTCATGATAAGAAATTTGTTGAAAGAAACATTTTATCAGAGTCTAAGATGTAACCCTACTTTAAACCATAAACTGCCGAAAAATGGGATAAGAACAAAAGCAAGAATTCAAGTGGGAACCATAAATTTAAAGTTTAAGAAATATCATGAAATGTTGTACCAAATAATATGGTATTACTGCAACCCAGCATTAGGTCTCAGTCTCAACACAACCACGAAAAGCAAACTGGCTGTTCATTGTACTAACTTATTCCATTGTATTAAGAGTTTCAAACATTGCTACAGATGTGGTGACAGGCTGCTTTAATGACTGATAACTAAAAGACATATGAAATGACTGAAACAGATCTAGCACTAAAAATACATTTGTGATCACTGATAATGTATAAAGTTAAACAGAAATACATTGTGGTCAGTTCATACAAATGAAATGTAATTCAGAAATACTGACATTCCTCGCACAGGAAAACCTCTACTAATGGAACCTGAAAACTGTTAATCCAAATCCTGATGTGAAAAATATTTATAGGCCATAATATTTAAGTTGTGTTATAATAGGCATGTAACTTGATTAGTGCAAAAATCACAAGACTTATGTCAAGTATCTGTGTGCATAGCTGGTACAGTATTCTTCAGTCACATTATGCTGACCAGAGGTGATGGTGAAAAAGTAAACATTGTCTTAAAACTTCTAGAAAATGGGTCTACTAACGCCTAGCGCCAAACATTAGTTACTCAGTGTTTGCAATAGTATTCCTAATAGTATTTAGCTATATAGTTAATGTTTCCAAACAAATAGAAATTATAGCATTGCAATTAAATGAAGCTGCTGACCATTAGCTCAAAAAGTCATATTTATGGTCACTAGTCGACCTGGTGACACTGATGTTTGAATCTTTAACTGGCTGTTAAGCCAACCTTCGATTAACTTTTGACTGAAAATAATGATTCTTGGTGGACAGCAGTAGTAGAACAGTACGATTTTGCTTTGAAGAATTTTTAGTCCTCATTCTCTTGAATGCACAAATTAGTTAAAATAAGTATTTTAAACTGTAGAATTAATTCTGGGTCTTATAATTAACCGACTGTTACCTTTATCGACGATCAAAATTTCAAACAACTGGTGGGTCCAGGTATACGAATACTAGTAACCAACCCTTGTCAGTTGTACATTAATTTGATCAAGCACTTATCTTGGATTTGAAGTAACTTTGTATCTCTCATTCTGCCAAGAAAATGACTAAGGTAGCAGCATAATTATAATTCTATTGTTAGACCTACTTCAGAACATTCTTCAGCTGTATGGGATCCTTACACACAGAAAGATATCTTGATAAAATCAAAAACTAGACAAGCTATTTCTTTCCCCAAATACAAGGCCTGGGCCCCTTCCCCTTCTTGTAAACAAGAGGGCCATGATGGCCCTTTATCGCTCACCCGAGTACAACTGCTTTTAACAAAGTTGCTAGAAATCATCGAAACAACCTTTCTGACAAATTTCCAGGATATTTGGGCTGAAAATGTTACCTCTAGAGTATTAACAAGGCTTTTCCATATTTGGGCTCTGTGACCTAGTTTTTGACCCCAGATGACCCATATTGAAACCTGAGCTAGAAATCATCGAAACACTTTCGACGGATTTTGGGCAAAATGTACTCAGGTGCAGGTTTTTCCATATTTGGGCTCTGTGACCTAGTTTTTGACCCCAGATGACCCATATTCGAACTTGGGCTAGAAATCATCGAAACAACCTTTCTGACATATTTCCAGGATATTTGGGCTGAAAATGTTACCTCTAGAGTGTTAACAAGGTTTTTCCATATTCAGACTGTGTGACCTAGTTTTTGACCCCAGATGACCCATATTCGAACTTGAGCTAGAAATCATAGAAACAACCTTTCTGACAAATTGCCAGGATATTTGGGCTGAAAATGTTACCTCTAGAGTGTTAACAAGGTTTTTCCATATTTGGGCTGTGTGACCTAGTTTTTGACCCCAGGTGACCCATATTAAAACTTGAGCTAGAAATCAACCAAACAACCTTTCTGACAAATTGCCAGGATATTTGGACTGAAACAGTAGCCTCTAGAGTGTTTACAAGATTTTTCTATTTTTGGGTCATGTCACCTAGTTTTTCATCCGAGATGACCCATATTCGAATACTGGGACAAACATCCTGACCAAGTTTCGTGACAATTGAGGCAAAAATGTGACCACTAGAGTGTTAACGAACTAAGTGTGGACGGACGACGGACATTCATCGATCCTAATAGCTCACCCTGAGCCTGCTCAGGTGAGCTAAAAAAACGCTCTTTTGTAACCAATACACATAGCAAGACCCGGGAGGAACAGTACCTTACACCATGCAATACACAAGACAATCCAGGCATTTTTACCATCTTGCATAACTCATTCCAATAACATCAGTTGACTATTACAATTTTTCATATTTTCCTAGAAAACTTGTCTAGTACAGTGGAACACATTTCCATCACATGTAGTCAGTGATCACTCTATCTCCGGATTTAAGTCAGCACTGGCTGCGTCGATGTTGAACCTATAAATCTTATCACACTTTACTAAGTTCTTATTCAGCACAGATAGTGTCATTAGGAGTTTTAAGGGCGTAGGTCCAGAACGGCCCACTATTAAGTATTATTGTATTATAGTAAAAACGATGAATTAATCATTGAAGAGAAATGTCGCTGTTCAAGGTTTTTGTGTAATTCATGTTAAATAGCGTACTTAGATAGGTCCAGTCCTAAAAGGCCCTCTTACATTTTTTAAATGAAAGTGAGGGAGGTTTAAAGATGCTGGATTGCACAGTCATAAGTATTTTCTAGGAAGAAATGTACCTTATCGCATGATATCAAATTATATTCACAGTACTACATTTGTAGTTTTATTGATGAAATAGCAGACATGAGCAAACACGCTAATTAACACAAGTCTATTACACGAAAAAATTGACCAGTAACAATTTGCTTTAATGATAAATTCATTAATACTTGAAAATGGGCCGTTCTGGACCTAAAAGTGGACTGGGCCTATCTGGTACTAAACCGTTTTTAAGACTGCAAGTGAGGTCATCAACACGTGTTTATCAATTAGACAGACAAAGGGCGCTATTAAAGAAGGCAGGGCACTGCAAAATAGGGGCAGGGCATAGTGCCCAGCTATTTAGGCCTACATGGGACACTGAATTATCACAGTTTATTTATTATAACCTTACGGTAGTTATTGGAGTTTTCGTTGCCACAAATAACACATTAAAGAGTACAAAAAGTTGTGTTTAAGATGCTGTAATTTTTTCATTGGGCAAAAAAATCTCCCTTACTTTAAATGAGTAGATTTCTTTCTTCCAATCAAATTTATTAGAATATAATTCCTCCAAAATAGCTGTTACTAGTCAACATATTCTAAGTGTATTCTTACATCAATTACAATCACTTTTTAAAGAAACAGTCAAGAAATCCATTGACCATTTCATCGGAGTAGCCAAAATGAAATGGCGTCTTACGAGGTTTCTTTCGTTGTATTGTATATATTAACTATCACATATGGTCTTTCCTACGGCACAGAAAAATCGTTACATTTGTCTGCTATATAGTGTGTTTCATATCCCTGTCTATATCCCAACCTAAAACCCTTCAAGGTGATCCTAACACACTAGGAAAATAGGAGTTGGACTGGGATGAGGAATTCAACCCCACCAAATGTCAAGTTGTCCACGTCACAAGAAGGAAACATCCTATACCATCACAGTACTTTCTCCACAATACACTACTAGAATCTGTTCCCTCAGCTTAATATCTTGGCGGGGATATATCTAACGATCTCTCCTGGGACGCCCACATAAATAGGTCAACCAAAAAGGCTAATCAAACCCTAGGATTTCTTAGTAGAAACATAAAGGTGAAATCAACAGCCCTTAAGTCCATGGCCTACCAGACCCTAGTGAGACCCCAACTGGAATATAGCTCTGAAGTCTGGTCACCATACACCCAAATCCAGATAGACCAAGTAGAAGCGGTCCAAAGCAGGGCAGCGTGCTGGACTATGTCTGACTTTGGCTGCAGTTCAAGTGTCACAGAATGTTATACAGTCTAAAATGGCACAGGTTAGATCTCCGGCACATTGACTCTCAGCTGTCACTCATGTGTAAAATTTCTAAGGACCTGGATGCAATCCCCATTAAAGGAAATCTCATCCCTCTAACTAGGAAATCACGCCACTTTCATCCCTTGTCTTACAGGTTAATCACCGCAACCACTGACTACTGTAAGTACTTCTTCCCTAGGACCATAGTCCTATTGAATAGTCTCCCACCTGATATTCCCTCCCTTCCTACCCTTGATCAGTTTAATGCTGCTGTAAGCTGCATTGATCATGCCCTATCATAACCTGCCTCCACCTGTTTTTATCTTTTTAATCATTAACATAATTATTCCCCATTTTCTTTTATTTTGACCTGTTTCTTTTTTATTTTTTTATTTTTAGTAATAGTCTTTGTGGCTTGGCACACAAGAAATTGTCTATTATTAGTCCCTGTAAATGGTTCGATAGTACAGGAAGATAGATAGGTTGATATATCCCTGATATAAATTTGTGAATAACTATTGAAATAATCCTTACCCAATTCAAATTCACTTGAATGAAATTCCTTTACATATTGCCATCAGATTGTGCTTTATCCTTTTATGAAGCATAGAAGTTCCTTTTATTCATATGTACTTCCTATGGACAGCTTCATAAGACAGCTGTTATTTAAGGACACTGCACTAATATATAATTGTTTACAAACGATAGACCGACACTGCGACAGTCCAATTCAAATGCATAAATTGTGTAAAAATAAATTATTTCAGAGATGAACGGAATAACATCTCGTCCAGGAACCCTAATAAAAATAAAAAGTAAGAAATACCCTGAATTATTTTGTGTACATGAAATCAAATTTATATCCTGTTCGAAAAGTAAACTTTCGATGCAATTTGATCTCCTACGACGCCATCGGGAATTTCCTTGCCAACATACCCACAATGCAATTCTGAATGACTTTTTTCCCTTCAGATTTGAAGAACGTGCGCATGAAGAACACCCGTCCCAGTCGGTATTCTATCCGTACGAATACTAAACTAAACTGATCCAAGAGTCTAAACTTGTATCGAAACATATAGCGATAGAATTAAAGCCTAGAATTAGAAATGAAGATAGTTAGAGCAATTGTATGGATCTAATGTATCTTAAATGACGAACAAGAAAAGTACACAACGGGAAATGTTTCCAGGTCCGGATCTCAAGACCAAAAGTCTCTTGGTCCGGACCCGGACCTAGAGACTATCTTTATATAGATTGTCTCGGGGTCCGGGGAATTTATTTCATGCAAATTCAATTGAATGTTTAGCTTATTAAATCATTTAAAATGTCATTATCTCATAATATATATAAAATGGAAAAACCGAACTATCATCTTCATTTTGTCTCATCCTCAAATTTTCTACATGATTAAAAGTTGCACGTCTACGAAAACGTTGAGAATTTGTAAAAATGGAAATGTATGGACACAGCAGGACTACCGGTAACTTGCGAGTATTACGCTGTGAACTAGAATATTTACAGTAAAAAAATGCAAAAAAGAGATATGTGGAGTTTTTCACTTCGTACCTAGTGGGAGTAACTTGGAAAGAAATACCGTGTCTTTGAGTGAGGTTGGAGAACCTGAAGTGATTCCGAATACGGAGAAATATCGCGGCACTTTGCGGGATTCAATCATATAAATCTAAATAAATCATATTCGGTACAAATGGATATACATTGTACGCGTGAATGTTTTTGTTGTTGTATACATATTCAATTCAAAAGTATTTGTTGACCCACCTTCAGGGAGCAATTAAAGTTCGCACCTACTGGACCATCTTTGACTGTTTGTATTGTTGTCCACCTGAGGTGATGTTACTCATATGACTGGACATTACTTGATAAGTGCGTAAACACAATTTTGTTTCTAGATAAAGGCCAATTAATGATCGCACTTACGTGATCAGACAGCGTTGAAAACTTAAAAAACAATGCTTTATAATGCAACGTAAAGATTAAAATTCCTTCTTAAAACATACAATTAATGTGTAAACTTCAATACATTATGCACATTATAATTATGGCGTCGTGAAAAAAAAAAAAAAAAAGACCAAATAGTAATATAAATACATGTATATATATTTTTATAATAATCATCAAGATAAATATGTTTTTTTCTTTATTAAATTTGAATGTAGTAAATGCATACAATAAGAAACGATGAAAAATTCCCGGACTCGGAGACTGGCGAAATAAAGATAGTCTCGGTAACCGGGACCGGACCTGGAGACTACACACAGCGGGCCTTCAAACAAAACTGACATGTAAATATTTTGGAAATTAGTTATGGTTGATGTTGAGTCATGATCTCAAAAGAATTCAAGGAGACCAATTCTGGTTGAACAAGCAGAAACTGACACGACAACACACCGATAGACACTGACTAAATCGCACACTTTGAAATTCCCATTTGTTACACTATGTTATGTAAATAGGCATTGATATGCAAGTTTCAATGACCGAGCTACTAGAGTCTGTTGTTTTTTTCCATTACCTGTTGTACATTGTAGTCATTTCTAAAATTGCCCCAAAACGCAGTTGTCTCGATCTTTTTAGTCATTGACCAAACTGATGCAAGGTGGGATTTCAAACATCGGGATATTGTTCCATTGTTGTATAAATGATGTTAACATTTTCACTAAAACTCTGTGAATCAAGCAAGAAGAGTTTTGCCCCTTAGCGGTCCAGATCTAGAGTAAGAAACAATCATGTGCTCGAACCATTCTACACTAAGAGGCTCTACCATCCAGACTTGTATCCGATTAGCCCGGTGAGTTGTGATTTGGTGTACTCTTTCTCAGGAGGAGGTTGATACGTAACTTCAGTCTTTTTGGTGCTGATGGTGAGATCAAAATTGTCGCACGCAAAGAATCTGTCCTTGCATTTTGGTTATCATTTGCAGTATGTGTATTTAGCGCACATTCATATGCAAAGAGGAGATCACGAATGATGGTTGTTTCGACTTTTGTGACTGTCTTCAAACCTAAGAGGTTATAAAGTCGCCATCCATTTTGCAGACGCGGACGCCTTGGTCATCATCCATCGAGGCATCTGTGAGCGTTGAAGAGAACATCATATAATAAATATTTCTGGCTCCTTCTCGCACCCATGACTATAATTTACACCATTTATGACTGGAAAGTCTACCGATGCATCAATATCATCTAGGACATGGGGCATCATGTCATCGTGAAACTGTCTGACGGTTTGGGAAACCAAACCAGGGCATTTTTTTTCATACGCATTCTCTGTAGACAGTGTCAAATGCCTTGGTTAGATCAAGAAATGTTCTGTATAGATCCTAGTGCCTCGGCATTTTTCTTTCAATTTCCTTGCTGCATTAACCATATCTACATGTGCAGTGCCTCGTTCCATTCGAAAACCACACCTGCTCATGATGAGGTGATTCAGAAGAACTCTTGCAAGAAACTTACCAGCAATTGAAAGTTGTGATATGCCATGATGGTTATCGCAGCACTGACTGTTGCCCTTTCTATTGTTTAGATGGACTATTGAGGCATATTTTAATTCCTATGGGAGGACTCCATGGTTCCAGCATGACATAGACAAATTTTCTGCTGAAGAAAATGTCCCCAAGACTTGTAGATTTTTGCAGGGATGGCGACTGATTGAGGTACTTTGCAACAGAACACTTGTATTATGGCCTTTGCAACTTCGATGTCAATAGGATTATCTAGTTCACAGTTTGTTTCCATTTGAAGGAAATTGCAGCTTCATTGATTTGTTGAAGGCCGATTAAGGACTGTGTCGAAGTATTCGGTCCTTCTTTGGAGGATGAGTTCTTTTACAGTTAGAAGTGACGATCCATCAGCACTGAGTAATAGTACAGCTCCTGGTGATTTTTGATGGTACACGGCTTTTAAGAAGTCATAAAACCTCTTCGAGTCATGTTTGTTGGTATAGTGTTGGATCTTACATTTTGAATGCTGAGTCTGTTGTGGGCAGTATAGAGCGTGTTCTTCTCCTTAAGGAGCTCTTGAATCTTGTCATCCTCCTCCTCCTCATCATCATCATTAGACTGTTTATAGTCCGACCCACGATAGCAACAGGTCAAACTGCAAAGACTCCTTGGATGTTGTCGTCATTTTCACCAACCAGTCCTGGATTTTCATGACGGACCCAGATGTTAAAGCGCTGTGCTGTACAACTGGTCTATTAGACGTGCTTATTCTTCTTCAAAACTGGTCTAATCAAACATTAAGTTTTATAGTTTTATGCTAAGGTCTTTTGCCAAGATAGCAGCAGTATCTCCTGACTTTTAATTGTCAGTGTTTAGCCTCTTAAACGGGGATCTCCCCTTGTGACATAGGTTTGGGTTTGACGATGATAGCAAGTTTGGATATCCATGTAGTAAGGTGACAATCAGTCTAAAACGGCTCTATGTTTTAAGTAACATGTACCCCCGTATAGCAAGCTGAGTCATATGTCAAAATGTTTGTAATAGATTGTAGTTTATGAAACTGCAGGCATAAATGGAAGCGTTCCGAAAACTCCAAGTTGGCAGACAGACAGACAGACAGACAGACAGACAGACAGACAGACAGACAATATCTTTTATTGTAATAGCCAGGTTACATATACAGTAACAACATGATATAACAAAATATAATGAATGAAATAATAGAGCATGTGTGGGTAATACTGGTTAAGCATGTAAGATCTATTATTGAGACTTGTGTAATGATTAAGTGCACATTTTGGTGTTACGGGTGGGGACAGTAACAATGGTTACTAGATCGATTCTACAAAAATTCTTTCAGAAACATATCGTGTACAGAATTATATGTATCTATAAAAAAGAAACAACAACAAAAACAATGTTAACAAACCTCGATCGAGAAGGTAAAATACCACGTCCGTGCCTCTGACACAGAAATTCTAAATTTATAATATCACGACAGTTTATTTATAGCGGAGTCATGAAATGCACGGGGTAACTACCGTTTTCATGTAACTTTCGCTGTCAATAGAGACAGAAAAACAAAAATAATATCAAACAGGGCATGCCACGTACCAAAAACGCACCCCCCCAAAAACGCCCCCCCCCCCCCCCCAAAACCCCCCCCCCCCCCCCCCCCCCCCCCCCCAAAAACACGACACACACACATATACACTACCAACTAGAAACTGTGTCAGGATGTCAAATTTGTTTATTTATGATATTTGGCATCAAAATGGATTATATTCACAGTTCAGAGCTTAGTAAATGGATATTACGTGAAGTGTGCGTCGTTCATGAATACGTAGTAAGTACATGTTACTTTTGCGGTCACATCGCATTATTTTACACAGTATTAATGACAAACTTATTTAAAATGAAATACAATAGCCCAAATAAAAATAAAAGTGTTACTAACGTCTAAAAAAGTGCATTATTTTACTGATGAACATAGCTAGTTTTCTTATGACCTTATATGACTCACAGGACATCAAGTTCCTGAACTTGAGTATGTTAGGCCTTTTGTAGTATTTGACTGGAATTAGTTTTTTCCTAAGAGTCAAAAATAAAGGGCACTTTAATACATAGTGAAGGTCATCAGCTGTATCATTTAAAAGACAATAGACGCGTTTACGCTGTTCATAAGGCACATAAGACTGTTTCCACCTTCCAGTTTCCGAAAGTAGCCTTTGATTGCTTGTTCTAAAATGTAATAAGTTTAACCTTAAATTGTTTGGGAGAGATAATAGATAGGGTTTAAGGGAGACACTTGTTTAAAAGATGCTATAGTTTTTGCCTTTTGATGAATTGTTCAGTTGAGCGTGCCAGTTTTGGAAGTACTGGTCTATCAAAATTCTTTTGATTAATTTGTGAACATTTGAAAGATTAACATTACCAGTAAGCTGGTTTAGCCAAATGTGCGAATTACCTGTATTATCAAATAAATTCTTGACAAATGTTTTCCATTTAAATGATTGGTTTGAATGAAACATGAAATTGAAAGTTTTGTTTCCTTAGCGGATATCAGCTTGCTCCAGAACTTTATCATTCTAGTTTTAATAGTAATTTCAATGGGATAACGACCTAACTCTCCATACAGCATATACAGTGGTGTACTTTTCTTACATTTTGTAATTTTTCTTAAAAAGTCTGTATGCACCCTCTCCATTATGTCAACATTCTCATAGCCCCATACTTCACAGTTAAAAGTTAAAATAGGAAGAATAGTTTGGTCAAATAATTTCAGCTGCAGGTCAAAGGGTAAATCTAAGTTATAAATGCGCGAATATAGAACATGCATTGCTTTATTTGCCTGCTGTACGAGTGTTTGTCTAGCCTTTAAAAACTTCCAGATGACGAGAACATCACTCCTAAGTATTTATATTCCTTTACAATTTCTAGGTCCTTACCATTAATACTAAATTTAAAATTACTTAGTTTATTTGTGCCAAATATCATTACTTTAAATTTCATCATGTTTATTTCTAAGTTCCAAGTTCTGCAATATTCTGAAAAGTTATTCAGCGTATTTTGAAGAGAAATCGGATCCTTGCCTATGAGAACAGTGTCGTCTACGTACAGGAGCACTAAAAGCTTAATATAAATTTCAACCTCCTGTTGCTTTAGTTCAAACGTAATTCCTTGACAGGATTTTTCAAGTGCAGCTTGGAAATCGTTTAGGTAAATGGAAAATGAAATTGGTGATAAATTCTCACCCTGTCGCACCCCACAGACGCTTTTGAAAAAAGGAAGTAATGTGTTTTCTACGGAGACGCAAGACTTAATATTATCGTACATGCTATATATTACGCGCAACATTTTCCCATTTATCCGATTTTTTATCAATTAATTGGCGGCCAAGACGGTCGTCAAAACTAAAAAACAAGTTTTTGAAGTACTGTTGGTCCATACTATTTTCTAAAGATTATTTTGGTTTAAAACATAGAAATGTATAAATAAACATTAAATATAAACTTATGCGACAAGGAATAAAATATGATTGATAGCTACTCAAGATTATTACGTAACACCTGAAAAATTAAGAAAATGAATGCACAAACATCTAAAAGTGGGTGGAGTAACTTCACATGCATTTTCAATATAAATGCTTCAGATTTATTTAAACTTTTAACTAACTATATTTGTTACTAATAGTTAAATTTCACGCATATATTCACGGATCTAAATGCGTATGGAAGATGGTTTTGCAGGAAAACGTCGTGTTTTCCTGAAAAGAGTAAGAGTATTTTCATCTGAATAAATGATTAAAATGTTGATGTTATTGATACTTTATGCAGATGTTTAATGTGTAACACTTTCTCTTGTAGAAAAGTGAAATGAAATAAAGCTTACATGTGCTGAAATTTGAAGTCTGAAAATGGAAACTTTGTTTGGCAGTTGTTTTTATTAAACTGCACATTAACCTACCCCGCCCAATTGTAAAAGCTAATGAACTAGTGTTTTAATATCAAATTTAACATAAATACCAAATTTATGTTAAAGGGAAATGGAATTAAATCAACTATATTCACACTATATTTCTATTAACAATTATCTATAATTAAAAAAAACTTAATTGACCTACACTATTTATTGATGCGATTTACGCTAAAGTTCAGCCAAGTTAGTATTGGGAAGCCATTTTGATGCCATCATTGATTTTGTAAATATACATTACAATGTATCTGCTAAAATGCAACAAGCTTGCAACATTATATCACGGACCTTTATATACACACCATTTGCAAACTGCTAATTGGGACATACAACCCGCAATCCATACGAAACTGTTAATTGCTAAACTCTTGCTAATGTGTCTCTCTTAAATATTGAAGCAAAAAACAAGTAACTTCGTTTGAACCATGTGTTTAAAATGGTAAATTGTACAGGACCTTCTTATATGAAAGAATGTTTTATGTTTGCAAGAGATTTACATTCTCATTTTACCTACTTTGAAAAAATATACAATTTTGTTGTTCTAAAATCTAATGGAAAAGAGATTGTTACTTTTTATTTCTCTGCAATTTAAGATTGGAATTCACTGCCTGTGCATGAAAACAGATAACTAAAATTGGACGATTCAAGAAAGTTTTTAAATACAACTTGCTAGATGTGGCTAATATTTCTTAGGTCAATTTGTTTATATACTGTATTCATGATAGACTGAACAGTTTTTGTTTTAATTCTTATGCACTTTGTATCAAATGAAATATAATTGTTTGTAACACATAGAAACATATTATCAATGTACCTATAACTTAGTTCTCCATTTTTATGTGAGCTTCCCAAAACTTCTTTTTCCTCTTTATTTTATAGTTTGTTTTAGCTATAAGGTATTTATCAGGATCCTATTGGAAATAAGCTTCAGGGCTTTAATGGGCCGTCCTTGTTCTCTTTCAAGTTTCTGCATATATTAGTTTACTAATGTTTTTATACTTTAGTTTATGAATCATTACAAACATCTCATTATATAAGTTTGGAATATTTAAGCCACCATGAATAGTAATCATTATTTGTGCAGAATCTTAATCTGTGATATCAAACAACAACAGCAACAAAAACAAATTTTATTAAGCATATCAAGCATTACAATGCGTCTTGCCAAATAACAATTTGTTGTAGTGCAGAAGTATGGTCTCTCAATGAGAGGAGCTTCAAGAAGTTTATTTTAAAAACATCGAGTAAATGTCTGCGCTTAGCATATTTTGATACATGTAGTTTTGATGTCAGTTTGAAAATGTCGCTATATGTATTTGATATCATTTAATTGTATACATGGTTATGTATTTTACCGGAATAACATCAATTAATCAATCAATTCCGTAGTGTTGATTGACTATAGTTATCAAAGTTCAACTGTTTCATTAACATCTGTTCTCAATTGATATTGCTCCTGGGATCGGATGCGTTTTTGAGCATTCTCTTTATACTTCTTCCATATCTGTAAACCCTCTTCTATAGGTGGGACAATAACAACCAGAACTGTACCGAGGAAAACCCAATACTGGAACGTTCTGATCCAGGTTTTAAACTGATCTAGAGAGAGAACTTCGTACGACAAGGCAACTGCTGGTACCACAATTGCAAATAACGCTAGACTCAAACCAGCACCGACGAAAGCAACCAGTTTAGCTTTACGGAATATCCGGCCCATTGTTTCAGCGGTAATGACTGGTCCGGCATCAATTTTACGAAGTTCTTCCTTATAAACCAGTCGGAATGGATTAAGTGGGTTGTCTATACTTATTGTTTTTGCCCATTCCCTCTGTGCATCTTCGTTACATTTAATTTTATGTGTACACAAGGATACCCCGAAACAAACTACCCCGCTGATAGAAAAACCAGCGACCATGGCGACAAGAAGACTGTAATCTTGAGCTGTATTGGTAAAGAAATTCCCTAGTCCTTCTTCGTATGTAGAACCCATAATCAACATTCCAGCTATAGAGCTGAACAGACCGACAATGCCACCTGGAGAAAAAACACTTATTAAAGCAAGAAACAAGTACGGACTGAAAGTTACATTACCATTTAAAGTCCATTACACTTTTAGGAAAGTTATTAATCACTGAGTACTAGAATATGAATCTGTGTAAAAGTTTAATCCTATTGAATATTAAGGAAATTTGTAAAAAAAAGTTACTATCCTATTCCAAAAATGAAAATCCAACCTTTTTGATACATATATTTTAATTTGTATCCATTAATAAGAGAAATAATTCAGAATTATTTGTTTCCTATGTGTTCCTGAAGCATCTTTTCTACTCTGCTTTTAGCTTCCTTTTGATCATTATTTAATACTGCAATTGGGAAGGTTTATACATCTAAAGGTAGTTAGTGAGCAATTAACATAAAGTATGCGCAATATCGAGGCTTAACTACATGTCAAAAAAATAAATATAATAAAATGGTTATCTGGCACCAAACATTTGCTAGTATGGCATGGCTTGGTACACGAGAAGTGGAAACAGAAAAGATGACGCGAACACACAATCTTACAAAAACATACCGGCAACAACGCCTTGAGACGTGGCTTTAGTCCACGTGATCGTCAGGAATAATGGCCAGAGGAACGGGCTGGTGATTACAGGAATACCTAATGTCGCCCAGTTTACATTTATACCAGTTTCAGATATAAAAAGCCCGTAAGGTACAACCATGGCAACTACCCATACCATACACCATGTCTGAAATATTTACATAGTGACACAACATGAAGGTATTTATACTTGCAGTCAGAAACACGCAATAGAAAATAAGTAAACTGATCCAGAATGGGATAGTACCTCAGTTTCGGTCACAACTGTTTGTTATGTTATATTCAATAACTACTTAATTATATAGCTGGTTATACTTTCCATCTAATTGGCTTATATAATTGTGGTGTAATACATTTTCTTGCACAATTGTTAAACTATTTTGATTTTAATTAATACATGTCTTGTAACAATAATTTTGGCAAATATATTTTTTTCTTATTCAACCTGTGTTTCTGTATGTCTGTGGTTCATGGCATAAATAGCCTTTAAGTTTTACACAGTTTAATTTAAATGAAGCAAACATTCCGCTAATGGTTTAACTATACCAAAAATGTAAATCTTTTATAAAAGGTAAAATTTGGCCCATCATTTTTCGGCGTCGCTTCATTGTCTTTTAGTAGAGAATATAATATACCGGTATACCATTTTCTTCATAAAACGTAAAGTGACTATAAAAACTGTATAATAAATTTAACTTTACCTTGTATCGCCACAAACCATCCTCGTAGTGTCTATATGCTCCATGAACTTTGCACTTGTAATGGATATCAAATTTTCCACTGTTGGTCTCTCGCACTAATATATCTTCTTCGCAAGCCTCGCAGTCGATAGAAGAAGGGCACTTACAATATTGCTTATCGCCCAGTATGTTATTATCAATCTGTTTCTCGTTGCCACATAATATACACGATGTCGGCTTTAAATTTTCTCTTCATAAAATAATAAAGATAATCCAATATACTGTTATTTAAACAATATAACAATTATTTAAGCAATAAGACAGTGTCATGACCGAAGACGCATTATTGGCTCTCTTTTTTCGAAATTAATTCCATCTACAGTGAATGTCGAGAAGAAAGTGTGAGAACTTGTTTCGCAATGGAGAATAAATAAACAATAAACAATAAACAATATTATAATCGTTGTTTTAAAGAAAACTGACATTCCCGTTCACAAAAAAAAGCAAAACATAAGACTTCGACCTCAGCACTTAGTTAAGCTTTTACAAAGCCAAGGGAATATTTTAAAAGGGTTAGCATCTTTTATACTGTCTTGTTAATAAAACTTTCGAGTGAATAAATGCAGTTCAATTGTTTAGACATGTACTCTTTACATGTAGAGAATCGTGAAACACGTAAATATTGGCTATACAAAGAAACTTCCATTTACCTGAAAGGGTTGATATAAGTCTTGTAAATGTCATAGACAATGATGGACGAAACTGCCATAACTTCCCCAGACCCAGTGGACATCAAAGCCATAGTCAACACCGTAAGTATCAAATATCCACCCGTCTCACCGAGCAGGAAATTCATTACATATGGATTGATATAACCTGATAAAATACGCGCATTTATAAATTTGGATTCATAAGTATATGTTGAGTACCATAGCGCAAACACATTGAATATGCACTCTCAAAATCTACTGACTATACAAGTAATTAAAGAAATAAAAACTTCTTACCTCATGAGTTTTTGGTCGATTTGAAGTGTTTGTCTAGCAGGAAAGCAATTTAAAATTGATTTGTATCGTGTACTGTTAGCTCGTTTACTTACCATCATCAATTTCAGATTCGGAGAGAAGATGCGTTCCATTGTTGTTGTAACTCATTGAAAAGTATGTCATCGTAGCGGTCAAAGACGTTGCTGTTTGTACGACAAACCACATGTAAGCAGCGAAAAAGAAGCCAACCACGCCCTGTGACGGTTTTGCTGCTATTCGACTCTGCCAATTTGCTTGGTCACAGAAACTTATTGAAATTGACATGAAAATATGAACAACTCCATAGATAAGACCACTCTCGGTTCGAAAGGTCAAATAAGAATTTTCAAAGTTTCCATCGGGTCCTTTGAGACAGACGGCAGCTTTGTACATGGACTCAATCGTTGATACTTTCTCTATATCAGGTGAAGGGAAGAAACTCGTGTAGAGCATGTACACAGTAATCGCAATAAAAGTTAGTGCAGTGTTGAAATACGATATGTAAAATGTAGTACCAAGGCCTCCGATCATACAATAGGAACCGAACAACACAGCTAGGATCAGAAAAATAAACTCGTTGTTGGAATTCTTGCTGAGGACCTCTATGGCTGATTTTCCAGCTAACATAACACTTGTGCTCACAATTAGGTTGGTAATAAGTGCCAAAATGCAAAAGATTATATGTGCCAGTTTTCCGAAACGTGCATATGCAATCTGTTATATAAAGAAAAAGAATAGATTCAGCTAGTGTTTATCATAAGTGCAGAAAAAACATGTCTTCGTTGTAAGGACTATTATAATATATACAACGACCAAATAATGTAACATTATAGTTTAGGTAACTAAATATATATATTAGCTATGAATAAAATGAAATTGTAAAGTTCTTAAATTTTCTGTTTGATTTTTAGAAAAAAAAGATTTTAAAACTGAATTATTCCAGCATTAAGCTATTCAAAGAATATGAAATTGCATATCGGAATGTCAATAACGAGAGATACCACCTAATGTTATGAATCTAACAAATAGAAAAATCATAATTGTCAAATACATCATAATTATTTTTGGTGAACTTCACTTGCACATAAAAGAGGATTACCTGTGGGAACGTTTTGGCACCAGGAGCACGTGTCTTCAGATACAGCGACAATGCAGGGAATAATAGTATATCCAAAACCACACCAATAGCTGTCCATAAACTCCCACCTAACCCGGACTGTATTTACACAAGAAAGAATGCTGTCGTCAGATGTATTTTCTTGGACATCACACATATGAAATATACCGCTATCAGATTATTGCGGATGACAAATAGAAATACCATCCTACGGCAGTGAAGTAGTATACACAACTCTTTGAAATTGAGATATAAGAAAATCATATTTCACATTATAGAGATGTTTGTGTAAATAAATTTGATTTTTAAATTATTTGTAATTTCGTTTATCCTACCTTGCTTGTTATTGTCGACATTTGCAGAAAGTCAGCAGGCCATAACAGTTGTGACGTCACTGTAACTGCTGTTAGACTAAGGCTCACGCGGCCTCCTGCGTCAAAAACGGTGTCCAAACTATGTTCATCGTGGAAAATATATTTCCTCAACGATTTATAAAAACATGCAATGAGAAGCGAAAATCCCCCAAAACCAAGCAACAGAAGCAAGGCTACGTCACTTTTCTCGATCGTAGGAGCAATACTGAAAGGATAAATATATGAAATAAATTAGATCTACAACAATACAATACATTATGAAAACTACTCTATAAGATGTCTTAAGTAAACCAAAATCCTGACTGAACGTCGAAAGATTGCATGGAAATTTCAATTTTATTTCATTCTTTTCGAGTGAAAGTAAAAATTAAATTTGCTGTGAGTTACATAGAATTTCCTTTAATATGCACGTTTAGAAGCATGCTACTGATAAAAATTTTCAAACTTTTTCCGACGAAGTTTTACATTGCAGTCAATGTTAAATTAGCCAGTGAGATATACATTTTGCATGGACAGGCATTAATTCTTTATGATATTGCATAGGCTGTTGGCGTCTGGATTTACCGGTAGTTCCTTCACTCAAGGGAATAAGCTCAGGAAGGTTAGTCAGTTAGCACAAACGTTCTTTTCAAACACGTGAAAACATATTAAAACATTAGAAGTATTTGAAAAAAATCTGAAATGAATTAAGAAGTGCCTTCACAGAAACCGTTTTTGTTTTATTTGGTAATATATGTTGTTAATATATTTTTTTTATTTCTGATATTCATGTACTACCGAGATATCAATAAATAACATCAAGTCTCAATAATAAGTCGGTCGTGAAAAATTGGTCTGATAAATAAGCCACTAATTTCTTGCAGTTGAAATAGACCTGGAAATTAGCCGGATTGGAAAATAAGCCGCTTTTTTCTATAGGCAAATCAGAGAGATCACTGAAATACAGTCGAATATTGTTTATATTAACATAAACAATGGTTTTAATTTAATTTACACTTTCTAGTATAGTGATAAAACATCTTTGTCAATAATCTGAGTTTTTATATTTCTGAAGACTTTCAACTTAAATTATCTTGTATAAATCTTGCTTAATACTTTACTTCATGTACGTTTCTCCATTTTAATATAAATGCAATAGGATTTTCCCTTTAACACGCTTCTAGGGTAAACTCTACTTGTCATGTACAATGAATTTCATAGATCACTATCAATAAACTTTCAATTCAAAAGTTACAAGTCTGATTTACCATTTTTGTATACCTTATATCGTTTGCGTCTTGATTATCGCCGTGCATTTAGCATAGATTTGTATTGATTGACACCTGTTTTACCGTTTATTACGTTATATAAGATGTAGTTTGAAAACAAATATTCAGGTATTATCTTCAGGAATTTGCGGAACCAAGGAAAAACACCCACATATATTCATAACTGCTCACTTAATATCAACAGCTTGAAATAAAAATTTCTAGAAAAAACAAGAGATTCTATCACCTTCTATACGTATCTGAAGCAAAGTTGATTGCTACTTTCAGAGACAGTTTAGTTCATGTTTAAAAGACGTGATCGCGACGCTATTGGCCAAGGACTTGTCTCGTATATATAAGTAGGGACGATCCAACAAAACGCCGGAAAGACATTGAGTCATTGTTCTTATAAGATATATCATACGAGGTAACTCTAAATAAATGAAAATGGTTTATTTTATGCAAACATGCCGAGACTTCAGTTTTACAATATTTTTCTAGATGTACATCTTTGTTAGATCATTTTATAGTAATATACAGGTAGTTAACTCTCCCCACTTGAAAATAAATTGTGGGGAGCACACTTTTGAGGTGGTGGGGCTCTACCATATAAACAAGAAATGTGAGTATGATTTTTGTGAATTTTATTTTAAACTGTTTTGTTGAGGAACTTTCGAGCAATGTTGTTACCAGTAGAAATGTTGAGACTACCGTTTGCACGAATTTTCGAAACAAAATTCCATGAATTGTATTCGCTAGAAGGTTTATAAGTTGGCGAAAATGTCGATTTTCAATAACCAAAGTTTTGTTGTCCAAAATCCCGTTTTTACGAGTAAATGTACAAAATAGCCATTTATTGTCACTTGACGATCCGATGAGTAAATTAATTGAAATCAGCCTATTTCTCAAATGAAGTGGTGGTGTGGAGTACGATACCATTTTTCCATGTAAAAACAGTTTTTAATATAAACATTTCAATGCTTTGTGTTTGTATTGAATACAGCATTTAATTTGGTTGTTTTGATTAATTTAGTTTTTACTTGTAGGTAATGTTCTTATCATAAACTGTCTTTGATTTTCTTTGGTAAATTACTAATAAGGTGATGGTATTTTAGGAAGTCATTATTTGGTATACTGTATAGAAATTGAAACATCTCAACGGTGTAAAATCATTTACTCAGTATCAAAAAAACGTTTCATTTGTTTTAAAGCTTTTTATGCTAGATCTTATATTAAACCGTTTTCTGTATTTTGATTCTAGAGTTATTCCAAATTATATGTTTCGTCTTCTTTATTCCCGAACAGCTTTATCATGGGGGAATTGTAGTCAAACAAATATTTACAAATTTTAGAACTCAGTCATACACCATGTTTAAACAACTTTCCTGGTTAACATTAGATGTACGATTTAAGTACCACAATGGCGTTCTTATAAAGTTGACAACCTAGCTTAGGTTGATAATAAAGTCTAAAAATTAAATCTACGCTCATCGGTCCACGGCATAAAGAAATCATGCGAGCTCCACGCCTCAATCAAAATAATTAAACAAACATTTGAATATTCAGTAATATGTGTCTGAAATGAGATTCCCTAAAGAACGAGAAACTTCAAAGCAATTACAATCTTCATTTATCAAGCTTTTTATAAATATCCAGATAGCTTTACATTGACTTTACCTTGACACAGTGTTTTGGACTTTATTTCTGCTCAAATGAATATGATAAATTGTTATTGTTGTTTTGTAAATACTATATAAAAATATCTTTTAGAAGTACTCACGTTGGTTAAGTTTTGATTTAAACATTCAAAAGTTATATCACCTTTCAAACTTTCAGTATTGAGTAATAATCATGTTCGACTCTTAAAACTTATTAAATATTTTGAAAACATCTAAAACTGAGTTATGCCGTGTTATTTGTCTTATAGTTAGATATGAATTAAAATTAGGTAATAGAAAGAATAATCATCTGCACTGGCAGTAACTCGTCAGACAGACAGTCATATGCAGATCTATAAATAAAAATACCTCTAACATATTCATTTTTGAAATAAACATATCGATGCGGGTACTCAATTTCTAAGTTGGAACATTTTCTATCCTTCTAAATGGGTTTTCGGTCAGAAATTGATTGTCATTTTTTTGCATTCAGTCTTCTAGGCTGATTTCAACAGATTTCAAGATGGCGGCCGTTTTCCTGTTGAGAAGCTAAACATAAGCCAACCGGAATGCTCAGATTTCTCAACAACCAATCATTCGTCAGCAGTATTTTATTAGACCGGTCCTATAAGTGATATTGGCCCTGATTTGATTTTTTGTTATTGGCCCTGTCTGTCAATTTTATGGTAACTATTCCTATTTTATTACGTCGGGTAGTTCATGGATATTAGAGCCAATAGACAATAGTTATTTGATAAAAATCAGTGAAAAAATGTGTGTCTTAAAATTATGATGTTCTCTTCAGAAGGTAATATCACTTTCATGAGTTACTTTCTAAAAAAGTTTTTTTTGGTATACCACGCTCTAAATATATGAAGCTATTTCCTTGACATAATTGTTCTGATATTGCAATAAAAACAAAGTAGTCTACGTGTTGTTTTATTATATTTTCATGGACTATTTCCTAATCTTCTTTGTTATTAGTTTCAATTAGTCTTTTTTCCAACATGATTTTATTGAATACATTTTTTATATCTATAACTATTAAATTTTCTAATTCATATTCTAAAAATAGCGATTGATATAAGTTGTAAGAACTTGCATCGCAATCGAGAATAAACAAATTAGTATAAACTTAAGTTAGTAAATCTCGTTTGATTTTATCTAGTTTATCGTCCCATATGAAATTATGTGGATTTTATACTAGTATTAAGGGACAGCTATGATTTTGCCAAATAGGCTGAATTTTCTGTGTTGCTATTTTTATATTGTTCTTAAAACTTTTAAGATTTGGATCTTAATTTAAGTCAGATTTTAATTTGGATTATTTGTAAAAATCATACCTCATGTGTTTCATTTTCAAACGTCCATTTAATTTCTTAATCTGACAATATGTTAAATTTGTCTTTCATATTGATCCAATTCGCAGATTAACGGATTTACCATCATCATGATGATAAATATTGTTCATTCTGTTTATCGTATTTACGTTTCTGTCTAGTAAGACTGCATACTCGTATTCTTCACACGGTACATGTAAACGGAATTTGAACTACATGTTACATTAAGATTTATAAGTAAAGCAAATACATGTTTCATACTATAGAATAAATAGATATAATCATTTAAACTTATATTACAAATTGACAATAATTCAAATAACCTTTACACTGGAGTGGATCAGTTTTAGGACCCTTAATCGTTTTATTACCGTATTGCCTGCGGGTTCTCTGTTTCACTGACACGCGTTCTTTGCATATTATAGTTTTGTAAAATGTATCATTCTGTACCCTCTGAAGCTTTTAAAAAACATTTTACCGTATAAAATGTTTTTAACAAGAAGTTTCTTTTTAAAACCAAATGATTAATATACATCCGCAGTTGAACACAGGTGGAAGGAACATACCTTTGACTTTTTTTCTTAAGCTTATGCTTTTTTCTATGCATTTTAAAATTGATATCAGAATAAATAAAAAAAAATTGAAAATTTTTTTTTTTCTTCATCTCTTTACTATAGACAAGGTTCCCAACACACTCTGTATGAAAACAAGCATGTCGCTCTGAAAACTCTTCGATTTCTTTCAAATTTGAGTTACGTTAAACAAATTTGAACGAATTCTAGAGAGAAATGATAGAGCTTTAAGAAAGAGTTTACTTCAATGGAAAATTCCAAGCCGTTTTCATTCTACAAGGAAAATACCAACGCTGATAAAGCGATTTCCGCTAAACCCAGAAAAATGTCCACATATTCCGACAGTGATTTTCGCTAATTTCCATAATATTGCGGTACTGCGAAAGACAACCATTAAAACAGAAATATATATTATTAGACTACAAATTATGGCGTAGATCGTACCTTTACCCATGTGTTCGATACTACAGCGGATTTTCAGTTTTTGTAATTGTCAAATGCATTAGCGGCCATGAAGGTCCGAGAGGTTGCGCAGTGATTTGTAACGCTATTCAAGGACATTATCAAAACATATCCGAAGGCGTTGAAAGTGAAGTAAAAGCATTTAGTCAACAAAAAATGAAAAATCCGCCGTAGCTCGAACCTATTTTGAGTAAAAGTACGATCTACGACATGATTTGAAGTCTAAACATATATATTGCATGTTTTGATAGTTTCTGTCGCAGTACCGCAATATTATTGGAGAATTTAGTGAAAATCACCGTCTGGAAAATGTGTGACATTTTTCTGGTTTGAGCGAAAATCGCTCTAAGCTTTGGCATTTTCGCTTGTAGAAGAAAACGGCGGAATTTTCCATTGAAGTAAACTCTTTCTTAAAGCTCTATCATTTCTCTCTAGAATTCGTTCAATTTGTTACGTAACTCAAATTTGAAAGAAATCGAGAGTTTTTCAGAGCGACATGCTTGTTTTCATACGAGGTGTTGGGAACCTTGTCTATAGTAAAGCGCTATGAGAAAAAATTTTTTTCTTTTTCTTTTTTATTTATTCTGATATCCTTTTAAAATGCATAGAAAGCTTACTTAGAAAAAGTCAAAGGTATGTTCCTTCCACCTGTGCAGTTGAAGTGTTTCCGTTTTCTAGTAAAATTTGTAAATTAATAAGTTCCCAGCATGTCGCATGCATGTATACAAAGTGTCACAACAAAGGATATTTTATACACACCTCTGACTTACTATAATGTTTATATAGCGGTGCTGTAATTAACTCGTGCTGAAATTTAAACTAATAAAGTTATTTTATAATCATAAACGACATGATAAAATATAACATTTCCCTTTTTTGAGACTTCATTAATTTTGTCCGTTTTAAATTTAAAACCATAACTGCCATTTCACTATGACAGTAAAACGCCGAAAAGGTTGCCAGTTTTACTGAAAAGAAACGCATAGCGCATACGCTACAACAACTATTTACAATCCCAATCGGAACTGAATAAAACATGATTATATCAATATAAAAAAGAAAATAGAAAACTAACAATGTTCGTTTTTTAGTTTTCTTAACACTTCCGAATGATCGATCCGTCTGGTCAGTTATTGATGTTTTATGGCCGGACATTACGTAACATTTATAATGACATGTGATAAAATACTTAGAAGCTGTGTATTGGGTAAATGCCTGAATGTTATTTCTATACATATATAAAGATAATTTATATAATTTTATACAAGTTTAAAGAGCGAAAACCCTTACACATGTATTTCGTTAATAATAATGCTATCAATTCGCTAAATTTAAAGTTAATGAAATGTAAAAAAAACTTATGTATGCTTTTTACACCTTTTCAATCACTTGTACAGAGACGTATTTTATACATGTCTAACTTGAAATAGTGCTTTTCACTATTATGTGACCCCGGCGCCAATTGATTTCATTTGACGTCATTTTATGAAATAGTGAACTTTTACTATCTTCAACGCACCTCATTTTACATTAATTAAATATGATCAAATTCGTTAAATTTTATAAACACGTTTTTAATGATATTGTGCTCTCCATTTGAAACAATTTTATTAATATTATTTGATTGAAAATAAGGTGATTAATGATGTCTTTTATCATTCGGTATATAAAGGTCAAACTAAAAACGCAATTCCCCCACCTAAAATAGTAACAAGTCAACTTTCATATCGCCCTTATGCTATAGATAATCTAGTTTAAAAAAAACGATATATTGATTTATCTCGTTTTGCAGGCGCAGTTACGCGTGACTGGTTTTATGTCCCGATTAATCACACTCGCTCGCAAATATCCATGACAATCTTAAAATTTATCGCAAAAAATATACGGTGAGTATAAAAATCTTTAGAAAGGACCAAAATGCTCACGTATGATTTCAACATAAAATATATATTTGTAAAGCGGAATAAATTATCCAGCTAAAGCCGGTTGAAGTAATTTGATATTTTGTATATCGAATCAGTAATTATAAGTTGAAATAAAAATGTGGTGGAAAAACCGCAGGTTTCCCTATATGCCTTTTGTGAAAGAGGGTGACTGTATTTGACTAAAAAAGGACCAGCATAAAATCATCTTATTATTAAGAGAACATATGCACACACAGCAAAATGATTAAAGTTAAATATGCCGTTGGAAGTAAAACGATATCTTAATTAGTTTTTAATATATTACAATTTCTATAGTTTTTCCTTCTTTATTTTATATGGTCAATTTTAACGCTTATCAAATTATCGATGATAAAGAAAGTTCGGTATGTTAGTTTGAGAACAGAGGTATATTCAAAGTTTGTAATAGCTAGTTTTGAATTCGAATGCCAAGTATATTGAAGTTTATTTGGTTTAGTAATCTCAAAGTCTGTAGGAGTGAATGAGTGTTCAATTTTCAATTTAATAATTATCTACATTTTCCCGAATGTCTGTTCGTCCATGCTTGCTATCTTTATTTATATCTATTACTGTATTATAATCCCCTAACATTATAAATTTTGATATGTATTTTGGCTATTTTGTCGTTTAAAACTGCTCGCTTTAAGATTTTGATAATGAAAAAGTTCTTCAAACTGTATGAAAATAACATATTTTAGAACATAAAGTCATTTAAAAAGGTTCCAGTATAAATGTATGTAAAGTAAATCTGGGCCCGTATTCATAAAGCATCTTAGAATTTTTTTTTCACTTAGAAATCAATATTAATTAAGATTTTGACAATATTATCTTAAGTTTTGTCTAAGATAATATTTTCACTAAGAATTTTTCTAAGACCAAAATTTGGCTTAGAAATTATCTTAACTTGGCCATTTTTGTCTTAAAATCTAAGACAGGTACCCCGCTGGTAAAATTAAAATTCATGGTCTGATCATGGCTGACTTCCGCCGATTTAATATGACTGTAATTTTATCTGGAAGATTACCCAGATACACAACTCATCAAATGTATACCTAACGTTATATATATATTTATAACTACTAGTACAATTAAATACCATTAGTAAAGCGATAAGTTAGTTAGCTCATTTACTTTCTTTGATCAATGACTGTGCCATTATTTCTTTCAAAAGCAGGCAATCCTGCCTTGAAAAGTTTTCTTCTCTTATTTTTCTCTTCTTCTTTGCCTCCATGTTAGCGGCTGTCAGACTTGACATTCGTCTGCGTACCGTTTCTGAATTTACATCATTGGATCATGGATGACGAATACGGATTGACATGCATAACATGAGAATGAAACGACGGTGTAAATTCACACCGTTTCAATCCATGTTGTGAATGCAACCCTTTCTTTCTTCATAGCTACTCCATAACACAGCAAAAAAAAACCAGCTTCCCCCATAAGAATGTCATCAATGCACGCACTTGAATCAACGATAAAATCAGAAATATTTTCATTTCATCGGAGGTATACCAATCTCATTAAAATCATATCCTAATTTACGCTCCTCTACTTAGGCAAAGCGAAGATACTGAGTCTGATTTTAATGAGATTGGAGGTATGCATGCTCCTCGGAGCCGCCATGTTGCCGCGCGAGCGCTGACGATTACGTCATCGTTACTAAATTTACACAAGGAAATCCTGGAAAAAACCCAAGAAACGGAAGTGATTTTTTTCTTAGATTAAACTAAGATCATTTATTTTCTTAGATTTTTTTTCACTAAGAAATTTCTAAGTTGCTTTATGAATAAGAACTCAAGATTTTTTCTTAGCTAAGATAAAAATATTAAGATAAAAAAAATCTTAAGGAAAATTCTAAGATTCTTTATGAATACGGCCCCTGTAGATTTGAAATGATAAGCAACCAAATCATAAAGCGTTACACACGATTTTGAAATGCCAATATAAACATATTGTGAAGCGGTGCCATAAAACCAATATCTTAATCGATTTTTGCAAATTCCTACCTAGATTTTTACTTATATCGTTGATTCATTAGTTTTATATTTCATGTATTATTATAATATCATTGTTGAAATTTATTTTTTCAACGGCAACTGTGAGCGAGCAGCTTAAAGATTTTCAGCAACTATCTTTATTAAGTTTATTAATATTAGAAATAATAAGGAGTCAACCGAAACAGCACAAAAAGGAGAGGAAACATGAAAACAGTTGCTGGTTTGCTGTCCTTTTTATTACGTATTTGGCTAGTTTATGATGCAAAATCTCAATAGTAGCCGAAGCGACAACAACAGTAAAAACATAATGTGAGATTTCGAAAATTACTGTTTTTCTATATGACAGAAAAAAATGGTGAAAAATATTTGAAGATTGGCTTACTTTTCTGCTGCCAAAAATATTGAATTTGATCATGAGTCAGTATCAACCACTATAAAAGCACCAAGTGGTTTGCCAATATTAGCGGATGAGTACCATGCTTAACTATCTACCTTGCTATTCTTATCTATAGATCTGACCATAAAATTACATATTCATTCCATATTTGACAGGTTTATAAAATAGTATCAACTGCAGAATAAAACCTTGTTTTTAAATGTGAGGATTTTTAAATCCTTACATTTATTGTACCCAGTTTCTGAGAAGAGTAGTTTCTACTTTTAAAACCGAACTACCCCTCAATTCTAAATAATCCTTCAGATTGATCACATCTCATATTTATAGAAAGTAACATATGCAATCAACAGCTTTGGTGTTGGAATGATTACAAAGATTTATATTGTTTCAAAGATAAGAAAAATATGCGACAATTTATCATAAAAAAGAATTTAGTCATTTTTTCTAAGTTAATGTACATAGGTTGTAAGTAACTTCTTAAACGCTCGACAGATACAGCATTATGCACTTAAGTGGTCTGTTTCTAACTACGCAGTTTAGACATGCACTACTTTGATAAGCAGCCGATTCTAACGCGCTGAAAGTGACACACCTCATATACCATTTACATTGGCAATACTTTACCTACATTGCATTAGGTTCTGATAACAGACGGAATGTCGTTCTGGTTAACTAGGCGGTTACTCCAAAATCGAAAGTAGCGAAGTCACGAAGATACTGCGCAGTTGGGAGTTTAAAGATGATTGTAATTTAGCTATAGAATTTATGTAGAAAAGAGCCAGTTTTTAAGTTTCTGCCGCTATTAGCGATAACTGTGAAATATACCCTTTAAATGTCACATTCAGGGAAGCACCATGGTGTGCATTTGTTAATATAGTTGAACATGCGAAATAGACTTTTAAAATGCACCAAAGATTTTGTTAGTAAGCTAGTAGCAAAAAAAGTTGCGTCTTAAGCCACCTTTTAAACAGTGTTTCAATAGACAGGTTGAATGAAATTATTGATTGATTACTATGATTATTTACAATATTATACTGTGATTCATTCATTTTGAAATACCTACCATTCGTGTGCTTGGTTCAGTGTAATAAAATAACAAAATTGAGCCGCGTCATGGGAAAACCAACATAATGGACGCAAGCAGGCTAGTCTGGATCGATACTGGTCGCCCATCAATGTGTAAGCAGTTTCTGTTTTATGTTGTGTTTTATGGTATATGTTACATGAACCATACGACTGTTTTTTACGTGAACGGGCTAGATAGGAATGTTCGGGTTTTACACCCGGCGGGAAACAATTTGTTATGAATGGAACACCAATAGAAAGTTGTTTTATTATTTCGCGTATATAATGTATTATACCATGAATGCAATCGATCATTAATTTTCATGTCGATATTTAAGAAATGTGTTGTGTTAATGTTTACAGTGGTGAAAAAATGACGTTGTAAGCCATGCTCAAGTGCTCACTATAATGTATACTATGTATTAAATATTCCGACTTTGTTCTTTATTCATTACTTAGTCTAGAAAAAAGATCTACGTCAAAGGAAATACATTTCAGTTACATGTACGTTTATTTACAGGCGGACAGTTAATCTTACGATAATTCCTGGTAAGGACCAGTACTATAACTATTATCTTCTTAAAAAGTTGCAAACTTTCTCACATAAAGAGACGTGGACAGTAGCGGGGCTCCATCCTGAGACTCTCAATAATTGAGAAGTTTCAGCTTCTCTAACCACTTGACCAAGGAGGAATCTCACAGTCCGTAACATTGCTCAATATGCTGTGACATCAAGTGGTCAGATGTTCGACTTAAAACCATCAGACATATCGCAAAACGTGTTCAACATTCCTCTCCTAAGTACCAATCCTTGCGATAATCTATGTTTAAGACCAAACATTTTGAGTGCCTTCAGCGCTTTGATTTATACTCGGTTTGAAATATGAAAAAGATACTAAACAGTTACATGTACAATGATAATAGAGTGAAGATATTATTTTATTTTGAGCCTTTCATAAGAGAAATGTAAACGATGCTTTATACAAATAAATGTTATTTCCACCTGTTTATTAAATAAACAAGAAAACGCGACAATGTCGCCAAAGCAGGTATAAACGGCGCCTGTAGAAATTGTAGGTTTTAAAAAAAACTTCTGAAAAGAAAACATTCACCTTGACACCCCCCACCCCTACCCTGCAAAGAAATATTTTTTCAGCTTAAAACAATTTAAAAATTGAAGAAAAGAAATGAATTTTTTTATAAGTAACAGTGACCTTGACCCGCAAAATTAAAAAAAAAAATCTTATTTTAGTAACAGTGACCTTGACCTGAAACATTTTTTGTTTTTTGCTTAAAACAATTTAAATCTATTTTTTAAAAATCTATTTTAGTAACAGTGACCATGACTCCAAAAAAGATTTTTTTGCTTAAAACAATTTAAAAACAAAAGAAATATTCTTTTTTTAATAAATGTGACCTTGACTTAAATGACCCCGAATGCAATCCCAAGCTTCCTCTCCACGCAAGCTACCTTCACACCAAGTTTCAATACAATTAGTCACTCCTAACTCAAGTTATTGAGTGGAAACCATTTTTCTATATTTATTAACAATGCCCTGGACCTTGACCCTAGTGACCCCAAATACAACTCTAAGCTTCCTCTCCACACATGCTACGTACACTACGAGTTTCATTGCAATTTGTCACTCCTAACTTCTATTTTTACTAACAGTGACCGTGACCCGAGTGACCCCGAATGCCATCCCAAGCTTTCTCTCCGCGTGGAAGCTACCTTCACACCAAGTTTCATTACAATTGGTCACTCCTAACTCAAATTATTGAGCGGAAACCATTTTTTTTAATTTTTAGTAATAGTGCCTTTTGATACAGGAAAACAATGTTTAACAACCGCCCGCCCGCCGGACAATACGACATACACATTCTAATAAGCAGGTTTTTTTAAAAAAAAACCCTGCTTAATAGTACATGGTGCATATTTGAGAAACCAGTTTAACGAGAGTATATTTTCATGAATTTTACTCTTGAATTCTTGAACGATATTTAGTCCGTTTATATAGCGCAACAGTTAACAATGGGACACATTTAAACCATACCAATGATACTTTGAAAACTCGTATTCTCATTAATTCATCCAGTCTCTGTAATAGACTTTGTGGATGCGCTTTCGAAATTTTCTCAAAATATTACTCAACCCAGTTCAGACAGAATTGATTTCAACCGGCTTCTGCCGTTTATACAGAGATGAACATGTTTATTTAGTATTGTGATCAAAAGTTTGGTTCCTTTGAAACTCACCAAGTTGCTATATTCTTTGCTTTTTGAGGCACAGACTTACATTATACTTTAACTTTTTTTCATTCCTAATCTGTAAGAAATATCGATGCCTTTTTCTAAATTGTTCATCAATTTATTTTCACCACAAGCTATGCAGTTTTTTAAAGTGTTTCTTTTTCTTCTTCATCAATACCATTAATTCTTGCGGGCTAGTTAACCAATGCATTAAATCAAATATTAGTAAGGGCTATATGGTGAAGGGGCTAATGGCCACATATGCAAAATCGGAATGGACCTTATGCCATAAGTAAGTTTTGATAAGGGGCTAATGTTCCTTGGCCAAATGTCCATTTAATCCCAGTGTGCTCTCCTGTAAAATCACTATTAATGCAATTTCTAGATTTATTACTGATCAGAATAATTATAGCTAAAACAGTCACATGTACATAAAGCAGAGAGAGTATGTCACAACAGTACACGGTTGTCAATCTACTTTAAAGTGTTCAAGTATATTTTCTCATTTGACTGTAAATGAAAAAAACATCATCCATACAACATTAATAAATTATATGTCTTTGCAAGACCTACTACATTTCTTCAAAACTAGATGACAAAAGACAATAAACCCTCTTGAAATTGACTAAAGAAAAAAACAATACTTAGACTGTCCCGAGTGCTTGCCAAGGGTAACTTCACAAACTGGTTCAGTTGTTGATAAGCCATTCATTTCAGTTGTATCAGCAGACACCACATGTGATAAACTGGATATAACAGCCGCGCATATCTAAAACAATACTTAGAAGGAGTAACATTAGTCAATACAGTTTATTTTAACCTATGGTTTTAGTGTGATAAACCTCCTTTTCTCGGGGAAGCTTCGTTTTAAATGATCCTCCGAATTGACTGAGTTTGTGAACTTTCAGTTTCTAAAAATACTATAGCAGCCTTTAAATTTATGATGACTGACTCAACATGATGACTTTGAAGCATTTTAAAATGTGGTCTATTTTTAGCACCTGACCAGCATCAGACATAATCGTGTTTCATAAAACACGTACTATATCAACATAATTATACCTTCAAACTCTCCATAATATAATGATATCAATATATAGTGTATAAGATACAATCATGATTTACTGAATAATATCCTGAAATAGTGATAAAGAATGGATAATCAATTTTGGCAATTGAGAGTACCGATTTGCAAACTTAATTTGAAGTATTGCCTCTGAACTATATGTTTTCCCGTTCTGGGCATGACACTTTCAGAAAACTGAGAGAATAATTACGCACTTACAAATAATTCTTTATGTACTAAAATCAGTGAAACGTCAATTCATCATATATTCAAAGCATGCCAATGTGTCAAGCTCTCGACACTAGAAACATTGAAGTTGAATCATCGTCAGTATGTAATAACAAAGTATTTACAGTGTACATATGTGCTTTGCTCAATATTTACCTGTATTTTAATATTTAGCAATCCAGTATTTGACATCATTATGTCCCACTACTTTTTACAATAAATTCAAAATCTGTACTGTGTCAAAAGTATATTCCGATGAAAATGTGTCTGCATGCAAAGTTTTATTAGCTCGTATCTTTGAGTTTAATCATCGTATGTGTATTTTTGATACATTTACAAAATACACCCGAGTCGGTAAAGCTTCAATGGTTGTCATTTTGAAGGGGAGTACAACATACGTATCTATTTATTAATCTAACATAACTCGGCTTTACTTCATGATGCATATTCAGGTTTCTCTGTAGCATCAAATTGTAACTTTCAAAGGAATAATCCTTTAAAGTTTACAAGTTAAGAATTAAGTGTTGAACGCAATACAAAATAAAAACAACAACATGGCCTTACGTTTATTACAGTTACTTTTACTGATGACATATGTTGATAAAAATGCTTATATCGATATATAATCTTTAAGATCTCTTTAATTAATAGTAAACTGCTATCGCTACTATGAAGAGTAATTGATTATTAATGCCGCGGACATCACCGTATATGTCTGGTATTGATATTAATTACAATAACATTCAAAACTTTGATGTTACTGTTCTAAAATATTAACCTTTAATGAAATTTGTTCGTAGACATCTTCGTCTCTTGGATCCGTATGATAGGCGGAATTGCTTCAGAATATAACCTAAGTATTACTTAAACTAGTGCTCCGTGATGTGATTATTTTGGTTTTGTTTATCGCTTTTATTAAATTTTGCTTACAATGTCTTTCGTGAAGGTCAATTTTGAAAGTTTCGAACCGGTTTCGGAATCAGGATTGGGTGCTATGTAGGTATGGTAATTTAAAAGTTGTTCAGAAGAATGTATTATCATATGCAATGTAATGCAAGCAAGATACAGATGTACGTTTAACGGAGACATAATTTAAACAAACATATCTGTCTTCAGGTGAAAGCAGTCGTTACGAGTTATAACACTTAAATATCAATTTAAAGTACTTTTAGCTTACATTTCTTTATTTTTGAGTATGCGCACCACATTATGAACATGATGTGCATTGTTTATGTGACGCAAGAACTTTATGTTTAAAAAATAAACATGTATAAACATATACTTCATGTCTTAGCTTAGGTTATGTATCTTATAACTTAAATGTAGTAACGGCGTACATAGAAATAACGAATTTGTTAGAAACTCAAGATTTGAATAATTGCAAAATCATCTAAATAAGAAATTTTCAGTATTGTAAAAATCACGCTGAAAGACTCATTTGAAACGAATAGTTTATCACTCAAGTACAAGTAACTATATGTGCGTTAAGTGAGCAGGTTTTCAGTCAGACAACGTCGGTCATCTCATTGTTCCTAACTTGTTTTCTAATTTGATAACCTTTGGTGCAAGCCTATTAAGACAACATTGAAAGGAAAAGTAACATCAGGAATAATTTCAACTTTCAGGGTCCTGATTATTATTTCCGATTGGGCTACCTCAGGCAGGCGGTTTCGGTGAATATCTGGAGAGTTTCTGAAATATAACAGATGATATTCATACAAAGTACTTATATTTATTTTCATTCGAGAAAATAACATTCCCAGTGACAATTTTTATAATTTTTACACGGAACTGAAAAGCAGATAATAGCCAAAATGTATTTTTATTGAATGCAAACCAATGATATAATTTACAAAATTTGATATTCAGAGTGAACAGCACGAATTGTTTTCAGAAATAACAAAATCGAATACTGAATATGATTTTATTTAAACATGAGAGTAGATAAAAAAGTGATACTGATGATTCTTATGCCTAGGTGCATACTCAGGGCCGTAAGTCGGTAACAAAAACATTCATATGCATGTGTGTTTCAAACTAGTATCAATGGATTTCTATTTAGATTATGCCAACTTTAAGTCGACCTTAAATTAGTCAATTAAATTGATTGTTTGTCTTGATTGAATTATTTACACTTGATATAAAACCTAACGCCGAGACTACTGAGGTTAACTTCCGGAACGATATGCCCGGAGTTAGAATCCCGAGTCATGCCTTAGTCTACACGCCTATACGTGCATGTACATCTCAGCGTTAATATCAGGGATTGAACAGTGTTGAACATTGAGACCGTTATCGAGGTATAAAAGTGTTCACGAGAGAGCCTTCATGTGTGACGGTAATATCTAATCTTCATTTTGAAAGAGCACATAAAATTCAATTTGCGCACAAAGATATTTTATAGATACAATCACATGCATTTGCAAAAAGAAACATTTGCCATACTAAAGACGAATGTTGTTATCAATATTTATCCGGATATGTATGAAATAAAATGCATTTTTTCTACTTTCGCACTACATCATCATCCCGAAATTCAAATAAACTGCACATTTTAATCTTGCCATCCAACAATCACTAATACATCATAACTCTTTAAATATCTTCATTTTCATTAATGTTAATTTGTATTAAAAGTTATATTAAATTAGTTATGTTTTGCATGCTTTCAGACGTACTTTAGACTAAATTTTTAACTGAATGCGATTTTACTACACTGTACCCTTGACTCAAATAACAGCGATCTTTCTTAATAATAATTTTGGCAAATTCCGGGTCCGGTTCCTTCTAAACGAACCAAACCCGGGGAATCGCCAAATACTGGAAACAGTTGAGTGGTTTCTCATTTGAGTACAAACAGTTAAGACATTTTGCCATAAACATGTTTTCAATTCTTTTTCATTCTGCCACACGTGTATTTTAGTTAACATGCTACACTTATCAGGTTACTTATTTTAGATGGCTTTCTTGCTCTAAGACTGTTGCCCGAGGAAACATTAGTATTGCAACAAGAAACTGATTTGCACACTGCTCAATGAAATATTTATCTCCCTTGCTTGATATAACTTGTCGAAATAGTGTGTAAACTACTGATTAAGAAAAGTTTCACAATGTTCATGATTTTTACTTAGCCATGAATCCCTGTCTACTGCTACACCTGGATGACGGTGTTGCAAAATGACGACACATTCTGTTTTTATTACAATTGATTGACAATTTACAGAAATTACGTTTAATGTTTGGTACAGAAAACTGATGATCATTTTGGTGTTTGTTGCTGGATGTCGTCATAGAATATATTGTGCCTGTTTCAGTACAATGTTCGTCTGTCTAGTCATCGTCCACCTATACTTGGCGATTTCTTTCAAAATCATGTTTAAGAACTTTGCATTTTGTAGTGGTGTTTAGTAATTAAGTCATGTTTTCTAAGTGCATCTGTTGTGTTTGTGTTGAACAGATTACTGGTTAAGATACTTAACTGCATTCGATGACTGCTTCATGGAGATCTGATCAGTCAGGAACTGTGAAAGTCTCGTACAAATTTCGTTGACGGGATTTGAACATGTGACCCCAGGTTACAATGCAGACACTTTACCCGTTCACCACTGAAACAGGCCGGGCATCTTTTCTCTGTTTTTATATTTTTTTTCTAGAAAACTATTATAACCTTTAACACAGAAAGTAAACAGTGATCTATCTTTTATATGTTATGAAATAACATTTTGTTGCTTCTGTTTTAAAGTATTGTGTCTAACTACTATTTATAAATTAATTCATGACTACGTTTAGTCGTTTAAACAGCAGATACATTGTAGTTGATGTTATTTAGCATGTTTGATTACTTTGTTTCAAATAGCTACCCAAATTCAGAAGTTGTGATGTAGTTTCATAATATTATACGTTTCATTACCTGTTGGTGGGTTGACATAGTATCTGAGGTGGCTCATTACGTGACATTTTGATGCAGTCTAGCTTTCTTTTGTCTTTCAGCTTAAGTTTGTGTCCCTTATTTGTTTCTAGTTTCTACTTGAAAATATCATCAACATCTAAAGATAATTTGAAGGTTTCTTTTATATTTTACCACAGTGGCCAAAAACGGAATGCTGCGACTGGACGTTATGAAATGTCATGTAAAGTGACGCAAGTTTAGTTATACATTTTGTACAAAATCTGAGCGGTATTAGCATATACAAATGTATTCATCACATCAGGTTTGCTACAGTAAAAGTGCTCAAAACATACTGTAAAAATGTTCACGACATTACTTTAGTTAAAAAATTCATGCATATGGTGTATTTGGAATTAAACAAAGCGGCATATATCCTCTTCACTTCACATGATGGTGAAATATCTACATCTTCGAATAGTATAGCTGAATTCACGTCATTTGAATCTTTCTGGCAAAGCGATAGATGTCTCAGTTTTCCCTGTTGTAGACGCTCTTAGATCAAATACAGTGATGGAAATACACAACACCTATGGACACTGGATAAATCACACACTTTGAAATCTCCATTTGTTACACTATGATTGATATGCAAGTTTCACTCGAGTCTATTCATTACGTATATTGTAGTCATTTCTAAAATTACCGAATACGCAGTTGTCTCGATCTCTTATGTCATTGACCGACTTTGTGCAAAGAGGAATTTCAAACATCGGGATATTCTTAATCGAGTCTATTCATCACGTATATTGTAGTAGTACATTGACCAAATTTGTGCAAAGAGGAATTTCAAACATCGGGATATTCTTCCGCAGTAATATAAATGATATTAATAACTTCACTAAAACCATATGTGAAGCAAGAAGAGTTGGCTCCTTAGTGATCCAGACATAGAGTAAGAAACAATCATGTGCTCGAACCACTCTATACTAAGAGGTTCAACTCTCCACACTTTCATCCAATTAGCCCGGTGATTGAAATGAACATATGTTGTTCGGCTATCAATAATCTATAAAAAGCTTGACTTCTCTTACGTTGTTTTTTGTGACTATGTGTGGTGTGTCCATAGGGGCTAGTCCGTGCACACACCTGTAGCTCTAGAAGAGGAACCGACTGACCGGGCTTTGCGGAGTTATTGTTTCGTTTTGGCTTCCCTTGTACGTGTCTCTTTCGGTGACGTGATACTTTTGCTGAAACGGTATATTTTGAGCAAGTTTTCCATGAACATGTGTCAATGCTCGTCTCTTTTAGAGTCACTGTCAGGATATATTTGAAGCGCCTTTTCTGGTCACCAACTGCTTTTCGCTGTAGCAAGCTCATCATAGAGAAGCATGATGTGGATGATATAACCGGTCCAACATACTTGAATCTTTTGTAGTAGCGCATTTATTGATGGGAGTTTAGCCCATCGTAATTCCTCTGTATTAGGTGCCTCTTTATCCCTGGGGTCATTTGTGAGCGTTGCAAAGAACATCATGCTAAATAGTGTGGGTGCCTTCATGCTTCAATGCTTTTACAATTTACACCATTAGATTTGAAAGTATATCAATGCTTCAATATCTACCAGGACATGGGCAATCATGTCATCGTGAAACTTTCTGACGGTGTTGACAAACAATTTTAGTCAACCAAACTTGGACATAGTTCCGAAATTTTATATCCTTGGTAAAATCAACAAATATTGAGTATAGAGCCTGGAGCTATTCTTGGCACTTTTATTGCACTTCGTTGTTGCAATACAATAGTTACAGTGACTAATTTCTCTCGGAAGCCACACCGGCTTTCTGTGAGCAAGCCAACCTCAATGTGCTTAATAAGGAACTCTTTGTTTTATGGCCTATGCAACTTTAATGCCAATAGAGTTATCTAGTTCAGAGTTGGATTCTATTTGCAGGAGAGTGAAGCTGTATTGATTGTTGAAGGTCAATACAGGACTCTGTCGAAGTGTTCGGTCTATCTTTGGAGGATGCATTCTCTCTCAGTAGGAGTGACGATCAATCAGCACTGAACAATTATACAATCCCTGATGATTGTTGACCGTTCACGGCTTTCAGGAAGTCATAGAACGGCCTCGTGTCGCTTATTTGTCGGTATATTTTTTTATCTCGCCAGCTATTGTGCTGCTTAATTTGTTTGATTACATTAGTGGTCGTGTTCTCAATTAGCTGTTCTTGAATCTTGTCATCATCATCACATCATCGTTAGACTGTTCATAGTCCCGTTCGACCCACAAAAGCCACCTGTCAAACTGCCAAGACTGGTTTTTTAGTCACTTTCAGCGAAACAGTCCTGCTGTTTACTGACAATTGGCCCTAGATAGTCAAGCGGTGGTCTGTAAGGTTTGTCCATTCTTCTTCAACACTGGCCTCATCCAACAGCAAGTTTGATGACTTGATGTTACGGTCTTTTTCTAAGATAGTAGCAGTTTTCCTGTCTTTACATTTGCAACAGTTTGCGTCTTGGATGGGCTTTTCCTCTGTGGTCTACGTTTGTGGTTGACGTTTGATGACAAGATTAGATACTACTAAACTTTGTCCAGTCAAATATTATGCCCCCAACATGTCTGTCAGCCCTCAGTGTGATAACATAATCAAACATGCGAAGGTGTTCTGGGATGCATCCGTGCTGTCTTGTAGCAACCTTGAACGAGGAACTTGGTGTTTTTGTCATGTTAACAGCACGCAGGAGGCCGTTACTGTTGCTTGTGCCACTACAATTATTACCAAGCACGCCTTTCTTAGCAAGCTTGGTACACACATTAGCACTGACGTCTCCCAATATGAACACTATAGAAGCTTGTCTTCTTTGGGGATCCTTGAATGAATCACCATCTTCATATGATATGCCGTTGCCCACAGCAGGGTTAGTCATAGTTAGAGTATATGCACTGATGAACTTGGCATATTTCTTGTAACTGAGAAGTATTTTCATGGACATAAGTATGCCATTGGTTAGACAGATTGTACACGATGTGAGATTTAATGGCAAACCCGATTCAAGACTCACGTCGTTCGGCTAGGCCAGTGTTTCAGATACAGTGGCGATATCAACATGGTATCGAGTAAGCTCTGGAGCAACCAATTGTAGTGAGCCTTGCTGGCCTGTAGGCGTTGGTGGTGTCAAAAAGAGTTCGTACAATACAAGTACCGACGGTAAAAAGTCAACATTTTGCGTTTTTGAGTACATGTTTCTTAACTCCTGTGATCTCTGTCAGTCGCGGAAAACTAGACCTGATTTCAGCCACCTCGTCAGACTAAGGAGGTAGGCAGTGCACACCCCACCCTAATGGCTGCTCAGTCACTCAGAATGTTGCCAGGTCCCGAGTAGCCAGAGTCGCCTGTATATAGTTTTGGGTTGAGATTTCGAAGATTCTGTCAGGGTTGTGTCTCTTAACCTGTTTCTATCCCTGGCACTCACAAGGCATGAGAATAATTGACTCATAGCTTGGAGTATTTAACCCATAGCTGGAACTATTTGACACAGGCACTCCATAGGACTACGAAGTATAGATATGCTATGACAGAGACGACTAACGGAATCGGCTTTTTTATCGAAGCTAGCAAGCGGTGGGGACTGAAAGCAGAAGGTGACACGCACATAATACACATCGTACCATACTTGACGCATCAAAGGACCATTTGACAACAAAAGAGCTGCATGAAAGCTACGGGAAACCAGAGACCTCTTGTCTGCATTTGCTGTACATCAGACCTTCAGAAACGTCTTTACTTCCCCTGTTAGAGAGCACACTTCTAAGCTTAATCAGAAAATTATTTGGCTTTAAATTGAAAAGTGTGTTAAGAGCAAAGCACTTTCGAAAGAATTCCTAAAATTTGAGAAATAACTGTAAAGAATTTAAAGATTGAAACATTTTCAAATTGAAGGATTATGGTGGCGACCATTTTGAATATGTGATGTCGCAGAACTCTAAAACAATAACAGTTTGCGGGCTGGACATTGCCTCTGGGTATCTTATTTAAACATCACACCCTTGCTTTACAATTAACCCTTCCCAGGAACTAGATTTTTAAACATATTTGTATATTAGAAATTCACAAAAAAATTTGTTCGCATACCCCGGAGTATAAAATTTGACCAAGCCCGAGGGAATTGTTACATAGAGTTTTCTTGTCAGAAACCACAACGCATCTATAGAGCTAAGATATTTTATGTGTAGTCTTCTTAAAGCTCATAGAAGCTTTTCAAATCATGACCATTGGTTTAAATTGGGCTGGATCCAGATGTTGTGTTTTACATACCTATTTTGAAACTTTAATTTTATGTTTTTGTTGTTTTTGAAGTGTTTATGGGGATTTTACCCGCCTAGACTTAATTACCCGAGCCGTTACGGCTATATATCATATCAAAAAGCAAATAAAAGTTTTATTACCCTTCCATTTCTTAAATATTGAAAGATTCTGTTTATGTTTTATTTATTTAACGGCTGGACGTAACAAGACTTTCATTTCCCCTTATGATACCTCAATGTCACTGCGTGAGGTCACAAATTAGCACGGACTTATAAATTGATGTAGTGTACACGGCGAACAAGCTCACATTCAGCATGGGGTACAGTAACGGGATTATGTAAAGTGTATATTACCGGCTTGCCCGTGAATAACAATATCTATTTACGGGTCGCTGACCACTCAGAAGACCGCAAATTTCAAGGAAGGGTAATACAATGTTCTTGTCAGAAATTGCAAGTCCTAGAGCTCATACTATGTGGCATAAAGAGGCAACAAGATTTTTTCCAAAACAAAGAAAGCCTTGAGCTTAGGCATGTTCAACTGTGTAGCGGTACTGTGCGAAAATTGTTCGAGTTTCGGGGTCAACATTTGCCAATCCAGGGGGATCTTGTTTTGCATAGAAAGTTAATAGATATAAGCAAAATCGTCTTTTCAGAAACGGTAAGGCAAAGAATCTTGATATTTGATGTGATAGTAATGGTCCTGTAACAAGTTTGTACACATCGTTCCTCTTTGGTCAAAGTTTGCATCATCCGTAGGGACACTTGTTTTACATAGAACTTTAAATAAAAAGGAGGAAGCCGTAATGCCTACAACTTACATCTTTAGTGTGTAGCCTTGTGTAATTGCCGTCTACCAAATTTATTATAACCATGCCCCTAGGTCAAAGTATCAAGCGATAAATATGGTTACAATCCTATAGTATGTGTAAACATTGACAAGTGAACGTGTCATCATATAATGTCTGAAAGTGTTTTCAAAGTTTAAACGAGACAATTAAATCTATCATAATATGCATGAAAAGAAAAGGAAGCTTATTACTTTACATACATCTCATTGCTTAACAGAGTTTGAAAACTTGTTTTCCGTAGTGTTAGTATAGTATTGATTAATTTTGATTATCAAAATTTAACTGTTCCGTTTACATCTGTTCTCAATTCAGATTGCTCCTGGTGTCGGTTACGTTTATTAACATTCTCTTTATATTTCTTCCATATTTGTAAACCTTCCTCTATTGGTGGGACAACGACAACAAGAACTGTACCGAGGAAAACCCAATACTGAAACGTTCTGATCCAAGTTTTAAAGTGGTCTAGAGAGAGAACCTCGTACGACAAGGCAACTGCTGGTACCACAATTGCAAATAGCACTAGACTAAAACCAGCACCGACTAAAGCAACACGTTTAGCTTTACGGAAGATCCAGTCCATGGTATCGGCGGTAATGACTGGTCCAGCATCAATTTCACGTAGTTCTTCCTCATAAACCAGTCTGAACGGATTAAGTGGGTTGTCTATATTTATTGTTTTTGCCCATTCCCTCTGTGCATCTTCGTCACATTTAATTTTATGTGTACACAAGGATACCCCGAAACAAATTATCCCGCTTATAAAAAAGCCAGCGACCATGGCAACAAGAAGACTGTAATCTTGAGCTGTATTGGTGAAGAAATCCCCTAGTCCACCTTCGTATGTGGAACCCATAATCAACATTCCAGCTATAGAACAGAACAAACCCACAATACCACCTGGAAAAAATAAGAACTAAAGTAAGAATTAAACAAATTATAACCATTCAAAGTGATCACAATAATGTTTAGAAAGTTACAATTGAATGATTTCTTTTCTTAGAATAACGAACATTTCCTAAGTTCTAAACATATTTCGTTGACATGTCAATTTCGCAGAGTATAGAGGAAAACTGTAACAATCTTTTTTTATTATCCTGTTCAAAACTTTAAAATCCGACATTTTGAAACGCATAATTATGTTCATTCTTATAAATTGAAAAGAGAAATCACGCAGAATTATTTGTTTATTATGTGTTTCTGAAGCATTTACTCAGCTTAAGCTCCATTATTGACCATAATTCAATATAGCAATAAGAATGCTAATATAACTTTAAAGATAACCTACAAATAAAAGTTTCCAGTACTTATAACGTCATTCCTTCCACAATTACGAGGCTAATCTCCATGTAGATAAAATAACATAAATATGATGTTATGGGTATCAGGCACATATGCTAGTTTGACATGGCTTGGAATATGTGAAGTGGAAACAGACGCGAACACACAATATCTTACAAAAACATACCAGCAACAACGCCTTGAGACGTGGCTTTAGTCCACGTGATCGTCAGAAATAATGGCCAGAGGAACGGGCCGGTGATTACAGGAATACCTAATGTCGCCCAGTTTACATTCATACCAGTTTCTGATATAAGAAGCCCGTAAGGAACAATCATGGCAATTACCCATACCATACACCATGTCTGAAAAATTTACATAGTGACACGACAAGAAGATATTTACATTTGCAGCCAATAACACGTAGAAGTTAACTGACCGAAAGTGGGATAGTACATTCGTTTTGGTCACAATCTTTTGTCATGTTATATTCTGTAAATATTTTCAAATGCCAGATGGTCATTCTAACTATCTAATTGGCTTAAATTATTGTTGTGGAATATATTTCCTTGAACAATTATTAAAATATGCTTAAATAATACATCTGGAATGTTTTTAGACATTTCTTATTCAACATCCATAGCTGTGTGCCTTTGGTTCATGGCATAAATAATGTAAAGCATTAAGACACAGTTTCATTAAAATGAAGCAAACACTCCTAAAACGATTAAACTATACAAGAAAATATAAATATTTTATAATGGTTAAGTTCGTCTTATCAATTTGCTCAAGCACTACGTTATCTTTCAGGTAGTAGGCAACCTTTATCCGACGTCATATCTCAAAAAACGAATTATCTCCGATTGTTTTGAAATTTTGCATAATGGTACTCTAACGTGTTGTTCTTATTTTATTTGTTTTAATTACTTTAGTTTTCACTTCGTTTCCTAGCCCCACGACGTTGAATGACAATGGTGTAAAATCAATGTTTTACATACATAATTGTTTCATGTATGCCCCTATTTAATTTCAAAAACACAATATGCTAGTTCTTTATATGCAGAATAAGCCCACATAAAATTAAGTTGCCCTTTGCCGTCATTATTTCAAACGCAAAACGTTTAATACTGAAAATCCGCCCATGTTTTCACCAAAACTTGTGACCCCTCGTTTTATTTTAAGGTTAGTTTTGGTCAATGTAACGAGATTCAATCAATTAATGACTCGCATAGGGATTTAGCGTAGATGACAAATTAAAAAGGGTGGTATTTGCACATTTTACTTTCACAAAAGAGCAATAACGTAAAATTCGGACATCACGAATAGTGATTGTGGAATAATATCGTCGTGCGGTCTGTCGTCTGACGTTATAACGTGCAGCATGCAACGTTCAGTTTGGCAAATATGCTCATGTAGTTTATATTGGCGGAACTGCGTATGGGTTTTGAGATTAAAATGCCTGAAATCATGTTTATTATGTTAGTCATAAAAATTTAGGTTTTACGATATCTTCTATAAGACACTTTATCTGCAATTTTGCTTCTGTACTGTATAATAAGCAGTTTCAATTTTTTGAAATCTGATTTAAAATCACTGTAACCTTTCACTGTTTTAGGTTTCTCCTTGTGGGGGAAAGTAGGAAGTATCTTTCGGAGGGCGGTTGTCTAGTACCGGTCCTTCCAAGGAACGATGGTTAGGAAAATTGCCCGCATATAAACAACTGCAATACTGTTGAAAACGGACGTTAAACCTCAAACAAACAAACTACAGTCAACATCATCTATCTACGTTCTGAAAAGCTATTTGTATATAGAGTAAGGAAAAACTTTATCTCAAAGTATTACCACACCAGATGCCCTCGAGTTAAAGTATCACAGAGACATGAACGTGAGTATGTTCGATATTAATTTAAAGAAAGAAACAATCCATTCACAACAAATAAGGGACCCTTCAACAAGACAAATTCCTTAAAGTGAACATTTAGATAGATGTGGAAATAAAAAAATTGAAATATTTCCTTTCTTTAAATTAAAAATAAATGTGTTTCAGTTAGGTTAGCAAAAGAAAATTATTTTATTAACAAATTCAAACCAAGGCTTAACGCCATCAATTAACATGAATTATCTGCATTTTTACAACAGTAATCTCCCTTGCAGGAAGTGATGACGTCAACGCCAAGGTCACTCACTACAATTGTGCCAGTTGAATTGTATGAAACGCGTAGCACAGTTAATTTAGTTTATTAAATCAAATCAAGTCACTTTTATTTAATTCTTTATATATATATGTGTATATATATCGCATGCATGTTTTTCTAGGTTGAGATTAGGCATGTCGCAACGTACAATGTAAAAAAGAGAATGCACATTAAACTTAGACTATAAAAAAACTGTGTTTTCAAAATATTTACATGCCTTTTGAAATCTGAATTTAGATTTTGTCGTTTATAGTCATGAGTCTTTGTAGTTATGTTTTACTTCCATGTTTATGTTAATTGTTTTGTCTGTTTGCTTGTTTATAATTTTAAAGCCCATCTTCCTTATTCGAGGTATATGGTTGCTGAGACCTTTATAGTAATAGCATACACAGAGATTGTAAATAAATCTTTTATCTTTTTAATCCTCTACTGCTTGGTTACGTCATCAGACTTTTAGTAGGCGCTCAATCAAACGCTAACTGTTTTATTTAACATCAGCAGTGTTTTTCTCATTTCGAAGGGGAGGTGTCGTCAGGTAGGGGTTAGTAAAGAACGTGCGTAAATGGCTAAAATGATGAATACACCAAGAATTTTCTTTACTGTAAAAGAAACGCTGATTTAGATAAACAATAAAAATACAATTTTTTGAATGGGTAATTTATATGTATGCTTGAATGTAACACGTATCAACTATTCCTAAATGATTTGGATTTTCAGTGGGACAATTTTGCTTTAAAGAGGTTGATGATGCCAATCAACGTCGAACATTGCATTAAAACATCTAAAACATTTTTCGTGCGTATTTCGGAGATAGACAGCTAGCATATGGTGTTTATCAAAATACATTAGGGGCATATTTGAACCAATTATTCCTGTAAAGCGTTGATTTTACACCTTTGACATTTGACGTCGCGTTGCTAGGAAACGAAATGAAAAATAAAAGAATAAAAATGAACATAATACTAACAATATGTTATAGTACCATTTACAAAATTGCACAACAATCGGAGAAAACTCGCTTTTTGACGACTGACGTCGGACAAAGGACGCATACTACCTGAAGTCTTTAAGTATAAGATATCATATACATGTATATTTATATCCTCACAAATCTTAACGAAAGGCAACCTCATTTAACTAGATAATATCTGTTTTATGACGCAAGGGTTATAAATTGATTCTTGTTGATGACCATTAAAATTATAGTTGCCTTGTATCGCCACAACCCATCCTCATAGTGTCTGTAAGCTCCGTGGACTTTACACTTGTAATGTATATCAAATTTTCCACTGTTGGTCTCTCGCGCTAGTATGTCCTCTTCGCAAGCCTCGCAGCCGATTGAGGAAGGGCACTCACAATATTGTATGTCGCTCTCTAAGTTATTGTCAATCTGTTTCGCGTTGCCACATAATATACACGAAGTCGGTTTTAAATTTTCTCTACATACAATAATAAGATTATTATCTATGCTGTCATTTTAACAATAAGACAGTGTTTTAACAGAAAAACAATATTGGCCTTCTTCTTCAATTCAATTCAATTCAATATACTTGATTTAACGACGGTTACACAATAAACAAGTTCAGCATCATTTATCTCACTTGCGGCCGTCAACAAAACATGAGCAAAACATGAGCTTAAACGCCGTGGCATTGAGTCTGCCGAGGCCCTTTGTATGTCTCTGATATCGACCTTTAACACATAGCTAAGCTTTTCGAATGGCAATGAAGTATTTCTAAAAGTTTTACATGCAGCTTTTCATCATTTTCTTAATAATAACACTTCCTATTGAATAATTTAAATTTTATTTCATTGTTATACTTTTCAATTACTTAGACATGCTCTCTAAGCATCAAGAGGACCGTCGAACACGTGTTGATTGGATATATACAAAAGAAACTTCAATTTACCTGAAAGGGTTAATATACGTCTTGTAAATGTCATAGACAATGATGGACGAAACTGCCATAACTTCCCCAGACCCAGTGGACATTAAAGCCATTGTCAACATCGTAAGTAGCAGATATCCACCCGTCTCACCGAGCAAGAAATTCATTACATACGGAGTGATGTAGCCTGATAAAATACGCGCTTTATAAATTCATAAGTGTATGTTGAGAATGATAGTGCAAACAAATTCAGCAAGTAGTCTTAAAATCTACTGCCTATAATTAGTGTTCAAAACTTTTTACGTTAAGTGTTTCTGTTTGTTTTGAAGTGTTGTGTAACAGAATAAGCAATTAAAAATAATTTTAGCTTGTTAACTCACCATTATCAATTTCAGCTTCGGAGAGAAGATGAGTTCCATTGTTGTTGTAACTCATTGAAAAGTATGTCATCGTAGCGGTCAAGGAAATTGCCGTTGGTACGACAAACCACATGTAAGCAGCGAAAAAGAAGCCGACCACGCCCTGTGACGGTTTTGCTGCTATTCGACTCTGCCAATTTGCTTGGTCACAGAAACTTATTGAAGTTGCGATGAAGATAACAACAACCCCATATATAAGACCACTCTCGGTGCGAAAGGTCAAATAAGAATTTTCAAAGTTTCCGTCAGGTCCTTTAAGGCAGACTACAGCGTTGTACATGGACTCAATCGTTGATACCTTCTCTATTTCAGGTGAAGGGAAGAAACTCGTGTAGAGCATGTACACGGAAATCGCAATAAATGTTAGTGCAGTGTTGAAATACGAAATATAGAATGTTGTACCAAGGCCTCCGATCATGCAATAGGAACCGAACAACACAGCCAAGATCAGAAAAATAAACTCGTTGTTAGAATTCTTGCTGAGGACCTCTATGGCTGATTTTCCAGCTAACATGACACTTGTGCTCACAATTATGTTGGTAAGAAGTGCCAAAATGCAAAATATTATATGTGCCAGTTTTCCGAAACGTGCATATGCAATCTGTGGAATAAGAAAAAGCAGATGCATTTAATCTTTTATTTTACCATTGGTGCAGAAATAGCTACTTTGTAAGGACTGAGCAATGTACACAACGGCACAATATTATGACGCAGACTACTTTATGTACATACACATACTTAATTGCTATGAATAATAATGACATTGTAAAATTCTTGAAATTTCTGTCGTATCTTGGAACGAAATATTTCAGCATCAACATTTCCAGTGAATATGAAATTGCATATCGTAATGAATGTATGTAAATCGTATACTGTTATGTTTGTTACTACTGCGAGAAACCTTTTGTGGGAAAAACAACTTATTGTCAAAAACAACGTAGATCTAATCATGTTTGGTGTATTTACTTGCTTACAAGAATGGAATGTAAATACCTGTGGGAATGTTTTGGCACCAGGAGCACGTGTCTTCAGATACAGCGACAATGCAGGGAATAACAATATATCCATAACCACACCAACAGCTGTCCATAAACTCCCACCAAACCCGGACTGTGTATACACAAAAAAGAATACTGTCGTTAGAACTATTTTTCTTTTATAGTATTTAGATATCGGATGTATGACATTATTGTATCAGATTATTGCTGGCGACAGGCAAATTATAGTCCGACGGCAGTGTCCGGCAAATGTTTGAAATTGAACAATTAGAAAATCATATTTAACATTAAACAGAGATATTTGTGAAGACAAAATTAATTTTTAAATTATTCATAATTTAGTTCAAAAGCATCGCTACCTTGCTTGTTATTGTCGACATTTGCAGAAAGTCAGCAGGCCATAAAAGTTGTGACGTCACTGTCACTGCTGTAAGACTGAGGCTCACACGGCCTCCTGCGTCAAAAACGGTGTCCAAACTATGTTCATCGTGGTAAATATATTTCCTCAACGCTTTATATAGACCAGCAATGAGAAGCGAAAATCCCCCAAAACCAAGCAACAGAAGCAAGGCTACGTCACTTTTCTCGATCGTAGGAGCAATACTGAAAGGATAAATTTGTGAATTGTATCTTTGCAAAGGCAATTTAATCTACAACATTAGGCTACATTATACAAACTGCACTTTTATTTCATTTGATGACAAGTCTTAAGTAAACCAAAGACTGCTAGACAATTTTAATATATTTTATTCATTTCGAGTGAAGATAATATTTTATTTTTGCAATGAGTTACATGGGATGTCTATTAATAATGTGCAAGTTTTGAAGAATTCGACTGATCAAATATTAAAATATCAATATTTAACAGCAGCCCATGTGATAGTTACTGTAGTTTCTTAGCTCCATTTTGCATAGGTTGTAGATTTTGTGAGTGATTAGTTTTAAGGAGTTTATTTGATAAACAGAGAATGTGTCAAATCTTATTATTTGACTGCATGTATTGTTACATTTCTAGTATTTTTGTTAGAATGAACATATCATTAAAACACATTTAAAGATGACATGTCTAGGCAAAACTAATAAAGGGCTCAACTGCAACTGTGTCTTTTTTCACTAAAACTTTAATTTTCAAAATTTTGTGAAAACACTATATTTATAAAATAATATTCGTAATATCTTATTATGTTAGAGTCGCAATAACATCCTTTTCAGCGTTGTTATCGCCTCCGGACTTCGTGATTAATAACTGCGCATCAGAACGCAAGGTCTCTGTCAATGAAACGATGTTCGCCGCTGAAAAGATGTTATTACGACTCTTACATTATCAGACATTACAAAAGGTGAAAAAATGCAAAGTTTATTTTCTACGTTGCTATTTATTTAATGTCAAACGACATAACATAGCGTCATTTTGACGGCATATCGGTTCCCGCGTTGTTTATGACACAATTAAACATGATTGTCCTATTCTTTATAGGTAGAGACAAAATCGTTAGGCATGTATGACGTCATAAAACGACAGAAAATCGAAAATGTCACGGAAATAGACAAAGTCTAGTCTGAGATCGGCATGAACTTTCTTTGAATATGCAAACAATTGCATTATTTCAATCAATATTTCTGCAGATTCGCTATATTATGAAAATAAATGATATATATATACTTGGCGCTATTTCTTTAAAATTTAATGTCCATCCTTTTATATACGCTTATCCCCTCTTTTGTCTTCAAAATAGGCGTTTTGTGAATACAATTTGATGAAAGTTTGTTGATATCATACACGTGGGATTAAAGTTTGCCACGCCTAGTTGGTCAATTTTTACAAAGTTTGTTCAGATCATGTCCCTGGGGTAAAATTTACCACGCCTAGGAGTAACATTTTGTTACAAATGCTCGACAGCTTTTTCTTCCATATTTTTCTAACCACATCAGTAACAATTTTATTTCAAAACTTTATAAATGTAGATCAAAAAGACATTGCGATAATTGGTTTTATATTTCGAAGTACGAGTATAGTAAGATAAAGAGAAATGACTATATACTTGGTTGTAATCTTACAGTCCAAGTTTAGAGGAAACAATGCGATTTCCCTTAATTTGTCCGGACCCGGACCCTTTCCCAAAATGGTAAAAGTCGCGCTGTTATTTGAGTCAGGAATGCATGGACGGCAGCTATTTTCGACACAGCAAGATTTTGATGACAGGGTATGGATCAGCTTCAGTGATAAGTTTAGTTGAAAGTACATCTCATAACGAAAGATGAAAGAAAGATTAAATGGGCACATCCTACTTCTATCAGATTTTATTCACAAAACAAAAATAATGTGTTCAAAGAACGTAAAATGATTAATAAATGCATTAGTTATGGATGGATGGCAGAGATGTAAACGTGCACATTGGTTTACAAAAAATAATGACACATCCCATTTTGGGAAGGTGATATTGATAATCATTTCGTCTTCAATGCGCCAAATGTTTCTTTTTGCAAATCAATATCCTTGTACGCAAATTTGAATGTTACGCGTTTTGCAAAAAGAGGATTAAACCATTTTAGCCGAATAGTTCTGTAATCAGTTTTCATACCTCCATGTCTGGCTCCTTGTTCAAAACGGTTCAGACCTTGCTACCAACTATGACTATGTGTGAAATTCTACAGGTTACAAAACATTTCAGTTTTTACAGATTAATTCAAAATCTGCACTTTTGAAAAAAAATTCAAGCTTATTCTCTTGTTTATTGTGAGTGTCCAAGAAACAAAATTTTGGTCCATGGCAAATAAGGTAAAAAGATAAGTGAAACAAGCCTTTATGTTTCATAACAAATTATTTAAAATATTCCTCTGGGAGTAATAAGTATAACTGTTTTTCTGTTTAAAACAACTCTTTGTTTCAAATGTTTGGCAATACTGCCTTTTTCACGTGAAGAAATTTGTCTGCACTTTTACAATTTCAATGTTGACCATCTTTATGATACGGCCATATTCTTGTTTTTTTTTACTAAAGTGGCAAATATCCGATAATGCTATATAATGTAAATATTAGGCAAAACTGATCATGATCGGTGTAACTGGAATTATTAGAGATAAACAACTAACGGTGAAGAGATATTTCATTGTATTTTTAACAATCGAAATTTGGTTCTAAAACCTGTAGTCACTGATAATGTTCCAATGGTAAGATAAATTGGATCTCATATCGATAACGTATATCATAAGCGAAAAGAAACAAACAAACAAAGTAATTTCGATTCGAAAAGTAAGATTATGACGGCTACTCCAAGAGCGAAGATAAATATGTCGGCGTAATTATGCTCCAATTCGACGCCGAAAATGATTTAATTTTCAGTGCCTCTGTTCTAAATGCCGTTGTACGTAACTGATTCTGTTTACATACGAGTATCGATATGAGATCCAATTTATCTTACCATTGGAACCTAAAGAGTCAGAAAACGATGCAGATTTCCCACATATAAATACTGAGATTTGAGAACAGGCGAAAATCGGCCCTGAACAGGCCGAACCCTTTCTCTTTTTTTTTTGAACTCAACAGACAAACATTACCCTTGAAATTGACAAAAGAAAAAACAAAGACAATACTTAGACTGTCCCGAGTGTTTGCTAAGGGCAACTTTACAAACTGGCTCAGTTGTTGTTAAGCCATCCATTTCAGTTGTACCAGCGGACAACACAGGTGATAAACTGGATATAGCAGCCACGCATATCTAAAACAGAACGGGTAATCCTCTCTCAGTAACTTATATGACTACCAAACCTCTGATTTTAGAAATATGGTTGTTAAATCACCGTCAGAATGTAATATCGAAGTGTTTAAAATGTATTTTGCTTAGAATTTACCTGAATTTTAATACTTAGTAATCCAGTATTTGACAACATTATGCTCCACTACCTCTTGCATCAAATGCAAAATTGTTTACTGTGTTACAACTGTATTTTTATAAAAGTGTGTACAGGCAAAATCAATTACATGTTTCGTATGGCTGAGTTTAATTTTCGTAGTCCTAATATATTTATAAAAACAATTATAAATTCAGCACACGATTCGGTACAGCTTCAAATTTGATAATATTTAATTGAATTGTTGTACAGCGTACGAAACTATTTCTAAATCTAACATTGCAGTTTTTTAACGAACTTATTGGGGTTTATTTAAAGGTCCGATTGATTGAAAATTTCACCTGTTAATATTTTGTAAGCCATTTGTTAATTAAGTGCACTGAACCAAGTTGGGCGGAAATTTTCGACAAGAAACGTGTTTATTGGGACATAAATCACCAATACAAATTGGCCGGTATTTCACCGAAACGCAAATATTACGATCCTCGGCGACTTCCGTAAAATATCGGAAAAGTTTCCGTGTGACGTCACTTGCAATACTCGAGAAAGATCCGTTACATTGATTATAGTAAACGAGCACACAAAACTCCGTGTAAAAACACGATTAACTTACAATTTATACTATTTTTGTAAATGGGAGGCGCTTGGTGTGTTCTGGGTTTATGCAGCAACAAATGGAGTACACCAGTAACCTTGGGACTCTAACATAAAAAAATCAGTGACTAAGACAATAGGGACGAACCGCAGTCGCATGAAGTTTGGGCCCTGGAAAGTCATTCTTATAAAACACCCCGGCCCGACTATCAAGCATATATAATACGAATTATATATGTTTTATGGTCGGCCCGGGGTGTTTAATATATAACTTTTCGGGTCCGAACTTCATGTGACTGCATGACGAACGTTTCAAAATTCTAGATTAGCAACTGCGTGAAACGGTCCAAGCGTTGATTGTCCGCTCAGTCATTCATGCACGACAAGAAAAGACAGAAGATGTATTTTTTAAATCTCAATCTATTCAATTTAATTATTTTCTTTAGGAATAAGCTTAAGACTTTATTTGTAACAAACTTTTCCAATCTAGATTTCCCCAAGTGCAACTTTACTTGTATAATTTAAATCATGCCGAATTACATCATATACGAGGATATTAGGTTGAAACTTTTGTTACAAAATGTATTTTTTTTACAAAATATTATGATATTATTTAAGACACATGTTTTTAAGATCTACAGTAGTCTTTATAAAAAAAGCTGGCATTTATATTCAAAATCATTTAAATGAAATAATGTAGAACAAAGGCTCTATATAAAACAGTTACTCTACTAGAAGTTTAACTTACATGGTGCGGAACACTCCAGTAATCCATAAAAGTTTCAAATCCTTAACAATGTCTCGTTTTAACAACGTCGCCATGGTAAATAATTAGCGTAGATCTAACCATTGAAGGAATTACAGTTTATCTAGCCCAAGGGCATAAGTCACAACAAAGGATGCAATATGATTTGTTGTTAATTGGCGCCCCCCTGCCAGTAATCTAACTGGTCACACATTATTGCATACTGCACACTGGTCAATTGCATTTGATAATTACACAACAATATACAACAACAAAAACAACAACAATATAGTTTATTAACATGCCAAGTGCCCAATTAAAATTATGAAACTTTATTTATGTTTTCAAGTTTCAATCTTGAAAAACATAAATATATACAACTTGGTAAAAAGCAATTCAGCAAAAGAAAGTTTCCAGCAACCCTATAAATGTTCAGAAAGTACATCTGTTTGGTTGCCGATGACACATTTTATGTACTGGAATGAAATATGTTTCTTAAAGTGAAATTTGGCACGTATTTAGGTAGATTTCGTGATTTTAATTATAGAGAGTTTTCAAATAGATTTGCGTCAGAATTGTTTTTTAACCAACAAAATCGTGTAAACTATTTTGATTTACATTCTTAATTCAATTGTAAATCTCATTCTTTAAACTACCCACAAGAAAACGTGTCATGAACAATCAAGCTCATCATTTTAGATATTGTAATTAGATCGGGCATTTGTGTTCTCATTTTCATCATAAATGGAAATAATATCGTCCATATGTGTATAGTTTGTAAGTCACGTGCATGCGTACATTTATATCGTTTCGATACATGTACATGGTACTTTTCTTACACATTTAAGAATGAAACATAGATTTCATTTTGATAGAAACAAACAGAAACAGAAGTTGGTGTCATTTTCATATAAAAAAACTCGACATAACTGCCGTATTTTTATACTTTAATCAAATAATTTTATAACATTACACGGACTACGTTCTATACGTTACGGGCTCAAAATATCCTCATCTCTACTCTCTGAAGATGCCTAATAAGATGAAATTGTCGCTTTTGTTGTTGTTAGAGTACCTGTTATCCACCACGATTGTACTGATTATGACGTCACTCAAGGTTAGCGATTCCGAAACTGCCGCTCGTAGGTTTCCGGAAATATTATCATCACTTTCCGTACAGGTGTGTTTTTTGAGAACTTATGGGCTTACGGACAGGTAACCACTCGGTATTTTCCGTTAAAATTATCAAATTTGCATTTGCTGACGAATAATATTCAAATGTTAAAAAGAAAATTTTTCAATCAACGGGACCTTTAATAGTACGTATGCCGGCGTGCCTCTGTAAGATCAAATTCTTGTCCACAAGGACCATTTTCAAAGTTATAATTTGATCCAGGGTAATTTTTGTACTTTATCACGATGATAAACTATCTTTAGTTGCCAACAGTAAGCCTTAATATAAATAGAAAACGATTTTGTTAAGTGCACACTGCAATATTCTAGTTCGGGTATAATTCAGTGTCATTTATATATATAGTACTGTTTTATTTGTGACAAAACAGGTAACATCTTAATTTTATTATTTCCGAGCAATTGTACCGGGTAAGGAAAGTTAAATGTATTAGTAATGCTCGAAAACTTTGATGTAACTGGTCTAAAATTCTTACCATAGATGAAATTTGTCCGTAGACATAGTGACGTTAAACAACCTTTCGTTTCTTAGGATCCTTACATTTCTACCTTCATTTTCAGTTTGCGCAGCACATTATTAAAGTCGTGCTCCAGGTTATAGTTTATGATACGTAGATAAAATTAAATAAAGATAGAATAATTTTCAGTTTGATAAAATTGATCAGACAACTGAGAAGATATCAATAGTCTGTTTGTGCATTGTTTCAATTAAATTCAAGAGAAACTAAAAAGATAAGATTAGAATGAATTTGAAATGATCATCTTTGACTTTACAAACACTAATCGCTTAATAAAACTTATTTCAGATAGTCTAAGGTGTACCCCAAGGCTCCATTATATGACCCGTCATTTGTATGCTTGTTTCAATTACCATTATATGTATACTATTCCTATTTCTTTTCAGTTGTGTCATGTCCCGAATGCTAGTATGTAGAGCACTACAATAAAGTAATATTTTTGGTTCTCACCACCAATCGTTCATATTTATCAGACATTCAGGAGTGGTGATTCAGTAGATTTTTATTCAGTTTTTTGCCTAGACAGGTAGTTGGGATATCTGAATACCGCTTCTCAGCGCGGTTGTCATTCATCTCATACAGTACTGCTTGATGCCACATTGCCATGGATACGGGTAAAGGTACTTATTTTAAGTACTGCCGATTATATCGTGCCGAATAGCACCTGATACAAATATGCTACACTTATCAGGTTATTTATTCTAAGTGGCTTTCTGGTTCTAAGACTGTTGTCTGAGAAAACATAAGTATTGCCACAAGAAACCGATTTGCATACTGCCAAATAAAATCTCTACCTCCCTTGCTTTATATAACTTGTCGAAATGGTGTGTAACCTACTGAAAAGATTAATTTATAATCTTTATGATTCTTATTTAGCAATGAATCCCTGCCTATTACTAGTATCACATCTGGATGACGGTGTTGCAAAAAGACAACACGTTCTGTTTTTATTAAATTAATAAACAATTTACAGAAATTACGTTTTATTTTTGGTACCGAATACTATGATCATTTAGTGTTTGTTCCTGGCTGTCGTCATAGAACAACATGTGGTGTCTGTTTCAGTACAATGTTCGTCTGTCTGGTCATCGTCCACTTATACTTGACGATGTCTTCAAAATAATGTTTAAGAACTTTGCATTTTTAGGTGGTGTTTAGTAATTCAGTCATGTTTTTTAAGTGCATCTGTTGTGTTTGTGTTGAACAGATTACTGGTTAAGTATAAAACTTATAACTTCCCATTTTGCTTCCACTATAGACTGAAGTTCTCTCAAATTAACTTAACTGCATTCGATGACTGCTTCATGGAGATCCGATCAGTCAGGAACTGTGAAAGTCTCGTACAAATTTCGTTGACGGGATTTGAACCTGTTACCCCAGGTTACAAGGCAGACACTTTACCCGTTCACCACTGAAACAGGCCGGGCATCTTTTGCTATTTTTGGATGTTTTTTCTAGAAAACTATTATAACACAGACTATATTAAAGTGACATTATGCTCATCTTACTGCACATAGTGTATTTTTGGTGACAGTTTTATAAAATCGATTTTCGGTTGCTGTGCATTTAAATGTGTTAAACTAATGATAATGCCGCATTAATATTTGAAGTTGGTGCTTTAGAAATTAAAAAAAAATGGAGTAATAAAATAATAATTCCTTCCTTGGCAGTGATCGCCCTTGTGTTATAATTGTTGCTGGGCAGTGGAAGGGAAGCAACTCCTGCATGCATTTGTTTATTTTTTAAATTGACTCTCCCAGTCAAAATAGGAAAAGTAATATTTGGAAAGTTATTATTTCGTACTGGTAGGAGGAAAAGTTTGTTGTATTGGGTTAAAAGTTATTATTTCCTCTACCCTTTTCACACACACCATTTTCAGCTGGAATTTTACTTTAAAAAAATGTGCATAATGTCACTTTAACACAGACAGTAAACAATGATCTATCTATTATCTGTGATGAAATAACATTGTGTTGCTTCTGTTTTAAAGTAGTACGTCTAAGTACTATTTATAAATTATTTCATGACTACGTTTAGCCGTTTAAACAACAGATACATTGTAGTTGATGTTATTTAGCATGTTTGATTATGTAGTTTCAAATAGCTACTCCATTTATAAAAAGTTGTGATGTAGTATAATAATATTATACGTTTCATTACCTGTTGGTGGGATGGCATAGTACCTGAGGTGTCTCATTAGTCCTTCACGTGACATTTTGATGCAGTCTAACTTTCTTTCGTCTTTCAGCTTAAGTTTGTGTTCCTTATTTGCTTCTGGTTTCTACTTGAAAATATCATTAATATCTAAAGATAAAAGATTTATAAAAATATGTTAAAGGTTTCTTTTATATTTTACCACAGTGGCCAAAAATGGAATGATGCGACTGGACGTTATGAAATGTCATGTGAAGTGACGCAAGTTTAGTTATACATTTTGTACAAATACTGAGCGGTTTTAGCATATACAAATGTATTCATCACATCAGGTTTGCTACAAGAAAGAGCTCTAAGCATACTGTAAAAATGTTCACGACATTACTTCAGTTCAAACACTTCATGAATATGCCGTATTTGAAACTAAACAAAGCGGCATATATCATATACACTTCACTAGATGGTGAAATATCTACATCTTCGAATAGTAAAGCTGAATTCACGTCATTGGAATCTTTCTGGTAAAGCGACAGATGTCTCGGTTTTCCTTGTTGTACACGCTAATCCCTCCTGTAACTATGGATCAAATACAGTGATGGGAAAACTACACAACACCTATGGACACTGGATAAATCACACACTTTGAAATCTCCATTTGTTACACTATGATTGATATGCAAGTTTCAGGGACCGAACCACTCGAGTCTATTCATGATGTATATTGTAGTCATTTCTAAAATTACCAAATACTCAGTTGTCTCGATCTCTTGCTTAATTGACCGAATTTTGCAAAGAGGAATTTCAAACATCGTGATATTCTTAATCGAGTCTATTCATTACATATATTGTAGTAATACATTGACCGAAATAGTGCAAAGAGGAATTTCAAACATAGAGATATTCTTCCGCTGTAATATAATGATGTTAACAGTTTCACTAAAACCATATGTGAATCAAGCAAGAAGAGTTTGGCTCCTTAGTGATCCAGACCTAGATTAAGAAACAATCATATGCTCGAACCACTCTATACCAAGATGCTCAACTCTTCACACTTTCATCCAATTAGCCTGGTGATTGCAATGAACATAATATTGTTCGGCTATCAATAATCAATGGAGAGTTTGACTTCTTTTACGTTAGTGACTATTTTTGGTGTGATCATATGGGCTAGTCCGTGCACACGCCTGTAGCTCTAGAAGAGGAACCGGCTGACCGGGCCTTGCAGAAACCGCAATGCATAGAGCTAAGATATGTTATGTGCAGTCTCCTTAAAGCTCATAGAGGTTTTTCAAATCATGACTATTGGTTTAAATTGGGCTGGATCCAGATGTTGTGTTTTACATACAAACATGTATATTTGAAAAAAACTTTAAAAATATTATATGTTATTTGTTGTTTTTGAAGTGTTATATGGGGATATATTACCTGCCTAGACTTATATTACCCGAGTCGTTAGGCTAGTATCACGTAAAAAAACAAATAACAATTTTATTACCCTTGCATTTCTTAAATATTGAAAGATTCCGTTTATGTTTTATTTATTTAACGGCTGGACGTAACAAGACTTTCAATTTCCCTTATGATACCTCAATATCACTTCGTGAGGTCACAAATCAGCACGGACTTATAAATGGACGTAGTGTACACGGCGAACAACATGGGGTACAGTCTCGGGGTTATGTAAAGTGTATATTACCGGCTTGCCCGTAAATATCAATAACTATTTACGGATCGTTAACCAATCAGAAGACTACAAATTTCCTGCAAGGAAGAGTAATAAAATGTTCTTGTCAGAAATTGCAAGTCCTAGAGCTCATACTATGTGGCATAAAGTGGCAACAAGATTTTTTCCAAAACAAAGAAAGCCTTGAGCTTAGGCATGTTCAACTGTGTAGCGGTACTGTGCGAAAATTGTTCGAGTTTCGGAGTCAACATTTGCCAATCCAGGGGGCTCTTGTTTTGCATAGAAATTTAACAGATATAAGCAAAATCGTCTTTTCAGAAACGGTAAGGCAAAGAATCTTGATATTTGATGTGATAGTAGTGGTCCTGTACCAAGTTTGTAGGGACACTTGTTTAACATAGAAATTTAAATAAAAAGAAGGAAGCCGTAAGGCCTAAAACTTACATTTTTAGTGTGTAGCCTTGTGTAACTGCCGTCTACCAATTTTTTGATAACCACGCCCCTAGGTCAAAGTATCAAGCGAGAAATATGATTACAAACCTATAATATGTGTAAACATTGACAAGTAAACGGTCTATTATATAATGTCTGAAAGTGTTTTTAAAAGTTTAAACGAGACAATTAAATTTATCATAAAATGCAAGAAAAGGAAAATTATTAATTTACATACATTTCATTGCTTAACAGAGTTTGAAAACTTGTTTTCCGTAGTGTTAATATAGTATTGATTAATTTTGATTATCAAAATTTAACTGTTCCGTTTACATCTGTTCTCAATTCAGATTGCTCCTGGTGTCGGTTACGTTTATTAACATTCTCTTTATATTTCTTCCATATTTGTAAACCTTCCTCTATTGGTGGGACAACGACAACCAGAACTGTACCGAGGAAAACCCAATACTGAAACGTTCTGATCCAAGTTTCAAAGTGGTCTAGAGAGAGAACCTCGTACGACAAGGCAACTGCTGGTACCACAATTGCAAATAGCACTAGACTAAAACCAGCACCGACTAAAGCAACACGTTTAGCTTTACGGAAGATCCGGTCCATGGTATCGGCGGTAATGACTGGTCCAGCATCAATTTCACGTAGTTCTTCCTCATAAACCAGTCTGAACGGATTAAGTGGGTTGTCTATATTTATTGTTTTTGCCCATTCCCTCTGTGCATCTTCGTCACATTTAATTTTATGTGTACACAAGGATACCCCGAAACAAATTATCCCGCTTATAAAAAAGCCAGCGACCATGGCAACAAGGAGACTGTAATCTTGAGCTGTATTGGTGAAGAAATCCCCTAGTCCACCTTCGTATGTGGAACCCATAATCAACATTCCAGCTATAGAACAGAACAAACCCACAATACCCCCTGGAAAAAATAAGAACTAAAGTAAGAATTAAACAAATTATAACCATTCAAAGTGATCACAATAATGTTTAGAAAGTTACAATTGAATGATTTCTTTTCTTAGAATAACGAACATTTCCTAAGTTCTAAACATATTTCGTTGACATTTCAATTCCCCCGAGTATAGAGGAAATCTGTAACAATCCTTTTTTATTATCCTATTCAAAACTTTAAAATCCGACATTTTGAAACGCATAATTATGTTCATTCTTATAAATTGAAAAGAGAAATCACGCAGAATTATTTGTTTATTATGTGTTTCTGAAGCATTTACTCAGCTTAAGCTCCATTATTGACGATAATTCAATATAGCAATAAGAATGCTAATATAACTTTAAAGATAACCTACAAATAAAAGTTTCAAGTACTTCTAACGTCATACCTTCCACAATTACAAGGCTAATCTCCATGTAGATAAAATAACATAAATATGATGTTATGGGTATCAGGCACATATGCTAGTTTGACATGGCTTGGAATATGTGAAGTGGAAACAGACGCGAACACACAATATCTTACAAAAACATACCAGCAACAACGCCTTGAGACGTGGCTTTAGTCCACGTGATCGTCAGAAATAATGGCCAGAGGAACGGGCTGGTGATTACAGGAATACCTAATGTCGCCCAGTTTACATTCATACCAGTTTCTGATATAAGAAGCCCGTAAGGAACAATCATGGCAATTACCCATACCATACACCATGTCTGAAAAATTTACATAGTGACACGACAAGAAGATATTTACATTTGCAGCCAATAACACGTAGAAGTTAACTGACCGAAAGTGGGATAGTACATTCGTTTTGGTCACAATCTTTTGTCATGTTATATTCTGTAAATATTTTCAAATGCCAGATGGTCATTCTAACTATCTAATTGGCTTAAATTATTGTTGTGGAATATATTTCCTTGAACAATTATTAAAATATGCTTAAATAATACATCTGGAATGTTTTTAGACATTTCTTATTCAACATCCATAGCTGTGTGCCTTTGGTTCATGGCATAAATAATGTAAAGCATTAAGACACAGTTTCATTAAAATGAAGCAAACACTCCTAAAACGATTAAACTATACAAGAAAATATAAATATTTTATAATGGTTAAGTTCGTCTTATCAATTTGCTCAAGCACTACGTTATCTTTCAGGTAGTAGGCAACCTTTATCCGACGTCATATCTCAAAAAACGAATTATCTCCGATTGTTTTGAAATTTTGCATAATGGTACTCTAACGTGTTGTTCTTATTTTATTTGTTTTAATTACTTTAGTTTTCACTTCGTTTCCTAGCCCCACGACGTTGAATGACAATGGTGTAAAATCAATGTTTTACATACATAATTGTTTCATGTATGCCCCTATTTAATTTCAAAAACACAATATGCTAGTTCTTTATATGCAGAATAAGCCCACATAAAATTAAGTTGCCCTTTGCCGTCATTATTTCAAACGCAAAACGTTTAATACTGAAAATCCGCCCATGTTTTCACCAAAACTTGTGACCCCTCGTTTTATTTTAAGGTTAGTTTTGGTCAATGTAACGAGATTCAATCAACTAATGACTCGCATAGGGATTTAGCGTAGATGACAAATTAAAAAGGGTGGTATTTGCACATTTTACTTTCACAAAAAAGCAATAACGTAAAATTCGGACATCACGAATAGTGATTGTGGAATAATATCGTCGTGCGGTCTGTCGTCTGACGTTATAACGTGCAGCATGCAACGTTCAGTTTGGCAAATATGCTCATGTAGTTTATATTGGCGGAACTGCGTATGGGTTTTGAGATTAAAATGCCTGAAATCATGTTTATTATGTTAGTCATAAAAATTTAGGTTTTACGATATCTTCTATAAGACACTTTATCTGCAATTTTGCTTCTGTACTGTATAATAAGCAGTTTCAATTTTTTGAAATCTGATTTAAAATCACTGTAACCTTTCACTGTTTTAGGTTTCTCCTTGTGGGGGGAAAGTAGGAAGTATCTTTCGGAGGGCGGTTGTCTAGTACCGGTCCTTCCAAGGAACGATGGTTAGGAAAATTGCCCGCATATAAACAACTGCAATACTGTTGAAAACGGACGTTAAACCTCAAACAAACAAACTACAGTCAACATCATCTATCTACGTTCTGAAAAGCTATTTGTATATAGAGTAAGGAAAAACTTTATCTCAAAGTATTACCACACCAGATGCCCTCGAGTTAAAGTATCACAGAGACATGAACGTGAGTATGTTCGATATTAATTTAAAGAAAGAAACAATCCATTCACAACAAATAAGGGACCCTTCAACAAGACAAATTCCTTAAAGTGAACATTTAGATAGATGTGGAAATAAAAAAATTGAAATATTTCCTTTCTTTAAATTAAAAATAAATGTGTTTCAGTTAGGTTAGCAAAAGAAAATTATTTTATTAACAAATTCAAACCAAGGCTTAACGCCATCAATTAACATGAATTATCTGCATTTTTACAACAGTAATCTCCCTTGCAGGAAGTGATGACGTCAACGCCAAGGTCACTCACTACAATTGTGCCAGTTGAATTGTATGAAACGCGTAGCACAGTTAATTTAGTTTATTAAATCAAATCAAGTCACTTTTATTTAATTCTTTATATATATATGTGTATATATATCGCATGCATGTTTTTCTAGGTTGAGATTAGGCATGTCGCAACGTACAATGTAAAAAAGAGAATGCACATTAAACTTAGACTATAAAAAAACTGTGTTTTAAAATATTTACATGCCTTTTGAAATCTGAATTTAGATTTTGTCGTTTATAGTCATGAGTCTTTGTAGTTATGTTTTACTTCCATGTTTATGTTAATTGTTTTGTCTGTTTGCTTGTTTATAATTTTAAAGCCCATCTTCCTTATTCGAGGTATATGGTTGCTGAGACCTTTATAGTAATAGCATACACAGAGATTGTAAATAAATCTTTTATCTTTTTAATCCTCTACTGCTTGGTTACGTCATCAGACTTTTAGTAGGCGCTCAATCAAACGCTAACTGTTTTATTTAACATCAGCAGTGTTTTTCTCATTTCGAAGGGGAGGTGTCGTCAGGTAGGGGTTAGTAAAGAACGTGCGTAAATGGCTAAAATGATGAATACACCAAGTATTTTCTTTACTGTAGATAAACAATAAAAATACAATTTTTTGAATGGGTAATTTATATGTATGCTTGAATGTAACACGTATCAACTATTCCTAAATGATTTGGATTTTCAGTGGGACAATTTTGCTTTAAAGAGGTTGATGATGCCAATCAACGTCGAACATTGCATTAAAACATCTAAAACATTTTTCGTGCGTATTTCGGAGATAGACAGCTAGCATATGGTGTTTATCAAAATACATTAGGGGCATATTTGAACCAATTATTCCTGTAAAGCGTTGATTTTACACCTTTGACATTTGACGTCGCGTTGCTAGGAAACGAAATGAAAAATAAAAGAATAAAAATGAACATAATACTAACAATATGTTATAGTACCATTTACAAAATTGCACAACAATCGGAGAAAACTCGCTTTTTGACGACTGACGTCGGACAAAGGACGCATACTACCTGAAATCTTTAAGTATAAGATATCATATACATGTATATTTATATCCTCACAAATCTTAACGAAAGGCAACCTCATTTAACTAGATAATATCTGTTTTATGACGCAAGGGTTATAAATTGATTCTTGTTGATGACCATTAAAATTATAGTTGCCTTGTATCGCCACAACCCATCCTCATAGTGTCTGTAAGCTCCGTGGACTTTACACTTGTAATGTATATCAAATTTTCCACTGTTGGTCTCTCGCGCTAGTATGTCCTCTTCGCAAGCCTCGCAGCCGATTGAGGAAGGGCACTCACAATATTGTATGTCGCTCTCTAAGTTATTGTCAATCTGTTTCGCGTTGCCACATAATATACACGAAGTCGGTTTTAAATTTTCTCTACATACAATAATAAGATTATTATCTATGCTGTCATTTTAACAATAAGACAGTGTTTTAACAGAAAAACAATATTGGCCTTCTTCTTCAATTCAATTCAATTCAATATACTTGATTTAACGACGGTTACACAATAAACAAGTTCAGCATCATTTATCTCACTTGCGGCCGTCAACAAAACATGAGCAAAACATGAGCTTAAACGCCGTGGCATTGAGTCTGCCGAGGCCCTTTGTATGTCTCTGATATCGACCTTTAACACATAGCTAAGCTTTTCGAATGGCAATGAAGTATTTCTAAAAGTTTTACATGCAGCTTTTCATCATTTTCTTAATAATAACACTTCCTATTGAATAATTTAAATTTTATTTCATTGTTATACTTTTCAATTACTTAGACATGCTCTCTAAGCATCAAGAGGACCGTCGAACACGTGTTGATTGGATATATACAAAAGAAACTTCAATTTACCTGAAAGGGTTAATATACGTCTTGTAAATGTCATAGACAATGATGGACGAAACTGCCATAACTTCCCCAGACCCAGTGGACATCAAAGCCATTGTCAACATCGTAAGTAGCAGATATCCACCCGTCTCACCGAGCAAGAAATTCATTACATACGGAGTGATGTAACCTGATAAAATACGCGCTTTATAAATTCATAAGTGTATGTTGAGAATGATAGTGCAAACAAATTCAGCAAGTAGTCTTAAAATCTACTGCCTATAATTAGTGTTCAAAACTTTTTACGTTAAGTGTTTCTGTTTGTTTTGAAGTGTTGTGTAACAGAATAAGCAATTAAAAATAATTTTAGCTTGTTAACTCACCATTATCAATTTCAGCTTCGGAGAGAAGATGAGTTCCATTGTTGTTGTAACTCATTGAAAAGTATGTCATCGTAGCGGTCAAGGAAATTGCCGTTGGTACGACAAACCACATGTAAGCAGCGAAAAAGAAGCCGACCACGCCCTGTGACGGTTTTGCTGCTATTCGACTCTGCCAATTTGCTTGGTCACAGAAACTTATTGAAGTTGCGATGAAGATAACAACAACCCCATATATAAGACCACTCTCGGTGCGAAAGGTCAAATAAGAATTTTCAAAGTTTCCGTCAGGTCCTTTAAGGCAGACTACAGCGTTGTACATGGACTCAATCGTTGATACCTTCTCTATTTCAGGTGAAGGGAAGAAACTCGTGTAGAGCATGTACACGGAAATCGCAATAAATGTTAGTGCAGTGTTGAAATACGAAATATAGAATGTTGTACCAAGGCCTCCGATCATGCAATAGGAACCGAACAACACAGCCAAGATCAGAAAAATAAACTCGTTGTTAGAATTCTTGCTGAGGACCTCTATGGCTGATTTTCCAGCTAACATGACACTTGTGCTCACAATTATGTTGGTAAGAAGTGCCAAAATGCAAAATATTATATGTGCCAGTTTTCCGAAACGTGCATATGCAATCTGTGGAATAAGAAAAAGCAGATGCATTTAATCTATTATTTTACCATTGGTGCAGAAATAGCTACTTTGTAAGGACTGAGCAATGTACACAACGGCACAATATTATGACGCAGACTACTTTATGTACATACACATACTTAATTGCTATGAATAATAATGACATTGTAAAATTCTTGAAATTTCTGTCGTATCTTGGAACGAAATATTTCAGCATCAACATTTCCAGTGAATATGAAATTGCATATCGTAATGAATGTATGTAAATCGTATACTGTTATGTTTGTTACTACTGCGAGAAACCTTTTGTGGGAAAAACAACTTATTGTCAAAAACAACGTAGATCTAATCATGTTTGGTGTATTTACTTGCTTACAAGAATGGAATGTAAATACCTGTGGGAATGTTTTGGCACCAGGAGCACGTGTCTTCAGATACAGCGACAATGCAGGGAATAACAATATATCCATAACCACACCAACAGCTGTCCATAAACTCCCACCAAACCCGGACTGTGTATACACAAAAAAGAATACTGTCGTTAGAACTATTTTTCTTTTATAGTATTTAGATATCGGATGTATGACATTATTGTATCAGATTATTGCTGGCGACAGGCAAATTATAGTCCGACGGCAGTGTCCGGCAAATGTTTGAAATTGAACAATTAGAAAATCATATTTAACATTAAACAGAGATATTTGTGAAGACAAAATTAATTTTTAAATTATTCATAATTTAGTTCAAAAGCATCGCTACCTTGCTTGTTATTGTCGACATTTGCAGAAAGTCAGCAGGCCATAAAAGTTGTGACGTCACTGTCACTGCTGTAAGACTGAGGCTCACACGGCCTCCTGCGTCAAAAACGGTGTCCAAACTATGTTCATCGTGGTAAATATATTTCCTCAACGCTTTATATAGACCAGCAATGAGAAGCGAAAATCCCCCAAAACCAAGCAACAGAAGCAAGGCTACGTCACTTTTCTCGATCGTAGGAGCAATACTGAAAGGATAAATTTGTGAATTGTATCTTTGCAAAGGCAATTTAATCTACAACATTAGGCTACATTATACCAACTGCACTTTTATTTCATTTGATGACAAGTCTTAAGTAAACCAAAGACTGCTAGACAATTTTAATATATTTTATTCATTTCGAGTGAAGATAATATTTTATTTTTGCAATGAGTTACATGGGATGTCTATTAATAATGTGCAAGTTTTGAAGAATTCGACTGATCAAATATTAAAATATCAATATTTAACAGCAGCCCATGTGATAGTTACTGTAGTTTCTTAGCTCCATTTTGCATAGGTTGTAGATTTTGTGAGTGATTAGTTTTAAGGAGTTTATTTGATAAACAGAGAATGTGTCAAATCTTATTATTTGACTGCATGTATTGTTACATTTCTAGTATTTTTGTTAGAATGAACATATCATTAAAACACATTTAAAGATGACATGTCTAGGCAAAACTAATAAAGGGCTCAACTGCAACTGTGTCTTTTTTCACTAAAACTTTAATTTTCAAAATTTTGTGAAAACACTATATTTATAAAATAATATTCGTAATATCTTATTATGTTAGAGTCGCAATAACATCCTTTTCAGCGTTGTTATCGCCTCCGGACTTCGTGATTAATAACTGCGCATCAGAACGCAAGGTCTCTGTCAATGAAACGATGTTCGCCGCTGAAAAGATGTTATTACGACTCTTACATTATCAGACATTACAAAAGGTGAAAAAATGCAAAGTTTATTTTCTACGTTGCTATTTATTTAATGTCAAACGACATAACATAGCGTCATTTTGACGGCATATCGGTTCCCGCGTTGTTTATGACACAATTAAACATGATTGTCCTATTCTTTATAGGTAGAGACAAAATCGTTAGGCATGTATGACGTCATAAAACGACAGAAAATCGAAAATGTCACGGAAATAGACAAAGTCTAGTCTGAGATCGGCATGAACTTTCTTTGAATATGCAAACAATTGCATTATTTCAATCAATATTTCTGCAGATTCGCTATATTATGAAAATAAATGATATATATATACTTGGCGCTATTTCTTTAAAATTTAATGTCCATCCTTTTATATACGCTTATCCCCTCTTTTGTCTTCAAAATAGGCGTTTTGTGAATACAATTTGATGAAAGTTTGTTGATATCATACACGTGGGATTAAAGTTTGCCACGCCTAGTTGGTCAATTTTTACAAAGTTTGTTCAGATCATGTCCCTGGGGTAAAATTTACCACGCCTAGGAGTAACATTTTGTTACAAATGCTCGACAGCTTTTTCTTCCATATTTTTCTAACCACATCAGTAACAATTTTATTTCAAAACTTTATAAATGTAGATCAAAAAGACATTGCGATAATTGGTTTTATATTTCGAAGTACGAGTATAGTAAGATAAAGAGAAATGACTATATACTTGGTTGTAATCTTACAGTCCAAGTTTAGAGGAAACAATGCGATTTCCCTTAATTTGTCCGGACCCGGACCCTTTCCCAAAATGGTAAAAGTCGCGCTGTTATTTGAGTCAGGAATGCATGGACGGCAGCTATTTTCGACACAGCAAGATTTTGATGACAGGGTATGGATCAGCTTCAGTGATAAGTTTAGTTGAAAGTACATCTCATAACGAAAGATGAAAGAAAGATTAAATGGGCACATCCTACTTCTATCAGATTTTATTCACAAAACAAAAATAATGTGTTCAAAGAACGTAAAATGATTAATAAATGCATTAGTTATGGATGGATGGCAGAGATGTAAACGTGCACATTGGTTTACAAAAAATAATGACACATCCCATTTTGGGAAGGTGATATTGATAATCATTTCGTCTTCAATGCGCCAAATGTTTCTTTTTGCAAATCAATATCCTTCTACGCAAATTTGAATGTTACGCGTTTTGCAAAAAGAGGATTAAACCATTTTAGCCGAATAGTTCTGTAATCAGTTTTCATACCTCCATGTCTGGCTCCTTGTTCAAAACGGTTCAGACCTTGCTACCAACTATGACTATGTGTGAAATTCTACAGGTTACAAAACATTTCAGTTTTTACAGATTAATTCAAAATCTGCACTTTTGAAAAAAAATTCAAGCTTATTCTCTTGTTTATTGTGAGTGTCCAAGAAACAAAATTTTGGTCCATGGCAAATAAGGTAAAAAGATAAGTGAAACAAGCCTTTATGTTTCATAACAAATTATTTAAAATATTCCTCTGGGAGTAATAAGTATAACTGTTTTTCTGTTTAAAACAACTCTTTGTTTCAAATGTTTGGCAATACTGCCTTTTTCACGTGAAGAAATTTGTCTGCACTTTTACAATTTCAATGTTGACCATCTTTATGATACGGCCATATTCTTGTTTTTTTTTACTAAAGTGGCAAATATCCGATAATGCTATATAATGTAAATATTAGGCAAAACTGATCATGATCGGTGTAACTGGAATTATTAGAGATAAACAACTAACGGTGAAGAGATATTTCATTGTATTTTTAACAATCGAAATTTGGTTCTAAAACCTGTAGTCACTGATAATGTTCCAATGGTAAGATAAATTGGATCTCATATCGATAACGTATATCATAAGCGAAAAGAAACAAACAAACAAAGTAATTTCGATTCGAAAAGTAAGATTATGACGGCTACTCCAAGAGCGAAGATAAATATGTCGGCGTAATTATGCTCCAATTCGACGCCGAAAATGATTTAATTTTCAGTGCCTCTGTTCTAAATGCCGTTGTACGTAACTGATTCTGTTTACATACGAGTATCGATATGAGATCCAATTTATCTTACCATTGGAACCTAAAGAGTCAGAAAACGATGCAGATTTCCCACATATAAATACTGAGATTTGAGAACAGGCGAAAATCGGCCCTGAACAGGCCGAACCCTTTCTCTTTTTTTTTTTGAACTCAACAGACAAACATTACCCTTGAAATTGACAAAAGAAAAAACAAAGACAATACTTAGACTGTCCCGAGTGTTTGCTAAGGGCAACTTTACAAACTGGCTCAGTTGTTGTTAAGCCATCCATTTCAGTTGTACCAGCGGACAACACAGGTGATAAACTGGATATAGCAGCCACGCATATCTAAAACAGAACGGGTAATCCTCTCTCAGTAACTTATATGACTACCAAACCTCTGATTTTAGAAATATGGTTGTTAAATCACCGTCAGAATGTAATATCGAAGTGTTTAAAATGTATTTTGCTTAGAATTTACCTGAATTTTAATACTTAGTAATCCAGTATTTGACAACATTATGCTCCACTACCTCTTGCATCAAATGCAAAATTGTTTACTGTGTTACAACTGTATTTTTATAAAAGTGTGTACAGGCAAAATCAATTACATGTTTCGTATGGCTGAGTTTAATTTTCGTAGTCCTAATATATTTATAAAAACAATTATAAATTCAGCACACGATTCGGTACAGCTTCAAATTTGATAATATTTAATTGAATTGTTGTACAGCGTACGAAACTATTTCTAAATCTAACATTGCAGTTTTTTAACGAACTTATTGGGGTTTATTTAAAGGTCCGATTGATTGAAAATTTCACCTGTTAATATTTTGTAAGCCATTTGTTAATTAAGTGCACTGAACCAAGTTGGGCGGAAATTTTCGACAAGAAACGTGTTTATTGGGACATAAATCACCAATACAAATTGGCCGGTATTTCACCGAAACGCAAATATTACGATCCTCGGCGACTTCCGTAAAATATCGGAAAAGTTTCCGTGTGACGTCACTTGCAATACTCGAGAAAGATCCGTTACATTGATTATAGTAAACGAGCACACAAAACTCCGTGTAAAAACACGATTAACTTACAATTTATACTATTTTTGTAAATGGGAGGCGCTTGGTGTGTTCTGGGTTTATGCAGCAACAAATGGAGTACACCAGTAACCTTGGGACTCTAACATAAAAAAATCAGTGACTAAGACAATAGGGACGAACCGCAGTCGCATGAAGTTTGGGCCCTGGAAAGTCATTCTTATAAAACACCCCGGCCCGACTATCAAGCATATATAATACGAATTATATATGTTTTATGGTCGGCCCGGGGTGTTTAATATATAACTTTTCGGGTCCGAACTTCATGTGACTGCATGACGAACGTTTCAAAATTCTAGATTAGCAACTGCGTGAAACGGTCCAAGCGTTGATTGTCCGCTCAGTCATTCATGAACGACAAGAAAAGACAGAAGATGTATTTTTTAAATCTCAATCTATTCAATTTAATTATTTTCTTTAGGAATAAGCTTAAGACTTTATTTGTAACAAACTTTTCCAATCTAGATTTCCCCAAGTGCAACTTTACTTGTATAATTTAAATCATGCCGAATTACATCATATACGAGGATATTAGGTTGAAACTTTTGTTACAAAATGTATTTTTTTTACAAAATATTATGATATTATTTAAGACACATGTTTTTAAGATCTACAGTAGTCTTTATAAAAAAAGCTGGCATTTATATTCAAAATCATTTAAATGAAATAATGTAGAACAAAGGCTCTATATAAAACAGTTACTCTACTTGAAGTTTAACTTACATGGTGCGGAACACTCCAGTAATCCATAAAAGTTTCAAATCCTTAACAATGTCTCGTTTTAACAACGTCGCCATGGTAAATAATTAGCGTAGATCTAACCATTGAAGGAATTACAGTTTATCTAGCCCAAGGGCATAAGTCACAACAAAGGATGCAATATGATTTGTTGTTAATTGGCGCCCCCCCTGCCAGTAATCTAACTGGTCACACATTATTGCATATTGCACACTGGTCAATTGCATTTGATAATTACACAACAATATACAACAACAAAAACAACAACAATATAGTTTATTAACATGCCAAGTGCCCAATTAAAATTATGAAACTTTATTTATGTTTTCAAGTTTCAATCTTGAAAAACATAAATATATACAACTTGGTAAAAAGCAATTCAGCAAAAGAAAGTTTCCAGCAACCCTATAAATGTTCAGAAAGTACATCTGTTTGGTTGCCGATGACACATTTTATGTACTGGAATGAAATATGTTTCTTAAAGTGAAATTTGGCACGTATTTAGGTAGATTTCGTGATTTTAATTATAGAGAGTTTTCAAATAGATTTGCGTCAGAATTGTTTTTTAACCAACAAAATCGTGTAAACTATTTTGATTTACATTCTTAATTCAATTGTAAATCTCATTCTTTAAACTACCCACAAGAAAACGTGTCATGAACAATCAAGCTCATCATTTTAGATATTGTAATTAGATCGGGCATTTGTGTTCTCATTTTCATCATAAATGGAAATAATATCGTCCATATGTGTATAGTTTGTAAGTCACGTGCATGCGTACATTTATATCGTTTCGATACATGTACATGGTACTTTTCTTACACATTTAAGAATGAAACATAGATTTCATTTTGATAGAAACAAACAGAAACAGAAGTTGGTGTCATTTTCATATAAAAAAACTCGACATAACTGCCGTATTTTTATACTTTAATCAAATAATTTTATAACATTACACGGACTACGTTCTATACGTTACGGGCTCAAAATATCCTCATCTCTACTCTCTGAAGATGCCTAATAAGATGAAATTGTCGCTTTTGTTGTTGTTAGAGTACCTGTTATCCACCACGATTGTACTGATTATGACGTCACTCAAGGTTAGCGATTCCGAAACTGCCGCTCGTAGGTTTCCGGAAATATTATCATCACTTTCCGTACAGGTGTGTTTTTTGAGAACTTATGGGCTTACGGACAGGTAACCACTCGGTATTTTCCGTTAAAATTATCAAATTTGCATTTGCTGACGAATAATATTCAAATGTTAAAAAGAAAATTTTTCAATCAACGGGACCTTTAATAGTACGTATGCCGGCGTGCCTCTGTAAGATCAAATTCTTGTCCACAAGGACCATTTTCAAAGTTATAATTTGATCCAGGGTAATTTTTGTACTTTATCACGATGATAAACTATCTTTAGTTGCCAACAGTAAGCCTTAATATAAATAGAAAACGATTTTGTTAAGTGCACACTGCAATATTCTAGTTCGGGTATAATTCAGTGTCATTTATATATATAGTACTGTTTTATTTGTGACAAAACAGGTAACATCTTAATTTTATTATTTCCGAGCAATTGTACCGGGTAAGGAAAGTTAAATGTATTAGTAATGCTCGAAAACTTTGATGTAACTGGTCTAAAATTCTTACCATAGATGAAATTTGTCCGTAGACATAGTGACGTTAAACAACCTTTCGTTTCTTAGGATCCTTACATTTCTACCTTCATTTTCAGTTTGCGCAGCACATTATTAAAGTCGTGCTCCAGGTTATAGTTTATGATACGTAGATAAAATTAAATAAAGATAGAATAATTTTCAGTTTGATAAAATTGATCAGACAACTGAGAAGATATCAATAGTCTGTTTGTGCATTGTTTCAATTAAATTCAAGAGAAACTAAAAAGATAAGATTAGAATGAATTTGAAATGATCATCTTTGACTTTACAAACACTAATCGCTTAATAAAACTTATTTCAGATAGTCTAAGGTGTACCCCAAGGCTCCATTATATGACCCGTCATTTGTATGCTTGTTTCAATTACCATTATATGTATACTATTCCTATTTCTTTTCAGTTGTGTCATGTCCCGAATGCTAGTATGTAGAGCACTACAATAAAGTAATATTTTTGGTTCTCACCACCAATCGTTCATATTTATCAGACATTCAGGAGTGGTGATTCAGTAGATTTTTATTCAGTTTTTTGCCTAGACAGGTAGTTGGGATATCTGAATACCGCTTCTCAGCGCGGTTGTCATTCATCTCATACAGTACTGCTTGATGCCACATTGCCATGGATACGGGTAAAGGTACTTATTTTAAGTACTGCCGATTATATCGTGCCGAATAGCACCTGATACAAATATGCTACACTTATCAGGTTATTTATTCTAAGTGGCTTTCTGGTTCTAAGACTGTTGTCTGAGAAAACATAAGTATTGCCACAAGAAACCGATTTGCATACTGCCAAATAAAATCTCTACCTCCCTTGCTTTATATAACTTGTCGAAATGGTGTGTAACCTACTGAAAAGATTAATTTATAATCTTTATGATTCTTATTTAGCAATGAATCCCTGCCTATTACTAGTATCACATCTGGATGACGGTGTTGCAAAAAGACAACACGTTCTGTTTTTATTAAATTAATAAACAATTTACAGAAATTACGTTTTATTTTTGGTACCGAATACTATGATCATTTAGTGTTTGTTCCTGGCTGTCGTCATAGAACAACATGTGGTGTCTGTTTCAGTACAATGTTCGTCTGTCTGGTCATCGTCCACTTATACTTGACGATGTCTTCAAAATAATGTTTAAGAACTTTGCATTTTTAGGTGGTGTTTAGTAATTCAGTCATGTTTTTTAAGTGCATCTGTTGTGTTTGTGTTGAACAGATTACTGGTTAAGTATAAAACTTATAACTTCCCATTTTGCTTCCACTACAGACTGAAGTTCTCTCAAATTAACTTAACTGCATTCGATGACTGCTTCATGGAGATCCGATCAGTCAGGAACTGTGAAAGTCTCGTACAAATTTCGTTGACGGGATTTGAACCTGTTACCCCAGGTTACAAGGCAGACACTTTACCCGTTCACCACTGAAACAGGCCGGGCATCTTTTGCTATTTTTGGATGTTTTTTCTAGAAAACTATTATAACACAGACTATATTAAAGTGACATTATGCTCATCTTACTGCACATAGTGTATTTTTGGTGACAGTTTTATAAAATCGATTTTCGGTTGCTGTGCATTTAAATGTGTTAAACTAATGATAATGCCGCATTAATATTTGAAGTTGGTGCTTTAGAAATTAAAAAAAAATGGAGTAATAAAATAATAATTCCTTCCTTGGCAGTGATCGCCCTTGTGTTATAATTGTTGCTGGGCAGTGGAAGGGAAGCAACTCCTGCATGCATTTGTTTATTTTTTAAATTGACTCTCCCAGTCAAAATAGGAAAAGTAATATTTGGAAAGTTATTATTTCGTACTGGTAGGAGGAAAAGTTTGTTGTATTGGGTTAAAAGTTATTATTTCCTCTACCCTTTTCACACACACCATTTTCAGCTGGAATTTTACTTTAAAAAAATGTGCATAATGTCACTTTAACACAGACAGTAAACAATGATCTATCTATTATCTGTGATGAAATAACATTGTGTTGCTTCTGTTTTAAAGTAGTACGTCTAAGTACTATTTATAAATTATTTCATGACTACGTTTAGCCGTTTAAACAACAGATACATTGTAGTTGATGTTATTTAGCATGTTTGATTATGTAGTTTCAAATAGCTACTCCATTTATAAAAAGTTGTGATGTAGTATAATAATATTATACGTTTCATTACCTGTTGGTGGGATGGCATAGTACCTGAGGTGTCTCATTAGTCCTTCACGTGACATTTTGATGCAGTCTAACTTTCTTTCGTCTTTCAGCTTAAGTTTGTGTTCCTTATTTGCTTCTGGTTTCTACTTGAAAATATCATTAATATCTAAAGATAAAAGATTTATAAAAATATGTTAAAGGTTTCTTTTATATTTTACCACAGTGGCCAAAAATGGAATGATGCGACTGGACGTTATGAAATGTCATGTGAAGTGACGCAAGTTTAGTTATACATTTTGTACAAATACTGAGCGGTTTTAGCATATACAAATGTATTCATCACATCAGGTTTGCTACAAGAAAGAGCTCTAAGCATACTGTAAAAATGTTCACGACATTACTTCAGTTCAAACACTTCATGAATATGCCGTATTTGAAACTAAACAAAGCGGCATATATCATATACACTTCACTAGATGGTGAAATATCTACATCTTCGAATAGTAAAGCTGAATTCACGTCATTGGAATCTTTCTGGTAAAGCGACAGATGTCTCGGTTTTCCTTGTTGTACACGCTAATCCCTCCTGTAACTATGGATCAAATACAGTGATGGGAAAACTACACAACACCTATGGACACTGGATAAATCACACACTTTGAAATCTCCATTTGTTACACTATGATTGATATGCAAGTTTCAGGGACCGAACCACTCGAGTCTATTCATGATGTATATTGTAGTCATTTCTAAAATTACCAAATACTCAGTTGTCTCGATCTCTTGCTTAATTGACCGAATTTTGCAAAGAGGAATTTCAAACATCGTGATATTCTTAATCGAGTCTATTCATTACATATATTGTAGTAATACATTGACCGAAATAGTGCAAAGAGGAATTTCAAACATAGAGATATTCTTCCGCTGTAATATAATGATGTTAACAGTTTCACTAAAACCATATGTGAATCAAGCAAGAAGAGTTTGGCTCCTTAGTGATCCAGACCTAGATTAAGAAACAATCATATGCTCGAACCACTCTATACCAAGATGCTCAACTCTTCACACTTTCATCCAATTAGCCTGGTGATTGCAATGAACATAATATTGTTCGGCTATCAATAATCAATGGAGAGTTTGACTTCTTTTACGTTAGTGACTATTTTTGGTGTGATCATATGGGCTAGTCCGTGCACACGCCTGTAGCTCTAGAAGAGGAACCGGCTGACCGGGCCTTGCAGAAACCGCAATGCATAGAGCTAAGATATGTTATGTGCAGTCTCCTTAAAGCTCATAGAGGTTTTTCAAATCATGACTATTGGTTTAAATTGGGCTGGATCCAGATGTTGTGTTTTACATACAAACATGTATATTTGAAAAAAACTTTAAAAATATTATATGTTATTTGTTGTTTTTGAAGTGTTATATGGGGATATATTACCTGCCTAGACTTATATTACCCGAGTCGTTAGGCTAGTATCACGTAAAAAAACAAATAACAATTTTATTACCCTTGCATTTCTTAAATATTGAAAGATTCCGTTTATGTTTTATTTATTTAACGGCTGGACGTAACAAGACTTTCAATTTCCCTTATGATACCTCAATATCACTTCGTGAGGTCACAAATCAGCACGGACTTATAAATGGACGTAGTGTACACGGCGAACAACATGGGGTACAGTCTCGGGGTTATGTAAAGTGTATATTACCGGCTTGCCCGTAAATATCAATAACTATTTACGGATCGTTAACCAATCAGAAGACTACAAATTTCCTGCAAGGAAGAGTAATAAAATGTTCTTGTCAGAAATTGCAAGTCCTAGAGCTCATACTATGTGGCATAAAGTGGCAACAAGATTTTTTCCAAAACAAAGAAAGCCTTGAGCTTAGGCATGTTCAACTGTGTAGCGGTACTGTGCGAAAATTGTTCGAGTTTCGGAGTCAACATTTGCCAATCCAGGGGGCTCTTGTTTTGCATAGAAATTTAACAGATATAAGCAAAATCGTCTTTTCAGAAACGGTAAGGCAAAGAATCTTGATATTTGATGTGATAGTAGTGGTCCTGTACCAAGTTTGTAGGGACACTTGTTTAACATAGAAATTTAAATAAAAAGAAGGAAGCCGTAAGGCCTAAAACTTACATTTTTAGTGTGTAGCCTTGTGTAACTGCCGTCTACCAATTTTTTGATAACCACGCCCCTAGGTCAAAGTATCAAGCGAGAAATATGATTACAAACCTATAATATGTGTAAACATTGACAAGTAAACGGTCTATTATATAATGTCTGAAAGTGTTTTTAAAAGTTTAAACGAGACAATTAAATTTATCATAAAATGCAAGAAAAGGAAAATTATTAATTTACATACATTTCATTGCTTAACAGAGTTTGAAAACTTGTTTTCCGTAGTGTTAATATAGTATTGATTAATTTTGATTATCAAAATTTAACTGTTCCGTTTACATCTGTTCTCAATTCAGATTGCTCCTGGTGTCGGTTACGTTTATTAACATTCTCTTTATATTTCTTCCATATTTGTAAACCTTCCTCTATTGGTGGGACAACGACAACCAGAACTGTACCGAGGAAAACCCAATACTGAAACGTTCTGATCCAAGTTTCAAAGTGGTCTAGAGAGAGAACCTCGTACGACAAGGCAACTGCTGGTACCACAATTGCAAATAGCACTAGACTAAAACCAGCACCGACTAAAGCAACACGTTTAGCTTTACGGAAGATCCGGTCCATGGTTTCGGCGGTAATGACTGGTCCAGCATCAATTTCACGTAGTTCTTCCTCATAAACCAGTCTGAACGGATTAAGTGGGTTGTCTATATTTATTGTTTTTGCCCATTCCCTCTGTGCATCTTCGTCACATTTAATTTTATGTGTACACAAGGATACGCCGAAACAAATTATCCCGCTTATAAAAAAGCCAGCGACCATGGCAACAAGGAGACTGTAATCTTGAGCTGTATTGGTGAAGAAATCCCCTAGTCCACCTTCGTATGTGGAACCCATAATCAACATTCCAGCTATAGAACAGAACAAACCCACAATACCCCCTGGAAAAAATAAGAACTAAAGTAAGAATTAAACAAATTATAACCATTCAAAGTGATCACAATAATGTTTAGAAAGTTACAATTGAATGATTTCTTTTCTTAGAATAACGAACATTTCCTAAGTTCTAAACATATTTCGTTGACATTTCAATTCCCCCGAGTATAGAGGAAATCTGTAACAATCCTTTTTTATTATCCTATTCAAAACTTTAAAATCCGACATTTTGAAACGCATAATTATGTTCATTCTTATAAATTGAAAAGAGAAATCACGCAGAATTATTTGTTTATTATGTGTTTCTGAAGCATTTACTCAGCTTAAGCTCCATTATTGACGATAATTCAATATAGCAATAAGAATGCTAATATAACTTTAAAGATAACCTACAAATAAAAGTTTCAAGTACTTCTAACGTCATACCTTCCACAATTACAAGGCTAATCTCCATGTAGATAAAATAACATAAATATGATGTTATGGTTATCAGGCACATATGCTAGTTTGACATGGCTTGGAATATGTGAAGTGGAAACAGACGCGAACACACAATATCTTACAAAAACATACCGGCAACAACGCCTTGAGACGTGGCTTTAGTCCACGTGATCGTCAGAAATAATGGCCAGAGGAACGGGCTGGTGATTACAGGAATACCTAATGTCGCCCAGTTTACATTCATACCAGTTTCTGATATAAGAAGCCCGTAAGGAACAATCATGACAATTACCCATACCATACACCATGTCTGAAATTTACATAATGACACGACAAGAAGTTATTTACATTTGCAGCCAATAACACGTAGAAGTTAACTGACCGAAAGTGGGATAGTACATTCGTTTTGGTCACAACCTTTTGTCATGTTATATTCTATAAATATTTTCATATGCCAGATGGTCATTTTAACTATCTAATTGGCTTAACTTAGTGTTGCGGAATATATTTCCTTGAATAATTATTAAAATATGCTTAAACAATACATCTGGAATGTTTTTAGACATTTCTTATTTAACATCTATTGCTGCGTGCCTTTGGTTCATGACATAAATAATGTAAAGCATTAAGACATAGTTTCATTAAAATGAAGCAAACACTCCTAAAACGATTAAACTATACCAGAAAATATAAATAATTTTATGGTTAAATTTGTCTTATCAATTTGCGCAAGCACTACATTATCTTTCAGGTAGTAGGCGACCTTTATCCGACGTCAGATTTTAAAAAAAATGAATTTTCTCCGATTGTTTTGAAATTTTGCATAATGGTACTCTACATGTTGTTCTTATTTTATTTGTTTTAATTATTTTAGTTTTCACTTCGTTTCCTAGCCCCACGACGTCGAATGACAATGGTGTAAAATCAACGTTTTACATACATAATTGTTTCATTTATTCCCCTTTTTAATTTCAAAAACACTATATGCTAGCTCTTTGTATGCAGAATAAGCACATATAAAATTAAGTTGCTTTTGCCATCATTATTTCCAACGCAAAACATTTAATACTGAAAAGCCGCCCATTTTTTCACCAAAACTTGTGACCCTCGACTCATTTTAAGGTTAGTTTTGGTCAACGGAACGAGATTCAATCAACTAATGACTCGCATAGGGATTTAGCGTAGATCCTAACAAATAACAGCCAATTTAAAAAAGGGTGGTATTCGCACATTTTACTTTCACCAAAGAGCAATAACGTAAGTTCGGACATCACGAATAGTGATTGTGGAATAATATCGTCGTGCGGTCTGTCGTCTGACGTTATAACGTGCAGCATGCAACGTTCAGTTTAGCAAATATACTTATGTAGTATATATTGGCGGAACGGCCAATTAAAGAACTGCGTATGGGTTTTGAGATTAAAATGCCTGAAATCATGTTTATTATGTTAGTCATAAAAATTTAAGTTCTACGATATCTTCTATATTACTAAAGACACTTTACCTACAATTTTGTTTCTGTACTGTATATAAAGCAGTTTCAACTTTTTGAAATCTGATTTAAAATCACTGTAACCTTTCACTGTTTTAGGTTTCTCCTTGTGGGAGGAAGTAGGAAGTTTCTTTCGGAGGGCGGTTGTCTAGTACCGGTCCTTCCCAGGAACGATGGTTAAGAAAATTGCCCGCATATAAACAACTGCAATACTGTTGAAAACGGACGTTAAACCTCAAACAAACAAACTGCAGTCAATATCATCTACCTACGTTCTGAAAAGCTATTTGTATACAGAGTAAGGAAAAACTATATCCCAAACTACTTACTAAATACTAGTATATAGAATGTGGTTAATGGGACACACGTTTAAGATGCATGTGTGTGCAAAATTTCTCATAAATCTACTTAAAGTTACATACGATATATATACTTCTAAAGATGTTTCTTAATTGCTTTGTCCATGACAGCTCCCCTGGTTTTCACCGCTTTTGCCGATATTACCTTCTGCTCCGCGAAGATGGTGTTGCTCAAATTCTCCAAACGTTATAATTGGTAGTGTCGTTATCTGTTTCTGGTACAACGGAGCAACATTCATTTCAGCGTTTTATTGTCTAATAAACAATAATCAGTCGTTCTGATGCGCAATTAAAATCCACTCAGGCCTCCGGCCTTCCTGGCTATTTACTGTGTATAAGTACTCAAAATTATTGCTTATCAAACGATGAACACCGCTGGAGCGGATGTCATTTATAAATGTAAATTATGGGTATCACTATTTGTTTTTATTTGTTCAATAATGATTATTCTAAAGATGGCTGTTTCAACGCTCATCTTTGTCTAAGCTGACCTTGCAATTCATGTACGGCTCCAAAATGCGCATATTGACTTCAGGCGACGTTATCATTATTCATGATGTCCAAATTTTATGTGATCGCAATTTTGTGAAACATAATGGTAGAAGACCACCGTTTTAACATTTTTATATTTTTTGATAGGATCTACGCTAAATTCAAATGTGATTCTTTAGTTGGTTAATCTCGTTCAGATGACCTACAAGCTACAACCTACAAGTAATTCAGGGGTCACACTTTTTTGTGAACGAATATGTGGATTTTAGTATTAAACGTTTCGCTTTGGAAATAACGACGGCAATAGAATCTATAACATTTTACATGCGTATTTCGCAGATAGACAGCTAGCATATGGTGTTTTTGAAATTACATTAGGGGCATATTTGAATCAATTATTTCTGTAAAACGTTGATTTTACACCTTTGACATTTTACGTCGCGTTGCTAGGAAACGAAATGAAAAATTAAAGAATAAAAACGTACATAATACGAACAATATGCTATAGCACCATTTTGCAAAATTTCACAACAATCGGAGAAAACTCGCTTTTTGACGACTGACGTCGGACAAAGGTCGCATACTACCTGAAGTCTTTAAGTATAAGATAGTACATACATGTATATTTATATCCTCACAAATCTTAACGAAAGGCAACCTCATTCAATTAGATAATATCTGTTTTATGACTTTAAGGCTATAAATTGATTTTTGTTGATGACCATTAAAACTATAGAATAAATGTAACATTGCCTTGTATCGCCACAACCCATCCTCATAGTGTCTGTAAGCTCCATGAACTTTGCACTTGTAATGGATATCAAATTTTCCACTGTTGGTCTCTCGCGCTAGTATGTCCTCTTCGCAAGCCTCGCAGCCGATTGAAGAAGGGCACTCACAATATTGTATGTCGCCCTCTAAGTTATTGTCAATCTGTTTCGCGTTGCCACATAGTACACACGAAGTCGGTTTTAAATTTTCTCTACATAAAATAACAAAATTATTATCTTTACCGTCATTTTAACAATACGGAAACACATTATTGGCCTTCTTCTTCGAAGTTAATTCCATCTAATATGAATGTCGCGAGCGATTTCACTACGTTGTAAAAACTTGATTTGCAATCGAGAATAAATAATTTAGTATATAAACTTTATTCTAATCGCTGTATTAAAAATGACATTCTAGTTCATAAGAATGAGCAAAACATGAGCTTAAATTCCGTAACATTGAGTCTGCCGAGGCCCTTTGACTATCTCTGATATCGACCTTATCACATAGCTAAGCTTTTCAAATGTCAATGAAGTACTTTAAAAAGTTTTACATGTAGCTTTTCATCATTTCTCGTTTATGAAGCTTCCTATTAAATAATTAAAATATTACTTGTAATACTTTTCAATTACTTAAACATGCTCACTGAGCATTAAGAGGACTATCGAACAGGTGTTGATTGGATGTAAAAAAAAACAACTTCAATTTACCTGAAAGGGTTGATATACGTCTTGTAAATGTCATAGACAATGATAGACGAAACTGCCATAACTTCCCCAGACCCAGTGGACATTAAAGCCATTGTCAACATCGTAAGTAGCAGATATCCACCCGTCTCACCGAGCAAGAAATTCATTACATACGGAGTAATATAACCTGATAAAATACGAGATTTATAAATTTGGATTCATAACTGTATGTTGAGTACGACAGTGCAAACATATTAAGTAAGTAGTCTAAAAAATACTGCCTATAATTAAAGTGTTAAAAACATCTTTCGTCATGCGTTTCTGTTTGTTTTGAAGTTTTTTCTAACAGAAAAAGCAACTAAAAGTTATTTTAGCTCGTGAACTCACCATCATCAATTTCAGCTTCGGAGAGAAGATGAGTTCCATTGTTTTTGTAACTCATTGAAAAGTATGTCATCGTAGCGGTCAATGACATTGCCGTTGGTACGACAAACCACATGTAAGCAGCAAAAAAGAAGCCGACCACGCCCTGTGACGGTTTTGCTGCTATTCGGCTCTGCCAGTTTGCTTGGTCACAGAAACTTATTGAAGTTGCCATGAAGATAACAACAACTCCATATATAAGACCACTCTCGGTGCGAAAGGTCAAATAAGAATTTTCAAAATTTCCATCGGGTCCTTTGAGACAGACGACAGCATTGTACATGGACTCAATCGTTGATACTTTCTCTATTTCAAGTGAAGGGAAGAAACTCGTGTAGAGCATGTACACAGATATCGCAATAAATGTTAGTGCAGTGTTGAAATACGATATGTAGAATGTAGTACCAAGGCCTCCGATCATACAATAGGAACCGAACAACACAGCCAGGATCAGAAAAATAAACTCGTTGTTGGAATTCTTGCTGAGGACCTCTATGGCTGATTTTCCAGCTAACATGACGCTTGTACTTACAATAATGTTGGTAATAAGTGCCAAAATGCAAAAAATTATATGTGCCAGTTTTCCGAAACGTGCATATGCAATCTGTGGAATAAGAAAAAGCAGATGTATCTTATTTATTATTTTGCCATAGGCAATATCTAGTTTGTAGGGACTGAGTAATGTACACAACGGCACAATATCATGAAGCAGACAATTTTAGGTACCTATACATACTTATTTGCTAGCATTAATGATGATTTTGCTGTCTTATCTTTGGAAAGAAATATTTCAGCATCAACCTTTTCAGTAAATATGAAATTGCATATCGGAATGAATGTATGTAAATCGTTTACTGTTATGTTTGTTACTACTGCGAGATACATTTTGTGGGAAACAAATTATGTTTAGGATATCGACCGAGTACGAGATCTTTCTCTGTAGGAACCTGTTCACGGGCTGCATGTAATATCGAGAGCGCGTAGCAGATAGACCTGCGCACGAGCTTTTCTTTGTTAATGCCGGTCTTTCAAAAATGTATGGACCCATGCCAAACAAAGGAGTAGGTGTGTAATGTCAAATACAACTTAGATCTAATTATATTTGGTGAATTCACTTGCGTACAAGAATGGAATGTTTATTACCTGTGGGAATGTTTTTGCACCAGGAGCACGTGTCTTCAGATACAGCGACAATGCAGGGAATAACAGTATATCCATAACCACACCAACAGCTGTCCATAAACTCCCACCCAACCCGGACTGTGTATACACAAAAAAGAATACTGTCGTTAGAACTATTTTGTTTATCATATTAGATATCGGATGTATGATTCTTCAAGCTATCAGATTATTTCGGGCGACAGGCAGAATTATAATCCGATGGCACTGAAGATGTTAATACACATATGTGTGCAATTGAACAATTAGAACGTCAAATTTCACATTGTTAAGGGATACTTGTGTAGACATAATTAAGTTTTAAATTATCTATAATTTAGTTTAAGAACATCGCTACCTTGCTTGTTATTGTCGACATTTGCAAAAAGTCAGCAGGCCATAAAAGTTGTGACGTCACTGTCACTGCTGTCAGACTGAGGCTCACACGGCCTCCGGCGTCAAAAACGGTGTCCAAACTGTGTTCATCGTGGAAAATATATTTCCTCAACGATTTATATAGACCAGCAATGAGAACCGAAAATCCCCCAAAACCAAGCAACAGAAGCAAGGCTACGTCACTTTTCTCGATCGTAGGAGTAATACTGAAAGGATTAAGAGATCCTGAGAAAGTAGTGTCTTAGCTCTATTTTACATAAGTTGTAATTTCTAGATTTTGTTACTGATCAGACTTATTTTTTATAAACAGAGAGTGCGTCAAAGCAGTACATGAAAGACACACTCGTTCTCGTCATTTATTTTTAAACGTTCTAGAATTTTTCATTATTCGACTGCATGTATTGTTTAATTTCTAGTATTTTTGTTAGAATCAACATTAAAAGATGGCATGTCTAGGCAAAAAACTACTAAAGGGCTCGATTCGTATGCAACTGTGTCTTTCTTTTAACTAAAATTTTAATTTTCAAAATATTGTGAAAACATTATATTTATGAAATGATATACGTAATATATGATTATGTTAGAATCGAAATAACATCCTTTTCTGCGTTGTTATCGCCTCCGGCCTTCGTGGTTAATAATTGCGCATCAGAAATCAAAATCACTCTTTATTAAACGATGAACGCCGCTGCAAAAGATGTTATTACGATTCTAACAGGATCAGATATTACACAAGGTAAATAAATGCAAAGCCTTATTTTCATCGTGGCTCTTTTCTTAACGTCATGCGGCATAACATGACGTCATGTTGACGGCATTTTTGTTCCCGCATTGTTTATGGCATAATAAAACATAAATTTCCCACTCTTTATATGTAGAGTAAAAAAAGGGAGCTATGTTAGAATAATAGACATCTTACAACATTTCCTGTTCCGTCGGAAGGTCAAGAACGTTGGACATGTACAGGGTGACGTCATGCATGACGTCACAAAACGAAAGAAAGTCGAAAATGTCACGGAAATAAACAAAGTCTGGTCTGAGATCGGCAAGAAGTTTCATTGAATATACAAACAATTGCATTATTTCAATCAATGTATCAACAGTTTCGCTTTATCATGAAAAGAATTGATATGTATACTTGGCACTATTTCTTAAAATGTCCATCCTTTTATAAACGCTTATCCCCTCTTCTGTCTTGGAGAATTGGCGTTTTGTGAATAAAATTTGATGAAATCGAAATTGGTCCTGTCCGGCTACTTGTCACTTGTTTTGCATAAACTTATAAAGGAGAACGTTTAAACATATTATTTTCCAATAGCATAAGGTCCAAAACTCAGATATTTTGTATATGGCAAATAAAATGCAGTATAATAGTTATAGAAAACTTTTTAACAGGGCTGTCCAGCGTGCAAAGAGAAAATATTGGTACACATTACAGGAAGAATTGTTGTCTTATGTTCAACATGATCAAAATAGTTTTTGGAAATCAATTGGGAAAATTGGTATTCATTCGGCTAAGAAAAATACAATACCTATGGAAATTGTTGATGCGAATGGTTCTGTTGATTTAAATCTAGATCATGTATTGAAATATTGGAAAAATAGTTATGAAACTCTGTATAATGGTGATCACGATACAAACTGTAATGCTAACCCTATTACAGGAGTAACAATAATCGAATTAGTGGAACATATGTGCCAGAATTTAATGATAATATATCTATGTTTGAGGTTGAAAGGGCTATAAATAAAGCTGGTAAGAATAAGGCTAGTGGTTTAGATAACTTACCTTATGAAATATTTAGAAATAATATTTGTATTTTTATTTTACATAGAGTTTTTAATGTGTGTTATGAAACTGGTAAAGTACCAAGTGATTGGGGTAAAGGAATTATTAACCCAATACCAAAGACAAATATGGTAGACCCTAGAAATCCTATGTCATATAGAGGAATTACTTTAGCATCCACAATGTACAAATTATACTGTTCAGTTTTAAATGACAGATTGTCAAAATGGTTAGAAAATAATGATTTACTGTCCGACGAGCAAAACGGTTTCAGGAAAGAGAGAAGTACCATTGAACATCTAGCAAGTTTGACATCAATTATTGAATCTAGACTTAAGAAACGAGTGCCTACTTTTGCTGCCTTTATAGACTTCTAAAAAGCGTACGATAAAATTGATCGGTATACTTTGTGGAACCGTATTTATGAAATGGGTGCCAATAGTAAGATGCTGAAAGCTGTAATGTCACTCTATACACATGTTCGGTCTTGTATAAGAGTAAATGGTTGTATGTCTGATTGGTTTGATATAAAGATTGGACTGCGCCAAGGATGTATTTTATCGCCAGTTCTTTTTAACTGTTTTATCAATGATTTAGCAATTAAACTAAATGCACTAGGTTTAAGTATTGAACTTGAAAATGGTAAACATCTGTCAATATTGTTGTATGCAGATGACATAGTTCTTATGGCAAAGAATGAACATGATCTACAGATGATGTTAAACTGTTTATGTGAATGGTGTCAAAATAATCACATGTTAATAAATATGTCGAAAAGTAATGTAATGCACTTCAGAACTTCTTCTATGCAAAAGTCTCAGTTTATATTTAAATGCAATGACCAGGTGCTTGAATACACAGATAAATATACATATCTTGGTTTAACGCTTAATGAATTTATGGATTATAAAGTAATGACTAAGTTTGTGTCACAAGCAGCAGGAAGGGCACTAGGTTTATTAATAGCAAAATTCAAAACAATTGGTGGTATGCCGTTTCATGTTTATTCCAAGCTGTATGACGCCCTAGTTTGGCCAGTCATTGCATATGGAGCTGCCATATGGGGTACAAGACAGTTTTCCTATATCGAAGCAATACAAAATAGAGCCATGCGGTTTTTCATGGGTACGGGCAAATATACACCTAATCTTGCTGTTGCTGGTGACATGGGCTGGGAGCCAGTTTTTTCTAGGCAACTGAAATGTGTTATTAATTTGTACTGTAGATTTTCAAAAAAGACTGATAGTAGAATTAACAAAATGGTTTACAAACATTGTAAAGATATAGCTAGTAGACAGTGTAGAAACTGGCATTATACAGTAAAAGAGTTGCTTAAAAAATACCACTGCAATGAGTATGCTGATATGGAAAATGTTCATTTGTATCAGAAAACGTTGTTAGACAAAGTTCAAGAAAATTTTCTTAATCAGTATCTAGATGAATTGATTGAGTCTGTACATTGTTTGTATAGTGCACATAGAGCTAGAAATAGTAAGCTGAGAACATACAGAAATTTTAAATTTAGTTTTGAGACTGAAGAATATCTTAAAGTGTTACTTCCACTTAAACAGAGATCGGCTTTGGCTAAGTTCCGATGCGGAGTCGCACCGATTAGACTAGAAACTGGTCGTTATGAAAGACTTGCAGTAAATGATAGAATATGTCCTGTGTGTAACAATGGGGTGGAAAATGAACTGCATGTTTTACTGAAATGTCCATACTATGATGATATTAGAAATGTTTTGTTCAACAAAGCTAGTGAGGTTGACAATGGGTTTCCAAGACTAAATGATGCAAGCAAGCTCAATTTTATACTTTCCAATTGCAATATTGTTAAAGAAGCTGCAAAATCCTGTTTCCTAATTCTGGATAAACGTACTAAATATCTGTACTATAGCTAACTTTTAAACTTTTAAAGTTTTAGGTTTTAAGATGTATAGACTGAAATTTGTTATTCTTAATCTGTATTATAGTAGATAGTGATAGATTGAATTTCAATGAGATCCAATCGGCAATTAAATTCTTTTTTTTAATATATATTTAATAAACTAGTGGTAACGTCTAGACTTCAGGATGAAATTTAATATTCTGATGCTTGGTTAAAAATTTTAAGCTATCAAATAAACTAGAATTGTAGACTAATACCAGCTTTTCAAACGTTTAGATATTATTTTATCATAATATGCTTGTAGTGAGTAAGGTGTATTAGTGAGGGTATTTTATTAGGTAGTCATTCCCAGACTATTGAAATGTATTCCTCACTCATATACTTACCACATACTTGGTATATTGTTATAAACAATGAACCATTTCCTTTTATATAAAATGGAATATGTGTTTTAATTAATGAATGTTTTATGTGTAAGTGAAATGTATTTGTAGTCTCTTATAATTCTACATGGAATGACCATTTACTTATTTTATGTTTTATGTATGAATTCTTATGATGTATTGTAAATGGATGAGACTTTAATAAACATTATATATATGGCATTGTTTACTGGTCATCTATGAAGTTTTTATAAATCATTAACGTGGGATTAAAGTTTGCCACACCCAGTTGGTCAATTTGTACAAAGAGTTATATAGGACTGAATAACCACAATGTACAAAGCTTAGATATTTGGCATTCAGCATTGTCTATAGGCTTTTTACCAAGTCGCCAAATCAAGTCCCTGGGGGTAAAATTTGCCACGCCTTCGGGTTACATTTTCTTACAAATGTTCGACAGCTTTTCCTACACATTTTTGAACCACAACAGTAACAATTATATTTAAAGACACGGTCAAAAAGACACGGACGCCTTGCCATAATTGGGTTATATTTCGAAGTACGTGTACAGTAAAATAAAGAGAAATGACTTTACACTTGGTTGTTATATTACAGTTCAAGTTTAGAAGACACAATGCGATTTCTTTCAATTTGTTCGGACCCAAAGGTAAACAATAATGTTATTTGAGTCAGGAGTGCATGGACGACAGCTTTTTCGACACAGCGATTTTGACGACAGGATATGGATCAGCTTCAGTGATAACTTTAGTTGAAAGTACATCTCATAACATGAAAAAAAAAATTAAATGGGCACGCCCTACATCGATCAGATTTGATTCTCCAAACAAAAATTATGTGTTCAATAAACGTAAAATGATAAATAAATACATTAGTTATGGATGGATGGAAGGAATGTAAAAGTGCAGATTAGTTTAAAAATAATGACGCATTCCGTTTTGGGAAGGTATGATTGATCACCATTTCGCCTTCAATGCGCCAATTGTTTCTTTATGCAAATCAATAAGATATCCTTGTACGCAACTTTGAATTTTACGTGTTTTTACAAAAAAAGATTAAACCCTTTTAGTCAAATAGTTCTGACATGAACGATCCTTGTAATCAGTTTTTATCCCTCCATGACTGCCTCCTTGTTCAAAACGGTTCAAACCTTGCTACCAACTATGACTATGTGAGAAATTCTACAGATTAATTCATAGTCTGCACTTCTATTTAAAATATCGATCAAGCTGATTTGTTTTTTTTTTTTGAATGTCCCAAAAAAAAAAAAAAAAAAAAAAAAAAAAAAATTTTTTTTTTTATTTTTAAAAAAAAAAAAAAAAAAACAAAATTCCCCCCCCCCCCCCCCCTTTTTTTAAAAAAAAAAAAAAAAAAAAAAAATTTTTTTTTTAATAAATAATTAAAAAAAATTTTTTTTTTTTTTTTAAAAAAAAAAAAAAAAATTTTTTTTTTTAAAAAAAAATTTTTTTTTTTTTTTTTTTTTTAGGGAAAAAAAAAAAAAAAAAAAAAAAAAAAAAAAAAAAAAAAAAAAAAAATTTTTTTTTTTTTTTTTTTTTTTTCTCCCCCCCCCTCCTCTTTACAAAAAAAAAAAAAAAAAAATTTAATTTTAATAAAAATAAAAATTCTCCTTTTCTTTTTTTTTTTTTTTTTTTGGAGAAGTAAAAAAAAAATTTTTTTTTTAAAAAAAAAAAAAAAAAAAAAAAAAAAAAAAAAAATTTTTTATTTATTAAAAAAAAAAAAAAAAAAAAAAAAAAACACCCCCCCCTTTTTTTTTTTTTTTTCAAAATCCCCCTTATTAAATAATAAAAAAAAATTTTATATTTTTTTTTTTTTTTTTTTTTTTTTTTTTTTTTTTTTTTTTTTTTTTTTTTTTTTTTTTTTTTTTTTTAAAAAAATAAAATTTTTTTTTATTTTTTTTAAAAATTTAAATTTTTTATAAAATTAACACCCCCCCCCCCCTCCCCATTGGGAAGGGGGGGGAAAAAAAGAAAAGAAAATTTTTTATTTTATTAAAAAATAGGGGGTTGGGGGGGGAATCAAGTATCAAGCTGATTTTGCTTGTTTATTGTGAAAGTGCAACCCCTCTTTTTCCAGAAATAAAGCCGCAGGTACGCCGACGCACATTAAAAAGAGATATTTGAAACAAGTCTTGAGACATGAAAAAAAAATTTTTAAAAATAGTTTTATATTTTTGTTTTAAAAAAAAAATTGGAATAGATAATTTATGAGAATTTAATACAAAAGTACGCGGTGGCAAATATTTTTAAAATTTAAACCCAAAAAACCAAAAAAATTCCCCCGAGTCACCATACTTACCCCGATTCACCTCCCCCTGAAGGTGGTTCGCGTTTTTGCATAACCCCCCCCCCATTCCTTTCCCCCCGTAAAAACCCCCCCCCAAAAAAAACCCCCCCCCCCCCCCCCCCCTCTTTGTCAAATGGATAACTGTAACCAATCAATTTTGATTAGGTCGCGACTTGAGGCATGCTTTCGATTAATTTTGTAAAATGGCGAGAATATTATCCATCCCAAGTTAAGGAAATGTGTATCATTATCTCTAAGTGTGCTCCGTGGACGGTCTTTTGATGTGCTAGACGATTTGTGCCAAGTATTTTAAGATCCTTCACTGTGATGGACACAATTGGGGGACCACGACAGACAGATGGACCGTCTCCACTTTGGGGCAAATCTTTAGACCCACCCGGGACACCTTGGAGACGTACAGTCATGTCTTAAAGAGGATCCCAACGCGAGGCTGTTTTGAACGTCACTACTACGCATTTCAGCTGGGTGGCCTATCCCAGGAACTAAACTCATCCTCGTCGCCATTGAAGTACCGAGAGGACACACAGTGGCACAACCCCAATGTCACTAATAACACTGGACCTGTCATTGTTTACCTTTATAATAATTAAAAAAAAAAAAAAAAATACCCAAAAAAAAAATTATAAAAAATTTAAAAAAAAAAAAAAAAGGAAACATTTATTTTTTTTTTTTTTTATGAACGCTCATTTAATCTTTTTCTTTATTCCCTCCCCCTGCCGCTTATTGAAAATTCCCAAAAAAAAAAAAAAAAAAAACTCCCCCCTAAAAAATTTTTTTTAAAAAAAAAAAAAAATTTTTTTTTTTTTTGGGAAAAAAAAAAAAAAAAAAAAAAAAAAAAAAATAAAACAATTACTTTTTTTTTTCAAAAAAAAAAAAAAAAAAAAAAAAAAAAAAAAAATTATTTTTTTTTTTAAAAAAAAAAAAAAAAAAAGCTATCAGTTTCAGCGTTAGGGTCTATATCGAGTGTAAAATTATTTATTCAAGGTAAAAATAAAATCTAGCCATTTAAAGTCGACTCAGGTTCGGCTAAGTTTGAAATTCGTTTATGCATTTCTTTCTAAAATGCACATGAAACTGAATAATTGAACTAGAATGAATTTAAAAATGAATACAAACCGATAATACTATACAATTAAGAGTGGGCACTTGTATGTGAGTTGTAGAACCACACACTACGGTATTCATGCATAAACGACGTAATTATGCAGATATTCCTCATATGTGATTTTTATGAGATTTGAGAACAGGCGAAAATCGGCCCTTAGTACGCTTCAAATTGAGAAAAGAAAAAAAAAACAAAGACAATACTTAGACTGTCCCGAGTGTTTGCTAAGGGCAACTTTACAAACTGGTTCAGTTGTTGTTAAGCCATCCATTTCAGTTGTACCAGCGGACACCAAGGGTGATAAACTGGATATAACAGTCAGGCATATCTAAAACAGAATAAATTGTATGAGTACGAAACCTCTGATTTAAGACACATTGTAGTTAAATCACTGTCAGAATGTAATATCGAAGTATTTAAAATGTATTTTGCTTAATATTTACCTGTATTTTAACACTTAGTAACCCAGTATTTGACAACATTATTTCCCACTACCTTTCGCATCAAATGCAAAATTGTTTACTGTTTTACAATTGTATTTTAATGAAATGTGTCTGCAGTCAAGAATTAGTTAGATGTTTCGTATGGTTCAGTTTAATTAACGTAGTCCTAATACACTTATAAATATAATTATAAATTCAGCACACGATTTGGTACAGCTTCAAATTTTGTAATTTTTAATTAAGGTGATTATAGCATACGTATTTATTAATAAATCTAACATTGCAGTTGTTTAACCAACTAATTCGGATTTATTTAATGGTGCGCGTTTCGGCGTGCCTCTGTAGCATCAAATGCTGGCCTGCAACGACTATTTTCAAAGTTTCAATTTGATCCAGGGGGTAATTTCTTAACTTTACTATGACCACGATGATAAAACTGTCTTAAGTTGCCCCAAGTAAGCCTCAATACAAATTGAAAACGACTTTGTTAAGTGCACACGGCAATATTCTAGTTTGTGTACATGTGTATAAGTCAGTATCGTTTATATATATGGTACTGTTTTATTTGTGACGAAACCGGTAACATCTTAATTCTACTATTTCCGAGCAATTGTACCGGGTAAGGAAAGGTATAATTCCTAGTAATGCTCGAACACTTTGATGTTACTGGTTTCTTTAGATCCTTATCATGAAGCGGAGTTGCTTTGCTTCAGTGTCTTTTGTTCAGGTTCATTGTAAAAGTTTTGGACAAGATCAGGGTTGTGTGCTGTGTAGTTATGGTATTTCAAAAGATCGTTCGGAAAGATGTATTCATGCAAGCAGATGCCAATTGCAGATTTACGTTTTACGTAGACACAGTTGAACAAACATTTCTGTTTGCGAACGTAACACGTTAGCTACCTTAAGGTTTACATTTCTACCTTCATTTTAAGTTTGCGCAGCACATTAGTAAAGTCGTGTTCAAGGGTATAGTTTATGATACGCAGAGATAAGAACTCTTATCTTTAAAAACAGCGTTTGGATTACTGTATTTCGTGTCATGTCTTAGCGTAGTGCCTTGACCCTTACAACAAAAGAAAGCAGAGGTAAACATGACTGTGAATTCCATTTAACTTTTATAGGTTTAAAGGTTCAATGCTGTATATGTTACAGTATACATTGTACAATGAATCGTATTTCAGTAAAAAGGCTGACTTTGTGATGGAAGGACGGCAGGTTATATATCTTATAAAAATATTATAACTTAAATTTAGCAATGACATACATATACAAATTGTAAACATATATTTGAATTGATAGAAGAGACGACATTAAGAGTCACTGAGGAAGGAGCTCATTTTAGAAGAAAATACAAAGTAGAGTTTGTTTAAGAGAATCTAACGGCTGATGCCAGTCAAATACAAACAACGAATTTGTCTTAAAGACAAGATCAGCTAACTATTGCAAATAACATAGAAATTACATATTACATGTTCAGTATTTTAATAAATACACTGAAAGGTATTTGAAACAAAATGTACAAGTAACTATCTACGTTTATTGAGCAAGTTGTCAGTCGGTGAACCTGACGTGTTTCCTGGTTTGATAACCTGTAGGCGCAAGCTTTTTATGCAAATTACCACCAGCTGGGTCAGGTTATTATTATTATTTGGCTACCTCAGGTGGTTTCGGTGAATATCCTTGTAAGGTTTGTGAAATATAACAAATAATATGCATTAAAGTCACTATGAGAATTTATGAGTGATTTCATATAAGTTGGTATGGCAAGATCAGAGCCGACTTACTGAAATTTGTTCAAATAAATTGTAAAAGACTGTGATACCTGTTACTGCATTTAAGTCAAGGATCGGTAACAGAACAATTACAGTCAAACATAATTATATGAAAGACTACATCCGAATAAAGACCGCCTCCGAATAAAGACCATTATGAAAGTTGGAATTGAATCAATGACACAAAACTATTCAAAACGATTTTATTTTGTCTTACAATTTACAAAATAAGTACTGCAATCCAATTTATGACTAATCAAATAGTACATTTCGTTGGAAGTCGATTATATCGGTTGTGATAATTTGGTTTGACAATGTAACAAACATCATCGTCCGACACCTTGGTTGTTGACTCCGCTACTTTACTTACACCGCATATCATCGTGATGTATGGAAAGTAGCGGAGTCAACAACCGTGACTGACCGACAACGGACAAACACTTGTACTGGACAGACATCCATAAGACAGCCTATGATTTAAGAAAGGAAACTAACTTATTAGTGAAGGAGATTCTATCTGGCAAGCAATGAAAACATTAAAAAAAGCATCAGTTCACAATAATTGTATAGTTATCCTTCATATAAAATAGCTGTAGGTATAATATCTTTTATATCATTTCTCCTCATGTTATCTTGCCCTTGTGACCACAAGTGAAACCAATAGTGAAAGGTAAATGTGAATTTTCTTTCCTCTCTTAATACCTTTCGCTTTTCATACTCTTTACATCCACGCTGTCTCAGTTCTGACGCTGTGTGTAACGGTGCTTCTAAACATGCATTAAGCTCACCGTTTTCATTCACCCAGGATGGATCAACATGATCCATGAAGTACTGAGAGTTAGGTATATATATTCCGTCGTCACTTTCTTCGTCTCGTTCACCTTTGTAGAAATACGGAGAATTTGATCTATTACTTTTTGCGGGTTTACGCAAGTCTTCCTCAGTTATATTATTATATCTAAAGAAATTTTCAGTTATATAAACGGGACCCGAAGTTCCAACAGGGTGCCCACTAGGATTTGCCAGTTGTAGATTTAAAAGCATTTGCTTATAAAACGGATGTTTCGGCCTACACAACAATACTGCCGAGCTCAATATTGCATTATGATCATACAGAATACTGGAGTGTTCAAACGGTTCCGTCGGTATAATACAAGCATATTTTGTTGTTGTTTTATTAAGTGACCTCAAATTCTTTACGTCCAAATCTACATAAACACCACCATATTCATATAAGACAGCAAGACGTAGTAGGTCTGCCCTTTTGACATCGTTTTCCCCAAAGCTGTCATATACATCTATGAGGTACGGATGATGCTTTTCCAGAAGCATGCGACCAGAAACATATGTCCAAAATCTGTATTGCCATGTCGGATTGTGCTTCACGAATGACCTCATTGCACTAACAAACTGATCAGGTACTAAAGGAGTGTTACATATTTGATGAATGATATGCGGAATTCTGATTGAACCATTCACTATATGAGGAAATTCAGCTGCCTCATATGACTGAAAAGTGGGATATGTTATATTGTCGACTCCAATAGGTCGTGTGTCATTTTTTTCGATCTCCGTATCTTCCTCTGCATCAAGCCTATCGATAAGTAAATCTTGACGGCTTTCTTCTGAAATGAAGTAAATGAACTTTGACAGTTTACATGAAATGTTTAGAAGATATAACATTGGGAAAAAGGTATGAAGAAGAGCGTAATAATAGATGCATGTTATTGGTAAGTCTTCAGATTACTGTTATGATTTTAGGTGAAGAGATATATCATATCTATGTGTCTCTGTGCAAATGTTAACATAAATTTTCTCACTTTTGAGACTCATATGTCCCCGCATTTACCGGTGATAGATAACCTTATCCTTCACCGCTTATCTCTCATCGCTGCCGGACTATTTTTACGTTAATTATAAGCAGACATAAAAATTGAAAAAATGACTGTAAAATTGTTATTGGTGAAACAAACATAGATTTTTGGGTATTTATTTTTATAGATCATTTTCTATCCATCTATAGCAGTTTTGAAGTAAAATTCGAGAAAAAGTTGATTTTCAATATTTCATCCCAATCCTGTATTTACACTTATTTCTTCTAACTTGTGTGAAAATGCGATTGAAAATGCGATTGAAAAGGTGAGAAAAAACCAATCTACTATGTCCATTAAGTTGTTGATAAGGAAATCCCACCCTCGTGTTGAGATACGTCCAAAAAAAACTCGGCATCCTCATTAGTTGCATGTAAAGTTGTTGTATCGTTTAAAACACATCATTGCGAACATCAGTATATAAATCATCGTGCTACATTGTGTTCAATCAGAACTCTCAAATCAATAAAATTCATATAAAACATATATGCTTCAAATGAAGTTATTGTAAAGAATTGTCGCGTAGATTTAATACATATAAAATTTAGTTATTTACTTACCAATGTAATATGTCATGTCCTGTATCTTGAATAACCGAGCCCCACAGTAAACCGTAAGAAACATAGCTACACACAGAAGTGCGAACGTTTTTTGTGATATAAACTCTTGGAGTTTCCACATTTCTTTCAGATACAAATCAAAATATTTTAGAAGAGTCTGTCGTCTGTTTTCGTTTAAACCGTATGTGTTTTGATATATACATGTAACTCAATTAAAAGTTTTTAGTTACATTAGCGGATAATTTTAGTTTGAACGGGATAACCGCAAAATCATAGCATTACTTACAGCTATTTCCGTGTAATGAATTGTTAATTTTATACAGGTAGGTTGCAATGTACATCACGGATTCCTGTGACACCTGACCAGACACGCCGTTTTCTATTTGCAACTTTTAACTCCAGAAACTGTGTACAACCTGATGTTTTGTATTTTTGTAAAATAAGTAATCTACCAAATACTATTAAACTCCAAATGTTGGTATTCAAGTACAGTTATTCTTACTTTGGCAACATTCAGTTCAATCGTTTTGAATATACGCCAGTGTGTGTCTTCTATGAGCGTAGTACTCTGTATACACGTGGACAGATTTCGTTGTTGAAAGTAGAAAAACATGAAAGGAATGACATATTGAGTCTTTGGACTTTTTGGATATGGTTTGCTAATTATGTATCCGTAAATTTGAAGAATTAAAAACAACATATGATCTATTACAAATCATCTTTTGATAATTCGTCACCTTTTTCAAGTAACTTGATATAAAAAGAGGACAGATTTTGTTTAAACGTTCGGCTGCCTAAGGTGTAATGGTCATGTTTTCATTGAGAAAAGTAAACAAATATACAAGTTATGATATATTCTCCGTTAACATGGAGATGGTATTTAGGGATTGTATTTATGTCTGCGCACATGATTCTTTTATTTCTGTGGGTAACATGTCACACAGTAAACGCACACTTCTTATTAGCCTCAGGGTACCAATTATCGACAGTACTCCATGAAAACAAATACAGTCAAAAAAGTTATTAATGTTTTAATATATTCCAGTAGACACAATGTAGGACTCATATTTCTTACATATATTTAATTGCGTTATTTAAGAGAATGACACGTGACAGCAGTTTTAAAATGACAAAATTTCATCCAAGGGGACCAATTATCGACATTTCTTGTGTTATACAAAGGGAAATAAATTCTAAAACTTCCAAGTTTCAGCAACTGTTGGTCAGTGCCTTTCAAAAATGTTGTTTTGGTAAAGAACAAATATTTACCATGTGAAAGGAACTAGTTGGAAAATATCCTTATAGTCTCCATACAAGGAAAAATCGAAGGTTTTACAAAATCGCCTGCAAAAAATAGATTGAAATGAAAACATTTACTCAAGCAAATGCCAGGTCTTTCAAATGAGCTATAAGATTAAATCAAAAGATGGTCGAAATTCCAAACAACTTTGAAATAAACGCAAACTGTCTATAATTGGAACCTGTCGATAATTGGTACCCTACGCTTTCTTGTTCACATTTTACATGCATACATTTACTTTGTCCGCATTAAGGAGGATACTTTGAGATCGGTTGTGCACGTGGTTGATAGAAAAAGCCATATAATTAAAACGAAAGTAATGTGTACACCAAAATTGCATTTTAATAATTTGCTGGAGAACACGGAAATCCCAAAACATCATCTCTTATATAGAATACAGTTTGGAATCATATTTTTAATGTGACGTTTTTCCTGATTGTTTATATACTCCTTTGACAGTGTCCACATATGAAACCAGTAATGATATGTGAATGTATAGGGCTTCTTTTCCCGTAAACTTCTACGGCTGTCAAATTCATTACAGGCTCGAGATATCAGGTCTAATCTGTGAGATTTCCATGAATCATTGCAGCATTTTAACTCCCCATCTTTGAAAAATAATATGTCGACATGGTCCATAAAATACTGAGAATTCGGTATGTACACGGCATCATTGTCTTCCTCCAGTTTAGTTCCTTTATAGAAATATGGTGAATTAGAACTGTTTTCCGTCTTTGTTTTACGCAAATCTTCTATAGCAATTCCGTTGTACGCAAGAAATATTTGAGTTATGTACCATGGGCCTGTAGTTTGTACAGGATCCCCTGTAGGCTCAGCTATTTGTAAATCCAGGAGTAACTGTGTAAAGAATGGATGCTTTGGCCGACACAGCAATACGGCAGTACTCAAAAGTGCATCTAACCCGTATACAGAACTGTGTTCAAAAGGCTCTGTTGGTACAATGCATGCATATTTAATTGTTGCCCTATCTAGTGACCTAAAATTGATAACGTCCAGATCAGCATAAATACCCCCAAACTCATGTATCACTGCAAACCGTAATAAATCCGACTTTCTTACATCGTTTATACCGAACGCATCATAAATTTCTACGAGATATGGATAATGCATTTCTAAAAAGCTTCGCCCGGATTCATATGTCCAAAACCTGTATTCCCATGTAGGATTATTGTCAATAAATGACCGCATTGGTTCGGTGAATAGTGCAAGAACTAGTTCACTATCACATATTTGATGTATGATATGGGGGATTCGTCTCGTTCCATTTGTTACAGGAAAGTCAACAGGTTCGTTTGATTGAAACAGGGGATAACTTTTATATTTGGCATACTTGTCGTTTTTGTACACAAGTACATCTTTTTCAGCATGGTTGTTAGTTTCATCTGGAAAAAAAGATTTGAATTTATTTACAAGTAAGTGTTTAAAACTTTTCCCAAACATATATTTTGAATCGGTGGTATCTTGCTTATTCATATGCTGAAATGTTTTAAAAACTTTATAATTGTCTTCTATTAGTCCAATAGACGCTATGTATAGTTGCTGACGAAAACTACCACGAACTGCAATATATGACCATAAAAACTATGACAAAAATAACAACCTGCACAAATAGCTTCTAGATTCTCTTATGTCTTACTTCAGCAAATTACTTAGTTACAAGTTTTTGATGACTTATATATAATAAACGTGTATCCTGGCAACTTATAAAATTGCAGAAGATAGATAAAGGGGGTCAGTATACGTTAATGTAGCTATGAAATTAGTTTGTACTAATTTATTTTAGCTCGATTGTGAAGACAGCTTGTAGCTTATCGAGTCACTCTCGAGTCCGCTTCCTGGAAAAATCAGTAATTGTGTCATATAAGGAGGTATGGTCGTTACCCCAGTGGGGCTCGAATCCGCAACTTCCGGTATTGTTAAGGAATATAGTTATTGTCCATATTGAGAAGCCTGCATGGAGATAACACACTTTGTTCTTTGTGTTAAAGTTCTCGCGGTAAACATAAACAGTGTTACACTACTAAAATTTTGCGCTTATATATACATTCTCTTTATTTTCACTTTTCAGTGATTTTTTTCGTTTACATACAAGAAAAACACAGAACAAAGAAATCAAAATAAAGCCAACATTGACAATATTTACAATTAACATTAATAATTTACATTGAATGTACATGAATCTTAATACACACTGATTGCATATAGTAACATTATTTACTTCGGAAAATATCTTCTTTTGAAATATAATCTGAGGTATTGAGCCTATGGAATAAAAACTTGTTAAAAGTTGTTACTATAGTTTCTATATGTATAATAACTCTTCTGTTTAAGGGGAAATATCTTGCATATAGAAACATATTACGAGCTGCGTAAGGCGAACTGTAACCTAGAGGGACGCAGACTTGTCAAAACGAAACACAAGAAGGTCCCTGGGTAGAACAGTATCGGAATCATATGATATTTTAATTTCGTGAATATATTTGCAACACTTGTGAATAAAGCACTGTGACATTTCGCTATCTGTCCCGAGAGTAGGTAAACTGCTTGGGTCAAGGATAGACCGGACAAAGTTTTTCTGGTTCAGAACTATTGAGATACTGGAATGCATAGTAACCAAATATATTAAATACGGAGGACAGGAAAGCCATTCTTTTACGTGTTTCATGATATCATTAAAGGATTTTTACAAAATTTGCAGGTGCGCTCATTTCCGTGTTCCGTTAACGTCAGTATTCTCACTGCACTGAGCACATACAAAGTAAAAGACTTACAGATACTATACAAATGTGATGGCGATAAACTCGAGTGTAATGAACTGAATCTTTCAAATTCGTAATCAGACATTACTGTTTGTTCCCAGTTTATGTCGTATTGAGAATCTATAGTCTGACGTAAAATACGTTTCCTCTCCAATTTTCCAGGGAAGAAAGCTTCTTTAATGTACATACCTTTTATATTTTAATATTGACCTTTTGCACCTCTTATCACGTATAAATGTAACCTGAAGTCAAATATCTTCTTTGGCAGGCAATAATTAGGCATGGTGCAAAGCTTTTGTAAGAAACTAAGTATACGTTTATCGACTAATGTTTCAAGTGAGCGCCAACCGAGGAGTGATAGTGCCATATCAGTTCGAGTTCTTGAAGGTAACTTTTGTATTTGCTTAGCTGCTAGTCGAAGCAGCCTTTCGAGTTCTAGGCTATCGGATGAGGACATATCATGCCATAATTTGCATCGGGAATGTCACTTTTTGACCAATACTCGACAGGACAAGGGGATTTAACTCCCCTGGTATATTTTCTATTGGCAGAATAAACAATTACGTTGAATCGAACATCTGCATAAAAACCGAAACATCACATTTTCTTTATCTATTTGGTGTAAATAAAATAGATACATGTAATTCTTTCTTTATATTACATGTATATAGATATACAGTACTTTGCGCACGTTATTCGCGAGTATAACTTACACAGGTGCTATGTATTTTTTTGTGATTATAGCCACAGCGCATCAACACGTTCACTTAGCTTCTTACTTATATTTTATTTAGATGACTCAGCCTTTTGAATATTGTAAATGCTGTCTGTTTGAAGCCCGTATTCCTGCAAATGAAGGTTTACCTAGCTCGACTCGATAAGCTTAATCAAGCTTCAATAAATTAGTTTCAACTATAAACTTAGGAATCATCGGCCAGATAGCGCACTGCAGAAAAGAGCGTTTTTTAGTATTATGTTATATTTTTTGCATTTTGCTTATATCTTCTGAGTGTAACGACTATTGGTTTTATTTTCTTGTAGCAAAACGCTTTAAATCATTGTATGGTTAATTTGTGATGCTTAAATATTTTTTTCACTGCTTTAAAACATAAATTTATATCTTCCGTGTCCCCAAGCGGTAATCACATAAATGTAGTAGACATACATGTTTTATACATGCATATTGTCATGTTGATATTTAAGTGAACTGTTTGACGTTAGTTTCGTTGTATGCCAGGTGGAACCTGATTATATCCAAAACATGAACACATTTTTTCTATAAAAACATGTACATTCTGCAGAAACCGTTGTGATATAAGCTGAAGCGCACACAGAGACTATCATTACAAAGCTGACATTGCCCTAAAAAAGCTCTTTTTTACATATCTAAAGACCAGTCATAATCTCAAGGTATTTATTTTTAAATCTGACTTAATTACCGGCATCACAGATGTGCAGATTCCAATTGTTACAAACATATTATATATTTAATATTCTTATTTTTACAATTGGATATTGTTACTTACAAACGTTTTTTTCCAGTGTCTTTATTTTGATAAAGTGATTTCCAATAAATATACACATTCCGAGTATTAAACTGAACACAAAAATTCTCTTTCTTGACATAACTTTTCTGTAATTCATCATCAGGACATATAATTGAGTCGAACTGATCTTAGTTTGTATCTTAAGAATCTGATATCATTAATGAAGTTTCAGATCCGCCATTATTTTATTACTAAAAACATTTTACGTGGTTAACCACATTTTGTAGTTTTCCCTTTAAATTAATACTAGGGGCACAACTTCGCTAATTTCAAAGTCTTGCGTGTATCTTATTTTACTGATTTTCTGTCCCCCGCCCTCTTGAATTTCAGCCCCCTGTATTGCTTTGGTTACATGAATTAAACCTGCACCAACTAAGGCAGCTGCAATGACGTCTTATCACTTCTAAACAAAGTTCCATAAACGAACTAATGAAAGACCAACCTTTTTAATGTATTTCTCTACCACATCTGAAATATTTGTTCCAGGTGAGTTTTTGACAACACATAGAATACCTGCCGTGAACATGTGATCATCTCAAGACAAACTTCACGCGTCTAACCCTAATGATGTATGCGTAACCTTTTACAGTGTAAACATATAGTGCTTAAAATTGAGCACCAATCTCCTTATAAACTATTGATTTTTCAAAATATGGCAGAAATCTTGTTCGAACTGTCGTGATTCGACAAATGTTATGGATTTATGGGTTATGCCCCTGAAGGCATCACCCAGTATAGTTGCGAGTTTCTTTACAAGGTCAGTCAGCAAAGCTTCAATTCTCTGAGCGCCTAACTATATAATACATATACATCTCATTTAGAACTTGGCAATAAGGTAAAGGCGACTTCGATTTGAATAACTCGAGTTATACAACAATAGAAATTCGCTATTTTGCGTAATCAAAATATAATTAAAAATTACATTTTTGTATATACGTAAATTAATTACGTGTAATATAAAAGAAATACCAATGGAACATTTTCTAATTTACATCACGAACCTATGTACGTGTGCATATATATGTCCGTCTGTTTGTCTGTACGTTTGACTGACGGTCAATGTGTTCATATATAATCTCATTGAATTATTCTCTCAGCATCAATTTTTCTAATGGGATCTATTCCCATCAACACTGATAAAATAGAAAAGAATCTGAATTCAAGCTCAAAAATGGTTTAAAAGCCAAACACGTTTTAGTTCTCAGGTTAGTTTATGTTCATGCATGCTACCCATCAGGCATAACCTAATGGATGCTTTCTAAGCAGCTAACTTGGGTTTCTTAGTGACTGAATGACTATTATGACAATATTAAACATGTTAATGTCTAAAACGAATGACCCGGTAACATATAAGTATCTAAACGGCAGTGAGTATCTTTCTTTTTCATAATTGGATGATTCTTTCTTCTCTGAGTGTAGGTCATGTTTGTTGGTAGGTATTGCGTTTGATTGTTTCTAGAGACAGCGTCCATTACCTTGTGTAAATGAATTGTGATATTGTATGTACTTGAAATCACTGTAACGTCACATGTGGTCGAGCCCTGCTACCGACCATGTCTATTGATGTGAGAAAGTTGGCACTTTCTAACTGAAGATAGGAGTCTAGTACTGGTTATTCTCAGAAACGATAGTTAGGAAAACTGGCCGCCTGCTAAAATGATCAAATGTACGGTTGGAATGGGCGTTAAAACTCCAACAAACAAAACAACCAGAACAATGTTGACAGATATGTCCCTGTTCTTCAAACTTAACATAAGGTAACGTACATGTACACAGACAACTTCAAATGTTCGTCATAACATTGTCCTTAAAGATTATGGCCTCAAGGAGCAGACGCCTTTTGGCCCGTATTCTAACTCCGAACTCAAACTCATACTCCACTTGAACTCACTGGAGGAATGCTCAAGGAAAGCTCGAGGAACACTCAATTGAGTGGCTGTCAAGTATAGAATCGGTATTCATATTCGCCACTCAACCTTGACTTTATGGAGTATACTCGAAGTTGACTTACTACATGCATGCATTAGGCAAAGCGTATTTTTCAGACTTGGATCTTAATTGATTAAAATAATTGGTGAAAAAGAAATTATCTATCACAGAAAACAAAGGATGTTAAATATATTAAGTAAAAGAAATCGGAGTTGCACAGTGCTTGCTTGTTAATGGATAAAAATTAATTTCCAGTTACGGTACATTTCAGCTGCTGGACCACCTGTATTATAATGCAAAACAATGATTATATGCAAGGATTTATTTAAATATTTCTTTCTTTAACTGAAAATATATATGTTGCCTTTTATTATTCATATTTATCACGGTCGAAATAATGCAACCCTACCGATAGATGAATACCGTCTGTGTATAAAAAACATACAATTTATGCATTAATGTTATTTTTAGTAAACTTTCGAAATTGGTTGTTATCAGAAAATCAGAAAATTCAGCGACAGATTCCTTAGCTGGAGTATGTGTCAAAGAAAAGTCGCAGTGACTTCCTCAATCCCTTCTATCGGCGCAAGTATCGGTCAGAACTCAAGGAAGCAGTCATTTTCAGTTGCAAGAACTTGTTATACCGTCGCTTTAATATTTAATAATTAAGTCTTAATGAAATACTATACAGTGTAACTTTTTAAACGATCACCTGAGGGACAAGTAAATTGTTAAATTGTTAATAAAACGATCTCTTCCTACAACATATTTTGTTTTGAATGATTCAGGTTGGGCTCAAAATAGCGGTCCCATAATGCAACAGGTTTCTCATCATCATCATCATTATCGTCATCATCATCAGCAGCAGCAGAAATGATATCATCATTATCATCATTCTTATTTATAGGCAGCAAGGTACAGTAAAAAAATAAACGCTAATGCGAACCGTTGAAACGACCGAGCAGGTGGTGGCGTATAGTCATGATAGTGGCATTGGTGAAACGCGAGTGTGTTTGAGCACTGCGCTAATCGGTCTCTCCAGTAAGTTTGACTAAATCAAAAAGTTGCCTTACGAAGTAAAACGTTAGTATAATTTTGCGAGTAAGACAACAATACGGCTATGGTGCATTTGTTTAAGCATATTTTGTCAACTTTTGCATAACCGGGGACTACACAATCAATACTTCCAATGGCTCCTAGAAATCCTCCAATTTCTCGAAACTTCCTTTGCACCTTAGCACAATTCTGTTACAGTGGAAAGATACTGCTGTTGAGAAGCAACAGCAGCAGAGACACGTCGATTCTGGATTGTGCGATAAACAGAAATACACCAACTTCCTGTTATCAACATCTGGCCAGGAATGCCTCGGTTTGAAATAACATTAAATGTTAATTTTAAATTTTAATTAATTCCAGTCTGTCCAAAAATAAATATGACACCATGGGATTAATCAAATTTTTGGAGCATTGCTTACCCCCTCCTACCCCCCTGCCTACCCCGGGTGACAAAACTTTGTCACCAGAGTACATCTAGGGCCATCAATGATACAAATGTATTAAATTTTCGCTATCAGCTAGTTTTAGCCATGTGATGGAATTCTGGAAGCAGAGACAATCTTGTACAGTCAAAGATAATATATTTATATGTGTATCTTCTGTGTTGATAAAATGTGTAGTTAATGCAAAATGGGTAAAATGCGAGTTGATAACCTAGGCATATGAGTGAGATCCACATGGCAAACATTTATACACATGCATCTTGTATAATATAAGGCTGATAGGCGAAAATTTTTAACTTAAAAAATTATCGTATTCACAAACCATACTTGAGTACATCTGAAGTGGCCGTGATGGCCACTCAACAAAATCTTACTATTTGGAGTGAACTCCAGCGAAACTAACTTTTATGAATACCAACTAGGACTCACCTGAGCGATCCATGGTACCGTTAGGCAATTACACCTACTTACAATTACTTAACTCACTGAGGGTTAGTTTGAGTTTCGACTTAGAATACGGGCCTTTGTCTGTTTGTTAGAAAATATTAACACCAAGAGGGACAATTTATTTCTAGTTCATGTATTTGTATCCTTTGTGTGAATCACAAACAACTGTTGCATATATTCTTTATTACCTTGGGCGACTGGTTTAGGGCCATCATGAACCACTGTTCTTTAAATTTGACACATTTCTATTGCTCATACTAATTGTAGCATTTACCTGTACCTCTGTAGGAAGACCAAAGTTTTATTAGAGGTCAGACCTCCACAGGTTACCTAGCTTAAATGTCCATTACTAAGACCAAATTGTATTTTCTGTAAATGTAACAGGGAAGTACAGTTTGAACTGGCTTTTAAGACTTTACAATAGCCGTTAATTTTCCCTGTTTGAAATACTGCTGCAAAAAATCAAGTGAATGCTTTTGTATTTCCTAAGATTGACCCGGGTGGTCTTTTTGTCAAATATATATTGTCAGCCGTCAGAAATATACGTTGTAGATCATTTGAAGTGATATTCTTTCAACTTTATTTAAAAATAGGCATGATTATTCAAATATAATCTATTAACAGCTTCTTTCTGTAAATTTTTTGAAAATTACAAAGATTTTTGAAAACTGGAAAACTACTTTCGGTTTAGAAAATGCAAAATATAATTTAGTAATTCTTTTGTTAAACTCAAATTTCCAATACAAAATGGTCACATTCAATGCAGTATGTCATATTTTCCTGCTGAGAAGGTGCCTGTTACAATTCAGGATTAAAAAGAAAATTCGTCTGGACCTTTAACGTATGTGTGCATTGTGTCTGGAATTCATCTTACATTTAATTCACCTTTAAAACATAGTTCCCTATGACTTCTTTTCCAAGGAAGCTACCTCAGTCCCTTCAAAGGAGGTCAACAACTCTCGTGTGTATGAGTTGCGGCCCTTGATAAAGCTGGTTAAATTGCATGACATATGCTGATTCTTATTCTATATGTACGAAATACGAATGACAGACGTATTTAAATGTCAATACAAAATAGTGCATATTAAGCGTCTGGAACTGAGAAAATAACAAGCGGGCCATGATGGCCCTATATCGCTCACCTGAATACAAGTCCACTTGCCTGATGGGTGAGGTCAATTTTGACCCAAGACGCATGATTTGAACAAAGTAGGTGGAAGACCACAAGACAATGTTACACACCAATAGGTTTTCCTATGTACGTCTTTGTAAAACTAGTGACGCCCTTGGCGGGGCCAATATTGACCCCAGGGGTATGATTTGAACAAACTTTGAAGAATTCTTCTAGGCAATGCTACATACTATAATATCTAAGCTCTAGGCCTTGTGGTTTCAGAGAAGAAGATTTTTAAAGTTTTTCCTGTATAAGCCTATATAAAACCAGGTGACCCCCTGGAGGTGTCAATTTTGACCTGATTAAGATTGGCCCAGTGGTTTCAGAGGAAATGTCGTTTGAAGGAAATGCTGGACGGATGAACGACGTTACGGAATACGATCCTTATCGCTCACTCTGGCAATTTGTGCCAGATGAACTAAAAACAAACACCAACTTTACAATGTTATCATCAATTTTTGACTCAAGTGCGTAACCAATTCTTTTTCAAGCTTGGTCAGAATCTCTTTCTTGTTGATCTTGCATATTTAATCAAACTTTGTTTATTCCAAAATGTAATTCAAGATTTCAATTTTTTGATTAATTTGTAGATAAAATTTATATTAACAATTATACATTAACTAGGCGTAATTTGTTATCTGAAAGCTGAGTAATTGTTCACGAAATTTGTTTCCGTTTTGCTTTAAACAGAATATTTACCACTTACATCGTTTCAGACGACCTGTACGCAGAGAAAACCATATTTTCTTTCTCTTAGTTGAAACAAAAGAGGATACGAAAAGAACACATGCCTAACGGCTCGGGTAATGTAAGTTTAGGCAGGTAATATATCCCTATATACCACTTCAAAAACCAAATAACATATAATATAAACGTTAAACATGCAAATATGTACGTCAAGGCATATGTGGTGAGTATGTACAATGTACATGTATATTGTTATATTGGTAATGGAATATTGGTAGCAGGAAAACAAAATTAATAATATTTGTAGTTCAGAAAAATTCTGTTTATATGAAGTTTCTTCAAAGACTTTATGTATTCTTTTGGCTTTGTCCACATATGATACCAATGGTGAACAGTGAAGGTAAACCTCATTGATTTTCTTATCGCTCTACGGCATTCATATTCGTTACATCCTCGCTCCTGCAGAAAGCCTTTCTGGGGAAATTTATAATATGTACCGTCTGTCGGATACCCGCAAAGTCCGAAATAACCATTTAGCACGACGTTTGGATCTACATTGTCCATAAAATACTGAGAATTTGGTACATACACAGCATTGTCATCGTCTTCAGGCATTGTTCCTTTATAAAAATACGGTGAATTAGAACTGTTGTCGGTCTTTGTTTTATTCAAAAGTGATTCTGTTAAGTTATTGTATAACATATAGATATTTGTGATATAAATCGGACCGGCCGTATCAACGGGACCCGTGTTAGATCGAGCAAATTGCAAATTCAATAGTAACTGTGTAAAGAACGGGTGCTCTGGTTTGCACAAAAGCAGTGCTGAGCTCAAAACTACGTTTTTCACATATAACACACTACTGTGTTCGAAGGGTTCTGCGGGTATGATGCATGCATATTTCAAGGTTGCCTTATCTAGCGATCTTACATTTCTTACATCCAAATCTGCATAAACACCTCCGAATGAATGAAGAATAGCAATTCTTAACAAATCACTCTTTTTTACAGGCATTTCATCAAAGCTATCGTATACGTCTAATAGGTACGAATACCGGTCTTCCAGTAACTTTCGTCCAGAATCGTAGGTCCAGAACCAATATTCCCATGTGGGGTTGTTGGCGACAAACGACTGCATTGGTTCTACGAATATATCTAGAACTGATTCACTGTCACATATCTGATGTATCTTGTGTGGGATTTTCGGCGACTTGTTGCTTGAGGAAGGAAACTCTGCTTCCTCAAAAGACTGGAAGACCGCTGTTTGTGTGTCGCAGAAAGAAACTTTTTTGTCGACATTTAACAGAGGTGTGACGCGATATTCTATACCTTCTTCAGTCTCACTGACATTGTAATCGATATATTTCATGCTTCCTGAAAATTTAATAGAATGTCAGTTAAAGTTTTAGAAAGATTTGGTCCTTATATTTAAAATAAGCAGAGGAAAAATTAACACAAAGGTAGACTCACTTCCACCTGAGAAATGTATTGTCAGTTGTATAACAACATCCATAGCCCAAAACGTTTTTCATTTCTTAAGAGATGCTGCATATCTGTTCAAAGCAAGCGGTCAATGGTTTATCTTATTGGCTACAAAAGTAGGATCATGTTTCTAGAAAACCAGACATTGTGCTTATGTCATATCCGATAAGCCCAATTACATATGTTTGTCACATATTCCTATTTAATGAGACTATTCTGGCTCGGTGACTTGGATATTTAAGCATGTCGGTGACTGTTTGGATAATAACAACCTCATTCAGAAGTATATGCTTAACATTACATGTAGAACATGTTCTTTGTACACCTACGCTTTAACAACTAATATCATTAAATAACTAAAAATGTTCAAAAGAGATAGCAATGAAAAATTCAATTAACATTAATATGTACCGATGTGGTTTAATCGCTTCCACATAGACCTTGGTCGTTATATTATGGTTTCAAAGACCAATGTAGTGAGTGCAAAAAGTCATAGAAAATGCTCAAAAGAAAATGGTTGATTTAGGAATGAGCAGATATTCTATCTACATTATATGCAGTCATGCTCACTTTAGAAAATAATAAGTGTACAAATTTGTTTTTGTTTTTGAAACATTTTTGCTTCTGTCGCCATTGAAACTTACCAATTTTCACCAAGTCATGCTGCAGTTGCAGAATTGTCATGTACTGGTACCCACCGTATAGACTCAAACACGATATTATGCATAATATAAAAAATAGTTGTTTTGATAATGCTGTTTTACGCTTCCGCATTTTTATTAATTTACACTTTATCCCAGATTCAAAACGATTCTTTCCCGATAATTAGAAGATTTTATCCAAATAAATCACTATACTCAAACTATCATTATTCATTTCCGTAATATCAAAAAAATTATCAAATGCAAACTTATTTGCCTTGAGCAAATGGTTTAAATTAAATAGCATGCCATAATGTATATGTAATATGGTTGATGTCAATATGCTGTATATGCATACGACTGAATAAATTATCTGTTCTGTTCTGTTCTGTTATTAAATGATTTTAATTGAGAAATTAGAAAGTTTATAGGATTAGTTTTATTTGCGAAACGCCACAGTTTATAATGACCTGACTCAGTCTGTCTTTTTTAACTTCAGGCAGTTTAACTCTGATTTCCCCACGTATATAAAGTCATTCAGGACTAATGCTCTTGTTAGAAGATTCAAACGTTTTTGCAAGACAATGTAGGAAGTTTTTCTATAGCAATGTGAAGAAATTCAAATGCTATTTTTACTGGTTTGTTGAGTTTTCAAAACTTTGTATTATCAACTGTCATGATGTACAGAACGGTTGATCAAGTGACTTTTTGTTTGATCACAATGTATTCTCTCTAGTGCTAGAAGGTATATGACGATTTTCTTCTTTTTTCTAAGATACTCTAGTATATAACGCCCTCCGGGAACCTAAATGATTACACTTGTACTGCCACGTGACTGCTGTAGATTTTAGCTACCCTGCAGAGATTTACGAGTCGATGTTGTTTTTGTTTAAAAAACAGTGGTCGCATAGAACAACAAAGTAAATATTCAGCATTTTGTATCTTTAAAACAGATCTAACCTAGATAGAGATACATGAAAAATACATCGAGATGAAGGTACTAACTGTGCTTTCTATGCGATGTATTAATGTTATCCAGTGTTTCTAACCTTGTAAAGGGTTGTATATCTGAATGACCATATTGTATCCAAGAACAAAATGTATGCGATGTAAACAGCAAAACAAAATTTTTAAAATTCAATCTTTAATGTGCTTTTCCAATTTTACTACTTTTGAACTATAATGCATATATTCATGTGTTGATCAAATGCTGCATTAATTCCAGACTGACTCTTGTATGAATCGTTAGTACATGTATATTATAATGTTCACATCTCATACATTTTGTTCTAGGATACAGTACAGTCATTTACATGTAGATTTTAAGAAACAGTGTGATCACTTAAACATATAGCACATTAAAATGGCTTGACATACTACAAACCATGGTCACATCGCATAGTAAGTAAGCAATACCATGATCTCGGTGCGTTTTTCGTGTAATTTTAAGAATGGACCCCTTTTAAAAATACAAAGTGATGTTTTTAGAGTGTGACTAAATGTGACCACTGTTTTAAACAAAATTATCAACGACTCAAAAATGTCTGCAGGGTAACTGTATGGCCGTATTATATTCAAGTTTGAACCGGAAATGCCAATATCTTCAGTCATTAGATAGGACACAATGTGATCAAACAAAACAGTCACGTGACCATCCGTTCACAATATAAGTGGTATATGTATATATGTTTTATTTATACTGATTTGAAATTGAAACATCTTTTGTCAGACATTTATATTTAAACTCTATCTGATTAAACCTGCTGCCACATGCTAGAAAATTGACAGTAACTGGATATATGACATGTAAGTAAAATATTGCCTGTTTGTTCCTAAATAGACAATGTTTTAAGTAACTGATTGAATAGGTTTAAGTAGTAATGGACTTCGAAGCAAAAGCCATTACCTGTATATACTTATCGTTAAAATGTTTTAGAACAATCCGTGCTAGAATGTCAATCGTTGTCGTACTCTGATTCTAGTCAGTTTGGTTTCAAATCCCTGAGATGCCACTAAAATAAATGATATTTAAAAAAAAGTGTAAAATGTTTCATCTATAACATTTTGTTCTGCCTGTTGGTCGAGTGCAGTTTGACATGGAACGCCCTGTTGCTATGTCGCTCGAGTGCAGTTTAACATGGAACGTCCTGTTGCTATGTCGCTCGAGTGCAGTTTGACATGGAACGTCCTGTTGCTATGTCGCTCGAGTGCAGTTTGACATGGAACGTCCTGTTGCTATGTCGCTCGAGAGCAGTTTGAAATGGAACGCCGTGTTGTTGTGTCGGTCGAGTGCAGTTTGACATGAATCACCGTGTTTTGATGCCAGTCAAGTGCAGTTTGACTTGAAACGCCCTGTTGTCATGTCGGTCGAGTGCAGTTTGATACGGAAAACCCTGTTGTCATGTCGGTCAAATGCAGTTTGACATAGAACATCCTGTTCTTTTGTCACTTGAGTGCAGTTGGGCATGGAATGCAGCAGTGCAGCTTGACAGAGAACGCCCTGTTATTTTGACGATCGAGTGCAGTTTGACAGGGAACGCCTTGTTTTCCAGACGGTTGAGAGCAGTTTGACATGGAACGCTTTGTTGTTATGCCGGTCAAGTGCAGTTTGACATGGAATACCCTGTTATCCTGACGGTCGAGATCGGTTTGACATGAAACGCTCTGTTTTTATGTCGGTCGATACTGTTTAACGTGGAACGCTCTGTTGCTATGTCGGTCGAGTGCAGTTTGACATGGAACTCTCTGTTATTATGTCGGTCGTGTGCAGATTGACATGGATCGCCCTGCTATATTGACGGTCGACTGAAATTTGACATGGAAGGCCCTGTTGTTATATCGGTCGAGTGCAGTTTGACATGGAACACTCTTTTTTACGTCGGTCGAGTGCAGTTTGATATGAAACGCCATGTTATTCTGGCGATCGAGTGCAGTTTGACATGGAAAGCCCTTTTGTAATGTTGGTCTAGAGTAGTTTGACACGGAACGCCATGTTATCCTGACGGTCGAGAGCAGTTTGACATGGAACGTCCTGTTATCCTGACGGTCGAGTGCAGTTTGACATGGAAAGCCCTGTTGTTATATTGGTCTAGAGCAGTTTGACATTGAACGCCATGTTATCGGTCCACCTCAACTCAACCAGTGGTCTTCTCAACTCAAGTTTTATTATATTGTTCCCTGTTAAACTGCATCATTATTGTTCGAAACTCTAACCGGCTGATAAGCTAACCGTCGATTAACTTTTGATAAAAAACATTATTCTTCATGGGAAACACTAGAAGAATATTTTGCTTTGAAGAGTTCTACGTCCTTTAAAACTCTCTTGAATGTAAGCATTTGTTCCAGTACGTCCTTTAAACAGCAGAAAAATATCCATCAATGTTAACCGGCTGTTAGCTTAATCGTCGATGAATGTTTCGAACAACCAGGTCCTGAGACACAATGATTCTACATTTGTATGTATTCGATGAATTGCTCACTCTATAATTATGATCATGGTAATGATATATGTATAAAAGAATGAGTTAATTATTTATTTGTTCATTATTTCAAGTATTAAGATAATGAATCATTCATTCACATCTCATCTCAACCAGACACATAATGATTCTATGTATTTGGTAAATTGCTTACTCAACATGATCACGGTAATGATGTATGTATAACAAAAAATAGTTTATTATAAATTTTGTACTTTATTCCGAGTATTTAAATAATGAAACATTTATTCATATCAGTGGTTATTCTGTTCTGATAGCATACCATTAATTCATACATTGTATAACACACGAAAAAACAAAAGTGCGCATTAACCATACAGTTCATACATACGTTCAATAGTATAATATACCATCAAAATTGAAAAAAGACATGTACAATTGATTGTATTAATCAAAGTGTGTATGTAAATAGTCTACAACGAAATTTATTGAATTCACTAGAGCTAACTTGTTCTTTTATACCGACTTTCAAAAGTTCATACAGTAGCGTCATGTTCACGTTAGCGAGGCGGGGTAGTAGGGTAAATTCACGTATTTTCAGTTACTGTTTAGAAGGCATTAAATTTTGTGATACATGTAACATATATTCATATTTCCCCGTCAAAGTGATATGTAATTGCACGCGCATTACGACAAGACTTTCATTCAATTTTGTATGACGTCATTCACAATCAAATGGAGGCGAGACTCATTCGTAAGAGGGATTGATATGAATCCGTAGCAAAAATATCCGGGAAACTGTTTACGGAATAAAACAAACGTTATTTTTCTCTCGAAGTATATATGGAATTACGTGATGCATTGTCCAGCTATATTTGAGTGGTTTAGAAGTTGCGTCCACAAAGACCCTACGTGTGATATGAAGAAAACTTGATTGAAATTCAAATCAAATAATTTTATCTCCCTATGAATAAATAGGAAATATGTTAAGGTCTATACATGTATATGAAAGAATCATCAGAAAATTTTCTTAGAGCAAGTTTTCAAACTATTTGGATATAGAACAGGTATTATTTGAAGCTTTCACGTTCACGCCAAAATGCGACTTTAGAAAACGTGTGCTACTTAAAGCATAGTACATTAAAATCTTGAATAACGATAGATCTATATTCTAATTTATTTACATAAACACTTTAAAAAAAATATCGTAAATAAAAGAGATATAAACTATTTTCCGGACACAGTTCGAACGACCGTCGTATGTTACTAAGTGACGTCACACACAGTACATTCATGATAACTTTGCAGTGATGCAGCAGAATGTTCCAGTATTGTTGAGTAAATACGGCCCAGTTGTTCAAAACTTACGTTAACTTTAACAACTTGTTAGCTTAACAATCGTTCAATTTTAACTTTTTCGTTAGCTAACTTTTCGGGATAGTTTCATCATCCAGTAATGGATCTGACGCTATAGGAGTTGTAGGCCTACTGGCCACATTATCGCTGATTGCTCTACCCATCTGACGTGTGTCCGTACCTTTGTTGGTTTGGCCTATGCTGATTCGATAAGCTGCAGAAGTTGTACTAGTGCTGCATCTGTTCCCACAATCTTTATTTCCGATACAGATGAAAATAAGTGACACAAAACATATGCTCCCGATCAGGCCTGCAACGGTGACATAATTAAAGAATGTCAAGATTTCTGTCTTCTGTGAAGGGATTAAGACTGCATACGAAGTGATGAAAGAAACATAAAATATAAACAATGAAATAACAGCTACGTATTCGATTAGTTTTCCTTGTCGATTTGCCAAGAGACTATCACTTTTTTCCCCGCCCAGTTCTAAGTCACAGGAACAAAACACGCGTAGAATGCAGTTACCAGCACAGCAGCGCAGTTTTGACTTTAAAAACTTGGTAAGATTGTTAAAGTTCGAGAACAATACATTTTCACAGGGTTGTCCTTCTGAATTTGATGGACTATCGTTCCCATTATCCGGGGATGACACTGTTTCACTCTCATTCGGACTCTGAAAAAATAACAGATACTCATATTAAGTCAATTTATTGAATCTGTAATTCAATTCGATTAATCTATCTGAAGTCATACCATTCAAGCAATTATGTCATAAAAGTCATCGAATAACAAAATGTATGATAAAACTAACGATATAACAAAGTGAGTTATACAATTCGAATATACAATTAAACCAGTATGATAACGAAATGTTTTGTTACCAAGGAAAACTAATTGTTCCATTTAAATATTTTTTTATAGAACTTGTAATAGTTAAAACAGTTAACAAAATCTTGTTAAAGCTTATACACTTCAATGGTGGAAACTATTTGTTTCTGTTTGGAATTGCCCTGGGACAATCCGTTTATTTATTTTTCTTATATTTTTTTTACAGTAAAAACAGTAAACAGAGCATATTAACATGCATATAATCGTTTATAACCGTGTCTTAATTAAAAGTGTTGATAACTGTGTTTAATAACATTCTTGGCAAAAATAAAGAAGAAAAAATTGACACAATAGAAAAAACCCAACAAATATGGCACAAACAGTTGCTTATAATGTTTAAGAATACTTTCTCAACATTGGAGAGGAAGTGGTAGTTTTGACAGCGAACTGCGAACTGGCATCTAGTCTGTAGTTTGCGATTCGATTAGAAAATTGCGAACTGCCGAATAGTTCCCAGTTCCCAGTTCGCGATTTGAATGAAGACTAGTCTGTAGTTCGCAGTTCGCTCAGTTTGCAATTAAAATAGCGAACTGCGAACTGGCAACTAGTCTGTAGTTTGCGATTCGATTAGAAAATTGCGAACTGCCGAATAGTTCCCAGTTCTCAGTTCGCGATTAAAATGAAGACTAGTCTGTAGTTCGCAGTTCGCTCAGTTTGCAATTAGAATTGCGAACTGGCAACTAGTCTGTAGTTCGCAGTTCGCAATTCGAATCGCGAACTGCAATCTAGCTGCCAGTTCGCAGTTCGCGATTCGAATTGCGAATTAGGAACTGCCGACTAGTTCCGTGTTCTCAGTTCGCGGTTAAAATGAAGACTTGTTACCAGTTCGCAGTTCTCGACTCGAATTACGAATTGCAAACTTAAGACAAGTTCCCTGTTCTCAGTTCGTGATTCTACTTGCTTCCAACTTGTGGTTTGAATTGCGAGTTGCGAACTGCGAACTAGTTGCCGGTTCGCAATTCTAATTACGAATTGCAAATACAAACCAGTCACCAGTTTCCTATTCGAATTGCGAACTGCGAACTGCGAACTGCGAACTAGTTGTCATTCCAAATAAGCGGTATATATGAAGACTTTATGCCAGTTCGCAGTTCGCGTGTCGAATGGCGAACTGCAAATCAATGCGCGATTCGAGTTGCGAGTTGCGAACTGCTAACCACAGACGACTGTAGTTGCCAGTTCGCAGTTTTTTCTGATTTCAGATTTTTCTCTGCGAACTTGCAGCTAGTCTTCATTCAAACAGCAAACTGAGAACTTGGAGACTAGTTGCCAGTTCGCAATTCGAATCGCGAACTGCGAACTGGCAACTAGTTCGCAGTTCACAATCCGAACCGCCAAATGTCGCTTTTCTAAAAGTAAACTAATGACTGGTTTGCAATCAGCAATTCGAACCACAAGTTGGAAACAAGTCGAATCGTGAACTTAGAACAGGGAACTTGGCTGAAGTTTACAATTCGCAATTCGAGTCGCGAACTGGTAACAAGTCTTCATTTTAACCACCGACTGAAAACATGTAACTAGTCGGCAGTTCCCAATTCGCAATTTGAATCGCAAACTGCGAACTGGCAACTAGTCTGCAGTTCGCAGTTCGCGATTCGAATTGCGAACTGCAAACTGTCAAATCGCGAACTGCGAACTGCGAACTACGAACCAACTTTACGGATTGAACTTTTTGAGGATATAAGGATTGTCTTTTTTGTTTTCAAAAAAGTTGACGATTACAAGAATATCGTTGAATAAGACTTTCACGATGTCAGTCGATTTTGTTCGTCTTTCACTTACAAAATAGGTTTTATATATGCAGTAGCCTATAGTGCTTAATAATATGTTTATGTATTGATATTCGTGAAATTCTGTTTTATATTCAAAGATAATGGGTTTTAAGCTTCTAAACGATTTATGAAACCCATAATTTTTAAATGCTTCATTCACTCTATACCAGAATATGTCTAAATATTTGCAATTCAAGAAGAAAGTGGTAGAAACTTATGCAAGACTTCAAATTTGCAAGCGCATCAAACATATCAACTTTGCTTTAAGCTTTAAATTCAGTTTGGTTTACATCACAAATGGAATATATTTCTGGCTGGTAAGCATTATTACTTACCTTTTTGTCGTCACGTCTTGCAATCAAGGACAAAATGTTTGCAAGGAACGCTGTGACTAAAATCATTAGATGGGTGATCATCCACACGTCAATTGCTCGAAAGTAACCCACGGTCGGTGTCATTAAGTATATCCCTACATACTGGGTCATTGAGGCAATGATGCAACCAGTGTGAATCGTTATCCGCGGTGAGATTCGTCTTTCGTCCAGAAACAAAGCAAGCCATGACACGAATACAATTGCAAAGCTGGGTCCGTAAAGCTGGTAGAAGTGTGCGTTACCTGTTCTTGTCAACACAATAACCGACTTGAGTGTAGAATAATTTCCGACTGAAATATGATAATGATTTGAAAAGTAACATAGTAGCTTGAGGATATAATCTATGATCGGCATTTTAGCTTAAATGAGGCTGTAATCCATGTCACTATTAGGTAATAACTGTAGATAACTGTTTTAACTTAATTAATATACGCAAGAACTTACACAAGCTCTATAAGAAATGTACATAAACTATCTACACATTTCAATAAGAAACGTTCGTAAGTACCTACACACATTTAATTAGGAATCATTCAAGTATTTACACGATTTTCAAAAGACACGTATGTAAGAACCGAAATATTTTCTATAAATATTTATAACAAACCTACACAACTTTAATATGAAATATACGTTTTTTATTGACACGATTTCCATCAGAAATCTATGTAAATACCAATGGGATTTCCGTAAGTAAAGAACGTAAGTAACCGACCAATTCTTAAAGAAAGTACAATGTAAGTATCTACATCAATTTGAAAAATAATCCACGTAGGTTCTTAAACATTTTCCATAAGAAACGTCCGTAAATGCCTACACACATTTCAATATGAAACGTACTAAGCACCTCCACAAATTTCATAAAAAAACGTACGTAAGTATGTATACGATTTCCAAAAGAAACATATTTAAGTACCGACACACTGTTCATATGTAACGTACGGAAGTACGTACACTGATTACAACAACAAATGTGCGTGAGTATTTACACGGTTTCTTAAGAAAACATATATGTGGCGTGGAATGCAATTCTATGGCTTCTGTACGTTGACGTCGTTATCGGGAATAATAGTTTCTGTCATGAGCACGAGGTTAAGATCGAAATATCAGAGCCTGGTTCCCGCCAAACCAGTTACCCTCGATGACGGATATTTCCATCTGAGCCAAGTGTTTCATGATGGAAACATTTTCATGCATACCGTCTTGCATTTTAATGTAGATTTCTAAATGCAAACTTATCAAAATGGTGAATTATCATGAAAAACAAACGATTTTCTGACGTTGTGTTTAGGAAGGTGACGTCAACATGTTTATAACGTTACGTCATAAGTAATTCACGCGAGAGTCGTCTGGCATAGGAGGGGTGCCAAACCGTTTTTTCCGGCATGGGCAAAATCACCGGAAACGCCGATCCGATATGCAAGAAAACGCGAGATAACACTTGAATTTGGACACGTTTACATTAAAAATTGATCTGTAAACTTTCAAAGAATTATAGGTCGCTACTTTAAATCACTGCATTACATGAAGTAATCATCAAAAAATATCATCTCGTAGTATACAACCTATGACAATTCAAATATCACAAGCTATTAATTAAATTGCGAGGTACCGATTTCGTCATCAACGGTGTATTTCCGCGATGGTCAAAGTGCTTAATACTTTTACTTTTTAAAATCGATTGAAAGGATAGATACGCATATATTATTAATAATTATGTAGTTGATGTTGACGCTGGATGTGTTTGTACCACCTTCTAATTACGTAAGTATTTATTTCTCACCTGCTATTAGAGAACAATATCATTTTTTCGATATATTTAGACCCGGAAGTAAGACTGACACCGAGGAATCATGTAGTAACGGTTTGTTGATAGTAACCACACACATATATACTGTAGATATAATTTATTGTAGACCTGTGGAAATGAGCCAGGCTGAATGTTCACTTCCAAGAACAATTTCTGGTTGAAAAGGAATTCCAACAGCCTCAATGTTGGGCTAGCTCTTTACTTCATCAACATGGTTAAACTCCATGGAATGATGGTACATGTTATGTTGATTGTAAATATATTATGTGTGTATACAGTTACAGCTATTATATGATTTGTGTTGCTGGTGATGCTGAGTGATTATGATGATGAATTGTTCAGAGCTAAACATTTCATGAGAATGATACATACTGTATATGACCTAACTACACTAAAGATACATGGAGTTGTCTGTATGGGAATTGCTTGATAAAAATCAAATTTTGAAGTGAAACTGTCTGAATGTACACAGTAGGTCTAGTACAAGAACTTGCTATAAATTATGGTTATGAACTGGTATATTGTTTTCTGTGCTTGCATGCTTCGTGAACTAGTTCACATTTGCTTAGTATACTAATTGTGACATTATCCTTTTAGAATTTTCTTTGGTTTTGGCATTTAACCATGCAGACTAGATGCTGAATACAACTACCTACAATGGGTGCAATATCATCATCAGTCTCAACAATTTGGTCTAATAAAGGGACACCAATGAAATGCCAATTGTCTGCTGTATGTGCTGAAGGGACCAGATACTGTAAACCGAGCTTATACATGTATGTCCTTTTTGGCTCTTCATTTAAATATAACAAATGAAAAAGTAAATTGATGATTCAGATCTGCTTTTGAATTGTAACTTGCATAGTTTTTGCCAAAAATTGTTTCTCAGTACTTGCTTTGTAGTCAAAACCTTTTTCTTTTACAGAGTCTCAGATATTCTACTTTAAAAAAAATTTTTGTTTGGTTTGAGGACCCTTAAAAGGGTTACCCCGTTTATTTTTCAACAGTTATATACATCATATTCTGTGATTGCACTGAAAAGTGTTGAAGTTACGTTCATATTAATAATTGACAAATATTAGTAGCATATGGATCGGTGTGATCATTGAAATGTCCCAAGTTTTTTATAAAACAATATATGTATACTAGTCACAGCAGTAGTGATTTCCTACTAAATGGACTTATATTATTATTTAACGGTTTCAAATTGTTTTACTTCGAAAAAAGACAAACAAGGCAAAGTGATAGGAAATCAAAACATTAAATAAAGGGGGACTACTCCTGAGGTCTTTTTTCAGTACAGTATTAACCATTATTGCAGTTGCAATGTAGGTGTATTGAAAAAATATAATAAAGGTTTTCAAAAAGTTCAAAGTCAATAAAGGTAATGGAAATACATAAAAAGGGGGTGCAGTACAAAAAAAGATCAGCCCTACTAACACCTTGACTTATAACATTAATCCTGGTTTGTCATCAAAGATCTATATTCACTCCATGTTCTGTCAAACTTTGCTAACTGATTGTCTTTTTATGCGTTGTACAACTCTGTCTTTAACATAATTAAAATATGTGCTTTGAATAACTGAATGCTTGGCATCGAATTTTGTAATTTACAACGATATAGTGCGTATTTGCCTATTAAAATTAATTTCAATATGGCTTTATCAAGCTTTTCATTACCTAATAATACATCTGTTGTATGTGCTTTCCTCTTCTTCCTTTGTTCCAAAGGCAATATTTATTGCTGATATGCCAATAAACTTGAAACTTGAAACTTGATGACCAGTTGGTATATAAATTTGGACAGTTTATATTCAACCATCTTTTGACTTCTCCCTAATAAGTGGATGTGGATGGACAGTCCCAGAATGGGTGTTTTAATGTTTCTATTTGACAGTTACAAAAAGAACATAAATTATTATTTTTTATCTTCATTTTATGTAACAAGTAGTTAGTTGCTAAAGTCCTATGACTGATTTTGTATTGGAACCATTGTAATTTTGAGTCTTGGGTTAGTTTAAAAGGTACTATGTTTATAAATCTCCAATTAAAATTATCATTCAAGTTAAGTACCTCACTCAATTTTCTTTTGGATGTTGGAAAAGTACTTGTTTGTAAAATATAATCATAAATCCCTCTGCATCCTTTTGTTTTGGCTGTTTATAATTCTAACTGATAAAGGCTGTAAGGGAGTTTCTTTTCTTTTTTGGTACAGTGTTGGAAAGTCATGTTAGCCAAAAATCCTTTAATTGAGTCTACAATATTTTGGTATTGTAAAAAGTTTGTATTAAAAAACTCATTAAAGGTGAGAAAATGTCCATCAGTGTTAAAAAATCATTCACTAAAATTATTCCATTATTTAAAAATCTTGGGAAACAAAAACTATTACATGTACCAGCTATTTTAAACATAGAATTGTGCCAGACAGGTAGAGAGCAAAATTCACACCAATTCTTGGGATAATGTCTATTCAATTCCATTAATCCTATTAAAACTTCTTTCCAAAACTGGTTTTTCACTCTTTGAATTTTATTTTTCAAATAGGTGTCACCAAATTTATTGCAGTGTAAGATGAAAGGATACTCTGTTTGTATAAAGTTAAAATATTTGGAATTATAATTTCTTAATCTTCTTATCCATGTCAATTTTAAAGAAGTCATAAATATGTCAACATTGACCATTATAATTTCTCCGTAATCATAGTTTTGTGTAATAACAGTTCTCTTTATTTTGTCTGGCCCAGAATTCCATAGGTATTTAAAGAAGAAATTTTGAATTTTTTTATACTTTCTGGATTTGGGTTTGGTATGCTAAAAAAGATGATTAAGTTTTGATAAAGCTAAAGCTTTTATTACAATTCTTTTACCAATTGGAGTAATTATTCTTTTTGACCATCGAATAAACCAAGGTCTTTCAAATAGTATGGTCCGGAAACGCTCTCTACAAATGTCTTATCGTACTGATAATCTTGTCTCGGTTATCGATTTTTACCTGGAAGCGTTTATCACGCCGTGCATTTATCACCCGAGCGAGTAAACTGGTTTTGTCCGAAAGTTGTATTCAAAACTGCCCGTCATTGTGTCTTTAATTCCACTTTATTTTTTAAAAATGGTTAATTGGAAAGCTGATGAAATTTTCTGTAAAACTATGAAATTAAAACCTCTATATATGATTAACTATTTCTTTAACGCGAGTTAAACACGGTCCATGCTATTCCGTCTTGAGCGTTTTAGATGGTAATTTGCTCCGATACTGGTCTTACAAAACTGTACGTTATTATGTTATAAAATAAAAATCGAAAATCTAATTCATATCCGTTCAAAAATAACTCTTAATTTCTTTTAATTAGCATTTTCCATCTTTGACCATAAATTATAGTGAAAACCTGTGCACAAATATCACCGTATCGCGAAAAAAAAATCACCATTGACGCCATTTTTAGATTTTGAACGGTCTAACCGTCCCAGAAAATTAAAATACGGGTGAAATCAAAATTAAGACATAATAGACTACATTGATTAAATCTAGAGAAAAGATGTTACTCAATCCCATGAACACCATGCAAGTCGGAAAGAAGCGCTAAAATTGGTCGGTTTTCCCCTTCTGTTCATTTTAAAAAACCCGTTCATATGAGGTCACTTTCCAATGCAAATCCCCTAAAACGAAACTCGGTAAATTATTTTGTAATGATAGGGAATGCATTTTGTATTAAGGATCACTTTGTTGGTGAAATTGTTGGTAAAATTCGAGTATACGTGATAAGTTCAATATTTTTTCTTTTTCCAAATCGTGACCCGGATGTTTGTCACGATCCGAGGCAGGTTATTTATCGATTTACTCTCGTTTCCGGACCATACTGACCTTGAATAAACAATCTTTTAATTTCATCAATCTTTGTTTGATAATTCAGATATTCTACTTGATAGATCAAAGTCTGTGCATTTGGAAGGCAGCAGAATGTACAATAATATTTCACAATACAGCTGAATGTCCAGCTGTAGATATGTTTTTCAGTTATTCATTTTTTATGGTCGGCAAGGGTTCCACATACTCCCTTCAGAGAATTTGTAACAAAACTCTATAACAATTGAATGCCATGCATGATAACTTGAGATTTAGAGTTTTAACATTAAATTATATTACAAGTACCGACATAATTTTTATACGTAACGCACGTACACCGATTACGACAACAAACGTATGTTAGTATTTTTACGATTTTCACGATTTCAAAAAGAAACATTTTATGTACCAACTCAATTTGTATAATTAACGTATATAGGTTCTATGAATAGTATTACTGCAACTGATAGAGTTACTACAAGTTTTCTAAACATTTTTTATATTTATTTTAACAGAGATTTGTTAGAATTTCAATATTAAATCCCCTTATGATACTTCAATGTCACTGCGTTACGTCACAAATCAGCACGGACTTGTACACTGACGTAGAGTACACGGCGAACAAGCCCACGTTCAGTATGGAGTAACGGGGTAATGTCAAGTGTATATTGCCGGCTTGCCCGTAAGTATCAATATCTATTTACAGATCGTTGACCAATCAGAATACCGCAAATTTCATGGAAGGGTAATAAATACATAAGCGGTGATGTCAAACCAAGCACCAATATTTTTAATAGATTTTTCTAAAAGTGCTATGTAGATTTTTTAATTTTATTGTTGATTACAACCATTACTTTTACATTTTATGTGTGTAAGTGTATACTATTTTGGAGAAATTACATTTAATGCGGACACTGTTATCGCGCAGCTTTAAAGAACAGCTAATGGGAATTATTCTATTTTAATTATTTAATATATAATAAACTGCTCAGATGTCCAGAGGTCTAGGTGATATAATTACATCTTCAGCAACAGTTACTGATTAATAAGACTAATTGTGAATAATGGAGTTCGTTTTGTCACCAAGACCGTCACTTGAAAATCAAAATCGACTGAACACGATATTCAGGAATTTGTAGATGTATTTACCTTGGTCCAACAATGTTGTATCAACACTGGAATAGTTCCCAGTTGAAATTTTAAATTCTGACATTTCAGCGGCGGAAATCTTCACAGGGTCAGTGTTGTTGCGCCAGCGTAAAACAAGCGAATCATTAGTGTAAGTAACTGTAAGAGAATACAAAAAAACACCGGTATGTTGATGTTTGTTTATAAGAGCGCTGTAGGACCACATTCGTAACAGATCGCATTTGTAACAAGTGTTACAAATGAGATCGCATATGTAACAGGTGTTACATATGAGATCGCATATGTAACAGAAATCAAGCACATAAATTATGTAACAATTTTTGAGACGAATGTGATCGATGCCGATTTTTTATGTGACATCTGATCACATTTGTCACAGCTCATTTTCAATCGGTAAAATGAACAAAAAGTGCATTTTTACATCTGAATAACATTTGTAACATGTTTTAGCTCACTTGTACGAAGTGACAAAATAAGCTATTGTGATCACCCTTTGTACGTCGTCCGTCGTCCGACCGTCCGTCCGTTCACATTTTTCTTGTGAATACGATAGAGACAACATTTATTTTTGATTTTAACTTGCACATAAATTGTATATATCTATAATATATAGGTTTCGAAAACCAGCCATACCACCTTGTTCGTCTTGGAATTGTGGCCCCTGAGATGGCAATAATTACTGAATTTAGCCTTGTGAACGCGACAAAGATCACATTTTTGTTTATTTTGACTAAACTTGCATACAACTCTCACAAGATCTCGGTTAACTTAAAAACAACCGTTTTGCACCATTTGACTTGGAGTTACGGCCCCTGAATTGGCAAAAAAAGTGCTGATTTATCCTTGTCAACACAATGGAGACTACATTGACTATTGATTTTTATCAAAATTATACAGGCTCTCACTTCCTTTTAAAACAGTCATATCGCGACATTTGTCTCGGAGTTATAGTTGAAATGGCAAAATTTGCTTATTTTAGTCATGGAACACAATAATGACCATACTGAACAAACTTGTATAAAAGTCATATATCTAGAACATGTCGGTTCCTTGCGAAAACGAGCTATATAGCACCATTTGTCCTGGAGTTAAGGCCACTAAAATGACAAAATTTGCTGATTTAGCATGGAGAACATGACAGAGATGACATATATTATTTGATTTTGACCAAACTTGCATTGAAGTTATATATAATTATTAATTTAGATCTTGTTTTTCCTCGAAAAGTAGCCATATCACGCTATTTCTATAAGAATTATGGCCCCAAAAAAGGCAAAGTCACAGATTTAATAATATCTATAGTGTAATACTACTCATGTGAGCGATAGTGTTCCGTGACGACTCTCTTGTTAATTAGAGGGATATTTCTGGTCAGGTTAATCTCTTGGTATCTGGCAAGAATACCGTTATCATGACTGGTCTATTCGTAGTAGCATGGTACTACATGTACATGTCACTTATACATTTCTCACATCGGTTTTAGTTTGTAAGATTTCATTTTTACTAAATGCATGTATATATAAGTATGTATACTTAAAAATAGCGTCTAGCTTGACTGCTCATGGCTATTGTTCTGATCCTGATGTCGTCGGCGTTCGCGGTTCGCTGCAGGATAGGTTTTTCGTTTTCGTTTTATCTGTATCAAATCGCATCGCTTTAACATAAAAAAAAACAACTTATACTGACGGCAATGGAAACATCAAATATGTCCCATTTAAAACCCTAACGTGAACTTTATTGGATTACATTTACTAAGAGAGTTTTCTTGCCAGGTCTGGTGTCTAAATTCGTATGGAAACACTCTTATTTTGTATCATTATAGGAGCGGCAGAATGAGCCTTCTTTGAAATAACAGCGAACGGTGTGGGCCCTGATCAGACTGTGCGGATTCGCAGGCCGATCTTGGCCGACACTAGTCACAAAGCCTCGAAGATTTCCGAAAGCCCATTTTCTCATGATGCGGCTCAACTAATTTTATGACGTCATTGACGTTGACGACGATAACTTGTGATGTGCTTATTGCAGTCATTTAATGATATTGCGATTAAAACCAACTGATAGAATATTTGCAGTATAAAACTCATGATACATATGTATCATGCGGAATTTTAAACTGCAAATGTTCAATCAGTTGGTTTTCATCGCAATATCATTAAATGACTGCAATAAGCACCATCACAATTTAGCGTCGTCGTCATAGACGTCATAAAATTATTTGAGCCACATCATGAGAAAATGGGCTTTCGGAAATCTTCGAGGCTTTGTGACTAGTGTCGGTGTGTGAAGTCTCAAGCCAATCCCTCATTGGCGCCGCCGATGACGGCGGCGGCCTATTATGGAATAGTTTTTCCGGAAGTACATGCTAGGAGCGGTTATTAGAATGCGAAGAAAAATGGTTTTAACTGTATGCTAAAATAATACGAAATAGACATTAAAATATTGATTATACACATTTCCTTCATTAAAACGAATTTTTTAATTGTAATGTTCCTTTTCATATCTCTTAGAAAAAATACGAAAACGTAAAACAACTCTTCCCTTGGCGGTTTTGCCAAATTATAATATCAGCTTATTTTTTACCACGAGCTTTAAAGTCAGTCTCCGTGGTGTTGTGGGTAAAACCACCATGATTTTAAATGTTTTCTGCAAACATTCATAAAATTTTTCATTCAAATCAAATTAATAATGATTGCTTATAAAAAAGCTGATTTTAGCTATATAACGCCACACATGTACAAAACTATTTTCGGCGCCCTTTGATGCTATGCATCAATGGTATTCTTGTATAATATTGTGATAGCTCTGGACAGGCTTTTAACATGAAGAGGGTTATTTCAAAAAGTGTTTCAGCTAGAGTTATGGTTCTTTGTCACTGCACTTACTCTTAATGACCTATATTATTGAGTGAAATATCATCTCAGTCCCTTTACTTTTCGGGTTGTGCTCCTGACAAACTCCGACGGACGTTTTTACATGATGGAGTTCGAGGAGCATACAAAGACATTTTAATGGAACGTGTTGGTACAACGTGCATCTTTTCTTGATAATGAAGCAGTCAATGAAGGTTCATCGAACTCGGGCAGGTAGTTTATAAATAAATAGCCAAAACAAGAAGGTCGGACGAAATTGGGACGAACAGAGGCACGGACGCATACATATGCACAGGTATGTACGTATGCACGGACTATGGACGGTCGGAGACTGTTACCATATTACCATATATTTTTATCACTAAATGTACTTTTAGAATTTTTATATAGTTTTAGAAAATCTAATACGTACAGCTTTGGAGTTCAAACAGGCATTTTTGTTCGTCATACGGGTAGTATGTTAGATTAAAAGAAGATATTAGCAGCACGGTCATCCTTTGGTAAAGAAAAATAACTTTTGTTAATAAATTGAACATAAGGAAACAACAATATTTTATCAAAACGGTTAAAATTTTAATTTAAATAGTGTTTTGGTGGCAAAGACACCTACGTATAGTGGTTGATTTCTTCCATGCAGTGTTTTCGATGGGTCCATAACACCGAAACTACAATAGCACTAGTAGTTACTAGTATGTCGAAGTTTTTCGAGTTTTTGACCTTACGACTTGTTAAAGGATAAACTTTGGGGGATGAAAAGTCGAAAACACAAACAAAATCGCCGAGTAGCTTTTTTGTTATGCTTTTGCTTTCGTCTTGGCGGGGCGCAAGGTCGAAGACACGGCAGATTTATGGCGAAAACACAACAAACAAAAGGCGAAAACACGACAGACACTTTCATCTAGTTATCGAGTTGGCGGGTTTTCGCCCTTAATTTGTCTTGCCTCGTCTTTTGTCTAGGCGGGGCGAAAAGTCGAAACACGACAGACTAAAGGAGAAAACGTGCCAAACAAATACGACAAAATAGGTCGTGTTTTCGCCCTTCGTGTGTGGTGTGTTCGCCTGAAATATGTCCGTTTTTGACTGTTCGCCCTGCAAAAATAGCTACTTGGCGAGTTTTCTTGTTTTCCATTTTTCACCCCGAAACGTCGAAAACAAGACACGACACGGCATAAATCAGCCACTATTATTTTAGGTGCAGACACGCTTTGTGTCGTGGTAATAATGTCTTGTAGAATCAACAACATACCACCTTGTGTGAACTTAAAAAGACTCATAAAAACAGAACTCAATGTGTTTCATTACCATGACCCTAAATATTAAAGTTATATGTAACGTTAATTTCCCTAAATTGGCATACCCGAATAATCATTAACATTGATTGGAAAAAGCAAAGTTCAAGCTGAATATTAACTCTATGAACAAAACATGCGTTATGAAGCATTCAGTTGAGCAATGCCATAAAAAAGAAAAAGAGGTGCAAATAAAACTACATGGCTTAGCTAATGATTGATGCTAAACGAAAAGAATACATTGTTTAATTACGAAATATTTGATACATTGGAATTATTAAAGCACTCACCTTTCACTGCGGACAACAGATCCATTTCTATACACGTACAACAGTTTATTTGAAGTAACTGTTTCGAGCTTTACACTTCCCAGAAAATACACATCAGGCTGCCAAAATTTGTCTGCTATCTCCTCGGCAAATTCTAGTCTATTGATGTTAGATGAGTTGGATAAGCTGGTGAAATTGAGACGAGGATCAGTCCACCACAATCGAAGATACAAGCCCATGGTGAATTCCTTCAAGAGGTAAAGAGTTATTTATTTTTGAAGGTTACGTTTTTAGTTATAAGATGTTAAAGTAAGGGTGGCGCGGTGGCCGAGTGGTTAACGCTTTTGACTATCTATTCGGGGGTCCCCGTTCGAACACAGGTCGGGACACTGGAAACTTTAGAAACGCTTTTCAGGGTGTCCACCCTTTGTAAACATGAACTGGTCAGAAACCGAGAGAAAGTCTCGAGTGTTGGCATGGACTAGAAACAAAAATAACCCTTTTTTAACTTGCTTACGGTCTATTTTGTTCGATGCTTCTAGTTTCCCTATGTTTCTAATTGAACTTTCACTGTGGGTACCAAATCTCACCTGTTAGGCTCACACGTTTCAGTTGTGTATGCAGTTTGCCTAAATAAAAATGCTCTATCTGTTCGAAGGAACAACAGTGTTGATGAAATAATAAATGAAATGGATGAGAAACAAAAGTAATTTTACCGTATATTTGTCCTCGGCCTTAAATATTTCAAAAATTTCAACTTGAACATCAACCTCTACGCTTTCATTTTTCCTTTTTCCTGGACATTCTAAGTATAAAACATGAGTTTCTGTGACAAGAAAGAACAAAAACAGAACAAACATATATTAGGTTTCAACTTAAAAATAGAATCTTTCGCGCAAATAAATGAAGTAATAATATTCAAAATGATCAAGTACAGCAATCAAATATGTAACACAATATTGTCCTCAGTTGCAGAGGATAATAATACATGATAAAATCATGTATTGAAAAAAGGGATAGGGTTATCATACAATTGTATCTAATGACGTATCTCTTACTTTATACATGTATCTATTATAATATACAGTGCCAGATTATTTAAAGCTTTTTATGCCCCCGAAGGGTGGCATATTAAAATCGCACCGTCTGTCCGTCTGTCCGTCCGTCCGTCTGTCCGTCTGTCCGTCCGTCCGTGCGTCCCCACTTACAAATTCGTGTCCGGACTGTAACTTTGTCATGCATTGAAGGATTTTAAAATAACTTGGCACACATGTCTAGCACATCAAGACGACGTGTCGCGTGCAAGACCCACATCCCTACCTCAAAGGTGAAGGTCACACTTGGAGTATGAAGGTTATGGAATCCTCTATATATGCACACATTCGTGTCCGGACTGTAACTTTGTCATGCAATGAAGGATTTTAAAATAACTAGGCACACATGTCTAGCACATCAAGACGACGTGTCGCGTGCAAGACCCACGTCCCTAGCTCAAAGGTCAAGGTCATACTTAGAGTTTGAAGGTAATGGATTCCTCCATATAAGCATATATGCACACATTCGTGTCCGGACTGTAACTTTGTCATGCATTGAAGGATTTTAAAATAACTTGGCACAAATGTCTAGCACATCAAGACGACGTGTCGCGTGCAAGACCCACGTCCCTAGCTCAAAGGTCAAGGTCATACTTAGAGTTTGAAGGTAATGGATTCCTCTATATAAGCATATATGCACACATTCGTGTCCGGACTGTAACTTTGTCATGCCTTGAAGGATTTTAAAATAATTTGGCACAAATGTCTAGCACATCAAGACGACGTGTCGCGTGCATGACCCACATCCCTACCACAAAGGTCAAGGTCACACTTAGAGTTTATAGGTAATGGAATCCTGTATATATGCATACATTTGTGTCCGGACTATAACTTTATTATGCTTTGAAGGATTTTAAAATAACTGTGCACAAATGTCTAGCACATCAAGCGGATGTGTCGCGTGCAAGACCCAAGTCCCTACCTCAAAGGTCAAGGTCACACTTAGTGTTTAAAGTAATGGAATACTGTATGCATGATCACTCTGTCATGCATGGAAGGATTTTAAAATTACATAGCACATTTATTGAGCACATGGAGAGGACACAGACTGTGAGGCACCTCTTTCGGGGGCATTCGTCACTTGGGAGGGACAGCTCTTGTTGGTTATTTATTCTAAGAAGTTTGGGTTTCCGGAAAAGAGAGAACACTCAGGACAGAAAGAAGAATCGAGATAAAAAATAAAAAGGATGTCTTCGACGGCCAAAGAATTTTGATACAGAATACCAGCTCTAAATCTTTCAAAAAGTGCCGCTTAATCTGAGGGCTAGTTTTAGTTATAATGGTATAAAGGTACCTGGTTTGTTATTTACTTCTGGGTCGTAACTTGTATTGTGCAGCAGATACTTCATCAATTCATATCTGTAAATTTGCAATAAATTAATATATGCAATGATATACTAAATGGTGCTTTAAATCTGCGGTGCCCGATTTTGGCATTTTAAAGTGTGTGTCATAAATTGGCGCAAATTACATCAGACGCCGAAATAAAACTTTAACATAAAATGCTGAACACTTAATCAAGGGAAGCTTCCATCACATAACTCAAACTTAAAAGTGTAAACTATGGAAGCCTACTAAGGCCGTTTTGACTTAGAACTTTAAGGGAGTACAAAATTAGAACTTAGTTCTTACATCTTAGAAATAAGAACTTAGAACTTAGTTCTTAGAAGTAAATATCACAGGCGCGTCATTTTTCGAGGAAAGCGGGATGGCAGAGAAGATCGCATACATGAAAATATAACGGAGTTTCTTGCTCACTGTTTGTTGCATTTACGTAAGTGAGACATTTTACGCTGTTTCGCATGGACTCTGTCAGGTTTGAGAATGAACAAATATCATAGTGATGTGCCGATTCATCGTGGTACTGGATGGTCACTCATAACACCCTCCCACGTGACGATCGTCCAAAGTATTTTCATCGTGATCATTCAGTGGTAATGTTCTTTGTATTTTTAATGATTTTTTTCTCAATTATTTACCTATTCGTAGTGTGTTATTCCAGTTACCAAATATGATGGCAGACCTTCAGGTCAAGAAGAGTAACCGTTTATGCATCTAGTAATTACGATTTTGCCTTGACGATCAGTCACAAACATGCCTGGTCATCGGCAAACGATTTTCAAGTCCGATTCCTAACAATATTATATAGAACGAGTCACTCTCTACAATTGGTCAGGTCCCGTTAAACATGTGCTCTTTTGATATGCAGGCCAACGCTATATACGTTTATTTGTTTGATATTTTGCTAAGTGAAATGAGTTTTATACTGTTAAAGGAAACATAAGCAAGAACTATATTAACTTCTAAGAACTAAGTTTTAAGTTCTTAGTTCTAAGACGTAAGAACTAAGTTCGAATTTTGTACCCCCTAAGTTATAAGTCAAAACGGCCCTAATAGGCTGCCGTAGTAAACTAATGTTTTTATTGTATAGTCAGCCTGGTTAGCTTAATCGGTAGAGCACGATACTTGTAATCTCGTGGTTCCGGGTTCGAGTCCCAGGGCTGACCAACTAAACTAACTTACAGTCTCTCAGATGAGACTTAAACCGAGGTTCAATATATGTATGCTATACACCTGGCATGTTAAAGAACCAGGGATGCCTCTGGAATTTGGACGCTTTCTGTATCTGGCACTATAATCTGAAAACCTTAAATAACCAACCTTGCTCATATGGGAAACTGGTGCCAACGATAAAGCCCTAATATAAGATACATTACTGTATATAAATGTCCACATTGTCCGACTTACAATGCGATACAGGTATAGAAAAGAGAATGAATAGGAAAAACTAAGTTTTGATAACAAATCGACGGCACATGTTATTACAAGTTTGCAAAAGACTGTAAAACACTGGTAATTTATACCAGTGTGTGTACCAATTAAGTTTTATTGTTTAACAGCGGTTACCTATAGCTACGGTGATTTATATTGACAACGTTCAGTTTGGCGCAAGCAGATAGCCAAAATAAATTATTATAATTTTATGTAAACTAAGGACGCAGTCAATGCATAGTGTCATCAGAGAACCCAAGTTTATCCAGTGAAAAGTTAATGAGTTTTCTACTATTTGCTGCTAAACTAAAGTCAAAAATGCTCATTTCCGACTGAAAACAGGTAGGAATCCAGTAAAGTTAATAAGGGCGTGCACGCCAAACATATTCACGCATTCTTCTGAACACCAAATTGTACCCGAACGTGAAAAACAAAAGAAAAACCTCCACTCTTATTCAGTATTTTTCTTTTTCTTTACGTGGCGTATTTCAAATGTGTATACTTAGACTGGCTATCCAACTACAATTCCTATAAACTATGAGAAAGTGAAAGTGAATTCATAAATTTGCCCTTTATTTTCATTTAAATTTCACTTTAAGGGATTTTTAAAAATATCTTTTATCATAAACATATATGTACCTACAACTAAATATGTTTTGCATGTAGTTTTACAGTTCGTCTAATTCAGAGAAGTAGGCAGTTTAAGGCAGTTGACCAGTGGATCGCTATTGATTGTGACCGAAACACAGAGTTAGGATTCTGTAAGGCAAATAACGATACTTTTAAGTCATATTTCTCAGTGAAGATTAACTCAATTTGGCAGGGAAGTGTAATGACAGTTTTCAAGATAGTGAAACCACTTATATGTGCATACTCATCCCCTGTAATTCTCAGTTCACACTTAAATTAGACATTGGTGTGAATTTATTTTTTGCCAGCTATGCTCTTACTAGTCGAAGGTGTTAACGTATGTGGGTAGTATATTACTTTTCAGTGCAATATTCTAAGGATACCATAATTGAATTTCTGTACCAGTCAGGGATTGGTTTTTACAAGTGTTTGACTAGAGAACTCCTAAAATAATAGATTCTTGATCTGATACTGTATAATTCCGGGATACAGCCAACAGCAGTTAATGACTATAGAACACTAGTAGACACCGTTGTTAACTAAAGCACAATTATTTGCGAATGATTTTTGGGTCATTTATGCAAAATTCTACTACTATTGAAAATTTCTCCTATAAAGGGAAAGAAGGTTTTGAGCGTGATATACCTAGGCGTCCGGAACTATTTATGACTATTTTTGACTGCTGTAATTCCCTCCCGCGTAAGTTTCACACAACATCTCGGAGTGTCCATGCACTAATACGCTTGGATTTGTATTGTGGTAAATGAATTTACGTGATATAAAACCAATTGTAGTAAAGTTTTATTATTAAAGTTTTCTACACTTCAGGTATCGCCAGCAATATCAGCAACAACAAAAATGAGACGAATAGCGTTTTATTTGATGAGTAAACAAGAGCTGTCCCTCACAAGTGACGAATGCCCCCGAAAGAGGTGCCTCACAGTCTGTGTCCTCTCCATGTGCTCAATAAATGTGCTATGTAATTTTAAAATCCTTCCATGCATGACAGAGTAATCATGCATACAGTATTCCATTACTTTAAACACTAAGTGTGACCTTGACCTTTGAGGTAGGGACTTGGGTCTTGCACGCAACACATCGGCTTGATGTGCTAGACATTTGTGCCAAGTTATTTTAAAATCCTTCAAAGCATAATAAAGTTATAGTCCGGACACGAATGTGTGCATATATGCATATATAGAGGAATCCATTACCTTCAAACTCTAAGTGTGACCTTGACCTTTGAGCTAGGGACGTGGGTCTTGCACGCGACACGTTGTCTTGATGTGCTAGACATTTGTGCCAAGTTATTTTAAAATCCTTCAAGGCATGACAAAGTTACAGTCCGGACACGAATGTGTGCATATATGCATATATAGAGGAATCCATTACCTTCAAACTCTAAGTGTGACCTTTGAGCTAGGGACGTGGGTCTTGCACGCGACACGTCGTCTTGATGTGCTAGACATTTGTGCCAAGTTATTTTAAAATCCTTCAATGCATGACAAAGTTACAGTCCGGACACGAATGTGTGCATATATGCATATATAGAGGAATCCATTACCTTCAAACTCTAAGTGTGACCTTGACCTTTGAGCTAGGGACGTGGGTCTTGCACGCGACACGTCATCTTGATGTGCTAGACATTTGTGCCAAGTTATTTTAAAATCCTTCAATGCATGACAAAGTTACAGTCCGGACACGAATGTGTGCATATATGCATATATAGAGGAATCCATTACCTTCAAACTATAAGTATGACCTTGACCTTTGAGCTAGGGACGTGGGTCTTGCACGCGACACGTCGTCTTGATGTGCTAGACATGTGTGCCTAGTTATTTTAAAATCCTTCAATGCATGACAAAGTTACAGTCCGGAAACGAATGTGTGCATATATACAGGATTCCATAACCTTCATACTCCAAGTGTGACCTTCACCTTTGAGGTAGGGATGTGGGTCTTGCACGCGACACGTCGTCTTGATGTGCTAGACATGTGTGCCAAGTTATTTTAAAATCCTTCAATGCATGACAAAGTTACAGTCCGGACACGAATTTGTAAGTGGGGACGCACGGACGGACGGACGGACACCCATACGATTGTGTTATTAGGTGGTTTTTCCATTGTTCTCGAACAATAGAGTGACCACTTAAGGGACAAAAGAATGACCACTTAAGGGACAAAAGACGGAATGAAGACAATAGATTTCTATTGTCTTAGGCCACACCTCCTACCACCCAAGGTACCCATCGTGCGTGCAGACGGACGGACGGACAGACGGACAGACGGTGCGATTTTAATATGCCACCCTTCGGGGGCATAAAAAGAACAGCGAAAATGTCATGAAATGCAAGGAATGCACGGAATACTACAAGTTAAAGGCAGCGACTTCGTGTAAGCGCATCAAATATGCTAAGTACCTCTTCGAACATTTTTTGTTTAAATTCACGTGTTAGAATGGAAATAGATTTAACCTTTGAATGATCACTGTGTGTCGTTTAGATGCTTCGTAATTAGTCACTCAGGCCTTCGGCCTTCGTGATTAGATTACTACGCATCTACACTCCATACAGGGATAAACTAACCGGTATATCACTCAAATGTGTAATCTATTTCCTAATTAGATCATCATTACAAATTATGTATTTCTAGAAGATTTCATAAATTTTCAGCATGTTTCAATGCATATTCTCAATTTTAAGTGATCGCCTTAAGGAAATTATAAATAATCGCACTCATCTAATATCATACATGCATGCATATTCTGTGTACATTTGATTAGGATTAATGAAGATATTTAGACGCAAGAGTATAATCATAATTAGATATTTAAATATTGTCAAAGGAAAACAAAAGGCAAAACACATTATTTCATACCAAATCTATGGGAATACATGCTTCGGTCTTGCATTATGCAATACTGAATATCTACGTTTATCATCGCGTCTTTTTGATAAATATTTATATTCTAAATTATTCAAACAATATTACTCTTTGAAAACATTTCAACAATAACATCTGTTCATTTTCTTTTACAGATGTATTTTCTTCATCTAAGAAAGAACTGCGTCCAAACTGTAGAATTATTTAAACAATTCGGTTTTCCGAATACTGCACATACTAGTAGATCAAGAGGGTCTCAACGGTGTGAATCGGGACTTTCGTACATGATTTATTTGTTTTCCCTATTTTTTCTCAAAATTTCGGACAAAAATTGTCCGCCGGCAAAATGCCCCGTGTCAGACAAGTTGGACATAGGAATTCTACATCCCTGTGTACTACTGTTTGGACATGTACAACAGCACTCCACTAACACCCACCATCACATATGACTTTTTATGATGTAATGTAAACATTCATTTGGTGGTTGACCCCTTTACTGTCAGTCAGAGCACTCCACTCCTGTTTAATGATACGGTGACTATCCAAATTGGGACTCTAAGATTCTCTTTTCCTTAATTCTGCTTGTAATAAACGGAATGGAAGAGTTTACATTTTCGTCACTTTCACGTTGTGTCGTGTCCTTAAAAGGTAGATTATTTGTGTTACCACTTCAAAATCATATTGAGCACATTGCTAGGTAGTTTCTTTCTAAATTTCATACATGTATTTCATTAAAAATTTTTTGTTCATTGAATTCCCTATCCTATGTTATCAATATCATATGGTATTAGGATGGTAAAGGCAATGCCAAATTATGTGAAGTTGGAATATCTATTCTACAATCCGTTATGTAAACCTATGGAAATACAGGCATAAGGATGGCTAATCTATTGAAATATTTTACGTACGTATGTTTAGTCTCTAACGCTATCTCAGTAAAACAAAATACATACACTACAACAGAAAATCTACTTTTTGGGTATATAGCATGTGTTCACAAACAGTGTATTAGTTAGTAGTTTTTACAGGTTTAAATGTTAATTAACCGACGAGGCAATCGTTTTTTTGTAATTTGATCTAGCAGGAAGTTATGAAAGAACTGTGAACTACGTAATACCCGAAGTTTAGGAAAATATTTAGAACACTGCAAAAAATCATAAAGAGACCATGTTGCTGGGTTGTTTTAGTCGCATCAAGTTAAAATGTGGCTTATCGTGATTTTTTGACATTTTTGTTTTTTTTTTGTATAGTCTTTTTAAGCTAAGAATCTTCTTTTCGGAAATGTATATATTTATATACTTACCAAGCAACAAAAAATTGTAATCTCGAGCAACGTAACGTCACTATTTAACGATTTTACTCCCGTAACGTCACGATGACGTCGAAATATTTACTTGCGTAGGTGAAACTTGTGTGCAAATGCAATGAATATGTTTTGTTAATACAGTGCACCAGATTAAAAAATTCATTTATGTTTAAATAAATGCTTAACAAATATCATATCATTTCGTCAGGCTTTAATTAATGTAATACAATTGTTAGAAAATGATAAACAAGTGTCACATTCGTAACAGATCGCATTTGTAACAGGTGTTACAAATGAGATCGCATATGTAATAGGTGTTACAAATGAGATCGCATATTTAACAGAAATCAAGCACATATGTAACAATTTTTGAGACGAATGTGATCGATGCCGACTTTTGATGTGACATCTGATCACATTTGTCACAGCTAATTTTCAATCGTTAAAATGAACAAAAAAGTGCATTTTTACATCTGAATCACATTTGTAACATGTTTTTTTCTCACTTATACAAAGTAAGCTATTGTGATCACCATTTGTACGTCGTCCGACCGTCCGTCCGTCGCGCGACCGTCCTTCCGTCCGTCCGTTCGCATTGTTCTTGTGAATACGATAGAGACAACATTAATTTTTTTATTTTAACCAAACTTTATATATAGATATGATATCTCGGTTCCTTTCGAAAACCAGCCATATCACTTTATTCGACGTAACAGTAGAAGCAGATGAAGTTGTAATCATATTATAGTGGCAGTAGCAGTGGATGCAGAAATGATAATAAAAGTTGAGCCACGTCACGGGAAAATTGGCATTCGGACATTTTCGTGAACTTCTGAAAGGCGTATATCTAGGCTGACCTGTGCATTTATGCATCTGAATAAGGGTCAGAAAATTTCGTATTCAGGTAGAATAAGCCTTCTTTTAAATAACAGCGAACGGTGTTGGCCCTGATCAGACTGTGCGGATTTGGAGGCCGATCTGGGCCCACACTAGTCAGAAAAGCCTCGAAGATTCCCGAAAGCCCATTTTCTCATGATGCGGCTCAAATTATTTTATGACGTCATTGATGTCGACAACGACAACGCTAACTTGTGATGGTGCTTATTGCAGTAATTTAATGATGTTGCGATGAAAACCAACTGATTGAACATTTGCAGAATAAAACTCAACATGATACTCATATGTGCTTCTCATGCAAACCCCCATGTTGGACAAACCGTAACACATTTTACTTGTTACGAATGCGATCGCATACGTACGAAATATGTTACAAATGCGATATGTTAGGAATGTGGTCCTACATGTGTATTCCTACATGTACTATGTATATAATATTAACTTACATTGTTTTTTGTTCGCAACCAGTGGTTACAATTTACATTCTCACAATTATAAAATGCTTGATAAAGGATAATTTTCCCTGTCAGTGAATTAGCATGTAGACTTAAGTTAAAATAAGAAAACAAGATGGCCATTAGTGACTATATCACTCACCTGAGTATTATTGCACTTTCCGATATAAAATTGAAAACTGTAACACTAATGCATGATAACTTGGAAATCTCTAAAGAGGGTCAGCATTAAAAGTCGATTTCAAAATGAAGCATAATTCTGGCCAAGAATCTTCTTGCGAAAATTGGGACCAAGCACATTAAATTCAAAGTCCTATGCGTAAAACCGCCAAAAAGCATTTGAAACATGTTACGAAACTGCAAACATAGTCCAAATTTCATGTTTACAGCTTCACTAATAAGACAGTAGGTTTCAAGGTCAGTTTCAAGGTCATCCAGGTTATTTATTGAAATTTGTTTGGAAAACTGTACATATAGTCCAAATTGGTCTCAAATGTAACACAAATTGCAATACATTCACCACTGAGATTAAAATTAGCCCCGCTCTTATGGTCATGATTTCTCATAGACTTACAACAAAAACCAATATCCTTAATTACAAGGCATGCAGCATTGTCTAGAGGTATTCTCCCACGACTATTATATTTATGTCCATCTGGTCAAAATTGTCCGAACCCTTTTTAACTTCTTTCTTGGTTTACGAAGCCATTACTTTCTTGTGAATAAGATACAGTCATTAAATTTAGAACATGTGTGCAGATTTGTTAACGTATTTCAATATGTTTTTCGCATCCCTTTCATTGATGACCTTGAATTTGATGTATTTTGCTGCCATTTAAATAAAAAATGTAAATTTGACTGTACTGCAACATTTCTCTTCCTTCAGCACAGTCATACATTTTCCTTTTAACTCTAGTTTCAGGCATAATATTAAACAAAGTAACAGTTTTCTTTCAAATATACAGTATTCGTTCCTTTGTCTCTATTTAATCGGCTAAACTTTTAATGTAGCTGGTCTTAGAGCATAGGGTACAATTGTGTCGTTGTCAACATTTTATACAGTCAACTGAACATTGATTTTGTACACGGCTGTCTTATTTTAAATCAGTCACGCTAGCAATATTATTCAATAGGATATCTGACTTACAATCATATTAATCCATTTGCTTAACATTGTCTTAATGAGCCCAACTAGATAATTTGGCTGAAAACAATACCAGTCAGACGAACAATTCAAAACGGTAGTAGTAAATGTAGCCACGTTGCCAAGTTTGTGCAATGTAATCAGAATGTTTGCCATAATGAACCTTAGATTTATCGATTAAAGTATCAACCAAGGTGCGCATTGAATATTGACGTATATTCAGCTTTGCAAAATAAATGTATGCACGTTTTGAGTTTGAATATTTTGAATATTCGAGTCGGTTTCAAAATTAGACCACAACCTACAAGAACTAATTTTAAATCGACCAAGCAGAAAATTTTCGTCATATAGTAGAGCTGATATTTGTAATTTTACAATGTAAGTGGATGTTACTTCTGACTTGTGCCCTTCATGTTACTAGAAGAATATAGGATGCTCTTTTTGTTAATAGTGTAACTTAGAGACACATAAATGAGAACAGATTTTAAATTGTAGAACACAACATTTGGTGTCTACATTGTTACATGTTGATGGTTGATAACGTGAATTGTGTTACTAGAAAAAAAGAAGGTTCGCTTCTGGTAACTGTCTGTGTCACTCTCCAGATCTGAGCCATTAAAAACGTGTTTGGTGGTTGACCCCTTTACAGGAAGGCATTACAGTTTCCTGTTGTATGATTACACGATGAACATTCAATATTCTCTTTTCCTAAATCCGGCTTTACTACACGGGACGGAGAAAAAATTAATAATTTCACTTACTAGCATTACCATTCAGCATGTAATATTCCAATCTATTATAAACAACATGCTCGACGTTACTAGTTTGAAAATGTTGGAAAATAACAGTGATCAAAATCAATTGCATACGTTCATGTGCAAATATCGCGCATTTAAGTTATGTAAATGAATAAGAATTCCATGTTATGTGGATTATTTCCTTTATTGTGAAGTAAAAGGCAATAGTTTCTTCTAGACAGTAGGTCTAAATAATTTCAAAGTCAATCGTATCACCTACCTGCTCATTTCACTTCGAACGTCACATGTCTGGAGAAACATCATTGTTAGAATGAACCAACTTGAAACAAGGTTCAGCATCATTGTGTCAAGCTGAAATATACCAAACCACGTAGAGACGTTGTTGTAAAAGGCCTTGCCTAAGTAATGCAGAAAAAGGGAAGCCGACAATAGACGGATATGTTGGAATCAGAAGCCGAGCGGGAACATGTAAAAAGATACGAAATTGCAAGTTGTACAGACTAAACATTCCGGCGACTAATAGATAAAGGCGCGTAAAGTAAAACTAAAGTAAAACTTTATGGAAGAACTACGACAATTACATGCTGTAAATGACGACGTGGCAAAACTACCAGCGAGAAGATTTACAGCAACAGTTATTTTAACACATGTGTTTAACTGGCGCAAGAATTTTCTTCGACGAATAGCATGGAGTATTATCTAAAACATATTAAATTCATTAATTGATATGTGAAAACATTTTCTAAATGTGAAAGATAATATCACATACCTTACAATTTTGGGCTGTCAAAAGTAATCAGTCGTTCTGCAGTCTACTGAATGTCGGGTTGTACTGAATCTACCTAAAGTATATATTCACTGATAAAAGATTTTGGCATAGTATCAAGCTCTATTCAGCAGACAAGCATTAAGTATTGCGGATTAGGAGTTAACGGAAACAACTACGATTCGGTAGAATCCGTAAATAACGGACAGTGTCATAAATCATTGATTATCGATTGAATATTGCCTTAGGGAGATATTGAACTTGACGAGTTACTTTTGTGCGTAAAGGAGAAAATCTTAAAACTTTATGCCTTTTCATATTCAGCTGATCCCTTTACACGTGCGTAATGTTTGCTCGTGATAATTGTTGAAGATTGTAGACCTGTTATTTTCAGGTTCAGACGCACAAGGCAAGTCTGTTGCACTTTTAAAATGTACATAGGTGGACCTACCGATGTACGTGAAGTTGGCAGTAGCAGTAGCTGGCAGTAGCAGTAGCAAAAACGTGAAGTTGGCAGTAGCAGTAGTTAGCAGTAGCAGTAGCAAAAACGTGAAGTTGGCAGTAGCAGTAGCTGGCAGTAGCAGTAGCAAAAACGTGAAGTTGGCAGTAGCAGTAGCTGGCAGTAGCAGTAGCAAAAACGTGAAGTTGGCAGTAGCAGTAGCTGGCAGTAGCAGTAGCAAAAACGTGAAGTTGGCAGTAGCAGTAGCTGACAGTAGCAGTAGCAAAAACGTGAAGTTGGCAGTAGCAGTAGTTAGCAGTAGCAGTAGCAAATGATAACTCAAGAACGCTTGGGCCTAGGACATTTTTTTTCGATTGGGGGAGGGGGGGGGGAGGGGGTCAAGGTCACTGTTACTTAAAATAGATTTTTTTTTCGAATTTTATATTTTGATCACAAAATTGTTTCAAGCAAAAAAATATTTTTGTTAGGTCAAGGTCAAGGTCACTGTTATTAAAAATACATCTTTTTTTTAGTTTTAAATTGTTTTAAGCAAAAAAATATTTAGGGGGACCTTGACCCAAAACCCCTCACCCCTTCCCCGATCGAAAAAAAAATGACCTAGGCCCAAGCGTTCTTGAGTTATCATTTGCTACTGCTACTGCTAACTACTGCTACTGCCAACTTCACGTTTTTGCTACTGCTACTGCTAACTACTGCTGCTGTCAATTTCACGATTTTGCTACTGCTACTGCTAACTACTGCTACTGTCAATTACAAGTTTTTGCTACTGCTACTGCCAGCTACTGCTACTGCCAACTTCACGTTTTTGCTGCTGCTACTGTCAGCTACTGCTACTGCCAACTTCACGTTTTTGCTACTGCTACTGCTAACTACTGCTACTGCCAACTTCACGTTTTTGCTACTGCTACTGCTAACTACTGTTACTGCCAACTTCCTACTCATGACCTACCGGCCCGCGTTAAATAGTACGTCAACCTTTTTATTTTCCATTCAGTTATTCCTGATCTGATAAAGACTGACATTTGATTTCTGTATGAGGTCCAGCAGTGTGTCAGTGGACCTGATATGTAGTACAATAGTAGGACCATAAATGTTATTGATTTGTAAAGATAATTGATTTATAAATTATATCCTGTTGTTTATAAAACAGTTTTATGTAATTATGACATCTTACTTTTATTGGAGGATATGAAAAATACTTTTAAATAACTGAAGTATTACTGTGATTTAAAGTTATATTGAGGATATTTATATGCTCTTATACATATATTTATTACTCTTACAGCAAACCCATCATCACTTTGTTTAAAAAATGAATGTCATAGTTGAAACATTATTAAGTTTTATTTTAGTTTTTAACCCCTACCTCACTTAGTCAAAAATTCCCCTGTATTCTGTAAACCTGTGACAATCATTTTTTCGCTTTTTAAACGCATATTTAACAATGAGTCCCCTGTTTTGTTTTCATTGTTAAGTATAATATTTTGGGTCCCTGCGAGAGATTTTATACTAAACAACTACATATGTATACAATAACTAGGCGTAATTAGTAATCTAACAGCTGAGTATTTTTTCTCGAAATTTGTTTCCGTTAAGTTGATGGTCTATGACAAGAAAACAACAGAACAGAACAAAAGTATATTTGTTCAACTTAAACATAGAACCTTTCGCGCCAGTACATGAAGTAATAATATTTAAAATGATCAAGTACGATATTAAAATAGTTAACAAAATAGTGTCATCAGTTGCAAAGGATGATGATACATGATAAAATCATGTAATAAAAAAAGGTTATCATACAATTGTATCTAAAGACTCATCTCTTACTTTATATCTTTTATAATATACAGTGCCAGATTATTTAAAGCTTTTCGGTAATTTGTTCTAAGAAGTTTGGGTTTCCGCAAAAGAGAGAACAGCCAGGGCAGAAAGAAGAATCGAGATAAGTTATAAAAAGGATGTCTTCGACGGCTAAAAAACTTTGATTCAGAATACAGGTTCTAAATCGTTGAAAAAGTGGTACTAAATCCAAGAGCTAATTTCAGTTATAATGGTATAAAGGTACCTGGTTTGTTATTTACTTCTGCGTCGTAACTTGTATTGTGCAGCAGATACTTCATCAATTATATCTGTAAATTTGCAATAAATTAAAAATATGCACTGATGTACTATATGGCACTTTAAATCTGCGGTGCCAAATGTTGGCATTTTTTAAGTGTTTTTAAGTGACGGTGTCATAAATTGGCGCAAATTACATCAGACGCCAAAATAATACCTTAACATAAAATGCTGAACATTTAATCAAGGGAAGCTACAATTACATAACTCAAACTTACAAGTGTAAACTAAGGTTGTTATCGTATAGTCAGCCTGGTTAACTCAATCGGTAGAGCACGAGATTTGTAATCTCGAGGTACCGGGTTCGAGTCCCGGGGCTGACCAACTAAATTACTAACAGTCTTTCGGATGAGACTTAAACCGAGGTCCGATAAAGTGGTGCTATACACCTAGCATGTTAATGAACCAGTAGATGTCTCTGGAATTGGGACGCTTTCTGTATCTTGCACTATCATCCGAAAACCTAAAATAACTAACCTCTTCTTGGGGCGTTGGTCATATGGGAAACCGGTACCAACGATAAACCCCTAATATACGATACGCTTTCGTATAAATGTCCACATTGTCCGACTAACAATGCGATAAAGGTATATAAAAGAGACTGAACCATTAAAGACTGATTGAATAAGCAGTTTCAAAGTTTAATAGTTTAACATTACTTGAGTGTTGGCGGTGGCTTATAACTGCGGTGATTTATATTGACGGTGTTTAGTTTGGCGCAAGCATATAGTCAAAATAAACCATTGTACTATGGATGCAGTAGATTCATAGTGTCATCAGAGAACCCAAGTTTATCCTGTGAACATTTTATGGGTTTGCTAGTATTTGTTGCTAAACTAAAGACAAAAATGTTCATTTTCCGGCCGAGAACTGGTAGGAATCCAGTTAAGTTAATAAGGGCGTGTACGCCAAACATATACACGCATTATTTTGCACACCAAATTGTACCCGAATGTGAAAAACAAAAGAAACAACTCCACTCAATGCATATTTTTCTAATTTATTTATAATGAATGACATGCATACGACTTGTATAAAACATTAATTCTCTGTAACACCCCAGTCCCCCCAACCCCATCATACCGTTCTTGTTCAAAATGACTGGATAAATATATAATGCATACAATGTACTTAACTGCATGTTGTATCTTGTGTATCTGTGTTAAAATAAAAGAGATGTTCTGTTCTGTTCTGTTCTCTTATTCAGTATTTTTTTACGTGGCATATTTCAAATGTGTTTTCTTTTTCAGTGCAATATTCCATTGTTTTTCTAAAATGGAAAAAACATATTATGGTGTGGATTGTGATGGCTATAAAGAGAGAAAAGGAGGCCATAATTAAATTTCTTTACCAGTCAGGGATTGGTTTTTACAAGTGTATGGCTAGTGAAGTCCTCATTTTGATTTTCAGTTGAATTTAATGATCTGATACTGTATATTTCCAGGACACAGCCAACAACAGTTAATGACTATGGAACACTAGTAGAAACATTTGTTACAACTAAAGCACACTTTTTTGTGAGTTACTTTTGTGTCAAGTGTCAATTATGAAAAAGTATTTAAGTTTTAATTTAAAACAAAATAACCCTAGTATTTTGTCAGAAGATTTAGGACAGCCTGGTACTAAAAAGGCTTAAAAACTCATGGCAGTTGTTAAATTGATCAGCATTTTAGTTAATCATAAACATGTAAAATAACGTAAAAATACCGCAATGAGATAAGCCTATACCACTGTTGTCCTGTGTCAGTGGTATGAGCACAGCCAGGGCTGAACGCGAAACTTGTGTTAGTGATTTTGTTTTTCAAAAATCACGCAAAAATCACTTTTTTGCATAATCATATACAAAAAGTCCCTTCCCATCTGCTATTTTCTTTGATTACCAGTATTTAACGAAAGTATTGCAAATTGTGTCAAATGGTGTAAGTTAAAGTTAAAGGAAAGTATTGTATGCTATTGTCTAAAAACAAGACGGTTTGTCCTTCTCCTGTATTTTTTTAATTAGGGTTTAATACAGAACGTAAAAGTGACAATGAATTATTATAATAAATATTGAAAGCACATGTACGTACAGTTTTTCGGGATATAAACTTCAAGGTATCCTGTTTTCTTTCCAAACACAATCAAAACGAAATGTAATCATGAGAGGTGAAGTCTTTGGTAGTTTAATTGCGTATGATGGCAAATGCAAACTTGTTATCAGATACGAAGATCTGCATGTAATGTCTGAGGTGTGGCAAAAATCTATTAAATTTCAGATGTTTTGTGCACCAATGGTGCAGTGATCAAATAACATATAACAGTTAATACCGTGATATTAGTCAGTAGTCGTTAGTCGTATCTTTTCAAAGTTTAATATTGAAGCTTAATTTTGGCATAAGAATGTTTTAAATCTGAAAATTGTATACGAAATCTATGGAAAAAACATGCTTCGGTCTCGCATTATGCAATGTTGAATAATATTTGCAATTTATCCGCGTTTATCATCACGCCTTTTATATTTTAAATTATTAAAACAATATTACTCTTTGAAAACATTTCAATAATAATATCTGCTCACTTTCTTTTACATATGTTTTATCCTTCTAAGAATGAACCGCCTTCAAACTGTAGAATTATTTTAACAATTCAGATAAAAGTGTTGGTTTTCCGAATACTGCAAATAGATCAAGAGTGTCCCGGCGGTGTGAAAAGGGACTTTCGTACATGATTTATTCGTTTTTCCTATTTTTTCTCAAAATTTCGACTTGCCAGCGGGCAATCGAGACGGACAAATTCCAATTGTCCGACGGCAAAAAGTCCCGTGTCCGACAAGTCGGACATGGGAATTCTACACCTCTGTGTACTACTTTTTGGACATGTACAACAGCACTCCACTAACACCAACCATCACATATGACTTTTTATGATGTAATGTAGACATTCAAGGTTTATAAAGAACATGTTTGGTGGTTGACCCCTTTACTGTCAGTCAGTGCACTCCACTCCTGTTTAATGATACGGTGACTATCCAAATTGGGACTCTAAGATTCTCTTTTCCTAAATTCTGCTTGTACTAAACGGAATGGAGGAGGGTACATTTTTGTCACTTTAACGTTTAGTCGTGTCCTCAAAAGTTATGTTCTTGATGTTATCACTTCAAAATCATATTCAGCACATTGGTAAGTTGTTTTTTTGAAATTTCATACAGGTAAATAGCATGTGTTCACAAACGGTGTATTGTTCAGTATTTTTAAAACAAAATGCAATATTTAACTGTTGCATCATCGTTCGAATGAGTTCGACTTTGATAGATTAATACTTAGAGAATTACAGCCCCTGATTTAACAAAATTTGAATGTTAAATAATGCTAACACCCAAGAACTTCTTGTTTTCATTAATTCTGATCATGTGAACACAGAATGTGTATGCCTATAAGATATTTGATGAGTTCGATTATTTGCTTGATCTTCGCCCATATTCCAGTAGCATCTTAAGTCAAATTTCAAAACCTCCATTAAATTAATAATTTCCTTAAGACGATAATTATACGTATATGTGAATTGAAGCATGCTGAAAATTGATTGAATTAATGATGATGTAATTATGCACAATCATTGTCTTTTGAGATAATTATAATAATTAAATCGTTTGTACTTAAGTTGAAGTATTAAGGAAGTTACTTTAGATGCTACTGGAATACAACCCCTTAATTACAACGCATAGAGCTTAGGTATTTGGTCTGCAGCATTGTCTATAGGTATTCCCCTACGACTTTGGTCAAAATTGTCCGAATCCCTTTTAACTTCTTTCTTGGTTACAAAGCCATAGTAATAATCTTTTGACCTACTTTCTTGTGAATAAGCTACAGTCATTAAATTTAGGTCATGAGTGCAGATTTGTAAACGCATTTCAATATTTTTTTCGCATCCCTTTCATTGATGACCTTGAAGTTGATGTATTTATTTAAATAAGACGTTGCCTACAGAAACGCACCTGTAGAATTCACTGTAAAGCAACATTTCTCTTTCTTCAGTCATACATTTTCCTTTTTACTCTAGTTTCAGGCATATTAATAAACAAAGTAACAGTTTGCTTACAAATATACAATATTCGTTCCCTTGTCTCTATTTAATCGGCTAAACTTTTAATGTTGCTGTTCTTAGAGCATAGAGTACAATTTTGTCGTTATCAACATTTTGTACAGTCTATTCAACATTGACTTTCTACACGGATGTCTTATTTCAAATCCGTCACGCAAGCAATATTAGACATCAGCATATCCGACTTGCCATCGTATTAATCCATTTTCCTAATATTGTCTTAATGAGCCCAACTAGGTCATTTTGGCTGAAAACAATACCAGTCAGTCGAACTATTTAAAATTGTAGTAAATGTAGCCACGTTGCCACGTTGAATCAGAATGTTTGCCATTATGAAACTTAGATCTATCGATTAAAGTATCCACAAACGTGCGTAATGGAGTATTAACATATATTCAGCTTTGCAAAAGAAATTTGTGCACGTTTTGAGTTTGAATATTTGAGGTTTGAATCGGTTTCAAAATTAGACCACAGCCTACAAGCAATATTTTAAATCGACCAAGCAGAAAATCTCCGTCATAAAGTAGAGCTGAGATTTTTAATTTTACAATGTAAGTGGATGTTACTTCTGACTTGTGCCCTTCATGTTACTAGAAGAATATAAGATGCTACTTCTTGTTACTAGTGTTACTTAGAGACACATAAATGAGAACGTATTTTGAATTGTAGAACACAACATTTGGTGTCTACATTGTTACATGTTGATAGTTGATAACGTGAATTGTGTTACTAGAAAAAAGAAGGTTCGCTTCAGGTAACTCTCTGTGTCACTCTCCAGATTTGAGCCATTAAATAACGTGTTTGGTGATTGATCCCTTTACATGAAGGCATTACAGTTTCCTGTTTGATTACACGATGAACATTCAAGATTAGGACTCTGTGATTCTCTTTTCCTAAACCCGGCTTTACTACGCGGGAGAGAGAAAAATTTAATAAGTAGATACAATATCTCATTTCACTTACTAGTATTACCGTTCAGCATGTAACATTCCAATCTCTTATAAACGACATGCTCGACGTTACAAATTTGAAAATGTACAAAATTAACAGTGATCAAAATCAATTGCATACATTCAAGGCACATATGCAAATATCGCGCATTTTAGTCATGTAAATGAGGAAGAATTCCATGTTATGTGGTTTATTTTCTTTATTGTAAAGTAAAAGGCAATGGCAGTTTCTTCTAGGCAGTAGGTCTAAATAATTTTAAAATCAATCGTGTTACGTACCTGCTCATTTCACTACGAGCGTCAAATGTCTGAAGGAACAGCATCGTTAGACTTAACCAACTTGAAACAAGGTTTAGCATCATTGTGTCACGCTGAAATGCACCAGACCACGTAGAGACATTGTTGTAAAACGGCTTGCATAAGTAATGCAGAAAAAAAGGGAAGTCGACTACGGACAGATATCTTAGAAACAGAAGCGGAACGGGAACATGTAAAAAGATACGAAATTGCAAGTTGTACAGACTCTAAAAATTCCGTCGACTCATCGACAAAGGCGTAGGCCAAGTAAAACTTTATGCAAGAACTACGACATTTACATGCTGTAAATGACGACGTGGCAAAACTACCAGCGAGAAGATTTACAACAACAGTTATTTTAACGCGCAAGCATTTTATTCAGCGAATAGCATGGAGTATTATTTCAAACATATTAAATTCATTAATTGATATGTGATAATATTTTCTTAATGTAAAAGATAATATCACATACCTTGCAATTGGGGCTGTCAGTTCTACAGGCTACTGGATGTCGGGCTGTATTGAATCTACCTAAAGTATATATTCACTGATAAAAGATCTTGGCATACGGCAGACAAAGTGTCAAGCAATCGATAAGTATTGGGGATTAGGAGACAACGGAAATAACTACGGTTTGGTAAAATCCGTAAATAACGGACAGGGTCATAAATCATTGATTATCGATTGTACTTGAATATTGCCTAATGAAGATATTGAACTTGACGAGTTACTTTTGTGCGTAAAGGGGAAAATCTTTAAAAGCATATGTTAGTATGCACTTGCTTTTTCATATTCAGCTGATCCCTTTACACTTGCGTAATGTTTGTTGGTGAAAATTGTTGAAAATTGTACACCTGTTATTTTCAAGTACAGACGCACAAGGCAAGTCTATTGCAAAATCATGGTGTGCTTTTAAAATGTAAATAGGTGGACCTACAGGTCCGCGTTAAATAGTATGTCAACTTTTTTATTTCCCATTCAGTTATTCCTGATCTGATAAAGACTGACATTTGATGTCTGTAGGCTTTTTTAATTTGAGAAATAGCACAGTTTCCTTTTCAGAATAATAAATAGATTTTACATACTCTCGTAAACGCTTGACGTTGACTGTCTTTAAAAGTGAACCTTTAAAAGTTCGTGATTTTTCATTTTCAAACCATATGATCAAATATAGTTTCCCTTCAAAGTTACAGCTGGTTTGTAACGCTGTCTACATTGCTTGAAATTATAATGAACATTTTAGAAGAAATAAGGATATATTGTATAGAAACACTTTTTCCATTTCTGCAGTAAAATAACACCTGTTAAATTTTACAGATGTTGTCATTTAATACTTTGCACACAGATCAAACCTTGCATGCTTTTTTCTTCTCTTTTTGTTCATGTAATAATCAGTTTATTTCATCGGGAATAAATTAAAGACAAAAGATACGAGTAATAAGACAACCTGCTTTTTACCTGTGTATCATGAAAAATAGCTTTGCTCTGGAAGAAATTCTATGTTGACACCCATAAAATGACACTAATTTCAGCGGAGCGAATGCTTGTCTTTCACACGGGACAAAGAAAAATGTAAAACAAAATATAAAAGTATTCGTATTCCGTGCAAGTGCTTCGAAATAAAAATACTTGCATATTGAATCTTTCATGTGTTGCAAATTAACATCAAAAGCTAAATAATATTATTGATAATATTATACTGAACATTTCATGGATCTTAGCTATAAAGACAATATCATCTATATCCGATTTCAATGAAATGTTTTGCCTTTTTATGAACAAAACATGAAGATTCTTACCCAATTTGTTAAACAAACCCCAATATACAACGTTTTAAAGATCATAACAAGTGTTACGTAATGTCCGGCCATAAAACCTATCGATGACCGGGAGCAGTTAGATCAATCATCGGAAGTGTTCGGCCAGCATTACGGAAGCAACCGAGCTCCGATCGTAAAAATAAATTTCATACCTGTTGAACAAAACCTTAAAAAATACCATTTTTTTCTTTATTTATTTTTATATGAAATATATCTCTAAAATGAAGAATGATTGTTTTATTATATCCCGTTTGTGATCCTAAAATAAGTGCTATAGCTTTTACACAAATTGAAGGTAAACTGCACATCTTTTACTTACAATTGTCACATTTTGGGCGTTTTACTATATATTATAAATATTAAAACACAATGCATGTACATTAATTATGCAAATTACACAAATTCTCGTTAGCATCATACATTTGCATAAAGAACATAACTGCAAACGCGTCAAGAAGCATTACTAAATTAATAAGCTTATTTGTCCCAACAAATCTTAAGCACATAACAAAAGACACATGACAACACATGTCTACACATATCTTATCATATATGGGATGAATGACTTGCTGCCATAAAACCAACTCCTTACTACACCTATTCACACCAGTGACTGGTACTGTACTACTGTAAAGTTAAATATTAATATATAAGTGAATGGTAGATTGAAGAGTGATTCAAGAGTGATTCACAAATTGATAATAACTATCATTATTATAAACATCATTATCGTCATCATCATTATTAATTCCCGCGAAATTGATAAGATGCAGTGTCGTTTCACTAGCACCGTGCATACGAATATCTAAATAAGATATTACCTACCCAAAATCACAATTCATAAGGCAATGTTAATATGGAATTTCTGTCAGGAAATATAACCACGAAAGTGTCACAAACAGCAAATCCTTTGACGAATGAAGGAGAAACTGTTATGAGAGAAACAACGTTTTACTTAGCCAAGTCTTACAGAACATGTGGCTCTATTTAAATGATCGTGTATAAGCTGATTTTTTAAAGTACATGTATGTTGTTAACTCATTTACTTCACATAAATTGTACCCTAAATGTTTAACCAACTTCAAATTATTTCATTCATATATTGCTTCTTAAGAGATCATATATTGTAGGATTAACGGCCTAAAGTTGCCACTGCCGTATTTCTAACATATAATACTACTTCACTCCGCAAACGTTTTCTTAATTGGTCACTTTTGATTGATATTTCAATACCTTGTACAGATATCGGCCTAAATTTTCTATATTACACTTCTACACTCAGTAATTTTCTTAATTGGTCACTTTTGAATGTTCGTTCAGTTCAATATCATTTGCGTTTCTACATCTGTGTCTCTTCTGTAAAAAATTTGATTAAAAGTAAAATCATGCTTGTCATCATGTTATGACCCTTTGTATGAAAAAGCAATATTCTGTATTTTTATGCAAATTACAAAATGAATGTGAAAATGAATGAAACTTGAACACTAAGAAAAAGATTACATTAGAAATGACAAAAAGCACTAACTATTACTAATACATGTATAGTTTATGTTTGAACTGTCTCATAATGCATCGAAAACTAACGATGTTAATGTTTAATGCTCTTGCTTTTAAGAAAATTAGTCAAACTTCTATCTTTTACTATTGGTATCAGAAAATAGTAATTTATTTTGAAACATTTCAAAACGAATTGTGTATTTAAATGCAGTTTATGAAATCACATTGCAAAAGTTGTTGCATGTTTATATATATATTAGATTATGACACTGATTTTTAAATTGAAGGAAAATGTATTTTACCTTTTCTTCATGTTCAGACCTAGTTATTTCATAAATATCGACTTGAACATTAACATCTGTCATTAAGCCTAGAACAAGAAATGAAGCTTTGAAAATGTATGCCCTAGTATCGCTTTTCTCTCCACTAGCTACATTTCTTACATTGCCTTGCATGCAGCACTGTCGTATACGCGAAACGAGTGGGATTTTAATTTTTTTCGGAGGGACACAATCTCCGTCATTTTCAACAAAATTTGTAAACCATAAGGCACCAAATATTTCGAATGGGATGAAAGAACATGCTTCTAGCGTCGTTTCCGTCCCCGTTTTGGGCGTCATTTCCTAATCCCACTATTTCGCGTATACGACAGTGCACTATGATTATAAATTCACAAAACGTTGCTATATCTCTGTTATCTCCTAGATTGAGTCATATACGGCGGTCGGTGTCATGTTATGTTGTCCACTCTCTTCTCAAATAGTTTTGCCGGAACATTACCAAACTTGATCACATTATCACATTTTGATGGTTTTACTTGCATTATATCTCAGATTTTTTTTCGCATGTATATAATATATATTTATTTTAGTCTCATTCATGTACAATATCACTACATTTCAATAAAGCCATGACAGATAAAATATGAGTACATGACCATTCAATTTTGAATTATAAGAAACTACCACAGTGAATATATGAAACTACATTACAATAATTCAACACATATTTACATTGTAAAAAGCATGAGTCAGTCGCTAATTTACATCTAAAATATAGTTGAAAAAAGATAGGAAAAAATACGGAAGCGAAAAAAAGAGCACTATAGCGCAATTCAGAAATATTTTGAGAAATCTGTTATCCTCTCGATCAAACTAATTAGCAACTGATTATTGCGGTAAACTAAAACTTTAAGTGCAAAAGTCAGCACTCTGGAGTAACTGACCTTGAATTGTTGATGTTTTGCCAAAATGACACCCTCTGTTCTTTTACTCGATTACGTTTTAAGTAGATCCCAAGCCTGGTCAAATATTTTTTGCATATTATTTCTTGTTGAAAAGAACTTAGTAATTTAATGATAAGATTGATCCGGGCAGGTCATAGTGTCTGTCCTTGAAATGCCCAAATTGTACCAAATAAGATTTGTACACTCCCTATCTTTGAATCCCCCTGAATCCCCCTACACAAACATTATCAAACCGAGCCAATATGATTATGAGCATAATAATTTGGAAAAATTGCATATCCAGCCCAATCGTTTTAAGTATTTCCATTGAATTTAAATAAACATTGCTAGATCTGATTTTATGTATCCCTTGCTTTAAAACAAGGAGAACCACTCTCACTTCTACTGACATATAAGATGTAAAAGTCTTTGGAATATATGATTTTTAAAAATAGGTCATTTACATATGAGTTTTGTAACATATATTCGTGTGCGCTAACATACATCAACAGTTTGCTTGTAAATTAGGAAGATGCTTTTTTGTAACGAAAGACAAGTAAAGCTGCATTTGTCCTAATAAATCATCATGATTTGTCAAGAGTAAATCAATGCGTTATATGTATTACATCATATTCATGTGTGTTGAACGTTATTCATCTTGACAAACGTCAGGAACGCGATTGTACTCCCAGGTTCCTATGGTACTTCTTTCTTGTGTTTGTCAGACCATCACATGGACACATTTGCATTGATAAACTAACTACAATGACCCTGACATGATTCCTACCTCACAAAGGGGGAAAACGTAGACGACTGAAATTTCCACCTACTTCAGGTAGTGGCAGTCGATGTTTTGTGACACCCTTACATTTATTACATAAATATGCTCCTTTCCCGAGTGGTAGAAAAGCCAATCGGCACTTCTTATCCGACTTCCATATTAAGAGACAGTGCACTATGCCAGTGAATACATGTATGTCAAACTATTATGTGTAAGTCAAAAGAAGGTGAATTACGTCGGCAAATGTGAAATGTTATTAGTATAATTTTCTTTACAAAGAGCTATTGACTTGCTGGCCATGAGAGATAGGTGTCCACTCCCAGAGAGGTCTCATAAAACCATTCTCTAGAACTCTTGTTTATTAAGCAGGTCATCAAGGGTTTGCCTTCGGCCATTTAACATGTAAATGAGATGAATACGGTCTACAAACCGTACAGTACAATTTCAAATACACACATACTAATATACATATGAGCACAATTAATTTTAATGTTTTATTTGTTCTGAGAAGCAGATGCATTTACATTTAATTTCATACAATGTACTTGTATTTATATCAAATGTTAGGTCTACATTTTTCTCTCATCAATGATATAAAGCTATGCATATTCGACCATAATGTGTTTCATAACTACTCGTTTCTTACATTAGTAACTTACAGAGTGAACTTGGCAGCACACTAAAATGTGATATTTTGATTCTACCCGTTTATATGTACACGCTTTATAAATCTGTTATTCTCGTTGTTTCTATTTCAAAATTATAGCTGCAAAGTACCGGGTAAGTCTAATAAAACACTCAATTCAAACACTGCTCAGTATATTAATGTTATATTAATAACAAATGTTGGACAGTGCATGTAGAATTTCTTTTAGATACATAAGGTCTTAGTTACTTATGGATTAACTTAAATAAAGATGAAAGTTAACTACCGATAGTGAAACAGTGATCGTGTGGCCAATGTTACAAAGGCTAATACATGTATGCTCTAATAATGACGTTGCCAAACCTTGAGAGTACAATCGCGTTCCTGGCGGGTGTCAAGATGAATAACGTTTAACACACATCATGAATATGATGTAATACATGTAATGCATTGATTTACTCATGACAAATCATGATGATTTATGAGGACAAATGCAACGATAGTTCTATATACGACAGAGATATGCTGTACCTGATGTTGACAACCAGGTTTTCCGGGAAAGAGGAAATGTAGAGGCGGATGTGAGCGTTAGTGTCTTCAAGAATGTAACTTTGGCAATTTTTCTAAGAAGCTAAATTTTACAAAAAAGTTCAAAACACCAATTAAACAGACAATGAATTTTTTTTCTGGACGCTTGATTATCAAATGAATACATTATTCATAAATACAATCAAATCTCGTTACTTGAAATGCATTTCAGTTTTCGATAAAACTAAGTCCCACTACATCTATATATCCCATTTTTTCAATATCGATAAAATGTAATATCTCAACATATGATGACTAAATAAATGCGATATTTCGACAAAACTTTAATCCCTCTAGTCTCAAAATTGTTAATTGGTGTCTAATATTTGACATTATTTCAGGATGAGTGTGATACGATTAAATTTTAGTGATAAATACTGACTAAAACAAAACGAAATCACAAAACAGAGGCTTGTTTATAGTCGATTAAACGTATAACATGCTCAAATGAACCTCCATTATATCGAAAAATCTAAAGTAATGTGCATGTACAAATGTACTACTTTTTACAAGAAAATACAAAACATTTTTATCTCTCTGACATTGGATACTTACTTGCCCGTGATGAATTATTTAACGATGAATTAAAAGGTCGGAGTAACCATATGTCCCCAAAGTAAAACAATCATGACAGTATTAAAACCCATGCACCTTTAAACTTTAGCATTCTCGTTCTTTCCGTAACGATGCACACTAGCTTCGTGACATACAGTTTAAAGTTTAAGCTTCATTTTTCTGTGTCATGAGAAAGAAACAAGAATATCAAAATACAAAAGCCTCTAGTATTCTCTACTTACGATACAAAAGATCTTGAATGTGTCTTTTCAAACTGAATGATAGATGATACTAATATAGGCGTTTATAAAAACTTATACGTTCTGCTTGATAGGGGATACGCGATAATATTGAAATAAGAAAAACTACGTATCTCAGCGGGCCTAGAAACAAAGCTTTCTTGTAAATATTTTTGAAATGGGAGATGAAAATTAACTTTACAGACTTTACAACAGAGACAGAATAAACTTATAGTCTAGGTTCGTGTAAAGCATATCTTGACTATCTTGTTTGTGCAATTTCAATTTAGTAACTGTTTCTCATTTTCAGTGTATCATTTATGACTTACTAAGTATAAAGAAACAAAAGCATATTCATGAAAAAGCTTTCTGTAATCGTTACGCTTTTTCAGTTGTTTTTTTTGTCATTAGGATTTATTAGATTGTATATACGATCCCTGTTTTCATTCAGCGTTAACGCAGCAATATTATAGTATGTATGTTTTACGCTATGTTCCATTAAAATGATTCTTAGAATATACAAAACTATTCCTACCTCTATCCTCACAAAATCGTTTGCAGACAAAATGTTTGTAAACAAAATAACGCTCATTTTCACGACTACTAAAATGTCTCGTTATTTAAAAGTGCATCCCGACCAATTAGTTAACTTTGCCTACCTGTCTTGTTTTTGCTGTAAACAAGTCTGATGACATGAAATGTAACCTAGTCTGATAGAAATAGAAAGTGCATCCCGACCATTTAGTTAACTTTAGCTACCTGTCAGTTTATAGCTCTAACATGAAATGTATGAATAAGACTGTCAGTGACTTCCATTCACTTGTCCGGTTATAGTAACGTAATGGATCCACATTACCCGATACCGGAAGATACCGGCATGTTTGACCGATATCGGCTTTTATACTGGCCGAACAATAAAAACTTTTCACTGCTTATTAAACGTTTACATAAGCATACAAAATAAGTTGACGTTTACACGAATAAAAGATAGAAATTTCAACTTTTTGACAATTTTCAAGCTACACAATGACATTGTGTGTGTTAGAGATTCACCTAGCAGGGATTACTTTTATTTACACTGTCCTGTGACTTTGGAACATGGTGGGGGTAAGAGTGAGGTTGGGTGCGCACCATAAACCGGTTTAAGCTCCCCAGTGGTGTTTTTGCCACTGACCGTTCCAAGGCGGTGCCCCACTGTGTTCCTTTAATTGTTCGTTTTGTCCTCGTGTGTTTGCTTTGTATCCTAGTGTGTGTTGGTAGTGTATGTTTGTGTGTGTACATGATTGTGTGTGTGTGTGTTGTGTATGTGTGCGTGTGCGTGTGCGTGTGCGTGTGTGTGTGTGTGTGTGTGTGTGTGTTGGTGGTGTGCACTTCTGGGTGCTGTGGGGCTCGTTTTGGGGAGGCTGCGTTTTTGGTACGTGGCATTCCCTGTTTGATATTATTTTTGTTTTTAAACAATTCTTTATCGTACCTTCCTAGGCGATTTTCATAACATTTTGTTAAAAGAACTATACACTACTTCACTTACACGTTACATTTTTCGACCACGTATTAAATATGCGGCCCGCAATAATGCAATTCATAATGCTTGTATTGCATGTTTTAACAATACATAGGATCACCTTTATCTAAGTTTTTATGTAACCCCATGTCGTATTTTCTTTAGTTTTATGAGACAAAACGAATTATTGAAAACATTTATTGGTAAGAGTGAGAGTACTGTCTCTTAAACATCTTGAGACATCTTAAATACTTTGAGATAGCGATCAAAAAAATAAATATATTGTAAAACATGATAAATTATTTCAAACTTGGCGAAGATAATAAGATACAAAGAAAATTGGAAGTAATTTTTACATATCTAAAATAGACGCGTTTGTAAGAAGTTAATTATAGTAAGAATGTAATTTGCACAACTATCTGTAACCACTTAAACAATTTTCAGAAAATGACAGATATTCCTGTTAAGAAACAGTAAAAAGTAGTATAGTATGCCCTGTGTTCGCCTTGTTTCCTGTTCCTGTGCCATATGACCTTAATGACCCCCACTTTCAGACAATCGATACCTGAAGGAGTTTCCAATGGTTCCAATCTCATTCCCATCCTTCTCTGCGACGCGTTTACACTCGCAGACTTTCTGGCATCATTGCCATGCGGAGGGGGGTGGTCACTGAGGTCATATGGCACAGGAACAGGAAACAAGGCGAATACAGGGCATGCTATACTACTGTGAAAACTGCATTTATGTCTATTTTAACCAAATCACTTGTAATTAGTGCCACAGTGCACTTTTTAGACATAGTAATTCTACAAATGCGATCTGGACTTTTCCCTTGGTGTAGGTAAATATTTCCAGTTTTCAAAACAATACGTGAACCTTCATAATCTATGTTTCTTACATTTTCACAGAGTAAATCTTGGCCCAAAATACAGTCAGTATTTTAATGTCACAGACCAACATAGGAATTCAAAATTAAAGACCGTTGTCAAATTTAATTAGAAATGATGATTTCATAAAAACCTTCATATGTTTTTCCATTTACATCAGTCATATCATGACGAATAGTGTCAAGCGCGATCTTGTTTTCTAGTTTGTTGTATTGATAGCACGATAGGATTGTCAAAGTGTAACCATTGTCTTTTAAACATTCAAACTCTGAATTCTGTAAAGAAATGCAAACATAGAAACTAGACATTCTTCTATTATCAGATTTCCTGTCAGTGATTTGATTTTTGTCAAAGCACTGGACCTGCTGGTGTTTTTCAGGCCTTGAAAACAAAAATAATATCAAACAGGGAATGCCACGTACCAAAAACGCAGCCTCCCCAAAACGAGCCCCACAGCACCCAGAAGTGCACACCACCAACACACACACACAGCCTCCATCATCCCGCGGCCTTTTGATCTGATGGTTCTCAGTTTTCCTGATAAGTAGAGCTGGTACTTTGAAGCAGATGACAGTTTCAATGAATGTGTGTTGTTGAATTGCAGTTATAACAGCGCTGCTCTGAGCTTTGTCTAAAACCTTGATTCCCTACCCTTGCCAGTTTCTTGGTTCGTTTTTGAGCTTTCTCCAGCCGGTCAATTATGTCGAGGGTCTTGGTAAGAATAGATTTGACATCTTCTTCATATGGACTTTTGTCTTCCTGGACAACCCGTACCCTCCGTTTATCAGCATTCTGCCAAAAGATACCCTCTTTGTCACTTGAGCAACTGAATGGCAATTTTCAACTATGCATTTGTACTTGAGATCTTGTCCAAGACTCCTATAGAGTGTGTGTGAGGTCATAGATTCTTGTGCACTGATTTCAATGTTTAGATATGTCTTTCTAACAAGCTGTAAGATTATGTCCAAATACTATGAGGCACTTTCTCCAGGCTGTCTTGTTCTTGATTCTAACATTGATAACCAGTTTGACCTTTGATTGCTCTTGCCAAATCTCTGCTCTAGCCTTGTAACTAAGATATCATACGTTTCACTTACTTGTGTTGACAAGCTAGTGTAGAATTCCAAGGCTTTGCTCCTTAAAGAACCCGCAAGAGTCAATGCCTTTTCTCTCTCAGTCCATCGACCAAGTGTACTGCAAACCTCAAACTGGGTAATGTAGGGTTTCCGGTCTTCAAGACCACTTTTAACGTCTGAATTCAAAGATGGGTAACTGGAGTTTCTGTCTGGTACAGGTCTTGGTGGTGTACGAATTCTTTTTTGGTAAGTGTTGATAGGTATCCCTAAGTAGTTCAATTTGCGTCTCGGTGAGGGACTATCACCTTTGTCACTGGGGCTGGTGAAGACCTATTGTCACTACCTGCCTCTTCTTCAGTTTCATTTTTATTGTTTCTTTGCGGGTTAAATTCAATTTCACTGTCTGATTCCATCTTGATAGATTCTAAATTTGTAAAGTTCTTAACAGGGATGTCACATACAATATAAATTTCTTTTTGTTCTTTTTTTGGTAGTTCTAGACTTAATGGGTTAATGTCTAAAATGTCAACAAAAATAATAAGGGATCTTTTATTCCATATATCTGACACCATTTGTAAGCTGGGTATGTGTAGCCTGGTTAAAATGTACGAAGTAATTTCTCAGTAGCAACAAAACTTTATTTAAGGAGCACCAGATAATATTTAGGTTACTATCAAATTATACATAGTCTGAATTGTCACCTGTTTTCAAGAGTTGTTGCTGTTAGTTCAAGAGCTGAAGAGGTACTGAAATTTACAAATATATACCCTCTGAGATTGCCAGGGCTATCAAAATGAACCAATCGGAAGTTTGTATTTAGCCTGGAAGTCTAGCATGAATTTACAATTTCTGGAAGCAAAGCGGCCATGTTGCAAGGACAATGTCACAAAAATTAGATTTTCACTTACAATTATGACCAGCAGGTAAATTTCAGTTAACACTAAACTGTTTTACAACCTATCATTGAAACAGAGACACTATTACTTTGATATATGTTCTCCTAAGAAAAGTTATTAACAGTTGAACATTCCTGGTGGACAGGAATTTAAACCTTACCGTCAGTACAACTTGAAGCTGCTTGCTCGCTCTCAGTTGCCGTTGTTAAAATGTTTTCAAAAATGACATACTAATACATAAATATAAAACTAAAGGCTAGAATCAACAATAGAAGTAACAATCTATGTAGGAATTTGCAACAATCGATTGAAAATGCTGGTTTTACGGCACCGCTACACTGAATGTTTATATTGGAATCTCAAAAGCGTTTGCAACGCTTTATTATTTGATAACGTATTATTTCAATTCTACAGATATACTTAAAAGGAATTTATAGTCTGGAACCTTTTTATATGACTATATGTTCTAAAATATGTTATTTTCATACAGTTTGAAGAACTTTATATTTTTTTACCAAAATCTGAGAGCGAGCTGCTTTAAAGGTCTAACAGGATAATGATATTTTACCCAATTAAAGATAAAAGGCAGTATACATGTGAAATGTACATATTACACAAGACAAAATGAACCATTGGCATCCTCTAAACACAAGGATTTGTCACTTTTAAGTTATATCTGAGCTCTAATTATCATTTAAAGGAAATAATCAAGGGAGACAATTCCGTATCAACCTTAATCATTGCCAGGATCAGATAAATGAGAATGAAATTGGAAATTCCTTGAAAACGTAATATTTTAAAGTCCTATATTTCTTTTATGCTCTATAGATGTCCATTATGAAAACATATATTGTCCTATAATATGTGTTCTTTTGATACGAGATTCCTGGCACAGGTAAGAGTGTTTTCAATGTCCATTTCTGAGTACTTCGGAAGATAATAATGTTCTTATAGTGTTAGTAGTGTAGATTAAAGGAAAGTCATAGTTAAAGTACTAAAGATTTTCATTGTTAATGTTTAACACCATAGAATGATGGGGGTTGTCTGAAAAACTGTTATGAATCCCAGGAAACGCTTATTCCCTTACAATATTTTTCAGGCCCGATGTTTTTTTCATTCTGTATTTCAATATAAAAATGCTATATGGATATAACATACTCCGGATATAAAGAACACATTCCAATGCTCCCATGTAGTTCGTTATATACGGAGTTCACTGTATTCAACAATGTAATTAATCCAAAACACGAATGCAAAAGTTTAATATTCTACTGATTGTCTGACCACTCTTGTACAAATATATTAATCATCTTTTCAATCTAAAATTAATCAAATAGAAACAATTTATATGTACATAGGCTTAAAAATATAATACGGTGGCTGTTCCAGAAATCCAGGCATACTGTTAACATATAGAGAAAGCACAGACATTTAAGAAAAGATATGTAAAACATTTATTTATGCTCACTGTTTTCGTTACATTATAATGAACAGTTTCGGTAGTTCTGAAGTCTGTGGTAACATCAGGGTAAGGTTATCTTCCATGTACATGTAGTAGAATAATACGCATGTAGCTACTCACATTTAAAGTTTTAAAAAATGTTCCAAATTTGCTGCAATACATTGTTTAATGTCCCTGAACTCATGACTAAAACATACCTCCTTGAAATCTGTATTGCTGAAACCTAAAGAGCGCGGTTGATAAAAGGTTCCATTTCAGAAAATTACTTCATACAGGGGTGCGAGGGGTGTTCGAATAGTTTCTGGAAAAAAATTGTATCGCTTCTATTTATTGACATATTTAAATGAAAGTTTGTATGTAAATACAACGCAATATACTGAATTCACAACATTGTTCTTGTACATTTACTGTCAAAAATGAAAGTTCTATAGGCCCTACAGCAATGTCATGATGACGTTGGCGGGGCAGGGTAACAGGATAAATTCGCGTGTTTTCAGTAAAACTGTTCAGAAGGCATTGAACTTTTGTGATAACATAAATTCATATTTCCCCGTCTAAATGATATGTAATTGCACGCGCATCACGACAAGAATTTCATACAATATTGTATGACTTCATTCACGTTTTATTCATTCAATCAAAGAGAGGCGAGATTCATTCGTAAGAGGGATTGAAATGAATCCGTAGCAAAGATATTCGGGGAAACTTTACGTTTTACGGAATAAAAGAAACGTTTTTTTTTCTCCCGAAGTATATATGGAATTGCGTGATGTATTATCAAAATATATTTAAATAGTTCAGAACGTCCACAAAGACGCTACACGTGATGCGACAGAAACAACTTGATTGAACGCTTCAAATCAAATCATTTTCATCTCCCTATGAATAAATGGGAAAAGCTTTTTAGGCTTGCATATCAGTATCTAAATATGAAAGAGTCATCAGACAATTTTCCTAGAGCAAGTTTTGAAACCGGTTGAATATAGAGTAGGTATTATTTGAAGCTTTCCCGTTCACGCCAAAATGACAATGCTATAGCGACTTTAGAAACGTGTGATACTTAAAGCATACCAGATTAAATGACGGTATACTGTAATATATTTACACAAACAATTTTCAAATAATATTGTAAAATAAAAGAGACGTACAGAACGTTCAGGAAACTATCCAGTGACGCAGCAGAATAGACCAGTATTGTTGTTGTGTAAATACATTGGTTATATTAAAATGATAACAGCCTCTCCTTTACGCATGTTCTACATCTTAGAACTGGGTTCAGTAATGCTGCTTTCATTTTCTTTCTGGACAGTGTCCGTACCACTCTTGTTTTGGTCTGTGCTGTTTTGATTACCTGTCTGGATATCTACACCTGGCGGTTTTACATGTAAACCTGTAGGAGTGGTCCTTGGTTCACTAATGCCGCTTGCATTTTCCCTCTGGGGTGTGTCCGTACCACTCTTGTTTTGGTGTGTGCTGTTTGGATCACCTTTCTGGATATCTTCACCTGGCGGTTGTAACCCTGTAGGAGTTGTACTGGGTTCAGTAATGCCGCTTGCACTACTCCTCTGGGGTGTGTCCGTACCACTCTTGTTTTGGTGTGCGCTGTTTTGATCACCTGTCTTGATATCTTCACATGGCGGTTGATGTCGTATTTCGCTTTTGTTTCCACACTTTCCGACACATGAAAATAAGTGACACAAAAGTTATGCTCCCGATCAAGCCTGCGACAGTGACATAATTAAAGAATGTCAATATTTCTATCTTATGTGAAGGGATAAAGATTGCATATGAAGTGCTGAAATAAACATAAAATATAAACAATGAAATAACAGCTACGTATTCGATAAGTTTTCCTTGCCGATTTGCCAAGCTGAGCTTGTCGTCACTTGCCCGGTCAAGTTCCGATTCACAGGAACACAACACTCGAAGAAAACAATGACAAGCACAAGAGCAAATTGTTGTCTTAAAACACTTGGAAACATTGTTTAAGTTCGAGAACAGTATTTCGTCACAGTCTTTACTGTTTGTTCTTTTGCACCACCCTGTTTCAATCTTATTCTGAAAAAAACACCAGCTAATCATATTAAGTCAATTAATTGATATGGAATTAAATTTGATTAATCTATGTGAAGTCATACCATTTAAGTTATAATGTCATACAAGTCACTGAATAAAGAAATTTATTAAGAAATTTTAATATGACAAAAATGTATAAAAGTCGTTATCTTACAGAATATTTACGGGTAAAAGTCATGCTGATGAAGTGAACTTTAAAAGCGTCAAAATTATCAAAGGTGAAATGTACCGACATTATCAATGCCATTCGACGAAGTGACTAATACAGGAGTCGTTTAATGAAACAAAAAGTTATAAAAATCATGTCACGAAAGTCATACTATGACAAAATATATGATAAAACTAACGATTCAGTAATATGGGTTATAAAATTCGATCTCAGAATTAAACGAATTAGATAACAAAACGTTTTATCAATAAGCAACTGAGCATTATGATTCTGTTGAAAACTAATTGTTTCATATATATAACTTGTAACACTTAAACAAACAATTAACAACATCTTGTTAAAGCTTATACACTACTGTGGTAGAAACTTATGCAAAACTTCAAATTTACAAGCGCATCAAACATATTGACTGTTCTTTATATTCATTTTTGTTTACATCACAAAGGGAACTGGTAAGTATTATTACTTACATTTTGATCGTTACGTCTTGCAATCAAGGACAAAATGTTTGCCAGGAACGCTGTGACTAACACTAGAAGATGGGTGACCATCCACACGTCAATTGCTCGAATGTAACCAACGGTCGGTGTCATAAAGTATATCCCTATATACTGGGTCGTTGAGGCAATGATGCAACCAGTGTGAAGCGCTATCCGCGGCGAGATCTTTCCTTCGTCAAGAAACAAAGCAAGCCAAGACACGAATACAATTGCAAAGCTGGGTCCGTAAAGCTGGTAGAAGTGTGCGTGACCTGTTCTTGTCAACACAATAACTGTCTTAAGTGTAGAATAAATTCCGACTGAAAGATATGAAAACTTTTATAAAGCAACTTGAGGAAACAATCTACAATCTGAGGCTGTTCATGTAACAATTAGGTAACAACTGTAGAAAACCGTTAATATTTCCATAAGAAACGTACGTAAGAACACAGTTTCCATAAGAAATGTAAATAGATAACCTACACACATTTAATAAGAAACAACGTGAGTACCTACACAAGTTTAATTAAGAATCGCACGCCAACGTACACACGCAAAGGTGCTAACTTCACGAGGCTGTGGGGAAACTATGTGCTATTGGGCTAACTTCACGGGGCTGCGCGGAAACTATGTGCTATGGGGCTAACTTCACGGGGCTGCGGGGAAACTATGTGCTATGGGACTAACTTCACGGGGCTGCGCGGAAACTATGTGCTGTGGGGCTAACTTCACGGGGTTGCGGGGAAACTATGTGCTGTGGGACTAACTTCACGGGGCTGCGGGGAAACTATGTGCTATGGGACTAACTTCACGGGGCTGCGCGGAAACTATGCGCTGTGGGGCTAACTTCACGGGGTTGCGGGGAAACTATGTGCTGTGGGACTAACTTCACGGGGCTGCGGGGAAAATATGTGCTGTGGGGCTAACTTCACGAGGCTGCGGGGAAACTATGTGCTATTGGGCTAACTTCACGGGGCTGCGCGGAAACTATGTGCTATGGGGCTAACTTCACGGGGCTGCGGGGAAACTATGTGCTGTGGGGCTAACTTCACGGGGCTGCGCGGAAACTATGTGCTATGGGGCTAACTTCACGGGGTTGCGGGGAAACTATGTGCTATGGGACTAACTTCACGGGCCTGCAGGGAAACTATGTGCTATGGGGCTAACTTCACGGGGCTGTGTTATTTGCTTTCAAATTATAAAGCGTTACAAACACTTGAAATTCCAATATAAACATAGAAACATGTAGCGGTGCCCTCAAACCAGGCTCATCGACCTTTTCAATTGTTTTTTCTCAAATTGCTATGTAGATTTTTACTTTTGTTGTTGATTCTAACTATTACTTTTACATTTCATGTATAAAGAGTATGTCATTTTGGAGAATTTTAATTTTTCACCGGAAACTGAGATTGAGTCGCTTTAAAGAACAGCTACATGTAATTGGAATTATTCTATTTTAATTATAGAATATAAAATAGATTGCTCAAATGTCCGGAGAAGTAGGTGATTACACAAAGGGAGGATACAATTAGATATTCAACAACAGTCACTGATTGCTAAGACTGATTGTGAATATTGGAGTTCGTTTTGTCACCGAGAACGTCCCTTGAAAACCAAAATCGACATTTAGACAAATCCCACATTTAGACAAATACAGTATATGACGTCATGCGCAAACAGGTCTATAGAGTACCGTTCTATTAAGATAGAGTGATACATAGAATAGCCTTTTAAAAGCAAACACACAGGGAACATTTTAAAGTGTATGGCAAACATTAAAACGATTTAGGATTTTCTAGATGTAGGTCCAACGATGTTGTATCAACACGGGAAACTTCCCTGACTGAGATTTGAAATTCTGCAATTTTAGCGCCGGACATCTTCACAGGGTGAGTATTGTGCCAGTTTAAAACAAGCGACTCATTAGTGTAAGTAACTGTAAGAGAATACAAGAAAATACCAGTATGTTGATGTTTGTTAATAAAAGCGCCATCATTCATTGTAAAGTAACATGATTGTAATATGCGCATCTCAACTGGTTGAGAGAGCTTCCCATAACGATTTGACGAATTTGCGCCTGGGGTTGCTGAGAAATAGCGCGGACGCGAACGTATATGAAAAAGTTAGCAAATTATATAAAGGGAGATATTTCAACAATGGGGTGAGCTAGAGTTATGCTTGTTGATCACTGCACTACGTCTCAACGACCTTTATCAATGTGTGAAGTATCAAATCAATCCCTCATATAACTTGGAGATATGCTCCGGACAAGCCTTTTACACAAAGTGGGTTATTTAGAAAAATGGGTTCAGCTAGAGTTATGGTTCTTTGTCACTGCACTTACTCTTAATGACCTCTATCATTGTGTGAGGTATCATCTCAATCCCTTTAGTCGAGTTATGCTCCGACTCTGAAGAACGGATGGATGCACACACGGACTGACGGACGGAGACCATTACCATATCGCCCCGCATAAACAAAAACTTACAACATTCGAAATCACATTTAACGTAGCAACTATCAAAATAACAAAACAATCAACGCTACATATTTTCATCACTAAATGTAATTGCAGATTTTTCTTTTCGATTTATAAAAGTTACACAATTATTTCTAATACATACAGCTTAAGTTTGTAGTTCATTTCTTCGTCATACGGGTAATATGTTAAATCCAAAGAAGATCTTAGCAACACGGTCATCCTTTGGTATAGACAAAAAACTTGTAAGTAAATTGAAAGAAAGGCAACAACAATACTGTTTCATAAGTATGTATACCATATGAACCAAGATCATTCATCTATGAAATTTGAATACAATCTGACATAGTTTCTACTGTTCACAGACTTTACAAGTTAGACTACTGTCTGAAACCAGTACAAAATGTGCTTTGCGATTTATGGCATATCTAATACTCCCGTCGAAACGACATAATCCTGTTGGAAATGTACTTAACAATAACTCTCTCGTACTTCATTTTTCCCATATTTATCATACTGATACATTATTATTTTTTGACCGATTATTTGCATTTCTCTGAAAAGTAAATTTTCAGCTGTAGCTTGAGATGTGTCCCCTTACGTATGGTGGCTGATTTCTGCCATGCCGTGTTTTCGGCGGGTCGATAACACGAAAACTAGACGAGTAGTTATGCCGTAGATGTTTCGTGTGTTTGACCTTACGACTTGTTTAAGGCGAAAACACTACACAAAGAGTGAACACACGACGTTATATTTCGCTGTGTTTTTAAGACTTTTCGGGCCGAAATTCTACGAAAAAACTCGACGAAAATATACGTAGTGTTTTCGCCTTCGATCTGTCATGTTTATTTTTTTACTTTTCGCCCCGCATAACCAAAAACACGACAAAATAGCTACTTGTTGAGTTTTCGTGTTTTCGACTTTTCGCGCCGCCGAGTCGAAAACACATGGCAGAAATCAGTCTACGTAATGATGCCACACGTGTAAATGGGTTGCAGCGTTGAAAAATTCGCTGCCTCTCTCGCGCTTACGTGGTAACATCTGGAATGTATGATTTCTGCCATGCCAAGTCTAAAATACGAAAACTCGCCAGGTAGTTGTTTTGTCGTATGTTCGACTTTCGACTTGGCGGGGCGAAAAGTCGAAAAAACGGCAGATTTAAGGCGAAAACACGACACACAAAGGGCGAAAACACAACGTATTTTTTCGTCGAGTTTTCGAGTTAGTGGGTTTTAATTGCGTGGTGTTTTTGCCCTTTATTTGTCGTGTTTCGACTTTCGGGGCGAAAAGTCGAAAATAGGGAAAAAGTAGTTATTTTATCGTGTTTTCGCCTTTCGACAAAAGACGAACAAGCGACGTACTTTTTCGTCTTGTTTTCGAGTTGGCAGGTTTTAATACGGCGTTTTCGCCCTTTATTTGTTGTGTTTTCGCAGTTCGACTTGGTGGGGCGAAAAGTCGAAAACACGACGTATTAAACGACATATTAAAGGCGTAAATACGATAAACAAATTGCGAAAACATGGCAGAAATCAGCCACCATAGGAACTATTGATAAATTTACGGAAGATTTCATCGTATTCGTACTAGAATAAGTTCGTTTAAAGAGTGGAAAACATTGTTTAATCCCACAAAAATTTTGATACATAATTTTTTTTTGACTTTCGGTTCCGTTTAAGTAAAACAGTAGTTTAACATAAAAGTCCTGACAACATCTTATTTGAAATGAAAATGAACAACAGTTATAATTTCTTTTACTATTCTGACCATAAGGTAGCATCTGACAAAGTATAATTGTCATAATGGCAGATAGATAGAAATGAGATAGAAATAACAAATGAACAACAGTTGTATTTCTTTTACTAATCTGACCATAAAGTAGCACCTGACAAAGGCTTAGGCTACTTTGTTAAATTCGCAAAAATCTCCAACAGTTTTATCTTTTTGATTATGTTTAGAAAATATGTAAACCTATGTATTTGGAAAGGACATTTTAATCTAAAAAAAATAATCAAACAAAACAAATGATGGTGCTCACAGTCACAAAAAGAAGCAGGTCACTAAATATAATAAAGCCCTCGCATATACCTGTCCTAAATCTTTTAACAAAGCTTACAACTAGGGGTAACCCCCTTTACAATAAAATGTAATTGCTTTCTATGCATTATTCCCTGCTTAAGGGAAGGTGTCACAGATTTTTGAAAACATTATTTGTTACAATTTATTAACCACCATTTCGTGCTTGGAGGGTATAAACTTCTGTCATAGCAAACACATGAGCATAAAATTTATTTGAAGACAGATAGCAGAACTATGCAGAATGGCTCCGTCAACGACGAATAGCGCATACAATGCAATAACACATTTTGGTATAAGGGGCTTACCACTATCTGCAAGCCTTACTAAAATCAATGATATGTAAGACACTTTATTACCATTACTGCATTGTTTCTTTTTGTAAACATGGGTATCAACATTTGTTTTGACTTTGAAATGACCTTTGCAAAGGTGTATGTATTAAAGTACTATCTACACACAAGAAAAACTGGGCGAATGAAATTAAAGTCGTTGTCAGGCTACTTTAAATGACCATGACTCATTCCTTAAGTGAACTTGATTTTATTTCAACCAATGAAAATGCAAATATATGTAGAGTATTTTAAAGAAATAGTGCTGACAAATATCATACAGCAAAACACAGAGACGAAACATGCATTAGCTACAGGATGTTATCATAAAGTATAAATTTAGAGGTGGTGACATGACCCATCAGTACTTCTAATTATATCAATATACAATTTCTTAAATAAAATAATGAACAATAACGAAAGAAGTAACTGTTGCATACATAAAGACAAAGTACTTAATTGGTAGCATGGTGCCAAACCTTTGCAGAAAAAGTAAAGACATCGACTCATATCAGTAGATTAAATACATTTTGTCACCTTTTCGTGATGCTGACCTTGACCTCTTCTTGACCTACAGAACATTGGATCAGGTGACCTTGATTGTCATTTGGTTTTTGAGATACAAAGACATTCATAAATATATAGAAAATATGCCTACACAGTTATTGCGGCAAACCATAAAGTATGTGTTTATGATATAAATTTTAATTTTATATCAATATTTGCAGATTGGTGTTGTCACACAATTCATAATAATTTCATGAGTATTCAAATTTTGACAATGAACTAAGTTTTGTTTACACTTATATTGAATAGAAAAAATAACACACCACTTTTTATATGCTTGTTATGAAAACTTCAACAAATAAATAAAAACATTTTAGGGCAGAAGAGAATTTTTTAAACAGTATTCGACATTTTCTACATTAAATGACCTTGACCTTGATATTTAATGGTATTTAAAAGAAGCTCATTTGAAAGCTTTTATCGACACATAAATTATCACTTACGTTGAAATCAATTTTGGTTAGCATTTTATAGTAATGATCGTTATATCTATACGAGTCATAAGCTTATGAAATGGCGGCCATCTTGAACGCCATCTTGGTTTCCGTGAAAACTGACATGAGGTCAACTGTCCACCTTCGCTAAAATTGAACTTTAACCATCCTTCTACACAAATTTACCAAGAAACTCTCTGGACAAAATGTTCACACAAATACATCCAGGGACTAGACTACCAGGTATGCTGGGTAATTTTGAAATTTCGGAGCCACATTTCCCGAAGAGAAGGAATTTTGTCACAGGACTGAATGCTTCATATCAATTATATTCATGAAAAGTGTTATATTTTGTATTTTTCTGTATATTGTCTATAATTGTAAGTCTAATCTTTATGTTACATTGTCTGTTGTTCCCTTAATTTGTTTTAGGACTGTACACAGTGCAGTGGTCCTATATTCTCATCCAGTACCCATACTCCTATAGACCATCAGTAAGTATATTACTTTCACCCAATTGCAAAACTGGCGTCCCATACATTTTTATATGGTTTCCCTACAACACTGCATGAGCATGCGCACTTGAAATAACACATTCAGCGACTAGCGTCATGATATTTTGACTCCCCTATTTTCAATACGTTTGTGCCTTTGCAGGAAAATTGTTCATAAACATGCCCATTCATTATCTTGTCTGATTAAAAAAAATGACGATTGTGTTCTATGGCTCCTGGGGTCAAAGTCAAGGGTACTGGAAATAGGAAAACCGTAATATATTCAATATCTTTAGTAACAGTTGACATAATGTAACTAACTTTTGTTTGTAGTGAGTATTTAAGAAGATCTGCAGGGGTTGTGGTTTGATATATCAAGGTCACTGTAACTAAAAATAGAAAAACAGTAATATATGCAATATCCTAATTTACAATTCACAAAAGGTGACTACAATATTAAGTGTGTAATACATATGAATAACGACTTTTATTGGAATTGTGTTTTGGACTCATGGGGTCAAGGTCAATGAATTTTTTTCTAATAATAGAAAAATGGGAAAAATACAACATCTTTAGTTGCAGTTGAATTATTGTGACCAAACGTAGAGTCTACATCTATTGACTATTTACGAAAACCTTTTGTGGAAGTGTGTTTCGGGGTCATGACACTGATACTTAAAATGGTAATAAAAACCGTGCTTTTTTATTAATATTTGTTTCTTTTCATCCCGTTCTGCATTTTTTCGTTTGTCGTGTGTAGATGTTTTTACCAATTTATTGTCGTGAACATGCCGAACTTGAAATGATACATTCATTGCCTAGCGTCATATGTGTTTGTCTTATTTTCAAGGCTTATAATTATATGCCTTTGCAGACGGAATCTCCCTATAAAATACCCAGAGAAGAACCTTTTCACAGTTAATGTTTACCTTTTGTAACCGATTCTAGGAGGCCTGTCCTGAAAGGGGCTTCATACAACGTTTGCCAACGTTTCACGACGACTTGTTTCGCTCCATATATCACTACTAAATTATTTAAATTTCAAAGTGTACAATGTAAAATATGTCTTGAATCACCATTAATATTTCTGTAAGGGATAAATGTACATAGTTCCGGTTTCGCGCTCAGCAGGTACACTAGGCCAAAGAATGAGATAGTGGTTTTAAAATGCTTAATAGATAAGGCAAAGAAAAAACGACATAAACAGCTACATATGTTTTTTCAAAATTAGGTTGAAAGTTTTCAAAATCTATGCAAATAATAGTTAGAAGAAATTTATCTGGAAATTCACAAAGTATTAAACCCGGCTTTAATATTCCATAAGCTTGGTGCATTTTGAAAGATCAAGTGTGCTTTATATAGCACTTTATTTATTTTACACAGTTGGAAAATAAACAAACATGTTTTTTTAAAAGGTTAAACGGCGTTGAGCCGAACAAGATACCCGATAGCCGCATATTCCCACTCGTCCAGTCTTTTTCAAGAACATCGTATAGAGCAATGTTTTCATTCATTCAACACTTATACACCTAAACTGTGAAGGGCAGTCTATTTAAAAACAGAGCGTCCAATACATATTCCATTCATCGGGCATCTCTTCTTAACATTTGATTGATCCGAAAAGAAGATCAAATGTCAGCTTATTCAACTAAAGCAGATACAAATAGAAAAACACATTTCACGACGGCTTCTGATTAACCAAACTTTATTCTATGCTATCTCTTAATAAGGTACATATTCTTATAACATGAAAATGATGTTGTACATATATATAATATGTATATACAGGCTCTTTTTAAATGATATAAGTTATGATAAAACAAGCGTTTTAATTTGTTTTTAAGAAGCAAAGCAAAGCATCATTATAAACCCTTTTGTGCTCAATACCGTTTCTATATCACACTCAATATAAATATTGTATTAAAACATTTTGATAAGCATCATAATTATGTGTCTTACAAGTTTTCTTTTAACTTTTTAATGTTCATACATCCAATCAAATAATGTATTTATGCATTTGTTTCCCTTTACTTTCGGACTTGGCACAGGCATTGATTAAATGTGTAACTTTTTTCTGCTGCCTTTCTTCATAGTTGGAAGATTTTATTCTTTTGTGGGTAAACCTGTGTTTGATGGTGTCTATGGTTTCTTTTTCTTTTTAAGTAGTGTACAATCCGCCCTAGAATTCTTATCCTTAGATGAACTTTTTGCAATCAGCTACCTTCACTGCGTCCTTATAATGTATATATAGTCTACCCACTTTCACGGGCTTAAGAGGGGTTACTTCAGGGGAAAAGTTAATCTCAATCTGTTGTTAGACTCGTTAATTCTACATATGTTCCCTTTTACGCGGTTTGAATGTCCTTTAAAGTTATTGATTTACCTTCGCTAACTACATTACATTACAATTTATGTAAAGATAGCTTTGCTAATTTTCCTTTGGTAAAATCACCAATTAACACACAATAGTTGCATAAACAAACTTGTTACATATTGATCACTACTGCATGATCTAACAAACAGTTTGACCTGTTCAAAAAATTGCTTATTACACGTTTCAAAGTATGTATAACCTATATGCATACATGTAAAAAAAATAACATAAACATAAAATTGTGAATGCAAACTTTTTCAATATGCCAAACACTGTCGTAAAGGGCGTCATAACATTCAGTCTAGGCTGTCGATATGAATTAGAGTTTTGGTCGGCGTTTAATAAGTTTAAACCAGGAATTCTTTATAACAGTTTCGCGAGAAGAATTTGCCTATGGTTTACGTCGTGGTTTCTGCTTGATTATTAGTCTGCGTATTTGCCGTTTCATTGGTTTGAACGCTTTTCGATTTACAACATGTACCATGTATAATGCAATGAATTATGACCAGAATTATGAAAATTAAAACAAAGAATGCCAAAATACCATTAATGGTCGCACACAGAGCTAGGATGGTCATATTGCAATTTCTTGTGACTATTTTGGAATAAAGGACCGCGAAAAGAATATAAAATGCTGCGATGACAACAATGGCTATGCACTGAATAATTATGTCCAAAGAGCAGCAACCATCTTTTTTTGAATCATCCTTTTTAACATCACTCTAAAAGCAGAAATGTATATATCAATTTTCGCAATTTGAATAAAATCATCTGTACTCATATAAAGAAGCTTAAACTTGTGCTTCCGTTGTTAAAATATGTATGAAACAGAAATTAAGCATTTCTTATACTCCAGAAAAAGCTTAATGAAAACATTTTGAATGGAGAGAATTATAAGGCTAAGAAATGGCTGAAAAAAATGTTTCAAAGCATTTTTTTCCATCATATTTTAGTATTAGACATTTTAATGTATGCTTAATTCGCATATCCACGATAACATTTGAAAGAGTTAAAATCATGGATACATACACACGGAGGCTTTTCTAACGCGACATCCGTTCAAATGCATTTATTATGGATTTCGTTGAAATTTCAGAGAATAATAATTAAAGATATAATACTCACTTCATTGAAATTTATTTACATTTCATTGATGATAACGTATAAAAACTATATGTAAATGTTTTGTATGTAAACAAAATTTGTCTGTGGCATTTATTGAAACGGTTATAATTCAGAAAGCAACGTACGTATCCTCTATCAC